>CM052328.1:13524981-13600652 GCA_028455615.1 Lasioglossum zephyrum | reverse complement strand
GCAGCTCGAACAACAAATACTCGTTTCAAAACATTTCATACTGCGGGGTGAAAGCTTCCGTGTCGCGACACAGCACAGCGCTCGAGGATGCAACCCCCGAGCGCAGCAATCCAGGGGGTTGAACGATAAGCCTAACCGGAACGATGGTAAATAATCGGTGACGAATAAGCCCGGGGACGATGATTCGTAACGATTTTCTGCGCCAACAGGAATGATCACGCGCGCTTCCGGTTATTACGATTCCGGGAACGAGAGGCGCATAAGCGGAACGTGCATAGGCGCGGTGTGTACATGCAGTTGTGTGCATCTCTCTCGTAGGGGTTCTGTGCAGGTCGACTTGGCAGGGTATAAAAGCGGTTCGCTGAGTCGCCACCCTGTCTGGGTCATCGCGTGCTTTCTACACCCTATTTCTCTCTCTCTCTGTCTCACTCTCTATGCTCTTTTCACACACCCCGCATCCCCGACCACCCCCTACCCACGTTCTTTCTCCGGGCAGGTTATACGTCGCGACATGGAAATAATACGGCGCATTATTATCGTGTCGGATTAGATACCGTCGATTCGACACCTTGCCAAGAAAACATCACTACTTCCGCCAGACGGGAATCCTCCGGCGTTTTATGGGATCCTTCCTCTCGAGACGCTAGCAAATAACTGCGTATTTTAGTGATCTATAGGATATTGGCTCTTATCTGCTGTACGATTGCGTTGCGCAGTATCTTTTTACCGTATTCAATGTTTCCTTACCGAGGAAATTGAAAGTCTGAAGCGTTTCTAGCGGTGGAATCGAAAGGATACGAGACTCTCCCGACCATTTCATGCGTGCCGTTATCTTTCAGCGATTCACCTGTTGTTTCTAGCGCGACGTACACGCTGGAGTGTCGCGAAATTAGAGAAAATCGATAAAATTAATGAAAACTAACCCGTGCGATACATAAATAAATTATTCTACATTGATCGGGGAAGCAGAAGTTAAATAAACATTCATTTCATCCTGTAATATTTTTGGATTTTTAAAATAACAATTTCTTCGTAATCGCAGGAAGATCTGCAGCCTGCTAATCAATGTTTTCACACACGTACAAGCCTAGTTAACTGCGTCGCGTACTTCTAAATCGCTTGACTGCGTTTTCATTTCCCCATTGCACCGTTTGCATACCAACGACGACGAAAGTGCATCGGTAAGAATGCATCGGCGCACAGCGCCTTGGAGTCTCACGGTAATAAATAATCCGGCGCGACTAACGAGGCAGCGAGTTAAGCAAAGAGGGCGAATTGGATCAGATTTCGAAATGACAGTATTTAATCGCAAGTCCGTAAGAAAATCGTAGCTGCGACACGCCGTTATTGTTTCCGGGGCGGACGGTCCCCGTTGCGCGATCTGTGTGCACTTACAGTAAAATTTAGTAGACGAAATTCGAAATTGTTAATAAATTAAAAAAAATTAACATGACACTATTTTTATTTTACACTTATTGAAATAATAACAATGATTTGATAAGAAATTATTGTAAATATGTCGCAGATAGTCTAAATCAAATTAATCGTGTGATTTTTATAAGGGAGCATGTTCCATTTACTTTCGAGGCTCGGTAGGTTTAGTGTTAAGGGGGTAGAATAATTTCCATTATTCGGAAACATAAATCTGCGACAGCTGTTACATACGGTGTGTCAAATTGACGCAACGGTAAAATGGCACTTTTCATTTCGGCCACAAAACCGAACCCGCTTGAAAATCGGAGAACTTAGAAACGCATAGAGACGCGAACAACGTTTGACCGTTAGCGTGGTCGATAATCGACCCGACCGGAAGCAAATTGTATGGTTACATTCGTAGGAGGATACCAGCGCGGCAGTGTTCCAACGGAGAAACTATAATTCCACGGTAACGAGAGAAGTGGTTGTTGTTTCTCGTATTACCGTGCGCGGCTCATCCCAGCCCGCGAAATCATATTCATCGCGCGATACTCTTGAAATTCAAATGAGCTCCGCCGTGAATTCTGCTCCCGGGCGCCGATTACCGTAAATCAACCGTCCTCCCCCCCGAAAATTGCACCGGGCCACTTTCGTATCTGGCGAAAGACGGTTCGTTCGTGTCGCATCAACCCCCATCAGGCCCCATAACTCGCTCCTAACGACAAACCGTGCTCCGGACCAAATAAATAAAAACGTCACGCCGGAAAAAAATGTCTTTAATGGCGTTTAACATGTACTTCGTAATTTATACGAACCTTGAATCCTTCCGGGGATAGAATCGAGGCTCGGTTAGTATACCGGGTGAATAACCTAATATTTTCGTTGTAAACGTCTCCCTTGTTCGTAATCGTGTCGAGAAAATGTCTAAGAGAAGACTCGAAACTTCTCGAGGGTGTCGTTGTTTATTTAAACAGGTAATTGCCTTTTTCATAGTTCAACGAGAGATGCATTCGCCGTGGTCCTTCAAGGAGCAGAAATAAATCGGTCAGTCATTTTTGGAATATTTTCAAACTAAAATAAATGTTTGGCTGTTCATGTTCAACAGGTTGAGCATAATACAGTGGAACATCTAAATTCTTCAAATTTGTTTATTGTAATACAGTTTAGTAATGTCACGAACGGCGGTAACTCGCGAATAAGAGACGCGCCATTACTTAGCTGATTGAACCGCATCCCGAGATGTTGGCGATAAAACTGTATGTTCCATTAGGAGAAAAACAATATAGAGAACCGTGAAATATCTGTAAGCGATGGTCTCGCGAGGAATTCGAATCGGCTGGTCGGTGTGAAGGATAATTGAGTGTACTAGCTGATCCGTGCAACTGGTAGCTCGTAACTCTCGGCGTACGTATCAATCTTCTTGGATGAAAAATTAATTTCTCGACCCACCGAAGAATAGTGACGCTGATCGAATAACACCGTCGTTCTGACGAATTTTCTCTGTTGGATTTCGATCAACTAGAAACGAACAACGATGGCAGAACGTGACCACAAAAAAATGTTTATTTTGCATAAAGATTCGCTGTATATCGATGCGAGTATTGCGTTGAAAAAGGGTGATAGAAACGGGTCGCTTAAGAGGAACACGTGCCAAGACTGTGTGCATCCGTCGATGTCAGTGGGTCGGGTTCGACGGGCAGAAATTCGCAGAAATTCACAGAAAGTTTCGCGGTTGGACGGTCGGGGGTGGAAAGAACCCAGGGGCTAGAGCGAGACCGCACGGTTACGGACTTCCGTTGCGGATAACGCGTTGTGGTTCCTTCGAGAACTCGCCATAACGATTCACCCTATGGCCTGTTAATGGTCCAAGTTAGGTGAGTTTCCATCGTATCCAGCGTCGCGGCCTGCAGATACGAATCTTCGAAGTCGTCGAAGAATTCGAGAACGCGACAAGGAGAAAGAGCTAAAGGCGAACAGAGAAAGAAGACACACGATAGAGAGTGAGAGGGGAGGGGATGGTTTGGAAGGGAAAGCCTGCCGGTCGGAAAACCGACGATACGATTCTTCGGTTCCTTCCTGACCCACCCCTCGGTATCGTTCGCCAATTTTCTGGCCACGTCGTTGTCTCGATTAATTGGCCAGATAATTCCGGCCCGGGGAACGTACGCCGGGGCTCGTGAAAACGTTCGTACCGGACGCAATCGAAACCAGCTACCCCCCACCCTCCTCCCATCCCTCGAACAGACAGGATATGGAAATTACCGTGAAAAGTTTTTCGAATATTACCGCACCCGGACCGGGGGTAGAGGCTTATGATTGTAATTGATTCGAAAAGTTCCCGGTCGCTCCGATGGCAATTCACCGGCGGAAGATGTATCGGGGGCTATCTGGGAATGGTACCGGCTCGATAAAAATCCGCGAGGGTGCTTAACTCCCCTTGGCTTCCTGGTGTGCGCCCGCTAAAATTGAAATGTCCTCGCCGGAACTGCTAACGGGGGATGATTATTGTTGGACCGGATCGGGAAAACATTTTTTTCAAATCCCAAACTTGTGCCGCTGTCTATTGATCATATATAATCATGTTTTTTTTTGTTGCCCTTGTGCCGTCTATAATAGAATATACTTCCATTCTGATGTTCTTGAAAATCCCGATATTTTTTCTTTTTCAAATTTTTTGTGGGACGGTTTAGAAAACAATGTTTTTCTCGATCCAGTCTGATGTTTATACATGACAGAAGTAAGTTTGTTCGTCCGAACCTTTGTTGTTGGAGAAAATCGAGGTTGAAGTAGAGCGCGAGTGCGGTTCACAGGAATTTTTGCGGCGAACAATGGGGACTTGGGTGGTTAAGGGGCCGGAACGGGAATCAAAGCGTCCGAAAATGTCCGGGAAAGACGGGACCACGATTGAAATTTCAGACGGCGGATTTGTTTCGGACAGCCGCGCCACGCACAGGCTAATTCCGCATCGGTTATATGAAAGTCAGCGGGAAACCACGAGCATCCGCATTCCCACAGGCGCGTAACGCATGGCAGAGATGTCACGCGGTCCAGTCCGCACGCATCTATGTACATATACGTATATATAATACATATACCTATATGCATATCACACGCACATACCCGAGGTTCACGATTCAGTGTGTCGTGTACACGCAGAGACATAATGGTCTCTCACTCTCTCCCTCTTTCTCCCCTAAACAGTACAACGCGTCGCGACGTCGCGCCGGAAAAACCGACGCTTTTCCCAACGTCACGACCTCCAGGCACGATGCCTATCGTAATTGCCGGTAATGTCAGCTCGAAACGCTCGCAGATAAGGGATCGAACGGTCGCCATTTCACGCGCGGGTTTATATTGCCGGATAATTTGCCGGAACAACGCGAACCGACTCAATCCGCGCCGATTTGCGATCTTTCGCGCTGCCAATTGAACGGGAACGCCATGCAAAGATACGCCTGTTACGCTTTTCAAAACTGAAATTATTCTGAGATTTAGAGGATGGCTTTAGGAATTCTTTGGAAAGAGAGATGAATTATTTATCCATTATTATATTCGAATTTATTTTTATGACTTTTGCTAAACGTCGAGAAACGATGGAGGTTATTGAAAGTACAGGGTAGCAGATCGAACAAGAAAGAGCTGTTCTTCCAGTATTAATAGTCGTGCTGTTGAATCGTTAATACCGATGCGAGAACGTCTCGTAGCATCCTTGGAGATCCTCGAGTGATACACAGGGAGGGAGGAAGAGTGGAGATAGGGCGGTGGGGGGGCTGGTATCGATGGTTCCGGGTAATGGGATCACGGATTCACTCATGTTTATTAAAATGGTGGAGCGTAGGCTCGATGCAAGGCCATTTCTTGTTCCGTTCCGTGGGATCAAGAATTTATGCGACCGGAGGGATCCGGCGCGGCGATTCGCTCGGCCGTAGAGGGTGTACGCGGGGGATGAAAGACATTTTTGCTCGGGAGCACGCGAAAACCGTGTGCAGTTAGTGCCCCGGGTAACGGGGAACAATGTGCATTAGGGTGGTTCGGCCATCACGTAGCAACGGTGTAACGTTCTACGGAACGAGCTTCGGTTCGTGGGACCTTGCCGGACACGACTCCCACGAGGACCGGCCCTCCAAAAGTGAAAACGCGCCCGATTGGATGGAGCCCGGGCTAGGATAAACCTAGAGTCCATGATAAACACCTAGCTAGGTCTACGTTGGATACATATTTGGTTTGCGGTAGATCCGAATTCGCGCGGTAGAATTATTGCGGACTAAATTTGCCGCTGGTTCTCGCTGGAGCCCAGCCGGGTTGCATTTCGTACCTAACTTCGGTCTACAATGGTGTTATCTTGCCAATTTAACGGATGCAAGAGCTCGGGCCTTGTTCTTCAAAACCCGGTGGATATTTGAGGGAAGAACTCTCTTGTTCTTCGTTATTTTTCTGTCAACTCATTGCCGACATGTTCGTGACACTTTTTACATAACTGGTTGCATGGAACTTTATGTAACTCCAACATAAATCAATTTTCATTGAATAAAGTGGCCACTTTAAGGCAAAATAAATATTTGCTAGTGTAGTCCACGCCTTTGTTCATGCTCGAAACACTAAATTTAAGCACGACACAATTCGAGTAATATTTAGTTCCTAACCCCCACAGAATACGGAATTAAAATCAAGCAATGACGCGTGTACACGTCGAACGCAGTTAACAGGTTAATCGCGTGATTCTTCGTTCGTGCAGAATTGATGCTGTCACCAAGTTGTCCGAGGTTCTGAGACTAGTCGACGATTTTTTGAGGAAGCTCGAGCTCTTCAGGGGCGTTCGTTAGAATCCCAGTTCGCTGAGAACGCGTATTTGCTCGACGTCCGTTCCCGAAGGGTATGGTTGACGATACCTGTCCGCGAGTGTCCAATTACCCTCGCTAAACAAGCGAGGGGATGTCCGTTCCTGAAACAGTTGTTGACGGTGGTTCGTCAGAATCGATTAGGGTGGTGCGGGGTGGTAGCTAAGAAGCTGAGGCGTCGAAAGTGTTGGTGTAGGTGTCGGCAGCTTGTTCTACACGTGTTGGTTCGCTTGTGAACGCGAGAAAAATCGTTCTAGGTAAATTCTGTCTCATAGGTGTAGGTGGACAGAAGAGAAAAGGAAGAAGGGTCGCTGGGAACACGTAATCCGGGCTAGCACGGTAATAGAGTGGAACTTACGCGGAGTTTAAGGGCGCCGGTAGCGACGAAGCAATGTTACGAAATGGGGCAGTTTTACAGGCAGTAAAATGTTGATTGGAATCCAGCCGATCGTTTCTCTCTTGGTTCCAACCCTTCCAACCCTCGTTCCGACCCGTTACAACCGTCCTACCCCATGCAGCACCCCCTACCCTTCCACCCGTGGCTGCACCCTGACGTTGTCCTCACTCCCAACCGTTGCATTGCTTTTCCAATGCATACCAACCGTGCATACGCGTGTTTCCGTAATATGTAATAAGCAACGGGGCCGAGTTTGCTTGCCGAGCAATATAATCGCGAGTCACAACTCCCATACGCCATCCCAGCGATCCTGGAATTACTCAAAACAGTTCCTGTTCGCTGTACGCGACGGTTCTTGGGACTATGATTAACCAGTTAAGTCCCGGGCAATTAAATAAGACGATCTTCATGGTTGAATAATGATTTTCAGGGTTGATGGCGTTCACCGAGGGTAGTAAAAAATGTCTGTGTAGATTCTACAATTTGTTACTCCTCTGAGTCAGTATTATCAACAGCCCGTGTAATTTAAAATTGAACTGTTTTATCGATTTTGATTTTACTGTTGGAATATGCGAATTTTTAGGATTTTTATCGGTTACAAACGATTAGGAAAGTTCACGGTCTACTAATTATTGCGTTAGGACGACGAATCTGAGCCGAACGCAAGGAGACATCGATGATCATGGAATTCGCCCCCGCAGACCAAATAACTAGTAGATTATTGCACACGAAACATCTCAAGCATGCGTGCACATATCTATGTAATACGCAACGGGGTGGTTCGGTACCCAAGTAACGTAATCGAGAACTAACCCCCTATATCCACCCCCTTTGTACGATGCAGACGTCCAACCCTGCTGATTTCTGGCTGCGACTCGATGCAATTTGCAGTATCACGATGCACAGTTCAACGACTATGGAAAATCACTGCCCTTGCCATCTGTCCCCCTATTCTAGATTTTATAGAAAAATTTCTTTAACACAAACACCGTTCAAACATTCGAAAATTGAACCACCTGCAATTTCGTCGGAAGTTTTTGCAATTCTTTGTCCAGACCCTTCCGTCCGCACCCCTAGCCGAACGCAATTAAATCGGGGGATGCAACCGCGTTCGGAAATTTCGTTCCTCCTTCTTCCACGCACTTTTTTCTTTTTATTTTGGATTTATGCCTGTAGGGTGGTCGCGCGATGGTCTATGACGTGATTAAGAGTTCGTGGGGTTCGGCCGAGCAAGGGAGTATAGAAAAGCGACACGTGGAGGCTCGCAGCCATTTTCTTTTAGTAGCATCGAGCGCCTACCCACTTGGAGATTAATAAAAATGTTATGGCGGAGGTTTGAATATGAAATGTGAATAATGGGATGAGGCTGTTCGGAGCCGGTGCTCTGCTCCCGTTATTTATCATGATTGAATTGTACCGACGTTCCCAGCGAATTCTTTTCGCTTGTCCCTAACAGCAATGCGCATCGACATTTTACGGAAAGCTTCGAAAAATTGCAGAACACTGTAATGTTGTTTTTAATGTAACGAAGTTACGAAGAGGTGAAATCAATTTTCATTTTATTCCCGCTTCCCGCAATAAATGCACATTTTTATTTTTTTGACTTTATTACAGAATTCAATGGACTCCCGTCGAATCTGATTCGTGACGCATCGTGCACCACGTGCTCGAAAAAGTGACGTCGTCATCGTTTAGCCCATTACTCCCGAGGCACCGTTGAATTCTATTACGAGATTTGTGAAGTAGTTGCCCGGTGATCGGAACAATGAAAAATTTGAATTGTCGCTGCGTCATGTTACGGGGCACCGTTGCATTGTAACGTCGCACGATAGACAACGGCTCTCTCGCCGTCATCCCAATCTGCATTTTATTTCAATAACCTCCGGGTGGTAGAGACAAGACTTCCGGTTCGAGGTCGATAGCACACGCTAGTATGTATTAATGAATTGAGTAAAGAACGACAATACACAGCGCAAAGAAATAATAAATATATATATATTCAACAAATACAATGTTATATTCGCTTCGTTTCCAAAAAATGCGTATTTACAAACAGTAAAAAGGAAACACTGTGACCGGTATACCTCGGAGGATGTATTCCAGCAGCCTTTATCGAGCGTTCAGGTGGAATCTTGAAACTACGGCCATCGATCACTCTTCCTCTCAGCTGTTTCCCTCGGATTTCCCCCTCTCCCTCTTCTTCTCTCTTTCCCTTTCGCGGGCGGCCGAACCGCGAGATTAAACGTAACTTTATAAACTGATTCCGTGCAGCTGCTGAACGCGATACCGTTGAATCAGCGCGGAATTTTCTTTGGGGAGAAATCACCGGTAACGCGGCACTCGATCGAATTTATGGGATGCGATTTGCCGGCTGCGAATTATCTATAGGGGAACGCGAGAAACGTTACCGAGACTCGCTACAAGGAAACTGGATGAGTATCCACTGTCCAACATCGATTTCCCGGTTTGATAACCTATACGCAGTTCCTACAGATTTTCGAAAATATTTCCTGCTGAAGATCTGGGTTAGGTGAATTTGCCTGTAAAATTTCGCGGTATCGATTAAACACAGTATCAAGTGGATGGTGTAAATAACACTACGGATAGAGAAAAACCTTTACAAAACCAACCATGCCCGGTGGTGTCCGAGTTGCTCGAATCAGCCCGCAGGCGTCTATCACTTTCGGTTTGCGATAGACAGTTTTCCCCGATGCAAATACCGTCGGCCAAACTATCGAGCTGATACAACTGTGTTATTCTCTCTTAAATACAATCGACGCTCCCGGTAACCAATTTTTAATGTCACAGAACACGTCTGTTAGGTCGTTCGCAAAGCCATTTCGTTTTCTTTCATTGTCGAATAAGTTTTACGATATTTGTAGATTTTTCTAATCTTTTACTGTTTTATATTTCACGTAGCCAGTTTCTTCAAAAACGCATAAAAATAAAGTCTGGCAATAACAAATGCAAGCAATGTCGTCTGTACACGAAAACGAAATTACCATTATACCATAAAGTAACCATTTTTATCATTAAGAATAAGTCTAATGATAATATGTTTCCTTTATCTCGATCGACAACTTGTAAATAACTTAAATTGATGTTTTCGGCACAAAGATTCGATCCTCTGTTAATAACCAAGTAATATTTGTTTTCTGACACGGAGGTTAACTTGAAATATATAATTTACAGTGTTTTAATTTTTACAAACACAATTATATATAAAAAGTTTTTCGTGATAATGGCCTTAAACTAGATAGAAACGTTGAAAAAGTTATGGTTGTTTGCAAAATTGCTTAGTTTATTAACATAGGATAAGGAGAAAAATAACAGACGCAATTTAATTGGACCTCGACGTCGAAAAATCGAAATGTTCGAACAAAAAAAGTAGACGACTTGGCCGGTTTATCTAAATATTCCGAAGGAACCTGTCCGATGACGCGATTCCGGATCGACTGGATCGCCGCTCGTGCGGTATATTTCCCGGAAGCGTTAAATCATGTTCGAAGAGCGGGACAGGATTCGCTATCTGCGTTCGCCCGGTCGAAATCACAAGGGCGCCGGTGTTCCCATATAAAGTCACACGCACGGCCCGTCGGCGAAGCTTGTAATTTGCATAATACGCGGGGCAGCGCGCACACAGTGGCGTAGACGTTCAGCCAAGCGAAGCCGGTTTCCTTGAAAAAATCACTGCACCGAAATTCGCGACAATGTTTCGATGTTCACGGATCCCGGGCCGGTCGAGTGTTTCCTGTTACTTTTCGACGAAACCGAATATTATCCGCGTTCGGGGCCATTCATTATTTTCTCTTGTCGTTTTTATTTTTTCGTCCCTCTTCCGTAACCTCGATACTCCCGAAAACATGACGGGAAAGGGGAATAGAGAAAGAGAGAAACGCAACGAATTACGCTCGGTCGCCGCTTGATTTATACCCGTCGCCGGGGAATTGAGATTAACGAGTCGTTTCGTAATTTTGCACCTTTGTTCCTCTCCGTTGGCAGTCAGTCGATTCGGATCCCGTGTTTGTCGCAGGACACGGCTCGATGGAAAGTGTCTTGCCCTTTTTTAAAGAGTGAAATTGCGGGCTCAGTCGGGTCTCTCTTAGTTCACACGCTCCGAATTTCTGCGATGCCGCAACGACGAGCGCACGGAATGAGATATGAAAGAGAGAAAAAAAAAAGAAAAATAAACCGGAGGAATTCGAGCGACCAGGTCCTGTTATATTCTTGTTCCTCGAGCCGGGGCCGCATTCCTGCCACCAATAAAAAGAACGAAAAGATAAAGAAGACGCAAGGTTCGTTCAACGCGCCGGACCTCTGTCACCTGGAAATCGTCGCGCTTTTTCTTTACGCGATCCTCCACCTTTCGCCGTAAATATCGCTTTCGATGCATCGAGGTTCAACATTATATTACATCCTCCTGTTGATCTTCTTTCGGTTCGCCGAGGCTTTTCATTAATGGAGTGGCTCACCCTTTGCGCTACGTTCTATTAAACACAATTAAATTCAGTTGAATTGAAACCCTGTTGAAACCACCACGGTGGATTTGTCTCTTTTATATAATATCTATGGACATGTATAATTATATAGTATGTATAATTATGTATAAACATGTCCAGTATAAAAATCGGTGTTTCAGCGTGGTCGCATAAGAAGATGAATAGATACCCGTAAAAATGTGTTCATCGGAATGGAACACGATCGACCAAGAAAACCGTGAAGTTGCATAAACATCTGCGGCAGTCTGTTTACGACTCGTTCCCCGGAGGAGAGTAGACAAAAACGAAAAAATTGAAGACTTAATCTGTAGACCGGATCGGGACAATGTAACCGCGTTTGAAGAGGAGCCAACTACCAACCAAGTGGTTTCTCGAAACAATGTTGAGAGAATGATAGAAGAATATTGTGGCTATTGCGACGGACATTATGCTGACAACGGTGAATAATTGTTCTGGCGGTGTATCTTGTTTTGTCAACGAGTCTGCGGCGATGTTCTTTTTATCCTGGCTAGGGTTTCTACCTTATGTAGACTATATAAGAGGGGACATGAGTAGATAGGGTATTTATCCATTTTTCTTTTTGTCACACAACTCTGGTGTCTTGGAACGTAACTACTTCTTAGCGAAGAATCATCGAGCCCGGTTCTGAACTCTCTGCTAACAGCTAGGAGCTAGGAAAAACAAATAGGAGTGCCTGGGTGGCAAGAGAGCCCGGGTTTGTCGACTCGCGTTCGCATCTGCTTTGCATCCGAAAGCTGGACTCGTCCGGGCAATAAGGCACGCGGTATAATTAACCACAAAACGCGGCGAGTCCGTAGGCGAGCGTATAACTGCTTGATTATAACCTTATCCGAGGTTCGCGGCCGTCGCGGCGATCACGTACAACTACGTGAGCAATTTTTGCCGGCTAAATACGCGCGGACTCTGCTCGCGTTCTCTTAACTCCCCGGATCGGCACCGTACGATAAAAAGTTTCCACATAGCTCAGCTCCGGACTTCTGCTCCCAAAAAATAGTCCGGGTTAATTGCGGGCTGGACCCACTCTTCCCGCCGCTAAAACGTCCCTGAAAACAATACTCCCTCCATAATGAAGATAAACATTTCACGTCATGCAAAAATGAAAAAATTGCTACTGTATTTTGAAGTATGAAAGAAGACATTCGAGTCTCTTTCCTTGAAGACTTTTGTTAAATAATGAAAGAGTTGAGTCATAAGAAATCGACTCTTCTCTCCGCTAAAAGGTTCCTTGAAAACAATACTCCCTCCAAGATGAAGATAAGCATTTCATGTTATACAAAATTTAAAAAATTGCAACTGTATTTTAAGATATGAACGAAGACATTTGAGTCTCTTTCCTTGAAGACTTTCGTTAAATGTTGAAAGAGTTAATTCGTAGAAAATCGAGCGCCAGTGGAAAGTTGTACGACGACAAAGTTTCGTCGATGATCCAACTGGCACCTTGAAAAGATCGGCGCGTGCACGGTGACGCGCGAGCACGAGCAACGCGGAACGCGACCGAGCGACGATCGGATCGTAAAACTCGGTGTCGCGGTAATAACTATGGTAATAACTATGGTAATAACTGGGCGCAATAACACATAGTCGTCCCGGGGCGGGCTTGAGCATGACGTGCCGAACAAAACGGAGGAAGGAAACACAGAAGCAGAAGGGGATAGGTGTTCTCGCTTCTCTCCTGTTTCTTTTTGCCCTCTGACACCGAAATCAGGATTCAGCAGCTCAGAATCGACACATATCTTCTTAAAGTTCATATGGAGCATCGACAGAGATGTCTGAAGGCGGACAATTTTTGCATACAAGTTTATTTATATTACAGTCTAGCAGTGTGTCGGTAAATTCAACTGAATTGACTGAAATTCGTCCTAACCAGGAAGATACAATTAAAAACGCAATGGTAGGTGTAATAGCGGCCGAGGCGGAAGTAAAGCGCAGTGAAAAAGCGTCGCAGGCGACAAATGAATCCGCTCGAAGGATTACTGGAAAATTATTTACTCCTCGGCCGAGTGTTCCTCCATTAACGGCGCGGCGTCGTCGTCGCGAGGACCGTTAAAGTCTGGAATAAACTTCTCTCGAGCGTGTTCAAAGCGCGAGTCGGGCCGAGAAATAGCCCGGCAGGTGAGGCACAAAGTCACGAATGTATCTCTGCCACGATAATCATTCGTTACTCGACGCTCCGCGTTCTCTCTCGCGGTTTTCGTCGAGCTCTGCACTCTTCTTCCGCGACGGCGATGGCTCAACACCTTCGCATATCGCACACGCACGTTCCGGAAATTCGGAAGTTTCATTAACGCACACATCTGATATTAATTAAATTGAAATTCATTTAAGAATTTCTCGTTTTATGACCGTTTGTTCTTTAGCTGTGGATTTTATGCAGTAGAATAAGAAAGAAATTGTCTTCCTGAAACTGTATTTCTTAGAAAATGTATGCTTCTCCAAGACCCGTTGCACGCAATGCTTTATGCAAAGATTGCAGGATCATCTCTGAGCGGCGCAGGAAGTTTAAAAATGAAAGAATCAGATCAGACGATATTGGAATAAATTGCTCGCGTCGTTCAAAAATAATAATACAACGTTCAAAACATTAGATACGAAATGTAGCATGTGTCTCTTTGGATGCAACCGCTGCAGAGTTGAATATTAAACGTTCTTTTATCTGTGCCTTTGAGAAGGTCTGTAATAATCCTGGAGTAATGTAAAATGTAAAAGAAATAGGAAAGTGATGTGTAATTACAGTAATTGTGGTGGCTGACCGTTGTCATTTGCACAACCACTTGTGCCTCAAATTTGACCGGTTATGTTGAGGAGTTAATTAATAAACATCCTTTTGTATTCGCTTTTTGTTTAGAGGTCTTTAGTAACCTAGAATAAGTTCCAGAGGAAATACGAATGTAAGTTGTAATTGAATGACAAGTTAAATTTCCACAATGATCATTGCAATACGGAATCATTACTGGCCTGCGGATTTTATGAATTTTAAATGTCATCTTAATAAACTCATTAGAAGAAGAAAGAAATTGTTATTTGGCTCCGGCACGTTGCAATCGATACCAACATATTTTATTTTGCATAAAGATACGCAGTGTAATCATTACACATTCATAATTTCAAAAATTCAAGAAGGACGAGAGAGATTAATTTCCTCCTATCTTCCAATAAAAAAAAACCAGAAAGGATTCGCAAGCATGAACCACGTGTGCAGCAGTGATTCAACCATTCGGCAGCTCAGCAGCACACCATCGCCACGTGTGTCCGTATCCGTACGTTGCCGTATCGTTAATCGTACGGCTCGCTACTCGCGTCGTCGACGTCGACCTGGTTTCACGGTACGAATCAATCCAGAATATCGTTGTCAGCGTCGATCGCGTACAATCCTACCGAGAGTAACTTGTATCTCTCCTCGGAACACCGCACAGCCCGCCTCCCTCCCTTTCTGAAAAGCTCGCGTGAAAAGAGAAAAAGTGAAAGAAGGCCATCTGAAAAAAGGAGAAAAAAATGCTGTCGAGAAAAAGGGCGTCGTGGGAGCCACCCCCTCCCTTATCAAGGGTGGAAAAATCGAAGTAGACCGAGCCCCTCCAGAGGGTTTCCGTCGCGTCCGGAAGTGACTCGGTGATACAGAATATTAATGAAACCCGCGACGCACACGCGGCTCTCCTCTCCTCTCTCGCATCTCCCGGTTGAATCGGGGCCGAGAGAGCTCGGTTAGGCGACCTGCTCGCACGCAGCTGAGAGCAAAGCGGAGCAAAGCGGAGCAGTGCGGTGCGGGTACAGATACGTACGAGCGAGCGTACGTACGTACGACTGTGGGAGGTGAAAAAGAAAAACCGTGGGTGGTGGAGGTTTGCGGGGGTGAGAAGTAAGAGAGAGAGAGAAAGACAGAACGCGCAAGAGAGGAAAGAGAAAGAGAGTGCACAGACACGCGCGCGCTAGCGACGGCCATTACTCTCGGATCGGAGAAGCCGTCTGGCGTCGTCTAGCGGGCCGCTCGAGGCATTAACAAAGTAGGGCTCTGGCGTAAAAAGGGTGGGAAGATAAAACAGGTGAAACGCTAAAAAATGGGTCAGCATCTCCCCTCTCCCTCCTCCCCTCTCGCCACTGTTCTCTTCTAGAACCCTCTCTCCTCTTCTCTACACCCTCTATGTTCCCCTCTCACTCTCCCCTCTTTCTCTCTCTCGCTCTCCCTCGACGTCGGCTTACTCGCCACCCACGCGCGCACGTTGGATCAGCTCGAACACCCTCTCGCAGAACGCTCGAACATACGTCCGTTTGTACTTGACGCGTTTATGTGTGTTTGCGCGCACCTAAAGGGGGGAGGGGGGAATTGCGTACCGCGGGGGTGGAAACGAGGGGAGGGTGCACGGGGGTGGTTAGAGTACTCGACTCTCTCTCGCGGAGAAAGAGGAACGTCGGACCAGCCGCGCAGGAGCGAGAGAGAAAGAGAGAGAGAGAGCAAACCGGCGGGGAAAAGCGGCCGACGGGAGGGAGAAAGTGGGAAAGAGAGAAAGAAAATACGAGTGAAGGAGAGAGGGAGGTTGTGAGAGAGAGAGAGAAGGGTAGGTTGGAAGGGGTGAGTTTGGAGTTGAGTTGTCGGCGAATGAGGGCACTGAGGCTGGCGGCAGAGGGTGAGGCCAGACAGAGGCTATTGATCCACCAGGATCCACCTACCAACCCACGTTAGTGGGATAGGCTCGGTCTGAATCGTCGACCCACACACACTGAACACGCACACGCGTGCAAACCAGCGCCGCGCCGCGCCGCGGAAAACGCTGCTGAACCACCCTCTGCGCAAAAAGTGTCCTGCGACCATTCTTGCCGTCCCTGAAAAATCATCCTCCTCATTTCGACTTGCTGTCCCTTGCTCTTGCTTCTCAGAAATTTCTGAATGTTTTTTTAACATTTTCGGTCGGTTTGCTCGCGATGCAACCGAGATGTATTCGCATGCTAAGTAATACGTTACAGAACAACAATGGCGTGAATAATAACCATTAAGATCGAATTACATGACGATGGAAAGATTGCTTTGACTGCGATCTTCTGATCTGTCGACGAGTAAATAACGGCATGTAATAATTCGCTGCGAAAGTATACAGCTACGGTAAATATTAATAAAGAGCGTGGCAGAGATTCCAAATAAAATAAAATATTGTACGAGCATCAAAAACGATATTACTCATGGCCGAGCATTAAACAGACTTAATTACTCTCACCGTCTGGTGTAATAAAACTCGCGCTGTTACATATCGACGAATACAATCTTCCGGAATGTTTCTAAGAGGAGGTTCGACGAAAACAATAAAGATTCCGATCGAGTTGAACGCCCCTTATAAATTCCCTGTTGCGCAATAAAATACGCGATACGTTAAATCATAAACATCGGTCGCCCTGTTCGTTACAAATTAGTATCGAGGGTTACGAATTAGCATAAGCGTCTGAAGTGAAGCGATCAACCCTCGAAAGGCGCGCCGGCGCCAATTTTATCGCCGATAAAAGTGTCCCCGAACACACAAGTCGCGCGAAACATCGCATCTTCATTGAGAGCATCAGGTATCCTAATATTTACGGGCAAGCGTTCGACCTACGTCGTAAAACGAAGACGGACGGCCACGAATTGAACCAGCAACAAACATACCGCTCGGATAAAAAAAGTAACCGCAATGAAATATCAAAAAATCAAGGGCGAGATCATTTTTCACATCGCCAATTTTTTGCACCAAGAGAAATGACGATTAAAAGCGGTATGCTCGAGATTTTATGGATCATTCGACGGGTTGGTTGATTGCTAGAAGAACGGCATATTCGACTCAGTCTTCGGCCCCTCTCGCGATGGTGTAGATTTGCCGCTGTCTGTCACCCTGACTAATTTACAGCTGCGCCATTCCTCGAGTCGGCTCTCGACTGTGGCGAAACTGGAGTCGATGACCCCGATCGGGCCGAGGAACGCGATTTTCGCATCGATGGCTGCATGCGAGAGAGCCCAGAGATGCAGATAGGGGCCGGGGCACGAGAGGGTCTGTCAAAATGTTTCGAGCAACTTTTATGACTCCCTCTCTCCCTTTCTCTCTCTCTCTCTCGCTCTCTCTTACTCGTGCACCCGCTGTCCCCGTGCTTAGGAACACGCCGATATGCAAATCGCCGGGCTCCACCCACGCTTCATTTTTTATTTTACTACGGCCCTGCTCGCCTGACTACGCGTAGATGCAATCTGGCTTTACGACACGAGCGAATTTATTTTCCCGTATCGAGGCCTAACTTTCAGCCAGTGGCTGCACGAGGGCTCTGGGCTCCGGATTGCGTAACCTTTCGCCTAAGAATGGGTCAAGGCCAGCCCCCGGATGGCTGCAATTAATGACGCCCGTTTAATTTTACGAACCTTGACGCGCTTCACCATATCCCCGACACACCGCAGCGCCGCGGGAAACCCGTTTTCCGGTCGAGATTCCGTCTGTTCCGATTGTTTTTCAAGTACATAATTAGAATAGTTGAAAAATTTAGCGCACATTTTCGAAGGGTATTCACCACCATCTTCATCCTCGGAGTATTTCCTTCCCTAGGGCTTTTAAAATTTGATGGACACGAAATTGGTATATAATACCTCGTATATTTAATAACGTAAACGATATTGTGAATAACGATACCCCAATTTTTAGTGGTGTCTCAGAGTCAGCATTCGAGCGCTAAGGGTTAATGGCCCGCTCCAAGGATGAGAGATTCAGAATACTTAAATGGACATTTATGGTTGTAAAGAAACTAGTTGGTTAGCTGGCGCGCGCGAATTCTGCCTCTTATATTTCCATTAGGCAGGAACGAGGGACCGGATGGTGCTCGACCCAAGAAACCGTGTTTACAAACATTGTTTCGAAAGTATACAAGGCCGGTTTGAGAAACTTGCAATGAAATTCCCAATAGAACCCATCTTTGCTACCAAGAGACTCTCCACCCTCGCCTTGGTTCGTGTATTTGTAGCTAGGTTTCACGAAACAGTTACATTAATATTTCTTGGTATTAAATTGGATGAAAGTTGACATTTCATTACGGGAAGAAGCTTGTCGGCAAGTCTATTGTAATTGTACGAACCGTTGCTACGTATATTAATGTATACATTACACATATATGTATAACAAACAATCTGATTAAAGACAAAGGTTTGCTCACGGATGAAATTCAGTCGGTGCACGGAGGGGTTGAAACAAATTTCAACAATCGTGTGCAGCAGATGGCTAAAATATACGCAGACTATTATGCTCAACTAACTCCTCTTGAATCTCGCATTTCAATAACAATGTAGCACATGTTACGATGGAAATATTCAATTCTACGGATTAATTAAAGATGCAGTTTCTAATTTATCTTTGTCGGATGATTTGCGTGCGAAATTCCTGTTGAAATTTAATGAACCTTCGTGCAAAGTATGGCTTCAATATTTTGGATTCTCGTGGAAAATAATCGAGTCTGATTTAATGGAAGATAATTAGAGGATACTGGGTAATTCGACGATTCTCTAAGACTTAACACAACTTAACTAACGCTAACTAACTAAGCCGGACATAACGCAATTCGACTAACGCGAACCAAGTAACCCAGACCTAACGCAGCTAATGTAAACAAGCTAATCCGAGCATAACCTAACATAATAAACGCAATTTAATTAGCATACTCTAACCCAAAGTGCACCACAGTTTAACTTGATTAACATGCTTTGACCCTGACCGCCCCAATTGCGAAAGAACAACTTAGGCAGCACACTGTTGTTTCATTATCTTCGCATATATGTATTAATTTTCTTTTATACATGAGATTAGCCTAGTAAATAGTCGGCCATCGCCATAATCTTTCAGAATCGACGTAGTTGCCACTGTTTTGATCCGGGGGTGTACAGGGGAGTGTGCAGGGAGTGGTCGCGAGTTTTTCTGCAGGGGTGGGCGGTTTAGACGGAAGCACTTAAGGTGTTCAAATGAAATTTGCATGACGAACGCGGCCCGGAGTTTTACTCTCGGTGCTGCAACGAAAAAATAACAGCCGCCGGCCGTTTAGCCGTGCGCGCACACATATTTTTCTCTTCCGCAGCCGGTAACGAGTACCCTGCGGGATACGGGCCCGCTGGCTGCGGTATATATATATCGCCTAAAGAGCGGGTGTTTTGCATAAATAACTGTCCCGGGAGCCGATTCAATTTTCTCTAGGCGTTCCTAACGGGTCAGGTGGCCCTTAAAACGGCTGTCTAGCCGCCCACGGAAACTCTACTCTCCCCCGGAAAACTGTTCTCCTCGCCACCCTCTGTAACCCCCCACCCCCAACAACCTGTTCCTGCTTGGCCAGTCCACTTATTTTTCATTTTTTCCCTCCCTCTGTCTTCTTCTTCTTCTGTTTGTTCTTCTTCTTCTTCTTTGTGATTGCCATCCACCAATCAAATCCGAGGCTACCTCGTCGGAGCAAATATGCACTGGGTGACTTGACATTTTTTTTCTTAGCACAAAACGGTAATGTGAATCTTGAAATTTTTTGTTTTCACTGTGATAAATTACACCTACTGATTTTTCATTTTTCACTCCATTACTAATGATTAAAAATGGTGTATTTGTAACAAAACGTAGAACGAAATCGGTTGGAGGACCACGAAGAGAGCGAGGAAGTTGGAGAAACGAGGGCTATGACGAAGGCTGATTTATACAGGTTTCATTTGATTAAAGAGAGGGTTCTAACCCTCTGGATATTCTATGGGGTAGGTCGGGGACACGAAGTGTTAAAGCGATTGTAGCTGGAAGAAAGTATTGCATGTAATCCCGTGTTACTGGCAGACTACAGATTTCAATGCAATTACAGCTGACAAAGATTACGGCTCATCAAATTTCATCCCCTTTTTACCGTATTCCGAAACCTGGTAATTCGATCAACACAAGAGACACGTGAAATACGTTCTAGCTTAGAACGTCGATGATTTCAAAAACTACTACGCACTCGGAGCTATTTTAACTCGATGATTAAACATTTCATCCGATCTAGAATAATTTCATTTTATACGATTTTTTTCGTTTTATGGATATGGAATTGATACAATACCTCGTACATTACTTAGCAACGTATTTAATAATGTAAATAACTTTTAGCGGTGACTCTGAGTCATCTGTCGACCGCTAAGGGTTAAGATTTCGTATGGTCGCCATCTCCGATTAAAACAATAGCTATTACTTCTAACACGGGAGGAGTTTACACTGTACAGCGGCATCGATTTCGGCTCGGTCCACCGAATAATATTTACTCCCGATCATCGGACCATTTCGGTTTAAGCACACCGCACACAATTTACCCAGGACGACTGTTCATTTCGTTCGATCGGTATCTACGCGGTCGCAGCGACAACATTTCGCAATTCAATATCTCCCCGATACTCGAAATCCCGCGCCTTCAAAGGTTGCCGAGCATCCTCCAACCCCCTAGCAACAAACCCCTGTTCGATTCTCTCTGTCTCCCAGCGTAGTCGGCGCGCGGTTATTAATTTCAAAAACAAAGGCAAAAATACATACTGCGATTCCAATCGCTTTACCGGAGGCGTCAAGTAGCGTGAAAAGTGGCAAATTTCGGGATCGACTCCGATCGATTCGTCCACGCGATTTTCTGATGAAGGATCTGGTCGAAATTGAATCCTTTAATAAATATTAATGAAATCGATGTGCGTGTCAGTGAACTCTTTTTTCGTTTGCCCGGCGATCCTCTTGGAGATTGCGCGTCACGATCATCTGTATCACGATCGACGGGTGTGCACGCTTAATAAAAAGATCGCGGCGAGAGCTTCCTTTCTGCCATCTTGTTTCTTTCCGTCAGCTTTAATCGGATCAGTAATATTCGATCTACAGTCGGTCCCAAAAGTCTGCTCGAAGTTTTAAAGAGCCTTTGTGGACGAGAATTTTATCAATCTTTGTACAAGACGTATAAAAATTAGTTGAACAATCATTTGCGCGGTAAGGGGAGAGAAAGGGGTGTCTTATTAGAATTCATCACGACTTTTTACGCCGGTGCCTGTAAATTTCACTCCGTCGCGCCGCACCGTGGGAAGACACTATTATTCGAGGCTTTGAGTATTGCCACAACCCCTCTGGCCCCTATCCGTTGTCGAACCCCTGAACCCGAAGCAGTTCAATAAAATGTTTTACAACTATGACGTGCCGCGCTCGAGAGGACCGCGAGGGCGGAAAATTAAATTCGAGAAAACGAGCGAATAGGATACGAGCCAGTGGCGCGCGGCTCGACTATGGCAGACTTGTGTTCGATTTTCCTTCGGCCATGTACCAGGTGAAATATTTACCGTACCGTTGTTGCATTAGGGTAATCGTGTTAGGCGCGTGACCATTAATGAGCCACGCGATCTCGTTATTTCCGGTCCCGTTTACACGCTCCACGGGTTCGCTCTTAAATCGATCTTCGGAACGGAGAAACGCTCTGGCACGATGCTGCTAGTTTCAACGCGATTACAATAATGTTTGGCGGTACGGCAATAATGTTCTTCAATTCGAATCCTCACGGTTTTACATTTAATCTATTCTATCTGGTTAGTAGACTATACAGGAAACATCAGAAACGTTTTCCCCGAAAGCCTATTTTAATAGAATCACTATTCTAATAAAATTAAGGAAATCATGTAAAATGGAAATATTTCAAGCCGAAAGAAAAATTCGATTTTCAAATTAGAATAGCTCCGAATACACAGGGTTCGCTCATCAATTTGAATTAAAAAACATGATCGTGTCAATTTGACATTGAAGGACAGATTCAGTTCGCGAAATGGGGGATGGACGAGGGTTAAAAATATTTCATATAATAATCCTAAGCAAAACCGTCGGATTTTTGGTCGGCCGGGATCCGCGGAAACGAATATAAACGATAGGAATCCGCCCTTTCATTTACGTGATTGGCGAATCGATGAACATCGGTGGCCAAACAGAGCGGATCTTTCTTTCTGAAAGCGGGCCGTTTAATGTAACCGATGCGCACGAGAGCATCGCGCGTCGCGTCGAGTCGCATCGGTACAAATAAACATTATTGACGGACACGATTAAAATCCTTGACACAATCGATCGCGACCCCCCGCGGATTATGCGCTAAACGGGCAACGGCCACCATCGCTTACTAATTTGCCTATTAAACCGTATCCGCGGCGAGAGCTGTGTTTTACTACGCCCTTTGATAATATGACACCGCGCGACTAGTGTAAATTTTCGAAGGGCCGCGCCGCGCCGCCATTAGTGAACCCTCGTAAATTTATAACGCGTGTAAATGCGGATCGAAATAATGGTATCGCGTGGCTCATTAATGGCAGCCGCGATTCCGCTAATGTACGCCTTCGAGACATTACCGGCGATTATTCGATTTAGGGTCGCTTTCGGTAACCTTGACCTTTTTCCACTTGATCGCCAGGCTTGGGTCGAACCTTGAACTTTGATTTTCACGCTCGATGAATTGCTACCACTGCCCTAGCTATTTTAATCATTGTTTATTAGGTTCGGTTGCTTTTTCGATTAAAATAGTTCAGGGTTTGGGTCGCGTGTCGTGCAGTGACTTTCGGCCCGAATTCAACTGTCACGCTTTTACTAACACAATTTGCAAATCAAATTCTTCTGCTAATTGTATTTATATAATATCTTCGCATTGCTTACTCGTTCTGCGGTGAAAATCCCGCGTTAATTAAAAACCCGTATTCCTTATTTCCCGCGGAGAGCCCATCGACGTCGATCTCCGTCTTCTCGAAGCGGCGCTCGTCGCCCCTCCATTACGGCCGACAGCTCGCATAAATCCTTTATTCATAAATCACCTGGCTTTTGATACTTTCCGCGCCGTCATCCGTGCAACATATATCTCGGCGGTCTCCCGCGAAACAGTTCTTAGCAACGACAACCCTTCAACGATTGTGGCGGGTTGAAGGGGTTGCAGAGGGGTTTGCGGGGGATGGGGGTTTGGTTTGGTATCCGAAGAAATTCGAAGAGGCCTTCTCCTCGGCGTGGCGTTCTCGTCCGAGTTTCAAGGAGGCTGCGAGAGATAAATAAATTGCGGTCTTCCCTTTTTCTCTTGGTGGAAAAAGGACAGAAGGGTTGAAAACGCGAAAGGGGTAAGAGAAAGTCAGGGAGAGGGACAGGGCGAATTGTGATGTAGACAAAGGAAATGAGATCCGCGGAAAGGCGCAGATGGAACGTTATAAATTTATTTATGCAATACAACTTGGCCCATTCGAATTACAATAGCGCGAAATTTAATTGGATCGTTTAGAGGCGACAGTGCCGCTATCGGAATAAACGCCGCGCACCCACCACCTTGGCCTAACCCTGCCCCCCTTTAGTTCTCGTTCGCCCTTGTCATCGTGAAACAAAAGAGATTCCATCGACTTTCCTCGAGCGTGCGGTGCCTCTCTCTCTTCTTCGTCCCTTAAAGTCGCTACCCCAGAAGGACACTCGTGCACCCTGTACTCTCTCTCATCGGGAGACGAGATCTCGTGCCGCAATCGTAGCGATTTTATCATTTCGCGTACCGACGATAAAACAATTGGAATCGAGTGTACACTCTGCTCGACGAGGGCCGCCGCAGCTAGCGACGTTTTCCCTCCTTTCAACCCCCGCTATCACTCTCTCTCTTTCTCTCTCTCGTTGTCTCCGCAATCCCTCTCAACTTCCACCGCCGCGCCGTGTTCCTTCAGCCTTTGACGGCGAGAGGATCCGCTTTTATCGGTTTACAGTGTGTCGCGTAAGGACAAATTAATTGTCCCTGTCGAGTGTGCGTCGCAATTAACTTGCTCCTCGCTACCGACGATCTTCGAACGGGGTGGATCACCGTTTAATGGCGCCCGTGGATCGCTTCCTCGAAATTTTTTATCCTTCGACAAACGGTTTTCGGATCCAACCGGATGAAAATTTTCCCATTCACTGTTTTCACATACATAAAATATTTCATTATTTAAAAATAAATATTTAATTTTGCTTGTAACAAGGGACAAAGGAATTGACAGGTTACCAGAAAGATGGCAACAAATTGTTACAAATAATGGAAATTATATCATTGAATAATATTAAACATATATTTTTATGTTTAATATAGAACTTTCCCTGCAACCTAATAATCGATAAAATGTCCATTCGATCGATTCGAAAGGATCCTCGTAAGAGAAGGGGTTGTCTCCCCGCGAAAGAATACGACGAGTCCGATAAGAACCGCAGAAGTTCGGCGTTTCCTAGGGCCGAAGGGTCCTCAAGATCGAAGGGTTAAACCCCGAGGGTCCGGTCCACGGTTAGGATCGCGACTCGCGAAGCTCGCCAATTAATTCGAGTGGCGTGGCGCAATTAATTTGTTTCGGGCTGCGGATGCCGCTCGTAAAACGTGCAGATAAAATTAATGAAACGAGGACAGGACGAGAACGGGTGAAACAGAGAAGTACAAAAAGAGCGAGAGTTTAGGCTCTGCGGTCGTTCAAGGGAAGCCTGAAGCGTGTAGCGAGAGTTGGATAGAGTGAGACGGGAAAGGGGTTGCCAAACAGGGGGTTGCGGGGAGGTCGGAATCGTAACTGCGAAAAAGGGGTGTGTAAAGGGAAGAAACCCGACGACTGAGAATTATATCAGAAATAATATTCCGCGGGTGGTTCGATGAGATAAACCGTTCCGAAGGATGGGGGTTAGGCGAGGGAGGAAATGTTTTTCAGGGGACGACGATTTAAGCGGTTCCCCCAACCCCCTTTTATGCTCGTTTCGAGAGATACTTTGTCGGCGATAACGTTTTCAAAGATGAACGCGGAAAATATGAGTGCGTGGGTGTTTGTCGCTTTGGCTCGGGACCATTTTCGTGGGACAAGCCACAGGCTCGAGAGACTTGCTTATGAAAATGGAGACGACGACGGCGTTCCTCGCGAAACGATTTCATATTTCCGAGAGCCGAGCGACGACGTGGGGAACCCAACAGACATTTCATTTTTTTTCGGGACCTCTCGATTTGCTCCTCGTTCACTTCTCAGAAGACACTGCCGGGGAGATCGCTGCAGTTCATTTGTGCGGTTGACGTTCATTTCGGGGAGGTCGTGCAATCCTTAATTACTTCATTCGCGATGGCTGGATCCGCGAGTCTTTGTGTAAATGCTTTCGGAGATGAGACTGTGGGATTTGAGGTTCAAGTGTTCGTTTAACTTGCTGGTTTGAAAGCAGCGTTTATTTTTGTCGAAGGGTACTTACTTAAAAATGTACTTCTTTTGTGTTTATCATTTATGCTGGCTCTATCAGTCTATCTCTAAGGACTGTTGAAGAGTACACGCCCTTCTGTGTACACTTCGTCGAGGATCTTCTTAAATGTTTCACGAAATGAACTGCGTTAACCAACTTGTTAAATTAGAGCATCGCGCATGCGAAGGTCGACCCGCGTCGACCCTCTCGAGTCAAGGACACGAAGCGGAGGGTTTATAGCTCGCCGAAGAGTTTCTCAGCAGTTGTTAGCTCCCCCTTTGGCCCAGACCCGGCGGATTCGTATGGAAAAATGCGTCTGGCTGGTAACGCGCGAGTTTAAAACCGTAAGACCCGGGGGTAACGCGCGGCCCGTAATGAAACGCCGTGGAATTTCTTCTTGGTAGAGGGAGAGTTGCGGGGAACACAGCCAGGGGAAAAGAAGTTGACGAGGAACTTTTCGTGAATTAATGTCGTTCCGGCTCGGATTTTCTCGTCACCGACGACGAGGGAACTTTCGGTCGGCGCGACGGGGAAACCTTGACTCGCCGCGGAACAGGGGAACTTGGTGAAAGCGAGGTTTAACCTCGTTATCGGCGCCCGTGTACGCCTCCATTCGCGAAACCTGTGTTTTACACCTCGGGCCTCGAACATTACGCGGATCGTGTAATCGTGAATCGACGCCGCGCCGACTCGCGAGGAACCCGTGGAAATTGCAACTTTGTCTCATTAACGGATTGCGAGGCTCGTAGATTTGTTTCCCTGCTGAAGATGCGGTAAATTCGTTCGTTTTTTCATCTTGGATTTGTTTCTTCACCCTTTTACTACGATGGACGAGATATATCCCCTTGCCGTGTAATTTTCTTTGCGGTTATAGTGATTAGAACGTCTTTATCTTCAAAAACATAGAAAAGAAAGTTTATATTTTTGTATAGCTATCTTTATTTCAATGCCTACCATACCATCCATATTTGATAGACTTTGTTTAAAATCTTCACGACTGTTAGGGCTGATGCGGTCGCGCTAAAACTGCTACAAATAATTAATTCGATTTACCAATTCTACAGAACCGTGTACTAAATAAATATATAGAACCGTTGTATTTTTAAAGTACACTTGCAAAGTCCATTTGTGGGTTAATAAAGAGACGCGCCTGTGAGTCGTACGGACGTTAACCGTCGTAAACGTGTAACCGATACAGAAACAAACGGTTTTTAATCCTCGGCGTGCGGCACGACGTCCTCCGCTGTCTCTCCTCTCGGAGCCGCTTAAGTACGTTTACATGGCCTGGCTAACCCCATTACCATCCACTGACGTGTCCAGAGGGATGCAGAGGGAATAAAGAGACTCTCCAACTGTCTCTATCCCTCTGCCGTAACGCAAGAAAGACAGGGTAGCAAACCCGATAGAGAGAGAGCGAGACAACCGAGGTACGGTGCTACGTAGAAAACGATCGCCTAGAGAAAAAGAGAGGAAGCTAGAAGATAGCCAATAATAGAGAGAGAGAAGAGAAAAAAGGAGACAGAGATGGATCTGGGGGATGGTAGAGGGGGGAAGAGACGAGGTCGGTGTGCGGTGTAAAAGCGGCTTCCTCGACGTGTAAGGTACGAGTGTAAGACTCTTAAATGGTTATTGGATTGAGACCCTGCTCGAACGAGCGGGAACTTACTTGGCGATATCCTGTCGTGGTAGCGGCATTCATGGTCGAGGGGGATAGGATGAAGAGTGGCGAGAGAAGCAGAGGACAGAGAAGGAGAAGAAGAGAGAAGCGTGTGGTGACGGCTCGGCGAGGAAAGCCGAGGAAAGGAGAGGAGGATCAAGGTGGCTAGGGTTGCCGAGGAGGAACGTGTAAAAGAACAGGTCGTATCACAGGCCACACACGTACCGTGTAAATAGAGATAGCGAAAGAGGGCTGGGAGACCGAAGAAGAAGAGGAAGGTAGAATAGGAAGAGGGAGAAGGAGGATACGACGGGCTTATGCGGATATTCGTATGCTCGAGGAGCAACGAGTGCAGCCTCCCGTCAGCCGGCTAAGTTTTCTTAACACTTTATTGCGGGCCTATTGTGCTCCCGCCGTGTGCCGTGACGCACGGGAACGGTACAAGTGCCATATGAAACATTTAGTCGCCGGCGAAACACTTAATTTAACCCGTCGCCCGACTACCAACCCCGCACCACCATCTAGAAAGAGAGAACGAGCTCTGTTGCTCTGTGCACAGTACAAGTTCCTCCTCCTCCTCCTCCTTCTTCTTCCTCTGCCTCTTTCAATATTCCGTAGGCGCGATTCGTTTCGTAATCGAGGCACACGACCCTCGTAAGTATCAAGCGCGTTAACGGAACACGGTTAATTAGAGGCGATACAGATCCACGACACAGGACTCCAGACGACTGCGAAAGGATTGCCTTTAAGCTGCTGTTTGTATCCTGATTCCTTAAGGGGAACGACTTGTATTTAGAAACGTTTAATTATTTCGCCTGATTTAATCGATTGCAGTGTGTGCAACGATTATACAGGATCCCTTTTACACGTTGTAGACTGGATTGATGTTCTTTTTTAATTAAAAAACATTTTCTTTGGTGACGCAAGAATTCTTGGATTTTCAGCTTTTCCCAGAACTGTTTTATTTCAGCAATACGGCACGTCTTCGAAAACATTTTTCGACGTTCAAGCAGAGAACAAAGGAGAAGAGTAATCCCCAAGTTCGACTCGTCAGCGTAGAAGAACAGTTTTAATGGATTCTTCCGGTGGTTGTTGACAGAACGTTGAATACGTTTCGTCTGCTCCGTGCGCGGCGCTACGTTAAAGAGATTTTCTATTTGCCCGCGAATAGCCAACCGGAGATTCCAGGGATGTTAAATATGGCTGTGATAAAGCGCCACTTTGTTGCGGGCACCGTCGCGATTTCAATGCTGCTGCTGCTGCTGCTCTGCTGCTGCTGGATTCATTCGGTTTTCGTATTTCTTTTCCTTTTAGGAGGGTCCGCTGGCAAACAGCGCACGAATGTGCAGTCGACGCGTTTAGGGGATGAACAATCGTCGAGACACCTCGCGACAAATTGCCGCGTTAACAATCGGCTGCTGCATTCATTTGCCCTGTTTTATACTTGCGAGTGATGCCCCTCGGCGAATCGTCCGTAAACATTTTTGGCCACGCATTTTTCTTTTTTTGGCCATTTTAATATGCTAGCAAAAAATCTAGCATCAGGTCGTTAACTATGAAACTTGACAAATGTCAAGAGTTTCATACTTGACATTTCGACAAGACAGTCGGAAGTTTTAATCTAATTTTAAGTTAAAAAATCGGGACAGAGCGAAGGGATGATCAGCTCGGTTGCAAAGCAGAATGCAGTGACTCGAAGCAATACTTGCAGAGGCGAAACGCACTAAAATTGACGCGGAATGGCTCTGGCCCCCATGAAAACGTTGCAGGGGCGACTTAGTGTGAGCTCGCCTTAACTCTCCCCTCGAACTACCGGTGGATATTGGTTTTCTTCGCGGGAACAGGCCGGCGAAGTTAAGAACGACGAACGTGTTCGTTAATGTCGTGGCTGAAACAGCTGTAATATCCGAGCGACCGGGGCCGTAATCTGGCCCGGCGCGCCGGAACTTACGAAATTATGTCGCCGAACCTAATATCGCGTGGCCGGATCGTCCGCGGGAAAAAGAAAAACGTCAAGGCCATTGTTATTCTAAAATTTGCTTTACCGGGAAGGCCGCGATGATATTATTAATATTCATGGGGTGCGCTCGGACCCCCGTCTCGTGCCCCTTCACGTCGTACAATAGGTTAAATAGCCCATGTAAATATACTAAGGGTGAAAAAAAGAAGGAGCCGCAGCTGAATGAAAAATCGTTCGGTGTTAACGAGGTGTCATAAGCACTGTTTTATTAATATTCTTCCTTTCTTTGTGTCCGGCTTTTTCTGTGAGAGAAAGAATTGTTTGGGGGTCGGCATTTCTTGTGCAGTCTCTTTAATTAGCAGTAATTGAGTGGCCGAGCAACGTGATTTTCAATTACCTAATAGCTGCACCCTGTTCAGCCTTGTAGAAAGCTTCAACGATCATAACCAACGCATCAATCCTCTCGGATTCTACACTAACCATTATGAATCTAGTATTATGCAGTTAACAGTAGAAAACGATGAAACAAGGACGCCGTGCGTCGGCGTCGGCGTCGGGGGCGCCAGGAGACATTTATTTCAATATCAACGACGCGTCTCGATCGCCTCGATCCGCCGATACGAGTTTAATTTCCGCGGGCCCTGTGATTTGTTGCGATACATCGAACGCGAAGTCACGATCGCCTCCGCAGTTATTTATTATCGGTTTCCTATTTTCTTTTTTTTCTCTTCTGCCCTCCTTTCCCCACCCCTTCCCTCTCGCTCTCTCTCTCTTTCCCTTTCTCTTTTTTTTTTAATTTTCCGCAGGATGCCCGACGATATTGCGCGTAACTCACGTGCCGAGGAAATGGCCGACATTTGTAATCGCGTGGTGTCCGAAATATGGGCGCAAGCCGGCCGGAAATCGGAACCTGGTTTCGTTAGGAAGCCATTTTTCAAAATGAAGGTTCCTCGATGCAACTAATGTCCCGTCGCACGATTTTCACCGTACCGCGGCTCCAGTTTTCTTGCGCGAAACGTTTCTCCTCTTCCTCGGTCGTATCCTTTTTCTTGATCTTGTTTTTATCGAAACATTCTTGGATCCTCTCCTCTTGGACAGGAACTGAAGTTCTTCCATTTTGTCTTTCTTCCCTCCGGACAATCTGCTGCCCTTTTTATCACAGCTTTTTTTATCGAAAGACCTTTCGTCTCGCGCTGATTTCCACTGTTCCGGGAAATTGAAATAACAATGAGGCACGTGAGTAAACGTCGTGAAATGAATGTTTGTAAAATCAAATGAATAAAATTCCGAACACTCGCGATAGGTCGCCCCTTATCGGCAGCAAGTTCATTGTCACAGCCAGCAGAGGAGTCAAAACAGAACCGCGTCGAAAACAAAGATGTTGTAACAAGTGGAGAGTCTCCAGTGGTGTGATGGAAGAATTTAAATGACTCGGTTATCGTTATTGATTATGGAAGCCTTCGAAGTCTTTCATTCTTTGGTCGCGTGACTCGAAATCGGCTCGATAACCTCTGCGCCGTCGGGTGCAACCAGTCTGGCCAACCCCTTGCGACTCGCCCCGTTCGACGGAGCAGGGGGCTTCGAGATATCGGTAATCCGTGTCTTTGTTTAATAATTACTAGGTCGACGGTCGCGTTGCTGGCCGATTAATTACCCCCCGTCGAGAGAGATCCCGTAATTGGATCCCGATGAACTGTTATCTTGACGCCCGGTTAATCGGCCGATTTCGTGGCGGTTTCCAACAGAGTGGGGAATCAAGAGAGGGGGTCTGAAAAAAGGGGGGGGGGGGGCGAATTTTATCTATCGAAAAAACATTTCGTACGGTCCGCTCCCGGGGTTGTTTACAAAACCGGGGGATCGCGTGCCAGATAATGGTTAAATATAAATCCGCGCGGTAAAAATAGCACGCGGGATTCCGATAATGCCACCAGCGAACTGATAACGCGGATTCCACGATATCACCCGCGATTTTCTGGGTACCCGGTGTGTACCCGGTATAACCCGGCCGATATTTGGTAACGGAAACCCGCTTTATTCGACCCGCTCTATGTACCCTCTTTATGGTCCGCGGATTATTTTCAAACACCGTTTGAGGAGCGATTGCTCGTTTTGGCCGATTTACTGCGCCGCCGGAAAATATGGGTTCGCTCGATTTTCGTCGGGACAGTTTAACATTCTTCCGTGCCCTGTTTAACCGGCGAATTAATCGACTCGGTTGGGATAATTTATCTGCCGATTTTCTGGTTGTACGGTTATTGGTATTGCGGGGACTTTTCCGCGAGATGTGTGGAAGCGCTAGATTTTTGACGCGGCAGTTTAATATTGTTTGGTCCAGTATTTAACCGTTCGCTGAATCGAACGAATTAATTTATCTCTGTTTTTTGCAGTTGTACATGTTACGAGCTTGATAATCTTACTGGTAGATTGTCGATCTTTATGGGTTTATAGCAAAACTGAATAGATGAAATACAAAAGTGTTGTTATTCTCTATTAAAATCATTAAGGGAAGAAATAACGTGTAAATCTATTTTGCATAAAGATCCGCATAATATTTATTTGCTTGTTCTTGTCTGCCTTCTGATGGAAATTCTTTTCTTTGTAGATCGAGGACGATCCAACCCAGAAGGAGAAGGTGAGTCAGTTCAAAGCATAATTTTGTTGAAATGGATACAGAAACTCTCGAATATATCCCAACAGTGGAAGTCAGTAACGTAACATCACAAACATAACGTAAAACAACTTTCATATATTCCCCTTCTGAATTTATTCATAACAGTGAAACTCGGTATTTATTCTTCAAATAAACATACACTTCGATTGCTCATTTTTTTTAGAATCAACAATAAACTAGAAAGTGTATATAAAATCTCGAATGGTCTCGTATGGTTTCAATAGTAAAACTCGCCTTAATTAACGTTCGAGAGAAAACGTATAAAATAACATCGACAGCTGCAGATATTCCTATGCTAAATTGAAATTCCTAATTGTCTATTCTCGCGAGAGAAGCAGCTCGTTTCTGTTGTTTTTATTCTCGACAGGGAAACTCGGTACTCGTTACTCGAATGCGAATCGTAAAATACAAAATCTCCATTCACCCTTTCCAAAACGTCTATTCCGAAGACCAGGCCAAAGATTTCCTTATAGAATGGTGGAAACTTGAGCGGAGGATACGATTCGCTATATCGGGAATACAGGAAAGTTCTCGTTACAGAAATTCCGTGATCAGAATATTTCCCCGGACGATAATCATCGTGTCACCTAAATAGCAATATCGTCGAGATTTACGGGAAATTACGGTGTCCCTCGTCTATGTATACGAAACTCGAACCTTCCGAGGGAAATGGAAAAAATCGTGGGAGGGGGGAGCAGGCTCTCGCTTATTATACTGATCGCGGTTGACCGTGGCCCCTATTTTTCGCTCTCTTTTCGGATTCCCGGCGTCCGATCCTCAAATCCTGCATCCAATTTCGAACGAAGGGCCTTCCTCGGCCTGTCCCTTTTCGCCGCAAAGAACGATTGGGGATTTCGTACAGAATTCAAACAAATCTTGTCCATCGCTAACCGCGAAACGAATTTTCGTTTTCTCGGCCCTGGAGATCAGGAACGCCGATGCGATGGCCTCTCTTCGTCGTCGTCGTCTACTCGAGACCCGAGACGAACATTCTACACACCGTCGAATAGTAGATGTTCACCCAGATTTCGTTTTTCAAATCGAATTCACTTTTTCCCTGTCAGTCGAGAGAAGTCGAAGTCTCGCTGCGCAGAGGACTTTTACCGAAGATTTCGTCGGAGCTGGTTTCTTCGGCAAGAAGTTGTTAAGACAAGAACGAATGGCCGCCGTCGATTTTCGGCGACGCGATAGCCTAACTCGAAGTACTTCATTCGAAATGTTGGAAATGCAATTTTTTATTATTTCATTTTAATTGGAGAACATTATTTTATGTATATGAAATTGATGCAGCAACTCCTCCAATATTTAGTGTTTAATAATTGATTATATACCAACATGTTTAATAATCTACACAATATATTGAATAATGGTACAGCAAGTTTTACTGGTGACTCTCTGGGTGTAAGGTTTTAAAGTATGCCTGACCAGTTACTCGAATCACTGCAATTCTTGAAAAAGCCACGAACATTGTTTTCCCGCTGAGAATAAATTCTCTCGTAGACGGTTCCTCGAGAACTCGACAAAGCCAATGTTTCCCGGCAAGAGTATAAGCGATGCTTCTTCGGCAATAACAATATCATTGAAAGTTTCTGTATGAAAATATTGAAAACGATATTCCCGGTCGAGGATATCGGCGCGATAACGTATCTTTTCGGCGAGAGCCCGGTAATGCGAATATCCTCGAAGAAAATAAAAAAAAAGGAACGGATAATATTATTCCATCTCGGTGATGTCGATAATAAGATCTCTCCGTGGAAGGAGTCAGCAATGTTAATATTTCCGCCCGAAGAAATCTCCGATAATAATATTCCCCTGCAAGGGAAATCAGCGATAACAATGCACGTAGACATACTCTCCGGAGAAGCAAACTTCAGACAATGTTATCCCTCTCTCCGTGTCGGTTTGAATCGAAGGTGAACATCAAAGTTAACTTCACGAAGCGAAATTCTTATTTTCTACGGCTACTTACGCGACAAAATACGAACGGTAAATCACACCTCTTATCCGAGCGCGTGCACGACTCGTTGAAAATTCCTTTTTTTGTTGTTGTTGTTATCAACGGACACGCCGCGCCGTGTTCGCATCGTCTTCGACTTGGTCGTAAATATTTTTACCGTAATTTACTGCGGGGATCGCCGGGGACCTCGCCCTCGCGAGGAATCGATACCTGGATCCGATAACTTCGAGGTTCGAGGTTCGAATAATCGCGTTTTGTCCCGCGATCGCGCACGCTTGACCTTTCGAAGCAAGTTGCGAAATGATATTCCGTCGCGACTTCGATGATGTTGCAGGAAATAAATAGTGTTTCTTTATTACTATGTACTTTATCGTATGTTCTCAGAACACTTAATTATACTGAACTAACTCTTAACAACAACGAAGATAATTATCACGCTCCGGAACGCTGGTTAAAAATAATTCGAAGAAGCATTTCGGCGCATTCCGAACGGTGAGCACAACAATAATTCTAGCGCCGAGGAGTCAAAAGGATCTCATTGAAATTCGCGAGCGGGTCCGGTATCACGAGAATTCTTCCAATTTCGGAGCGTTTCTAGCGTCGGATCGGTCGTGTTTGTCGAATTAACGACGGAGATTCAATTTCAGCAACAGTCGTCGTCGTCGACGTGGTTGCACGAGTACGAGCAAGTATCTTCTTTTTCTCTCTCTCTAGATGGCTCCCTCGATTTTCTTTTTTTTTTTGTCCATGTTTCGTTCCCGGTGAAAAGGATCCTCTCTCGTTCGGCGTCGTTCCATACTTCTTCCGGGAGCCGGGCAATTTTCTTAAACACAATTCCTGTCGGCGTGTTCTCGCGGGGGCAGCGTCGCGGCCGCTCTCGGCCGACCGCGTGGAAACAACCTTAAAACACGAAGCGCCTGGCCGCCCCGGCTTTATTCGAGGACTTTCGGACCGAGCGAGAACTTTTTCATGGCTACGAGGGAGCTCTTCTACTCGTAAAAGTAAGTGTACTGCGAGGTGGTTTAACGGTGTCTTAACCAGCGACCAACGCCGCTCACCGGTGCCAAGGCGGCAAAAAATCGATTTTTATAAAAACAGATTATTTTTGTCTAATAGCGAGTGCATAATTCGCTAAAGTCCGATTTAACCCCTTGCCATACAATTTTTTTACAGTTACAGCGATCATAAAACGTATCCCCAAAAATGTCGTATATGATATTTTAATGCTTAAATATTGATTACAAACGAATAAAATTTTATTTCATCTGAAAAGAAACGCGAACATTCATATTTGTTGAAATCTTCATGACGAGTCTAACTCGTTAAAATACAGCATGGGTTTAAAAACGGACTAAAAAGTATAAAATAATTTTTCCTAGTCGCATACCGATTTCTAACCTCGTACAGATAGTGTTGAAAATTTGTGATTGTGAATTTTGAATTACTATGAAAATATTTGTAAGATTTCAAACGAAAAACGTGGGATATGTCGAAAACAATGCCGTAGCGAATCGTATCGAAACGATGACGTAGCGTTTCGCGGGGGGGATGAAACGGTAAATATTTAATTGTTATTTCTCCGAAACGGATAGGCTTTTAAAAAAAATTGTCTTGAATAATGTTTGTCTCTCTAGCTCATCAGGAAGTTAGTTTAAAATCAATTGCAAAATTGGTCACGAACAGACAGACAAACAAACAAGAAAGCAAGCTAATAAAAACGTGATAAAAGAAGAAAATTTTCATGGAGATACTATTGACCGAATCGTTTAAAAACTGAGAACTTGATCTGCGCTGATTTTTCCAAAAGTATCTTGCAGAGGTGCGGGGTTGTGAGGGTAAACAAGCGGACGGATTCTCGAAGGTACCATTAAAGTTGCTCGCGCGGTGTACTCGGCCGATTCCCGGCATCCGCGTGGCGGATCGCATCGCTGATATCCATATGCAGTAGCCCGAGGAAATAAGCTCGCTCGTAAATAAGAAAAGTTCTTGCGTCTCTCCGGTTCTGGTGGAGGGTCGCCGTTCCTCTGGCCCCCATGGTCCCCTCCTCGACCCGCCATGCTGTCTCTCCGTATTCGAGGCTTCTCTCTCGGCGCGTGGCTTCCAAGATATCGAGTGATTTGTTGCGATTCCCGTCTCTTTTTCGCTCGAGCACTCGCGACGGAAGCGGCGCAGCTACCCCCGCGGCACGATACACCGATAATTCCGGTGCTTTGGACGCGGTAATGGCGTCGCCCGGGGGGCCCCTCCTGACCCCGAATATTATTTACTCCGTCCCCCTTCCAGCCCAGGAATAATGCATCGGACGATAAATATTTGTTATTGCGCGTTGACGAATTAAAAGGGGACTTAATGGCCCCACGAATGGAGCCCGCAGCGACGCTTTTACGCCGGAATGGCCCCCGATACCGATTCCGCTTCCTTCTGTCCTTCTCTTTCTATTTTTCCCTATTCCATCTCTACCTTCGTCTTGCTCCTTCGTTCCACGTATTTTTCTACCGGATTTTTCTGTTCGTTCCATTTTTCTCGGTTACTCTGTCCCACGGATGTTGCAGGGGCGACCGGGAACTCGCGAACTTTCGGATTTTGAAGAATGCTCCCTCGTATCTTGAACTGTCTATGCTTGGATTTTTATGGCCTGCTCCAGGGGTACCCTCGATCATGTGCCGGAGGATAGACGGTGTGTGCTTGTCGTACACCACTTGTTCAGTTTCGGCTGGATAAAGATTGTGATTTTTGGTAGGGCTCGAAGGATCGAAGTTTCGGATGTGTTTTAGAATGAATTGTGGATCCGTGTATCGTTGGTTAGAAATAGCCAAAGTTGGCGATGTCGCTTGAATATGCAACGAGAGAACACACATTGCAAATCGTTAAAATGTATAAATATTCCGTTTTGTCGATCGTACGAATTAATAGAAATTAGTTTATGATTTCGGCACACAGGTTCGATGAAAAAATCAAGAAATTTTGCAATTTATACAATTTGTAAAAATGTATGATCAGGATTTAGCATTTACCAATGATGTAAAGTGTTATACTAGTGTATGCTGTATAAATCAAACATGGTTTTACGGAATCGCTAAATAAATCCATCAAAAGTATTTCCAATCGCACGATTTCTCCAAAAACAGTTTGAAATGAGATACGAGCGGTCCCGCAGCTATCATATTGACGACCGTTCCCCGTATTATCTAATATTCCCGGCATCGATCAGTGTACTCGCAATTAATTAACCAAATGAACAATCTCTATCATTCTACTTCCATAGAATACCAATCGTTCGGCTGAATAGAAAGCATTCACAACGGATATTTCGGCGGTACACGGTCGCCCGATTCATTTTGCAAATAACGTTAATTGGATCAGTTGGTAAAATAAGCATCAATCGATATTTATCATCAGGGTAACGGATACGCAGGAGCGAGAGTGTATCGATCGTAATCTGTTGCATTTCGCAGGATATCCACGTGGGTCTAATCCCGTGCAAACTTATTTGCCCGAGCAATTCGCAAGACCGAATGAAACTGGTTTCAGTATGCTCGCCGATGAATATGGTATCTAAACTAGCGTGGAAACAGGGAAACACCAGCTCCTCGATAGGTCTGTAAATATTGCATAGGTCAAAGGGTTAGCCCACGATGCATCCAGGTCAGCTGGTGAACCAATACTTTAAATAGCAATTAAATTTTCCTCTTGCATCGAGCAAATAAAATATAATCATTCAACGACCGTCCGAATCGTTTCCCCAATCTCTCTCGGCCCGAAATCATTTTCTCTTTTGCCATCGAATCAAGATAAAACTACACTTCATTCTCTTGTCGAAAAATAAAAGGCACGACAGGATTGATTTACGACTCGTAGTTTACCATTTGCATTCGGTGACACGCGTGAACTTCGACTTCATGAAAGTTCAAACAGTCATCCACGTGTTTCTTCCGTGTAAACCTGCAGGGATCAATTATTCATTGTCTTTAAGCGTATCGATCAAATCTAGGAAAGTTCTTCGTTGAAAAAAATTGAAAACGATTTCCGTTCCCATAATGTAACGAGCCGCGGCGCCGTCAAGCCCGATCGGCCGTAATATTTATGGATTTTTCGTATTTTACAAAAAATACGACGGCACCCGGCAAATAAAGCTTTCCAATGACGCACGACGAACGTAACAAATATTTGAATTTTGCTGGCCGAGTGACGAATGCGTTCGAGTGATCCCGTCGCGGAAAAACAACAAGAGATCGTGGGGCCCGGAGGAACGCGAAGGACTCAATTTATTATGGATTTTACCGGCCGGATTTTCGCAACGTTCTCCTCTCTATTTTTTTTCGTTTTATTTTATTCCCGAACCGATTATCGATCGTCGCCGATTTTAATCGACGATATCGCGCGAGAAATCGATCCAGCGTGTACACGCGTTCGCCCGGCCCCTCTGCAGAAAACGATCGTATTTGTTTCAATCTGCCCCGTCCATTTGTTACATGCTCCCGGATAAATTTACCGTTAAACGTCCATCATCGGCGAAATATTGCCGGCCTGGCAGGGTGAAAAAATTAATACGATGCGAAACGTTGTGACGAGCATTATCGCTCCACCGTTGCTTGTTTCCTCGCTCGACGTGGACGTTGATCAGAAATCGATGCGAGAAATGTCCCGCCGATACATTTTCCCTAGCCGCGTCGTGTTTCCCGCTGTTTTTGTTTCTGCAAGGAATATAGTCCCTGCGCAGATCGTCGATGGCGAAATATTCCGCGGAGCTGCGACTCGCGAAATGCTTTTCCTCCGCGTAATAAGCTGTTCAACCTGAAATCATTTTTCTACGCTACTTTTCCATGTTGCGCTCCGGGGAAATTCTGTTTCCTTCTGCGACCGGAATTTTACGCGCATATCGAGTGATTTTTTTTTAGATTAGGTTTCATCTTTCCAGCTCTTTAGTTTCCATGAATAATTTACTCTCGTTTCATATGATGTTTTGGAGATGTGATACAACATGTTAATGTTCGTTCGACGTATCAATTTCTTCAATTATTCCTCACTCTGTATTAATTAATTAATAACAACGTTTGATAATCATAATGCTCGTACTGTTACATCAGACGTGAGTCATATTTATGCGTATTACAATGCAGATCAAATGAAAACTCGCTAAAAATGCTCGTCCTATTTCTACAAGAAAATATGAATGAAGAATGATAGAAATAGATTCAACAATTTTCTGATAAATCAATGAAGATGCCGAGAAAATGCATATTAAATCCCATTTAATCAATCACTATGAAGTAGAACTGCTAGCTAGAGTAGTCGCGTTAGCGCCACAGTAGAATAAGACCACCAAAGCCAGACCGAAATCGCTCTCCTCTACTTTCGCTCCACTGCAAGACAAATGATCCTGTAACACTATGTTTGCCTTACAATCAACACCTTTTACGATAACTTAAAAATATTTAATAATTACTTACAATAGCTGTTCTGTATTTTTTCGTTAATCAACTTTTATTTCTTTTCTATACTTTATCCATATTATCCATATTATATCTATTAGAGGAACCCATAATTATTATCATTTTTACATTGAACGATATACCCATCGAATTTATTAATATTTCAACAATACTGTGCTTATCGTGGAATTAATCTGTTATTAATTAATCTATACTAAATGTTAAGCAAAATAACATTTCATACAAATATGAAGAAACGACATTATTTATGGCTACTCCTAATACCTATCGGTAAATATTTAGCAAAGAAAAAGATGCAGGGATCTCGTGGAAAATGGAACTGAAAGATCGCAAAGAGGCAGAGCAGTGATCAAAAGTAGTCCCGGGATACGAAGTGAACGAAATGAACTTGAAAACGATACTATTTACGACGCAGCCCCGGATACTTCTTCTTTTCCTGAGAAAGATCCTCTTCTTCCTCCTGCGCGTTTTCCCGATGGGCTGTCGTCTTCTTTCCAGGACGAGCCGAAGAGGAAGAAGCGTCCCGATATCCTGTTACCGGCGTTCGACGTTCGATGAAGCTTCGACCGAGTCTATTTATCAACGGCAACGAAATTACGCGCGAGGAGAGATACGCGGCCGGGTAAAAGCGTGAAATATAGGAATCGAGTTATCGAGCGCGTTCGTTACGATCTCATCAGGGAAATCTATTAACGAGAGAACACCGGGAGCAACAGAGAGAAACGGAGGGACAGAGATGGATAGAGAGCGAGAGCGGAAGAGGGAGAGACCCGTGCAAAAATTTGCATTACTCGACGCCGGGCGAGTTCGGTTCGATTAATTTACGTGAAAGCGACTGCACGCGCTCGCCTTTCCACCCTTCAAAAATCGTGTCGCCAGACTGAACGGAATTTTTGAACAATTCTCTGTACTCCGCTGGTTTTGCAACACCGGAAGCTTCCGCGAATCTTCGAGTCTCCGTTGTACAGGCTGTTTCAAAAACAAAGGTTAAAAACTGGATCGTAAAATTCACCTTGACCCTTTTCTCAAGGTCGAACATTATTTATCTTCTACGTGCTTAAAGCTCCACTGAAACTTCACGGAACTTTCAATATCGCGTTGATCTCATCGAAACCTCTAACAATCACTGTTTGCCGGAGCAGGGAATTGGTGTTGGACGATGTAATTATTCCAGCAAGTGACCAACCCTTCCGCAAACTTTCTCCCCGGAAAGAAAGAGGATGAACGAACGGAAAGAGAACGAGGAAGAAAAGGAATGATCACCGATCGGACCACGCGTCGTCGCGTCTACAAGCGATCACGAATCGCCTCTCGTCCTTGTCGGCTGATGGGTGGCGGTACTTGGAAAAGAAGCTCGAAATGATCGATGACCGGCCGATATTGGTAGCGACATATGGAGTAGCATATCCGCCAGCTTGCTCCCATAATGGGCGCCGGCGCAACCTTTTTCCAACGCGCTGGAGATGTCACGCCTCTGATGTCACTCCAACAAATTTCTACTTAACGACCGACGGATCTGTATGTAGACGCTATACATATATTTGTGTATATATAATATACATATATACATATATAGTTGCTTTGAGAGCAGGATAGAGGCACGTACGCGTTTATTTCGCACGCTGCAGCTTTTTTACGAGGACTTTCGACGCATCAATCAGAGGCTGACGGGACTCGCGGGCCGAAGCGAGAGAGAAACGGAGAATCGACTATGCTCGGAAGTGAGAAAGACGTTTTACGATTCTTTGCCAGTACTTTTCGCGAAAGCGTGCTGTTCTCGCTTCTCGCTCACCGAATGAATATTCCGGGCGGTTTCCGTTAACTTCGGACCACTCCTCCGGTTCTGACGAAGCTAATGGAATCGCCTGCAGGGGATGATTGAAGCAAATGATTTGATCCAAGCCTATTGGTTAGCGAAGTATAGGCATTTATATAAGTGATCGAGATCGTAATTGTGTTGGCGTTCACCGTGCACACAATCACGTTTGAGGTTGCTTTTCCTTCGATTATTCCTCAGTGTATATTAATTCATTAATAACAGTATTTCGTTCGTATAACATGTTGTTACTATGAATATATGGTTTATCCAAGCACGCAGAAGAACGAACATATATTACTGAATAATTATTAAATAAATTGATTCGTTGATTGATAAAAATTTTTTTTTAATTGTCATCCATGAAGAATATAGGTCGGCGCAACGTACATGATCGAAACTCCATGGCGTCGTAGCCGAAGGGGCGACAAGGGGGTCGCGGGCAGCTCGGCGAAGCTTAATTCGACGGAGTAAAATCGGTGGACGTAATTTTCCTCGGATTAAAATCGAAGGATGGCGGATCCGCGCTCACGATCGGCTTCATTAGGCGGCGAGATTAAACAAATCGCGCGTGAGCGTCGGAATGAAAAACGTCGGAATTATCTGCCGCCCCTGTTCTCCCCGGGGGAACGAGTCTCTCCGGGAGCCTAAACATTTTCCGCTTGGTCGAGGAGAAGTCAAAAAGTGCTTATTTCTTGACGCGTTCGACCCTCTGTTGGGACGAATTCTTTCCTCACCCTCTCTCCACGAGAATTCGGGGGTTAATAAATTCTTCGGTGGCGTACGTGTGTGGAAAAATTCATTAGCGCGTGAACGGGACACAATAGTTGTACGTATTCTGTCGTTTCGGGGTGCGTTGTATCTCTCTCCTCTTATATCCCTTCCCAAACATCCCCGAAAAAGGGCTAGACGTCGAAACAGAGCGTCTCGAAGTACTTATCGGTTCGGAAATCTTGAGAGCGGGCTCGGCTAAATATTTACCTGACCGGGTAATATGAAAAGCGCTGTGTATTGGTCGTACAAACACGTCGAAAATGAAATGAGCGTCGCCGGTCGTTTGACAGGGTAGGACACGTCTACGATGATGGGGGAGGCTCTACGATCGTCCAGGACTTTGCAAATCGAAACGAACCCTTCCGCCTATCAATTCCGCACAGCGAGCGCCCTCGAGAGCCCTCGACTGTCCTGATAGAGAAGAGAGAGAGGGAGAGGAACGTAAGGGCCAGTGTCTCGCGGCACGTCGAATTCTTCAGTCGTTAGGCGCGAAGAGGGTGTAATTGACGTGGTCGAATAATGGATTGCTGCCGACGGGCACAAAGGGCGAAGCCTGGACGCGCGGCCTTCTGAAAACCCGAGAGGGTTTCAGGGTTCGTAACGGGGATGGAGGGAGACAGGGGTCGGCTCGAGAGGGTGACGAACGGTCAGAAGCAAAGTTCCTTGCGATCCAAGGGAGACAGAAGGTTTTTATTCCGTTCCCAACCCCCTATCTGATCAGGAATGCCTCTCACGACTCGAGTGATTTATTCCCTCCATTTCTGGGGATTATTTTATATATATAGATCCGGCACCCGCTCTGGACGTTGCTCCATCGCCCAACCGAGAGACTCTCCTCTCTCTCTCCCAACCCTTCTCTCTCTTTCTCTCTTCCTCTCTATTCGAGCGACTCGTCGCATCAGCATCGCGTCTCTGACCGAAAACTCCGCCGGTATCGTACCCCACGATCTCTCTTCCTCTTTTCTTTCGTTTCCTCTTTCTTTTTCGCTCGCTTCCGGCGAAAGGCTACGAGCCTTTCCGAAAATACAAGTCTTTTCGAATTCCTGACGCGGAATCGCTCCTCTGCGTCGCGACCCCATATGGTCGGTTATTTCTTAAATTCTTCGACGGAGTTAGCGCCGCGACGCGAATTCCTCGAAGAAGGGTGTCGTGGTTATAAATTGCACTCTCTCTCTCTTACCTCCCCTAGCCTTTCCTTATACATGGATTTTAAGGGTGGTTCTGATACACCCTACGATGGAGGCGTGTGGTTTACTTCCTACCGTCGTTTAACATTGGGTTACGAGTGACTGCAGCTGGTCCCATTTTGGTGGAAATTTTATTTGTTAAAATTTCGTGATCATCCTCCTAATAACGGGGTAATAAAGAAACTAATAATAAATTTTTGCATGGACGAAACCGCCGCGCCGATTCAAAAATAAATCTTCCCCCATTCCGCAAAAACACTTCGGTTAATTCTGCAGCGGCTAGAGGGTCAACGTCTACCTCAGCCCTCGAGACAATTACCCTCTCTGAATAAAATATCGACTCGTCGTGCTCGAGAATCGAACCGGCCAACAACCGGAAATAATTCCGCCCGACGAATTTGATTGTCAAAACGACCTGGCAACTTTCGCAGAGGACCGGCCAAATTAGCTCGAGGGAGAGGCCGAGGGTTGAGTTTCAAGTCTTAACGAGGTTACGCGGCAAGACGTAATTCTTCGACTACCGTTGATACCGATACCGGAGCGTGCCTAGCCTGATACGATTTACCAGTGCTTTGACCGGACCGAAGTCGATTAGCCGGCCCTGACGAGCCAATCTGACCACTCGCGCCCGATGGAAAAGTACTGTCGCTTCGTCTTAGACGATTCGTCAGCTTTTTGCACGGTAAATCGCGTGCCTAATCGCGGACTCGCCGATTCGCTCACAGAATGATACGATCTTCGTTTCTGGAATTTCTAAACTGGAATGTTCATTTATACGCGTGACTTGTGCATTCGCTTTTCTCCCTCGTATAATTTCGGTTCGTTTTGCGACCAATCTATGTTGGGTCTTTCAACCCTTTGGACTCGAAGCAAATTTAATTCGAAAATCAAGAAATTTCTTTCAACCCAGATCAGTTTTATTCTATGCAATCTTTTTCACATTGTGCGTAACCATGGACCTGTTTTCTCATGCAACAGTTGAGTATTTTACAATAGAATACAGATAAATTTAATAATGGTTCGGCAATTTTTAATGGCGAAAGCCAGAAGTGTCCTGATCGGATTGGACAAAGCAGGACAGATTAAGTTGAATCAAACACGAAAATCGTTTCGATCGGATCGAATGAAGTACAGATTCCCGTGTCCCGATATTTGTTTCAAAGAAGATAAAAACCTTGTTAAACTTCCCGAAAGATCCGCAGAGTTTTACCGTGCCACAAAGAAAGAAAGAGAAATGCGTAAAATCCGTAGTCTACGGGCAAGGTAAAACCGCAAGAAGTTCGGTGCAGCGCAGGAAGTTCGATCGCCTTCGAAGTCGCGAGGGTATCGCACGATCGAAGAGCGACATTACTTTCCCGCCGAGCAACCACGAACCGTGGAAGACGTCGTTGTTAATTCAGCAAGAAGCCAGGTCCAGCGTCGGACGTTCCAGTAACGTTTATTTTTCGTTCGTTAATGGAATTCCCCGGGACTGTGGTACGTGCTTCACCATGTCGAAGAGTCCCTTCTTGGTTTCTTAAGGGGGTTGTCCCGGTGTCGCAGGTGTTTACGGTGTCTTGGAAATTTGTTACAGGGATTCAGAACAAAAACTCTTATTAACGCGAGCATCGTTCCTCCACATTTACTTGGTTTTAAAGAGCGATTATTAAAGATCTCTATGCATGTATATTCAAAATTGTTGAAAAACTTTTCTGATTGAAGATGTCGATATACAATTTCTTCTCTGTTAAAATCATTAAGGGAAGAAGTAACGTTCAATTTAGTTTTTTCGTTGCGCCCGAGTACACAGAAACAAAATCGATTTTTTCAACCTGATACGGAAGAACGTTTCCTGAAGAGGAGAAGAGAGTGACAACGTGGTCTGAAGGGGGTGGGAGAGAGCGCGAGGAGCGACGGGTAAAAAAGAAGTTGGCAGAGGGAATACGTTCCGCGCTTCTTATCTGGCGAAATCTCGTGAATGATCGTCGGTGATTTAGTGGAGCCCGGCCGGTATCTCTCAAATCTGGAAACTTATGGCGGTGCCGTGACGTCCGCAGCATTTCGCGGAAAGTCGACGCCACTCTCTCGGCTCTGCGCCGCGCCGACTGGATTCACGCCACACGCGTGATCCTGAAGAGATTCTTCCTCAGTGTGGGGAAAAAAGTTTCGCCCCTGGATCCTGTCTGGCGTCCCCCGGCGATATCGTCCATCAGACGGAATGATTTCTTCGGAGCCACCCCTTTCGGCCGAAAGAGCGAACAGCGAGGCTGAAGATAGGCGAAACTGAAGGGAGACCCTTGTTTCAATCCTCGAACCTCGATCTCTTCGGGAGCGAATTATCTCATGAAACAAATTAGATGATTTCATATATATTTTTGAAAACAACATCTGTGCGAGAGGTTGCAATATTTAAAAAACAGTAATTAAAGAGTAAAAGCTTCCATCTTGATTTTATTGTTTCGTTGTGATCAGATGTAGCTCTACATTCGAAAAAATTATTTTTATCTGATAATGTAGGTCCTTTAATAACTAAAACTCGTTTTCATCGAAATTTGAATAACTGTCTGGTGACTTATGGACGAGAGTGAATGTGGGTCACACACAGCACGGCAAATTCCCCGAACGCCGACGTTGCGGCAGGAACGGGAGCAGCAAGGATAAGGCTAGGAGGAAGTGTTCGTCCTTTAGGAAAAGGATTACGCTCGGAGAACGTTAGTCTTGGCCGACTCGTTACTTTAAGAACGGCGTAACGCGATAATGTGGCCAAGTGTATACGGGTAGCAGAAGTTTGCGAAGAAGTAGAGGGTGGCGGGAACGTTTACGGGTATTTTTTATACGTGTCCCGCGATACATCCAGCCGCGAAGTTAATGGAAATGCCGGGAGCATGGCAGCGCATACTAAGCGGGCTTGAGCCCTCTCTTGCACCCTCGCCTCCGATGACTTTCCGACTTTTTCTCTCCAGGAACCAACTAAGAGAGCGAGAGATAGAGAGAGAAGGAAGGAGAAGGAGAAAGGAGCTCAGGGAAGCGAGGAGACGATGCCCTTCTCATAACTTCGTTCCGCCGCGAACCCATAAATTTGCCGCGACAACGCATAAATCAGACGTGCGTGCCCGAACGCACGCGGACCAGGTACGCTCTCTCGCCCAAGCTCCACCGATCAGCATTCCAGACGCGGAGAGACCTTCGATACACCGCCAGAGTAAACACGATCACAACGGGAACGCTTCGTCTTTTCTTCATCTTCTACGCTCGCTCCTTCCTACACCATTTTTCTTACTTCGTAGCCGCTTCGTCGCAACACCCGAGGCACGGTAACTACGCAAAACGCTTCAGGTTCTACAACTATTAACCCTTGTCATTCGAATAGTGACTGAAAATTGCTGTACCATTATTCAAAGCGGTTTTCACCCTTTACACTCGAAGCTATTTTAATTCGAAAATTAAATATTTTTTCCGACCTAGAATAATTCCATTCCACATGATTCTTTCATTTTATGGACATGAAATTGATGTAATACCTCATACAATACTTAAATGTTTAGTAATTGTTTAGACCACAACATATCTAATAAGAAAACAATCTCTTTAATCATGTTTTAATGGTTATATTAATTTTAATGGTTATATTAAATTCCTCTGTATTCTATAAATTCTAAAAAGCTCAACTGTTATACGAGAAACCAGATTCGATGAATATACCAAAGATTACATAGAATAAAAATGATCTGGCTTGAAAGAGATGTCTTTCGAATTAAAATTGCTTCGAGTCCAAAGGTTTCACAGGAACGACCCAATACTCGTACAAAATTTTCTGAAGTCCCAAACAAACAAGAGTCAATGTTTACGCAAAAACTGGAAACACGTGCATCGAGATTCTCTTCGTGAATTCTGCGAGTTCGCAGTCGCCCTGGGAGACAGTTGGTCGTGCGGCGATCGTAGCGGAATAATGGAACGGGAACGGGCGCGAGAAGAAACGTGCGTGCCTGTTTATTGAACCTTAAGGTAGAATTACACGAGTTACCGCCGACAGTCGTAAACTCTTTAGCTCCGTTTAAACTGCCGACCGGCTAAGTGCAGCCTCCGCCCGCGAAGCCAGTTACGTCTGTGCAGCTTGTCAACGGGCTTGTAAAACGTGCCCCGGCGTTCAACGTTTCGAGAATCCCGTCGTCTCGTCGGTCCCGACGAACGATCGGTCGTCAGCTCCTTAATCCCGTCAATTTGTATTTCCTCCTTAAATTCGCCGAATTGTCGCGCACGTTTTACCCCTCCCCTTTGATACGCCACTGTACACATGTTTATGGGCCACGGTGTATTAAACCGTGCAACCCTGAAACTCGCAGGTTTCTTGCCCGAACTTCATTGGCGGAACAGCGGTTTGATAATCCGAGATGCCAACACGATTATTTCCTTTGACGTTTCGTCCGTTCTACACGGAGAAATTAGTGTACAGTTTGGTGTTGCGTGCGCAAACTGTAGAGATTAGCATAAGTATCCGAATGCCATCCCACAAACGTGTAAACTGAACGATATAGGACAATCAATTTTACTCGTATATTCTAAGACTTTAACAAGTACATGATTGTCTAATGCGCAGTTGACTCGACTATCGAAGAGAAAAGTGTTATTCAAACTTATAACAAAGAGCATAATTTACTCGTTGCATATCACTTATAGTACTTAAGAGTTACGGGCTCTAATCAGTAGTGCTTCCAGAATCGATTCAACTTACGAATCGATTTGCTGCTATAAAAAGTCTGTCATGTTAGAAGCTCTATTGGAAAATTTATAACCTCTTCCTTTCCGCATACTCTTACCACGTCGAAGTTTGCGTAGAAATCTGTCATGAATATAAAGTTTCTCGCTGACATTATCAATGTTTTACAAATCTTTGCGAACTTATGGCTGAGCAGTGTAACATGAGATCTTTGAAAGTTTATTGCTTTGCGATGTTATTGCTGTAGCATTTTACGAATTTTCACACAGATTGCAGAAAAATCCACGACCTAACAATTATCTAGTAGCTAAGAGAGTGGCAGGGGTTCGTAAGTATCTCAATTCCCCAAAAGGAGCATTATTTCCTTCTTCATTTTCTCCCTTCTCTTATTTCCTCCCCACAGTGTTTCTCTTCCCATAAACGGGACCCAGAAACAATAACACACAATAAACTCGCACTCGAACGATCCTCGAAGGCGTCAATCGAGCAGGTGCCATTTCCCCCATGAAACTGGCCAAATTACAGTCCATTCCCATCATTCTGGACAAATAACACAGGGCTGGCGTTCTCTGGCTCGATTAAATGCCTGTCTCAATTATGGGAATTCTGTATTCTACGATTTCTGCGACATTTTACTGAAATTCACACAAAAGGTGTACTTCCACAGTAACAAAAGATGCAGTTACAAAACATTTAACATTTTCTAAATGAATTAACATTTTTTAAACGAAAATAATTATGTAGAATGGAATTATTCCAGTTAGGAAGAAATGTTTAGTTCTTCGGATGAAATAGTTCCGAGTGTGAAGAACATTAACATGTTCTCTAGACACCTTGTAGAGGCGATGGCAGAGTGAACAGTCGCGAAGAAAACGACCCGAGGACTCGTCGTTTTCCGCAAGGAGGGCAAAGAGAGTGAGAGCGGGCGAGATCAGAGGGGATGAAAGAGCAAGGGGTTGCCCGACGATCCGGAGTTATGGACTCCCGTGCTACACCCTCGGCCCAGTTTTACGACTTCATCCGATGCCCATGCATTCCGCTCTTCGCCTTTCGCGCGCCAGGATACTGAACGTACACATTGTGCACAGCCGGCCGAGTTTATGTCCCCGAAAATCTCTTAACTACCGGCCACTTTGTTCACGAGATCGCCCGGAGAATGAGCGATTTTTCAAAAATTAGTCCGAACTTTGTCGAAGACACTGAAATTTCCTGGCCGAGGGTTAAGTATGACCATAAAAGGTGTTAGGTAGCGGTCCAGTTTGAATAATTTAGACCTCCATGTTACTCTTTAAAAATTAAATAGCGTTCTTTTAAATTAATTTTTACAAACTTGACCGTATTTTGTTTGATCTCACAACTTTTTACACCCATAGAGAACTTGGCTCCTTTTTACAGGATGTTTTTGTTGGTAAACTATAATTACTATGAATACATAACATGCTATCAAGCTTCGTTCACAGATTCTTTGTGTGAGCAACGCTCGAGTATGGAAACACGAGTACACTCATGACCGGTCAGCAATGTGTTAATCGTAACTGGCTAACGGCAGAGTACTTTTCGGTTTTCATTTAAGTGAATGGTATATTGTGGTGCGTTCCTTATTTCCAGGACACTCTGTATAGGCCGTAGTACGCGAGGGACCGTATCGCACGTGTGAAAATTCATGACGCCCGGAGAAAGTTCGAGGGGACCAAGTAAATGGAAAAAATCCATTACGCGGTTTTATTCGGTTCGCGGCGCGCGCCGATATCGAACCACCACTTTTTAATTATATTTCCGCCTGCATCGCGACCGATCTCTCTCCCCTCCTCTCTCTCTCTTTTTCTCTCTTCTTCCATCGATGTGGTCCTCGAGGGAGCTCTTCCATGGGCATTTTCATCTCTGTAAGGGAGACCGTTCAACCGATGGAATGTACCCTCCATTTTGGATCATTCTACTTGCATTTGGTCGCTCTTTAACCCTACTCGAACCACAGCTGATCCAACGGAAATATAGTGGGTCAGAAATGTATGGTCGTAATTTTTTACGAGAACTGTGTGCACCGAAAAAGCTCGTTAATGTTGCAATTCTTTATACTTTGTTGCGCCTGGATATTACCTTCTGATTCGAAAATAATACTATTACTATTACAATATTCTTTGATTCTTTAAATATATCGCAAGAAGCACGAATTAAATAGAAATTTGCATTCTTCTTGAATACGTTTAATAGGTTGAAAATGGTATAACAGTATTTTTAAATTCTACTAATGTTTTCACTGTTTTCAATCACACCCCCTCCTTTTTGCCATAAATGCATAAAATCCGCTGTCTATCGATCAGTCTGTAACATTGTACCATTTTATATTTTATCGGTTACAAAATTGCTCTCGGTCGTACAAAAGATCCGAGATAAACGCAAACAATAACGTTCCCCATCCCTCGGTGAACAAGCACAGTAACCGTCGGACAGGTATTAAAAAATTACAACATGGCTCACGGGGGCGGGGAACGTGGTCCCGGCGCATCGATAATTAAAAGTAATCATCGGTGTCAAGTTGCAAAGTTCATTTTAAGAACAAGGGAATTGCAGAGCGCCCACGGTGCTTCGAACGGGGAAAGTAAACTTCGTCCTGGGCGAACTTCTCGCGAAAGTAAACTCCGATACTACAATGTTGATCGTAGTTAAGTCAGTTAATGTATAAATGCCGTGGAACTGCGCGGGGAACAGTGGAATTTCGATTGGCCAGCGAGGAGTTCCCGCGCAAAGACACATTGTTCCCTTCTGGTTGTTTCTGCGGGGGCTTAAAGCTCTGGGATCGATAAGGATCCAGCTGGATCTTGAACTCTAAAGTCTGGGGCATGGTATTTCGAACAATGCAACCCTTCCAGCAACTCAAACAAAAATTCTAACGAGTAATTTCTCAATGCTCACTTGGTAGAAACAACGTAAACTTGTTTCCAACAAAAGAAATCGTTTTGTTGCGCAAGAATCTTGCAGTTTGACGGTGGCAGAAATCGGCGAAGCTGTTTCGGTCGCGTGTAACCGTGTCACCGGGGGTTCGTGCGATGAATTATCGCGACGTCCCCCCGTCTGACAATTAAACGTTCGTGAAAAATAGCCGGTCGCTCGTCGTAGAATGACGCGGGGACCGGAAGTTAGAAAGTTCGTCCGATTAGGCGGAAAAAGTTGCCGCGTTTTTTCCCCGGGCCTATTTATCATGATCCTAGTGGAAATTAATTTGTCCGTTTACCAGCTTCGCTCGGGAGGAACTGTGTGCTAGCGGAAACCGCAGAAAATGATTTATCCGCAATAAGACGAGAACGAGATGGAACTAAGTGTCGGAGGAAAGTATGCAGAACTCGCTCCATAAGAATGTCATACTAAAACTGTGTCCTCTCATTTTATCATCTTAATAAATCCACATTGAAACAAACGCCGAGATATAATTCCGCGATTTCGCGTAACGTTCAAAGGGTTAGTAAGGATTCCAACAAAAGTGATTCTCGTTCCTCGTATTTATGCATATGTGTATGTATATTATGTGCCATGCATATATGCATGATTCGGGATCCATACACGGAAGCGTTCACGGCCACGTGCGTGTATCCTGCGTCCTGGTGGACGTTGCTGGTTTACAAATTGCCAAATTTCTTCGAAAGAATAGTGGAACGAGAGAAAGACACGTTAGCAGGACGAACAGGCGACGAAAAGGGAAAAGGAAAAGGAAGAGGCACTTGTTGGCTGGATCGAACATCCTGCGAATCAGTCGGAACACGTTCAGGGAATTTCCTTGCCGAAATGCAGGATGTACCGTGACACGTGGCCGCTGCCAGCCTGCCAGACGTGATTAACACGCTTCCTACCACTGTTCGTTTCGCTAACAGTCTGCCAGTTACTATACTTTATTACACGGTTCTTCATCCTGCAATTTAAAACGCTTTCGGAAACCGATCTCTCACTCCGGCGCCCTAACATTCGTGTCGGCTCAGTAGCCTTGCAGACACCATAAAATGAAAGTAATTTATTTAGAAAAAGAAAAGACAGGTTTGTAGAAATATTCAACAAACTGTGATAAAGTCAACCAAATAAATGTATAAATACCGATGGTCTGATAATAACGCGTCTACGGAACAAAAGGGGGTTGCACCCGTGCAGTGGTTCCGCGACGAAAGATATGCGTGCGAATCCATGGCGAATGTGATTAATTCTTCAAAATATTGAATCATTAGCAGCTCGATGAGCGAATACCGGCATGCCGAGAACAATTTTCAATTGGAGCGCGAGCACGCGGGATTTAATAGATATTTACACTGAATTAACAAGAGCGCGCGCGTGTAGAGTGGAGTCGAAGGGGCCTTTTAGGTTCTACGAGAAATCCTTTTTGAATTTATTTATCCCGAGAGCCCGTGAGTCATCTGACTCACTAGAACAAACAGGTTGTGCTAACCATCAAAGGGCCGCACACACGGTAGACCTCTGATTAATTTTATTGATCGGCGTGGGACAACCGTATCGAAGTTATTTTATTAATATCCAATCGTATTTCGAAAACGTTAACCTGGCCGGGCGACGGGCTTGGTCCCGGCAATAACCATCCATCCAATTTGCGCGTGATCGCAGAAATGGACGCAAGGTGACTCTTTATTAAATCAATTGCGACCGACAGAAAGGGCGGGACTCGGCCGGGCAGGGCTAATTACGAAAATATTTGATCTCTGTGAAAGATCATATTTTGGTGTGCGCTCGCTAGCCCCGTTTTCCCCGTATTACGTTTCCAGTTCGCCGCTACGTTAAATCATCCTACTGTTGCCTTCGATTTCAAATTCGCCCGTCTCTCTCTCTTGTTTTTCTATCTTCATATCCTGCGAGATTTGTTTGCATGCAGTGTATTTTTTAAATTGGCGAAAACAATTGTTCATATCGTGGATGCTCCCGGTACGTTTAGAAATCAACTATAATGTTTGTGCACGCAATATTGATGTTTACCAATAATTTTTTTACTGTTCTAAATATAAAAAATTTAATATACAATCGTTCGACCGGCGAATGTTTATAGAAGTGAATATTAAACATGTCTCCAACCTAGAATATATTTTCATTCGTTAACTGTTTATTTCCGTCTTTGTCAGCTTGTATTTGAAGGTTAAAAACACTCGCGTCTCTAACGATCCTTGAAGAACAACCTCGCATTTTTCGGGGAAAAAACGTTGATGACCCATGCGACAAATCGTCCCACCTCGCCAGCGAAAATCGTCCCCGGACCACTCCCCGTAAATTGAATCTAAAAACTATACGAGCGCGGTATTGGTGTTTAAATACCGTTGCCAATAAACAAAAGGGTCGGATGAAATCGGACCAGACTAATCCGCGGAATGACCGGTCTGGAGTGGTGAAACAGTGGCGGTCGTTGTTGCTGCGAGAGAGAGAGAGAGAGAGAGAGTGTGTGTGAGAGTGAGAGAAAGAGTTTTTGTAAAATTAATTTCTGTCGTGTCAAGTACATATTTTCTGTGCGAGCATGTAGCCGGTGGAGAACAATTTACCATTGATTCCGGTGCGATTGTCAAAGGCTGTCCCCGTGAATCACGCGGTCACACGCGCTTTTGCCGCGCGTTCCACGATCAACCCCCGAATGAAAACAGTACACATCGGCGACCTTGCATTAATCGGTGTTGCGCTATACCCCTCTTTTGTCGGACCCCCTCCGGGGACGCACACCCCTTTTTTTCGCGAATCGCCATTCCGTTCGATCAAATTCGAATGCGCGTCAGATGTTCCGTATCGTTTCACAGTTTTTTTTTTGTTGCTGGCGAGCGAACCACCGCGAGACCCAAGGACTCGACGCTCGATTTTTATACCGTTCGCTAATCCCGCCCGCCTTTGTTGCACCGCGTAAACCAGAAACAATGTTCAAATGTCTATGAATCGTCGCGTTACATATCATTTTTCCGCGGCGGTGCATGCGGATTGTTATCGCTAGACAGCGGATCGTTGTGCAAAATAATCTGAAGCGAAATAGACATTTATATTCTTTCTTAGTGTCTTTAATAAATTGCTGTACCATTATTTAAAATATTGTTTGCATTTATTAACAAATTTTGTCACAGCAAGTATGTGTGTTATATTTTTTCTTTTTAACTTCTCTTTACACGGCTGTGTCGCAACATTTTTTCAATTTACATTATATCCAGAAGAATTTTACTTTTATTGTTTACATTATTAAATATGTTGGTATCTGAGCAATTGCACGAGGTATTATATCAATTTTTTAATTCGTACGTAGAAAAACATTCATATAGAATGGGATGATTATAGGTCGGAAGAAAAATGTTTAATTTTCGCAAAGAGTTAAAATTCTTCGAACGTATTTACTGTTTGCAATTATGTTAGAAATATTTTCAACTATGTCTAGAAGTGCGTCCACGACAATTTTGAAGTGGAATTTTTTCGGGTTAAATTGTGATCCAGAATCTATTGGGAGATTGCAGTCCTCTCTGTGCGAGGAAAAGGGTTGAAGGGTTCCGAAAGCTCGTGCCGTTGGTTCATAAATTCCTTCGCGTGTTTTTATTCGTCCGAACGCCTAAACAGAGAACGGCGTTTGCATGATAAAGCCGGCGAGCCGCGACGTCTATGCGGCCACAATCTGAAATTCACGTCCGCCGTCGATCGATGCCCGGATAACATCGCGAAATTGAAAATTACACCCTGACCTACCCCCTTTGACCCCCTTGACCCTCTCGACCCGCCGTTTCGTTTCGTTTCGTTTTAGCGTGCGACCAAACGGGCGCAGCTGATAGAGAGAGCCCCCTTTTCGAGCAATCGACACGACATACTTGAATAACGAATTACGGTGTTTAATACACGCGGGCTCGTTGCTCGCGAGAGTCAACCGAGAGGTCGCTAATGATATATTGTTACCGATACTGAACTATGATTAATGGCCGATATGTAAAGCATCATTTGCTGCCTAACCGTTGTTTCACCTTTCCCTATTATTTTTTTTTTGTAGATTTCACTACAACTATTCTCTTATCACGAAGAGCCAAGTAGATATTTCTTCCTTTTCTTTAGCAATTTTAATAGGCTGGAAATAATTTAATCTTTCCACTGTTTTAAATCCACCCACTCAGTTTTGTCAGATATATTATCTTCCATTATCTTTCCTGTTCCGACATAAAACGCCGGGTATTAAATGAAACTTTTATTCCATACAATTTTTATGTAAATGCGAGGCCTTTATTTTTCATGGAACTCTAAAAACCTTGTACTTCAACGACAACATTTATTCCGAAAATTAAGGATAAATCTACAGTTAAAACCTTCGTGAAGTTTCGTAAAATCTCAGTAATCGTGAGATACGACAAGAAATATCGAAGTATAAAGAATACGGTGTATAGAAAATTTTCCTGCGATCATGAGACACGTCAGAGTGGCACAAGAGAGGTGAAATTAAAGCAGAGCCCAGAGGGCACCTAATATTTTTGACGTCAGGAAAATAAACCTGTGTTTCAAGTTGCAACTCAATGGTATTCGTCACTTTCCTTCCACCTGCGGAATAAGCGTTCCCTCTACTTTCTTGCCACGAAGTAGATCCTGAGGATTGTGCGGGTGGCTCAAGAAAAATTGACACCATTTGTAAATCGTGGAAACAAAGCGGCGAACTTTGTAACACAATGCTGCTTGCGATCGTGGATAAGCTTGATGCATACAACCATTTGAATTCGGGTGTCTGGGGGCTGTCTTCAACCTTGTTCGCAATCAAGATTACACGTTTCCTGGATCTTTCTTCTACCTTCGTCCAGATTGTTGCCACAAAATTGATGCGCAGCCAGTAACATTAGCCACGTACGAGTTTATACTTAACGACGGCTTCTTGCGTGATTAGCGAATAAAAATTTCCTTCGTCACTCTCGCGACATACTCGGTTAACTTCGCTGAAAATATGTGTTGTATTCGAACGGCACATTTGCCAGTAGCAGCCACTATTTATCGGGAACATCCGGTGGTCGACCACGGACACAGTTTTTACTCTCGAATGCGTGAACTTGACTTTGTCGAAGTTCCAAGCAGTCTGCGAGGAGGAGGGGGACCCTCGGATGGGTTAGGTGGTCGTAAACGCCTACTTGTGAATGAAATTGCGAGCATAAGGCTGGCCCGTGCATCTGGCCTTAATGAAAAAGAAACCGGATGGCGGTCAGTTTTTTCCGCGAGCCCAGACGACAGTCGACGATTTTTATCGCATCGAACCAGAAAATCTCTTTCTTAAAAATTCAACGAATGCAAGAATTAAAATATCTGTATGCAAAACCGCTGGAAAATATCGCACACCAACAATTTATCGTGACATACCTATAAATGGTGAATTATATGTTCTTAAAAAGAAATTAAAAAAGCAATTTTTCTAATGTATCATACTTACCAAATTCGTCTTGAAAACCTCTAATCTGATAGCTGTATTTGCAGAAAAATGACGGTGACCTTGATAAATTATGAAATAAAAACATCTTTGAGGTTCACCCTGTATTTAGAGAGAATGATTTTGTAGCAGATTGTTCTTAAAAAGAAATTGTTCTAACGTTATCATACTTACCTAATTCGTCTTGGAAACCTCTAACCTGATAGGTGTATTTGCAGAAAAATGACGGTGACCTAGATAAATCATGAAATAAAAGCATCTTCGAGGTTCACCCTGTATTTAGACGCGCAGAACGTTCGACACACCTTTTAGAAGGGGTTGGGTGAATTAGGGTTCGTCAGGTGAATTCCCCGTTGCAAAAACGACGAAACCCATGTCGTTGGCATCGATGTAACCCGATCACAGCACCCACACCTCCGGAACCCCTTGCTCGAAGATAACACCAATAACGTTACCGCCTTAACTTCGTCGAGACTCGGTGCTCCCTGGAGCTCGGCCCTCGTAAATGAACCGGAACGCGGATTTCGGTTTCGACGATTCCGTGGTGCCCCGGGGGGAATTATCGTTTTAACGCTAACGTTCCTAAAGAGTGTCGACACCAACCAGACGATAAAAAAGAGAAGAGCGAGAACAGCGTCGAAAAAAGATTCGATTTGCATCGCGGGCGAGAATCGGCCAGCGAATAGTCGTTTGGGGAACGACAGTGTTCGACGATCAATTCTTCATTAGTTCACGCTAATTTCTGCCCGATTGGGAGCGTCTTCCGTCTAACAGGCTTTCTCCAGAGCAGAGAGAATGTCTTCGATGTGTACTTCTGTTTAATTGCTCTATTAAGCAGACGACAACGAGTGCGTTAGGATCATGGAAAGAAAATATGAGAATTTTAGCACGTATCACGAACGATTGTATGCGACGCTTGTTATTAGCACTTTTCGGAAGAATCGCGGAGCTGGGGTCCTCGCCAATGAGACTCTTTTCTCGCAGTATCTTCGCTCCGTCTTCCAGATCGATTCTAATTTCCATTCGGAATCGAGTCCTGGAGGATGGTAATACAGAAGCATCGCATGGTCGAGGAGCATACTGCTGCTCGGCATAATAACGTAAACTTTGCGTTCCCTCGACTGCGATCGGGAATTATAGGAACAGGTAAGCAGCCTGATAAGTGGAGGAGGACACACCAACCACCATTCTGCTACTTCCGGCGAAAACGTCTCTATTTCTTTCGCTCTAGTTCCCTCATTTTCGATCGTTTATTGTAGATTATATACTACATGTATATACGAAAATAAAATTGTTTAATCTCTCGAAAAATTAATTTGCTTCTCTTTCGCTAATACAGACAATCGCAACTGTCACGAGCAAACGATCGAACGCCTATCTCAGACACGCCCGCCAATTAAAAATCGTCCATCGCACAAACGAATCGTCAAACACACCCTCTATTAAAGCCTCCTCTAGCCACCCTCCCCGGTCCGGGGGTTAACGAGTTCCAAAAAGTCGGTGACAAGAAGACTGCTCCTTGAGCCATCAAAATTTCCTGAAGCATCAGCCTCGCCCACACGGACCACGGAGAGAGAGCCTCATTGTCGTCGGAATAGGGGTGGCCGAAGATTCCGTTCGAGTTCCGCGGCGTTCCTTTTGAAACGGTCTGCCTTCGAGTGCCCAGACAAGGGGGTGGTAAGCGAAGGGGAAGGATCGTCGGTCAATCTAGATGGCCCGTGGAAAACCGCTGCGTCGTAGGATTCGCCTAGGAACGCGTAAGTCGCGTTCGAGTTCCCGTCGATCGGGGAACGCGGTCTCCGAACAAAAAGGGAGCGCGGGGCACACGTTCCCGGTTGCTTTATTTTTTTCTGCCCTTTCTGTTATCAGACATGCGATTCACGTTCCTCGCCTCCGGCACCCCCGATTCAATCTAGACAGGGTCGGAAAGGGCGTATTCGGGAAGGACCGGGCTTGCTTTGTGTCCGTGCGTGTCGGAAAGCAAGAACGTGTCCAGCGTCGAGGAGACACACCGGGATCGGGAGAAAAGTGGTCATGGGGTGGTGAAGGGACGGAGATATTTTCCGTGACGGTAGGAGAAAGTCCGTGGAGAGAGGAAAAAAAAGGCGAAGGGGGCGAACGTTTTCGAGCGAGCAACGCTTTATGACTAAAGTTGACGGCGAAATGCACGGGCCGACGAGCAAAATGCTCGCCACGTGACATTCTCTGCACCCACCCACACTCCTCTACCCTTCAACCTTCTGCCCGTATCCGGTTCTCTCTCTCTCTCTTTTTTCTCTCTTCGAGCGTCAGCTGCGGCCCAGGAATCTCGCACTCGTAATCTCATTCACGAGCCCTTTCGGTAATCGCGCGACCCCTGACCCTTGATCCACATTCGTAGAAACGGATGGAAGAGAGTCGACGATCCTTTTAATACTAATCGATACCGATCTCCGGAATATACGTGGCCTCTCCGGAAAGTATTCGACCTTTGCTTATATCTTCGTTCCTAAGTGGGCTAAAGCGGATAGCGCGTGTTTATATTAGAGGCGACCTTGTATTTTAACCCTTCGCTGCATAGTGTATCATATCTGATACAGTTAACAAATCTGGTATATAAAACTATAGTAAACTAAGAATTCGTTTTCTTACTATGTTTATATATTCTTATTTTTCTAAAAATGTTGTTTAAACTTTTTAAAATATTTTTCCCATAAGTAAAACACAAAAACTGACCTTTCAATTTTTTCACCCCCATTAAAAAGGAGTGTTTCCATAAGTGGGAGGAAGTTGTGGCTTCTAACGGATACTTTGAAGGGGACACCATTGATATCAAACAGAAATTTTACTTCCACGTAGATACGTAGGTAAACAGGTTTGCTACAAGTTGTTGCAACATGAAAAATTGAAACTGATGGAATTATTAAAACCATTTATATAAGTTATTGAAACGATCAATTGTTGAATGACCGAGGGCCTAGCTGCTCTGACAACTTCTACAAAGTATAAAGTAGGACAAGAACAACGTAGAACAAGAGTTCAGAGAGAGAGTCGGCTTCGGTTACGCGGTCGTGTGCAAGTATAATAAAAGGGGAGCACGGTGGCTGGTAGACGGTTTGCTAATAAATTCCGCGTGTTCGATGAGTCAGCCTGTATATTGTAGAGATCTCGAGAGCCATTACGTGCCCAGCTATTTCTGAGTTGCATACGATCTGCGCCGCTTCGAAAGACGCGATATTAAGCCGGCTGGCTCTTAAAAAGTCTGCCTTCCATCCGCGAGTCGTTTACGAGCCGCACGCAATTACGAGCCGAATAATACAGAGTCTCGCGCACTCCTCCTTTCGACAACCAACCGTATTCCCGATCCCTTTGATGTCTAATCGGATTTCAGAATATTTTACCGCCCGACATCGTCGGTTTTGCTTTTTTTCTCTCTATGCCGCGTCTCAATTACTAGTATTCAACTATACCAATCCAGAAATATCGACACGCGTTATTTTCACTCGTTGGAATTGTCGGAAAGATTTTCTGCGCAGTTCCTTTTTCTCGCAAATACATTAGTTTATAGAAAAAATGAGTAGGTGTAATTCGACACAGTAAAAACTTTGGAAGAATTTAAAAACAGTTATATTATTATCGATCTATTAAACATATTAACCCTTTGCACTCGAAGCTATTTTTATTGGAAAATTAAACATTTCTTCCAATTTAAAATATTTCCGTACCTTATGATTTTTTAAATTTTATGGATATGAAATTGGGTAATTGATTAGATAGCGATATATTTAATAATGTAAACAATATTTTGAAGAATAGTACAGCAATTTTTAGTGGTGCCTCTGAAGGAACAGTCGAGTGCAAAGGGTTAAGAAAGAAAATGTTCTAATTCACCCCAGTTAGTTCCAAATCAGGTAGAAAATTTTGATTTTGCATACAGAATTAATTTATACGCATTCGCAGAATTGCCACGCGAATATCATGTTCGTTCGCAAAGTCACATATCGTCGAGTGATTTTTTTATTTTTCCGCAACGACGAAGGCATTATGGCTGCGATAAAAATAGCAGCACCATGAACTCTAATCAGAAGCGACGACGAGCCGGAAGACACGCAATCGTTGAGTCTGTTCGCAGGGTCATGGTATCACGTGGCGCCAGTCATGATTTTTCCCTGTTCTCGATCCGTTTTATCGCAGTCCCGATGACTTCAAGAGGAAGTCAGTATCCGGTCGTGTGTCCGTGTATCCCGCCTGTCCGTGTGTGCGCGCGTCATTCATTTCTCAATGAATGCACGGCTCTCGTGAATGAACGCTGCGAACGTGAATAACCGGGCTCCAGCTTCTCTCTAGCTCGTTCCTGCTCGTGAGACAAACATCCACGAGAGATTATTGTCTCGAATGTTGCTTCTATTACCCATCAAACGTATGAAGTTCTTGCTCGCGTCTCTCCGAATCATGGTAATTGGAAAGTTCAATCAAACGCGATCGATTCGAAGATAAATTTCATTTTTGTTAGAAGTAGGCACCAAGGTAAAAAGCAAACCTGATTCTGTCTGTTTCCTGGGAATTACGTCAGAAGAACATTATTGAATCTGTCTGTCAATTTTCATTGATCTGCAAACGCTTTAACAAATTCTGTAAATAAGTAAGCACTATGTATGTACATAATCTATTTACATTCTTGCGAAAATGAAAAACCTGCAAGCAAGAAAATTCCGGGAAATTTTTATTTCATAACGTAACGCGATGCATTGTTTTCGATGGTACAACTCATTGTTTTCAATAACCTCTATTCACGAAAATTGAATAAGATTGAATTGTTTTCGATAATCAAATGGAATTAATAAAATAACGAAATCGTGTGTTCAAAGAATTGCAACGCTGCACAATGTGTTGACAACAAAGTCATTTCCCCTTAAGTGGGTTGTTGAATTTTATGTTATCAATTGTATTGCATTTTCGATAACAATTAAATTTTCCCCAATTTGTTTGGATCGTGGAATAAAACATCGTACTGTTGCCTGTGCGTGTTGTTATAAACAAAAGTTCTTTCTAAAATGACGAAATTTCTGGGAAAAAACACGCTCGACGAAATAAGCTAAAATATATCATGTATCCATCTACATGCTTCGCAATTGTTGTAGATTATTAAAATGATATAAATATCTCATTATTTTCATTTCTATAGAATTATCCATTGCATCGAATGGTTGCAAAATTTCAAAAGATTTCAAACAGATATAGAACGGTGAGAAAAAATAATTGTTGATTATATAAATGATTTTTGATGAAATGATAATAGCTGTACAATTGTAGAAATATCCAGAGAATGGTCTACGCTCGATCATTATACGAAACCGGTAAAAAGTGAGGGAGATTCGAGGGGAGATAAAAAAAACTATGAATTGTGTTGAACAATAAAACATGACAATAGATAATAAAACGTTCTCGAAAATAATGACACCGTACATGGAGGCCTAGTTCTATTATCTTCGCCGGCCTTCCCACGATTCTACGTCTCTTCGGTTCAACCTTCAATTCTCAATCGTTGCGTAAGTTGGCGCCGGCTGCAATAAAAACGGCCTAATCATTAACCGTGTCTTGCGGTAACGCGCCACGCCACGCCATGCCACGCCACGCCACGCGCCGCATGCTGTGCTCAATATTTTTCACCGTGAAAATCATTAACTCATTAACGCGCCGCGTCCTGTTTCCACGACTCGATTTTTTGCAATCATTATTTACCAGCGCCGCAAAAACACTCGAAACGAAATTGCCGTTGGAACAAAGTGCTGAACGTTAATGGGTCAACTCGCTGACCGTCACAGTAATCTGATAACAATCACTTTAATCGCTGAACGAAGCCGCTTAAAAATTTATTTGGTACGCGTGCATTCTTGTTTACCACGTACAGTGACTCCCACTAGTATTCGGACACTCAAAAAAATCGACAGCTCTTTAGATATTAAATATCTAACTTCTCAAGAAAAAGTTCAAATCGTCTGGTCGAATAATAAAAAAGTTGTCGTCTTTTGAAGAGTGTTCGAATATTAATGGAGTGACTGTAAGTAGAAACGACAGGTAATGATCAGACAAGTGAGTTACGTCGAGCATACCAATTGAAGCACAATCTTCCTTAAAACGAAAGAAGGATTGAACAGGTCCACAGGAACAGAATTCGGCCAGCATCATTGATGAAACGTTTTGTCGCGAATTAGTTCGCTAAAATACAAACTATCCACGTTTCCCGGAACAGTTCACTAATTTCCAGCCCTCTCTGCATTCAATTCCAGGCGGAACGAGTGCGTCGTTCCGCGGGCCGAAGTTAATCGTCATCAATGAAGTCACCAGGAACGAAATTGTATGGTTGCGACCCGCGTGGTGGGCGCTCGCATAGTTACGCGAGCATTACGAGCCACGAGGTGCATATTCTGCTACAAATGCTCTAAATTCTTTAGCAGTGGTCGAGAGCGTGGGCGTGTGTCGGTGCGCGGGCCGTGTACACGAGCAGAGAGAGAGAGAGAGAGAGCCAGGTACGTACGGGCAACCTGTTGCAGCGCAATTTTTACGGAGGGTTCCGCCTCGTCTACCAAAACTGACACCGGCCGTAAATCATCCCCGCGGCGAGCGCGAACCTACATACATCTTCGAATCGGCGACCGGTCCATTTGCGACGCCATCGTTATGGGAAAATCTGCCCACGGTGGGCCTGACGTCCCATGGAATTACCATCCTGCCTGCAAGATATCCTTCTCTTAACCCTTTGCACTCCCAATTATTGTTCAATTTTGTTGCCAATGACCCCTAACTTGAAATAAAAATGTTCAAAAAATGCTAGAATATAAAATTCTACATAATTAAATTCGACATTTATTTATTTCAGATCTACAAAGACTACCACTGAAAATAAGATTTTATTTAATCACACTTTCTTCAAACATTCCTGCGAAACTAAAAAATTCCTGCGATGAAAACTGATGTAGAGTCGCACTCGATAAAGGAGCTCGAAGGGTTAATCGGATTCCGCTGAACCGAGTATCGGGGTTCATTTGTCGCGTTCCAATTCTTTGAAGATAGCAAGTGAATAACAGAGACACATCCAGGATGAACTCCTACAGTCTTGTACCACCGGATCCTCCCTAAAGCTTGCTACTTCAGACTATGACAATCTACTCGCGACACCGTGGAAGAAGTCGCAATCCGGGTCGCGCAAATAAATCCGTAACAGAAGACACAACGCGTCGTACGAGATGCCGTCTATTCGTGGGGTATAACGGAGGTGCAAGGGGCTGCAGAGGGTGGTAGGAAAGCAGGGAATTACTCGAACCGTCGCGCAGGCACGTGACGAATCCCACGCTGCGACTTTCCGTCGCTGGCCCCGTGCGACGACCAAGCTGCTGAAACCCGCCGGATGCCAGTGATAACTCACTTAGGGCAAATAATGGATTTGGCCCGGAGGACTGAGGCGGGGGTGTATCTTCCGCGAAGGAGCACCGTGGAAACTCCTTTAATTCACGGCTAACAGGAGGGGGCAGGGGTTTCCTTCAAACCCCCTCCTCCCTCCAGACTTCTCTCCTAAGCGGGATTTAAGGGGCTGAATGAGAACGAACGAATTAACACGGCCGGAGCCTTTTAATTATGGGCCCGGTCGCGAGCCACCGGCCGAATCTAATTTCTCTTCCGGCGGAACGAGAAAGGGCGATACGGATTCCCACGGTGCCTTGTCTTCAGATTCTCCGTTGCCTTCTTCGGCGTCGTGCGCTTCCACCGTCACCGAGATTTAATTTTTAAGATAACTTTTCCCTTGGTAAATCTTGTTCGGCAATCATTGCAATCAACATTCATTTGATCCGAGACCGTTCTTGCAGATCCAGAGCCGCGTTTGCCGAAGAGATTTGTCCGTTTCATGGGAAGAAAATTGAAGTCGATATCCGGCAGTAGCGTCGTATGAAACAGCTTGTAACGTTCTATTTGGCCCTGTGCAAGTGCACCGTTCTCTCTTTCGATTCGCATAGTCATCTTTCCTCCCTTTCTACTCATATACCCCAGCTATTCTCTGTTCATTGACCGTCCCCGATTTTCCAATCCTTTCCAACTGAGACTCCGCCCTTCGACCATCTACTTCGCTTGGCCAGACTATACGATGCCGTTCCGTTAAAAGAAACTCGCGAGCCACTGTTGGTCTTAGTCGCTGAGTCATCTGACGGCGGCGGTTCCCGTGGTGGTTGTGCCACGCTTGGTGGTTCACCAGGGCTAACAGTAATTTCAATGAAATTTTTATCTCATTTTATTTGCGCATTGTTCCCTTTGAGCAATATTGTCAGCAGACAATAGTTCTTTATGAGTCCTTTACGAGCTATAAAAGACCGGCGCTCTTTTAAAGACCACGCAATGTCGCTCCGCTCGACGACGGCTACAAAATCGCTTCCGAGTTAATTGCGCGTGCAGTATCTTTTATCCTCACCTCCGCTCCGTCTCGTGAACACTGGCGTCCGCGAATTTTGATGGAAACGTAGCAGAACGCCCGTCGTGAATTATGCGACCAGTTTCATCTTATTAGCTCCACTTTACTAGCTTACGGCTCTCTCTCTCTCTTTCTCTTTCTTATTGGCTCTACTAGCTGACGGGCAAGATCTTGCAATTTCGAACTTCTCAAGTTAATGCCGCAAAATTAAAATTGAACCGAAATTATTGGGTTGGCAGGAAAGTAATTTCGGCATTTTAATCAGTAAAATATTTTCCATTTTGTTCGATGATCTTTTGTTGTCTTTCTGGTAGCTGGAAATGGAAAATATTTGATTGATTACAGTTCGATGCTTGAATAAAAGAATTGACTTTTATTATCGAAATCTTTCTCATTCTCCCAGCAACATCCCAGTGCAACCACCAAACATTTCTCTCTTGCCAGGTCTCTCGCGTCCGCTCTTCGCGGATCGAGAAATCGCGAGAGGTCCTGGCAGCAGATCGATCATCCTCCGGAACGTCCTAATCACTTTCCCCGGACGTCAATTTATTTTCTATCGGTAACAAGCGACGGGAACGTGTCGCAATAATAGGAAACGGAAAAGTGGATCGGTGTCCGTAGTGGAAACTGCAGGAAACGGAAGAAGTGTCATTCAAACACCTTCGTCGGACGTCAGTCGGCCATCGATGTGACAGACGTCCGACGTTTCTTCCCGAGAAATGCATCTCGCTTAAACGAGCTTACTTCCCGAAGGATTGACGGATCTTTTTCCGACGCCGCGGGTATTCTCGGTCACACGATGTGCTCGCGGGTCCAGGAACCAGCTCGATCTGCATCATTTATTTACGGACTCGTAGGAGGTAATGGACGGAACCTGTCCCGTGGATCTCCCCGCTAAAGGTTCCGTGAAATCTAGGCGAATCGATCGCGCGGACATTCTTAAAATACATTGCCGAGCGTTGGCGGCCGGTGACGCAAAACTACGTCCTTCCTTGGACCGTTGGATTTTGCCTCGTGCGTGACTCACCCCGCCACTTCTCAAGCTGCTGCGAAACCGGATGATTGGATATGTCTTTACGTATATAGTTTATTAGTATCATAAAGGTGTTGTTCCAAGTAGGCACTAGTCAAAATTGCCATATTATTATATGTAACATTTTATAAATGATTAAATTCTTCTGTATTCTATAAATTGATATAAATTCAAATGTCGTATGAGAAAACAGCTTCAATTCCATGCGAATAGTGTAAAAGAGATTAGAATAGAATAAAAATCTTCTAGGTTGAGAGATATGTCTTGATCTTGGAATTAAAATCGCCTCGAGTCCAAAGGATTAATCTATATGTAAATAGTAAAAGGCTGTACCAATGTATGATTGGATTCCAACACTGACTGTAAAGGATTAGAATGTCGTGGAAGGATTTAGTTTAAATAACGGCACCAGCACTCAATTTCAAATGACAATAATCAAATGTCCACTTTATTCAAAAACCCAAATCGCAGAGACCCGTCACCACTTAGAACTAGCTTATCTAAAAAAAAACTAGAAAATCTAGAGTCCAGTGTAGGTTGGTGTTATGGTTTTGGCAACCCCGTCACCTCTCTCTCCCTTGGCCTACAGTATTCGCGTGTCGCCGCGGAGATCGAGCGATCCGAAACACTGACGGCACTCCGAAAGCGATTGAATTCATGGAGATCTGTCTTCACGGTTTTATTTGGTGTTGTAAATTCATTCCGACGAGGTTCACAAAAATCATGTTATACTCCTTCTCGGAGCATTCCACCTTACAAAAACAGTTGCGAGGTCTCGCGTCTTGTACAACACGCGCGTTACAGCGTGTCTGACGGAAAAGTTCGACCGGTTAGAGCCCCGAACAGTTTCCATCCCGCGGTAGAATCGCTCGTGAGTAGAATCCAGCCGGAATAAAATCCTCGAGTGTGTCACGTTTTACTGCGCTGCGTCGCCTTTATGCAGGCTACCCTTTATGCCTGGCCGCCGTCGCTTGGAAAGAAGAACGAAGGGTACCATTCCACGGGCATTACGATCCGACAGGCATCACCGTCTGCGAATAGCCATCCTCACTCCCTCCCCTCCTTTGGTCCGCCAACCTCCCCGAGGAATACCACAGTGTTTCTAGTTTTAAGCGTCGTTTCGGTAGCCCGTTTTCCTGCGATCGCGCCTCCGGACAGCTCGTTCTTACTCACTGGAACATAGAGATCGTCTTTCTTCCAGAGTTTCAACACCGAGCACATATGGCCGGACAAAGTCTTTACGATGTCGGTCAGTCGGAACGACTGCGATTGTTGTTCTTAGCTACGGGGATACTAACCACTCTTGTGGACGCTGCTTGATGACTCGCGAGTTTAGTTACGCCGAATTGTTACATTTTCTCCTGGAAATTTCACAGGTCTAATGCAGCTCTCAGAGCTGGCCAGCTCGACAACGCATCACCAGTTTGCAATCCAGATTATTCATTTGTTTTGCGACTTCTTTTTTGGCTATCGTAATTATAGGTTTTGCACTGCAAATTTCACCGTTTTGTAAATCAGTTTCACCCCTGTTCTAATTGAATTCATCCTTTTTCATTAAATTTCACCCAACTCCTTGCCCTACGATTTGTTTTGCGGTTTTTGGGATTTTTACGGAATTTTGAACTTTTTAATAATTCATTTACAATATGATTTGATCATTTTTTTTTACAAAATTTAATTGAAAGTATTTTATTTTGAAATGGTTGAATTTGATTTGCAAAAGGGCGAAACAGGATAATGTTTGTAAAATTTTGAAATTCTCAAAAAGCGAGGATGAAGCTCGCTAGTTGAATTAATGATGAAATAGTGCCTTACCTGTTCGCGTCGAGTGCAGCATCCCCGAAATTCGTCGATGAATGGCGGCACTCGCGAGCCCACCCCCGGCTAAATCACCCCTTAAAGCACACACGTTCCATTAACTCGGTATCGAGCGATCAGATCAGCGTCCCATTTCCGTCTCACCTGCGAAACGGGAAATATTTCCATCCGGCTGGCTCGGTGGTAGTTTCCCTCTTTTTCTCTCCGCCTCCCTGTTTCTTTAACGCCAGTCACGTTCGTCCTATCCATGACGCTCGCAGTAAAATGAAAAGAACGGGAAAACAGAAAAACATATCGCGAGTTATATCCACGGGGGTGCGTTTTATGAAGTTCCTCATCGGAAAGTGATACCATATCGTGAAAAAGAGATAAAGGGAAAGGGTGTTGGTCGTGTTCGTGAGTGGGGGTGATACGAGTATAGCTGAGAATTTACTGTCTTACGATTCAGAACGGGTTCTAGGGAAATTTCACGGTATTCAGGGCACGCGACCGTAGTCACGATGTTGTGCCGAGCGTACATTTTAAGATTGCCTTAATTGTTTTCTTAATTAACGCTTTGCCAACTACCTAGCTTATTAACAGGATTTTCAATAATTCTGCTGTACCAAAACGAGAGTACTAGATGACGTTATTAAGATGTGGCTTATTAGTTCACAATAAAAAATCCTGTCACTGTTGAAGAATCCATTAAAAAGTATTTAGCCACGAACCATAGATTTTTTAAAAATTATGTGTTAATCGGCGAAGTTTCGATGATTTTAAACAAAATTTCAGCAGAAATAATTAGTAAGAAAAAAAGGCGAGGCAGAGTTAGGTCGAAGGCGTTGGCAAAGCGGATGGTGTGATATTCGGATACACCCCGTAGATGGCGGCGTGGCGCGCGCCAGCGATCCTCTAAATTTTTCACGAGGCTCTAATGCACCGGCTGCCGGATGTTTACGGCCGGTGCTTCATATCGGGTTCCGATGCGTAATCATCGCGGCCACGCGAACAGGTAGATTGATATCGTTTCGGCTGCGGCACCGCACCACCGAGCCGATGACGACAATCGGCGTTTAGCATCTGGTGTCGACGAGGTGACGCACAACGCAGCGGCGAATAATCGCGACGTTGGTGTGTAAATTGTGGGGGTCAGCCAAGGAAAAAAAGCCCTTCCAGATAACGAGACAAATGGTTGTTAATTGCTGGCAACCGTTCCCGAACAGGGGACACGACCGACTCCCGCGAATCGGTGTTCCCCTTTCGCGATTCCCCTGGAAATGATTACCTGCGCTTCCCTGTCACCTCGGAAGAGTTATTGCGCCTCGTTCGGGGATGTTCGGGGGATGTTCAGGGTCACACCAGCCGGCAATTTGCTGGAACGATGTTTACCGCGACGTCTCCTGTCCCCGGCTATACTTGAACTTGGTGGCTAACGATGTCCGACTACCGTTTGCTCGATGGCCACTCTTTTATCAGTCTTTCAGTCTCTCTTTTTTTCTAATTCGTTTGGATCTGGAAGAGCGATGATAGGGTTTCCAACCCTCGCGAGCGTTCATACAATCATCAGTTGAATCGTACTGGCAATAGAAATAACACCTTCGAATTTAATTCTGCGTCTAATCGAATTTCGTTAGTTGATATTAACAAGGGTTGAAAATCTTCCTGTTTCCGCGAGAAGGAACTAGACACGATCGATCGATCAGCCGGGCAACCGGTCGTGGCGGCAACGTTTGGTTTCGTTATGGCCGTGTATTCCACTTAATTAGTCGACCCGCGGAAATGAATTGCCGCGATTAAAACTTGCCGGTCGAGCTTGTTGTTGTGGCGGGGCTTCCCTCGAGGAATACTACCTGGAGGGAGGGGTTACGAGAAATAGCTTCGAAGGGAAAGAGCGAACAAGTATGAACAAGATAGAGAAACACAAAGACAGTGTAAGAGTAAGAGAGAGAGGTTTCTGCTCGCAGTCCTGGGTCTAACTTTAGACGACGAGCGTCTTTCGGTGGGTGCCGTCGATTCGCGACTTAAGTCCGGTGTTATGACTGCGAATTCTTCCGCGATAAATTCCCTCCACTCTCTCCCACTTTCTTCTTCTTCTCTCTTGCGTCTCGAAAATCCCCTATTCGCCTTTGCAGGAGAGCTTATATCTTGCGCAGCCATGCGAGTCCCTATGTCAAGCTCGGTTTTTCGAGTCGTCGCGTCGACTCGCTTAAAACGCGAGAACCAAGGAAACGAGCGTTTCTGCTTTTGTCCAGCCGGCTCGACGAGAGGTTTAATTAGCGGCAGTCGTAATTTTTGACCGGGGCTAGAAGTCCACGGGCCTCGGGATCCTCTGTGGTCACGGGACGTTTGGCCCGAGGGTCTCGGTCTGCTTAGCCGGCGATAGTCGGAACAGTTACCAGCAGATTTATCTTCTAACCACCGATTTTCGTGAAGGGCCCCTCTACACGAACCCGTGGCAGAGTGTTTTTAAACGGTGGCCCCGTATTCTTGACGCACTTTATTGCGCGGACAATGCGCCCCGTCCGGTTTCTTGCCGCTCTTGAATATTTATCGGTACCGTGTTTTCGCGAAACCACGCCGCGCCGTGGGTAGCCGACTCTTAATGCCTGCTCGAGCGGATGCCTCGGTTTTTGATTGATTGCCGCAGACACTCGGCGCACCACGAAAACACGCTGGCTCATCGATGACCGGCTTTCGGATTGTTTCGAACAGAAAGGGAGAAACAACCGTGGGCGGAGGATCGGACGTCCTGCTGATGTCTCCGTTATTCGGTTCTGGATGATGCTTCACGAGGAATAAATGTTTTATGCACGTGATTTTGTTGAATTAATAAACTAAACCGTTCCCCACCTGTTGCCCAATCGCGAGGAGTCTGCTCAACCCCTTGCTATAAAATTTATTATACGGTTTCGGTGATTAGAACTCTCTTCGTAGTTCGTAATTTCCTAACAAAGGAGAAAATTAATATCTGTTTTATGCCTACATGTTCTCCGATTATTATACATTAACGAAACCAAATTAGAATTTCATCTTGGTTCAAAGGAAATTAATATCATACATGTTTAGCAGACTCTGTTCATCACGAGTCTCATACGATATTGTAGAGTAAGGGGTTAAAGTGAGATACCTCTGAAAACAATTCTCGCAATTCTCGGTCTAGAAATCAGACAAAAAAGTCGTCGCTCGAATTGAAGCTTGTCTGGCAATGGGGCCGGACCATCAAGAATGTCCTGGCTATGACTATGAACGAAAAAAATTGAATTTCTCTAGACGGCTAAGAGAAATGATCTCTCAGCAGTGCGCGTCGTTCTCTCTGCGCGATGGCACACACGCGTTACGACAAAGCCCCGTCGGAACGGCAACAAAGGATTATTCCCGTCGCTTTGACGGCCCGGATTCGAACTTATTAACCGTCGCGTCAGCCGCAGGAAATTTATCTAGGGCAGGAAACAACAACTGGAAGCCCGTAATTACACGTGTCCCCGGCGCCGTCAAATGGAAACGCAGAAGACGGTCGTTCTCGTGTTCCCTCTCTGACTTTCTCTCTCTCGCTCTCTCTTGTCTCTATGCGAATTTCGTCGGCAATATTCTCTCCTCGTGACAAGCGGAGGAAACGGCAGAGGGAGAGGGAGATGGATCCAGCGTGTGAAATCATCGTCTGGCCTCTCGAAACGCGTGGCACGGCTGACAAAAGGAAACACAGAGATGAGGCCGCACGGCAGAGTGAATCAGTGGCTGTAGACGCGCCGGGTCATGAACCGGGTGCGATTCGACGACCGAACGGCAAACCACGCGTTCGAGAAACCGTTTTTCTTCGACCAAGACCGACACGCGAGATCCCAAAACGAAAAAGAACCAGTCCCGACGACGGCCGACGCGACGAAACGCGTACCACCAACATTTTCAGCATTCCGCGACATCGAACGTCGCGCCGCGGCTTGCTGGGGATGAGGAAAATGGCTTTGGACATTGGTTCTCAGTACCAGACAGAATTTTTTCGTAATTTTTATGGTAGATTTTTGGATCAATTAAAATGGCACAACCAATATACAGGAACAACTGCTTTTCAATCTAAATACATGTGTTTACACATCCATAGCCCCACAATCCTGATCATTGTGAAGCATTCAGGCTAACAATTTTCGATTTAACATCTAACTAGAGCCCCGCGTAAAGTTCTCAGGGGTGCGTCTTAAAAAGTCTATGGAATCAACGAAGCAGGAAAGAGAAGAAGAATCCGTCAAACTCGTCGTGAATGAGAGACAACGCAAGCGAGTAAGAGAGAGAAAGAGAGAGAGAGAAAGAGAAGCATAGAATGAAAACGGATCCTCTTGCCGGGATAAACAAACGCGTTAAACGTATTTCGCCGCGCAAGGCTAATGATCTGTTCGCGAGTTTGCGTGGAATGGTGAAGAAGCCCTGATAAGGTTAGGGGAGAGACTCGGGGGCAGCTACCCCGCTAGCAGAAGGGGCAGGGTGGCGTTGGAAATTCAAGATTCTCGCGTGGCAGGAAACGAATCGTCGATGGGACGGTCCGATCGCTAATTCCTTCCGAGTCGAGAACTCCTTGGGAGGCTCTCACCCTCTCCGATCCATTGAACTCCTCTCCATCGCGTCGCTAGGGCTCCTCTATCGTCTCTTCACTTCTGTTCTTTTTCGTCTCGCTTTTCTTCGCCGTCTCTCTTCGCTCTCCCTCCAATTCTCCTTTCTCTCTCCCCGCTCTCCCTCGCTCTTTCTCTCTGCTTTCGACACCCTCTCGTCCGCGGGAGCCGCGTTGGTATTCAAAGACCTCATAACAGACTTCTCGCTCATTCCGTCTCCCGTTCCTCTCCTTTTTCCACCTTTTTCCTCTCCTTTAACTTCCTCCTGACTACTCGGTCTCCTATTGACAAAGGTATGCGGCCCAACCTCCCTCCCCTCCCCTACCTTCGAAGAGAAACGAGACCAAGGAGCCAAGGAGGTGTGAAGGAGAAGATGAGGGGACGAAGAGAGGAGGGGGAGCCCAGGGGGAGGATAACGAGAGGAGCGGGAGAGAGCCAGGGAGGACGACAAAGAGGCCGACACAATGACTGGCCTTTTCTCGGCGAGGTTTGAATATATCGGCAGCCCGTGGAGGGGCATGAATTGGTAATAGAGGAAGTCGAGGTCTCACACCCCCCACACAACCCCACCTGCCCACCCGTCACAAGGTGCTCCATCCTTTTCCATCTTCAACGTTCCCCCCTCTCTCTCTCTCTCGCCCGTTTTCTCTCGCTTATTTTCTAAGAGATCGACCTGACTCCTATCTCTAGACAATTTGTGCCCCTCCTTCCACTTCTCGTGGTTCCCTTGCGTCCACCATTTTCTCGGGAATCCTGACCTCCTCTTGTTTAATGGATACGCAAGAATAAGCATATGCGACGTCCTTCGATCGCTATAGTTTTCTGGATCATAGTAATTTCAATTGTAAAGACCAGTGGCTGACCGCAGTTACTTCTTCGGATGGTAAACTGATATTTTTTAGGGATGAGAACCTTTGGTGCTTTCAAGAGAACGGCATAGTCCTCGGAACGGCTCGAACACTCCGGCAAAGAAGCTACTCATTATCATAACACCGATCGCGCATTCGATCCGCCCCTTTTATCTAAAAATTTTAACGGTATGGAAATGAAATTTATGCACATCGAATCTCCGTCTACCACCCTTTACAGTTTCTCAAGTGGGCCTATGGGGGTTGGGAACGAGGCTCGGGCCGAGTAGGAATTCTTCGGGTTTCGCGGCACTTTCATGGAGGAAGTTTACTTTTTAATATAAAATTTCGGTCGAGATTTCAACGGTAGAATCGTTTTTCCAACGTGATTACTCGTTTGCGGCTACGATAATACACTCGACCGATCACTTTCATTCTCATCCTCCCTTGAGAACAACTTAAAACATATCGCTATATTTTTATGGTTGCTGAGCAGGGCTCTTTGTGCGGCTTTCCATTTTTTGACTGAAACAATTTATTTCGCACACTAACAAGTTAATAAATGAGTTTGCTGAATAAATCCTGGTGGTCTCCAATCGGCGTCGTTTAATTAGTTCATTCCCGCAGCCACGCGATTTCTATCTAACGATTTCAATCTGTTCTAACGTTTCCATTATTTAATTCAACGCCAGTATCTGCGCCGTTGAAAACCATCAATTTCCAACTCCGGTTCGCGCCGCGCTCTAATACGCAAATACATGCGACGCTAATCTACACACAACATAATTCTCCGGAGATATATCGTTGAACAAACGCGCGAGTAATACGCCCCCGTAAAACGGCGAGCGGCAGCGGAACAATTTTTAATCGGTGCACAAGCCTCGTTACTTAATAATCGCGGAGCAACATCGAATGCTAACTGGGATCGGTGCCGGAGCGTGCAATTATCGTCTCTGGCTGGCCCTCCCTTGGGACGAGGCGCGAGGCAGCAAAGTAAACCAGTCTCCCCGGGTAATTAGTCCCATTCACGCAAGGACGGCACGGTGGTCGATAACTATGAGTTATGGTAGAAAAAATGCAGAAAACAAAGAATTAGTTCAAACAATTCATCGACAAAAACTTAAAAATACTATATTCGGTTTGAGGGGACACGTAATATCTTCCTCAAGGTCATTTCAGGTTGTATTTAATTTTATTATTCCCGAATAAATAAAATGTTCAATGGACACTGATTTTCCACCGATCTTTTAGACAAATCGGGGCGATACCGCGAAAAATAGTGTTCCATTGGGGAAACCGTTTTATCGCGATGAGGATCGACGTTGGTACGCGGAGGACACGACATCTGTGCCGGAGGACGGCCCCCGCAATTGAATTTCGATTATCAAAGCCGGCTTTCAGCTTGGGCCCCTCTGTGCCCCTCGTTCTGCTCGCCGTGAGTCAGCTTTTATCGCGTCGCCGTCCAGACGATCAAAATTTCGCCTCTGGACCGTAACCGGATTAATTAATACCGACGGGCACTTGATTCGAATTAATAAGGCGCGATCGAAAAGTTTCGACGATTACTGTCCAGTTGTTATTCTTAAATTTAGCTGATTACATCAGAGTGTAAATCACGGACACTGTTCGGATCGGTCGAATAAGAGAACGTCAAAGAAAATTTCATCGATGCTCGGAACACGGTCGCCCGACCGGAAGTGGCTCGCTTTTGGTTTCGATAAGTGCTTGTTGAGAGGGTAAATGCCGTTGAAGAGGATCCGAACGAACAAGGGTCCGCCCCCGCAGCACGGGGAGCAAAGGGCGCGAGAGAGATGGCCAAGGAACAAGGATTTGTTCCTGATTGCCTTTTCGCAGGAAATCGATGTTGGATTAAAGCTTCCCGATTCGCGAGCCGATCCCTGCGACGACGGATCGGCTCCTTTGCCGGATTTCGATCGGCGATTCCCCGCAATTTAGTCGGACCTCCGGCGTCCTCGCCGATTATCAAGTCCTTTGTGCCGGAGCGTCGGGAATCCTTTTTTTTTCTGCGTACACTATGATAATCTTCTTTGCTACCTTTTGTTTTTTTCGCCCTTTTTAGCATTCGCGCTCTTGATCGTAACTCAGTTGTTAAAATTTTCTGGCCGAGAGGAATTCAAGCTCAAAGAGTCTACCGAGAGAGAAAAATTAGCTGAGATCTCGTACCAATCTCGAACACGCAATAAAAGTATCGGCACAAAAAGGAACGGCTTCTGGAACGACTCGGGACCACAGGAGCACAATTCCTGAACATTGTAGCTTTGCTTTCACGATGCGACAGCGCTCATCGTTTCGCCATCTTAAAGGGAGCAATACGAGGATGGGATCGTACGTTTTCTTGAACGAAAGACAAACGTTTTATTCCGCGACGTTGCTCTTGTTCCATTTCACGTGGACCAGCACGACGTGCCCGTGCCAAAACGGGGAAAGAGAGCGAGAGAGTTGAAAACGAATGGAAAAACGCAACCAGGAAAACTGAAGTCCGGTTTTATACGTTCCGCTCGCTCCACTCTATCCGCGTAATAAAATTTCGCAGGACGCGCGCGCGACCGGCATAAAGTTTCTTTTCTTAATTATCGTCGCTTCGTTAATTTCTTCGCCGGGGTCATAGTTTCGGCTAGCTCGTCCCTAGCAGAAGAAGCGACCCGCCGCGCAACGCGCCGGCAAATAACTATGTGAAAAAAGGAGCGTGGAACCAGCCAGGAAGTGGATGGCCGCGGTTTCCGGAATTAGGGCCCCGGGAAAACGTAAACGCGAATCGCCCGGCTATAAGTAATAAAACTTCGTTTTTCCGGCGAACGAGCCTCCTTTATGAGATGCAGAGGGGATCCTTAAATCGAATGGCTTCTTCTGCTACTTCCTGTTTCCTACTCCCGCGTCCTCTTCTTACTCTTCATGGTGGTCGCATTGTCTACCGCCAGAAGAAGGAACGACGCGTAACTGGATCTACAACCGAGGAACGAAAAGTATACGCCGTGTTTCGTATTTGTTTATCCCGGTAAATATTCTTC
>CM052328.1:13140898-13524881 GCA_028455615.1 Lasioglossum zephyrum | reverse complement strand
CGCAAATCGAATAAGTTTCTCTCGAGGTCGGGAGTTTTCACGTCGCAGTAGAGAGCTCTGACACACGTTTAGATAACACCCTAGGAAATCGCACGGCTATCGTGAACGAGGCGACGCGGCGGAGGAGCGCCGATCAGGAAACGATTGAAAACGCATGGAAACGCGTGATACGGTGGCATTCCGCGGGTATCGTACCACGGAGAGGAGATCAAACGAGGGGTCACGCGAGTTTAATCAACTTCCGTGAGAACGGTCCAAGTTTTTCGCAGATTTCCCGTCGAGATACAAAGGGCCAGTCACCGGGGACCAAGGCGGAAGAAGGACGATCCGCGTGCTGCTTGTCCTCGTCCTTCCTCGTAACGAGAGACAACAAATCTACTGGGTGTCTCGAAACTGGCCGTTCCGTTTCGTTCCCATTTTTATTCTCCGCATACCATACCACCTGTCCTCTCACGTATACTCCTGATGTATTTTTTGATGGATTCAGACTTCGAGATCGTTTATTAATTCTGTGACAACGAGCAATAAGTTCATTGCGATAATCCAACACCGTTCAAAAGCGAATGAAGTTTCGATGAAAGTTGAAAGCTTTCGAGCTGAAAATTCTCGCGTGGCTGGAAACGCGTGTAAAAGTCATTCGGCAAAAATCATCCTAAATGCATACGCCGCGCCGAGCCCTCGAAAATGATGCTCGCGATCGCTCCGGCGGGTACATCGCTCGATTATTCGGTACTTTTCGTTCGGGAGAGTGGTCTCGAATCTTTTCGTCTTTTCCCGCAGCGTGCACTCGACGTGACGCACACGGCCGTGCAACGTGCCACGCGATATATACCAGGCAGTGCACGTATGCACGCAATGCACGTGTACACGCACGTACGCACGCACGCACGCATCGTCGGTGGAGGGGAACGAAAAACGCGAGTGCGCGCTTATTCTTTCTCGAAAAAGAAAAACATAAAACGTGCGCGCGCTCGCGCGAGGGGGGCAGATGGCATATAATGACATTTTCAGTGCGGTTCGTGCTTTTGTCGGCGCGCACACGCCGCGAGAGAGCGACAGAAACGATGAAAGGGAAAAGGAATCGAGAGGCGAGGAAGGGCGGGCAGAGGGCCGCTCGGAGTCGAGTGCTTCGGGTTTTATGTCCTTCGGCCCTTAATTCCGTAAAGCGACACGAGACCACCCTTCTTCCTCCGGCGTCCTTTCCTCGATGAGTTTCCGCTACCTCTTCGTTCTTTTTCTACTCCTTTCGCCTCTCAATCTTCCTCTCGTCTCCCTTTCTCTCTCTCTCTCTTCGTCTCTTTCCCTTTTTCTCGCCCGCCCCATGCTTTTGTTTTAAAACCGCGGCCAAACTCCCCGAAATTATACTTTGATCGTATAGATTACAAATTATAAATTCTTGTCAAGATAAAAAATAAAAATTGCATTCTTCTTTTAATTATACTATTATGCTGAAACTAATACATCGATGCCATTAAATATTTTTAACTTGTCCACAGCATTAAGTCGTATGTACCCATTTTTATCATAAATGCATCCAATCCACAGTTTAATAATTAATTCCAGATAGTACTTACCTGGCTTTTTGGATCCAGGAAAGCAAGCTCGTGACTTGGCTCTCGAGTTATCGGAGACCGATCGATTGGATCGGCAGGATCGCGAAAAATCGGCGGAATCCACGGATGAGATAATCCTTCGCCATTCGAAACAGACGTGGTTATTATTAACGCGGAGCGCGGTGTTCAATCGATGAAATTACATTTCACGGGAAGAATGCCAGCCACGGTAATACGATAATCCGATTAACGACCTGTTACACGAGCGCACTTGAGAAACGTATCGTTTGTCTTGAGCTGGCGGGACTACCAATCTGCACCGTTATGTATCTATGGGAGCCTATATACAGGGCCCCCGGGTAATGCTTCTCAAGTACTTACCAGTAATCGAGATGGTCGCAAAGCTTGCACGAAATTCATACATTACCGTCTAACACGGGAACACGGTGAATTATTCGCGTTAATTAGCGATATGGATCTCTGTCCCGGGCATAGGAAGTTGGAACGCGTGTACAACGGTGCTGTGTTCATTTTTCTTCCGCGGTTATCGTTCCCTTCGCGCTCGCCATTCTTGTGGCCCGTTCATACACAGAAACCGGTCGCGGTTTAAATGTCCCTGCGAATTGTTTCGCCTGTTGTCGTTCTTTCCTTCTTTCTTTTGCTCTCGTTTTATTACTTGGAAATAAAGGAGTTTTAACGGGGACAACCGAGATAAGTAAATTCGCCTGTGCCGCATATCTTGGATAATTGCTGAACCGCACGCGTGCACCTTTATGACACGGCAACGTGTCTGTCTATGGCGCGCCGTTTCTACTTGCCGCTCGAGAGCCACTGCTCTACTGCGTTCTTCTTTCGCGTTCGTGGCACCTGATTATTAACTCAAATCCACCACCGCCGGTCAAATGACTGGTTTCGTATCTTGTAATTCATACTTATCACGTAGTTTGATATTTTCGAACTGGAAATGAAAATGACGCTTGTAGAATTTCAAAAAATTAATGTTAGAAGTTTAGTGTTATAAAATAGGAAATGTATTAGATAAATGAAAGAGTGCTTGTAAAATGTTTAATTAGAAGTTTAATGTTAGAAAATAGGAAATGTATTAGATAAATGAAAGAGTGCTTATAAAAGTGTTTAATCACGTACTTGGACGTTTTAAAATTGAAAGTGAAATTGACGCTTGTAGAATTTCAAAAAATTAACGTTAGGAGTTTAGTGTTAGAAAATAGGAAATGTATTAGATAAATGAAAGAGTGCTTATAAAACTGTTTAATCACGTACTTGGACGTTTTCGAATTGGAAGTGAAAATAACGCTTGTAGAATTTGAGAAAATTAACGTTAGAAATTTAGCGTTAGAAAATAGGAAATATATTAGATAAATGAAATAATTCTTTAAAAGTATTGAACTGTGCCTGGTTTGCGATTAAACATTGACAGAATAATACGGGCAAAGCGGGCGCACGTGTTTCTCCGCGTTCTTAATAGATGGCGTGACCGTTATTGTTTCATCCGAACAATCGAGAAAAACGGTGAAAATTCAGCAATTGTGCAACTAACGTTTTTCTTACGATGAAAATTGAGAAGCTAAAAGAATGTGTCAACCATCCATGTACTCAAAGAATCACAGTTCTCTATTTTTTAACGAAAATGAAATTGTGCGTATTGTATCAGGAGGATCCTTCCACGAATATGATTGAAAATATAATTAATCAATAACTCCGGAAAATGAAATGTCCTGGAAGCGTCGGGAATGAAATTTCGCGGGAAAAGTTCTCGTTGCCCTATAAACGGACAATTTGATTAATTAGCGACGTCGGGTTGGGTCGGAGACGGACGAAAATTTTCATTTTCGTTTCCCGGTTTCGGCGGTCGATTTGTTTGCGCGTGGCGGAGCATGGCGTTATAGTGTAACGCGGCACCAATAAATTTTTGCAACCAATGCCGAGACCACGGTGAAATGTTTACGATCCAGCCCCGTGTTTACAATGTTGTTGCGTTAAATTGTGCTCGCGTATCCGGTTTTTTTAATTAATAACCGAATTTTGTAAAGACACCAGGCAAGCAACAACAAATAATATTTACAAACAGTAGTCTGTGATTTTTAGGACCAGTAGCCTTTGTTAAAAACCTTCTGGAAAAGATTTGTTAATTAAAACATTGGCTTCTATATTGGTTATTGTAATTGTTCGTTCGATTTCCTTAAAAAATGATTTTTAACATCAGTTTATCTCATCGACTGAAATGAAACTTTTTAAGGGTTGCGTTATCAATATAACATTTCATTATTATTATTTTTGGGAGTATACTTTGGGGCTCGACGAAGCGCGATTAACAATGTAACGTGTAAACGACGTCGAACAACGAGCAGCGGGCAAATAGATCGCAAGCCCGCCGGAAAATTATGCGAACCACGCCCTGCTTAGCTCTTCCCGCGCACCGAGACGCGCCGCGATTCACGACCACTTTCCTGCGCTGCGATTCACTCCGCGATGAATTAATTCGTAACCAAGCAATCCCGGGAAACAGTCTGGTTTCGGTTGTCGCCTCGCTATTACCGAAACTCGCAATAATTGCTGTGCTTTGCGATAGTTCAGTAACAACGTATACATGCAGCCGATGTAAACAGTGTCTCTTCTGCAACGAAAACGTGACGATCCATCGACCTGTTACGAAGTCGAATGTTTACGATGTCATTTCAATGTGATATTCAGAACGTATATAAGGGTCGAAGGGAAGACATCGAGACAGACAAAACAGCCTTCCCTACTCGTTTTCACCCCGATGCAACCGTTCACCCCTATCGAAAAGTATCCAGCACGTAACGTTAACAATCCACCCCTCATTCGTCCACGAAAACAAGAGCAAGAAATCCGGGGCAAAATCCGTTTAAAAAAAAATGCCGGATGAAAAAGGGCTCGGCCATAACGTTTCCGAAGCCGCCCTAAAAGAGACCCATCGAAGCTGATGCTTCACTCGAGAATCCTTGGTTCGAGAAGTTAGAGGACCGACCGCGCCGAAGCCCACGTACTCTCAGCTAAAAATCGGCAGCTCGCAGAGCCCATCATCCCGGGCTTTCCCACGCGAGCGTTTCCCGGCGTGCATCGGACACACCCTGTATACTTGTCGGCCGCGTCTCTATCCCTGCAAGGGATCGGGCTGCGTGTATGCGTGACGCGTTTTCCCGCGCGCGCCAACCGTCGCCGCGGCGCGATTGGCGGATCGAAGTTAGCGCGGGAGGCCGTTAGCCCTCGTGCTCGTTGGAGGGGCGGCAGGGGAAATTAGGTGGGGATGAGGTAGACGGTAGATCTCGGTGGGGACGGTGTAATGGTGGGGGATCGTCGGTTGGCGTCGGGTGGTTTCGCGGTGGGGTTGGAGGGGAAGGTCGCGAGCGTCTCGGTCTGTTGGAGGGGAATAGCGCGGGCTGGTCTGCTCGGCGGGGAAAGGAGGGGTTGTGGAGAGAGGGGGAGCGACGGAGGGGAAGCGTGGCGGGCGAACGATAGTGGCGGGCGTAGTACGTAGCTTGGGCATAGTATTACTACGCAGCGGCGAGATACTACGTAGTATCCGAGAGAGTGTAGCGCCCCGCGGGGTTGCGTCCATTGATCCCCCGGCCTGTCAGCCTCTCCCTCGCTCCTGGCTACAATCCGCGCGCTCTCTCGCGCCTCTCCCGCTTCGCCTCGCTTCCCCTCTCGCGCGCTCGTAACCCTCTTGCTTTCGAGTCGTTCTCTCTCCGACTCCGGTGGCTTCCGTCGTTCCCGATCCACTTCTCGCGGCGGTTCGTTCTCCGTTCTGCCAACCGGGCCGACAGTCTCTGTCGCTCGCTTTAACAGACTCTTCGTTTCTGCCTCTATTGATACGTCCCTCTCGGTCCCGCCAACCTGTTCCTCTCTGTCCGTCCATTTATGCTGGGCTTTCTTTCTTTCCCTCGTACCTACACGCCGCGCGTACCTCCGCCCCACAACCGAGGCCTTCGTCTCTCTGCCAGCGTACTCTATCCAGCCGGTAGGCACTCTCTCGTTTCCTCCATTTACGCGTAATTCCTAGCAGCCCGCCTCTCCTCCAACCATCGCGGCTCCGCACCGCTCGACTCGGCGCGGCAGTGCCGGTGGCGGTGGCGGTTCCCTGTCTATCCGACAGGGTTCCAACGCGACTCTCTGCCCCGTTCACCAGCCGTTCCGTTTCCGTCCGTGTCGGTCCGCTCCGCCACGCCATGCCTCGCGACGTTCCTCGTCCGCTCGAGCCGGCTCGTTCGCGCGCGCGTCCTCTTCCGCCGTTTTTCCTCTGTCCTGGTCGCACTCTTCCGCCGAGCCTCGCCGCCCCACGTCGCGACGTCAGCCGACGTTCGTCTTCCACGACGGCGGTCGCGACCCCCTCATCCCCCTCGACGCCGACACCCCCGCCTCCTACGCCCCCGTCCCCGTTCGATAGAGGCCGATGCCTTAAGCTCGAATCACGCCGAGTCAGCCGGATCCGGCGAACTTTCGCGTATCCCGACCCCTCGATCCGATGAGAATCTACGGAATACAAATCAAAGGAGCCACCTCACGATCGAAATCCAGTGGCCGATCGAATTGCAGAAAAATAAATGGAAGTAAATCGTGAAGAATAAATATATTCCACATCGCAAGAAATTTCTTTTGAAAACAGCTTCGAGCGTGATGGTATTCCAGAACAAAGGATACAGTTTCCCCAAAGCTCGTTCCACAATTTCCCCGGGTCTTGCTCGGGGCAGAAGCGTCAGATTCGGAAGATTAGCTCCGGTAATCGAGTTCGAAGCAGCGAACTCGCGAGCGGCTCGCGACTTTTCCAGCCGATCGAGCACCGTTGGAAATTTTCGAATCGATCCGAGAGGGGGAAACGACAAACGGCGTCCGACGTCGTTCGACGTCTATCGAAACCTTTCGACTTCCCTGGGGGTGGGGTTTGGTAGCGGTACGAGGCAAGGCGATGCACGTCGTAAAGTTCAAGGCGAGTTAAGTTGCAAATACGTTCAACTCGTCCCGGCGCATCGGTGCAGCCGCAATAGGTACGGGACTTGTCCGCGCTAACCAATGAATTTATTATCGGGAGTAAATCGTTCCGGCGTCGCTCGACGAAAGCGTTACCTCGACACGCATCTCGACTCTCCTGTTCCTTCATGCTTTCTGTCACGTGGTCGTCAGCATTCTCTATTTTCCCCCCTCTTTCTTCTGTGCAGCGACCATCTGGAACAATGATGTCAAAGTCAATTCCGTAGACAACAATCCTGGCACTATTGCATCAAATTCTTTTCATTTTCTGCGTTCACATATTATGTACCTACACTATCGACCAAAAGATTCGAATCCCTTGCTGATTTTTGTATAAATAGAATATATCGATAAATTTTGAAATGATCCATCGTTATATAATATCAAATATTAATTATTTTAATAATATTTTTAAAAAGATTTCAACATTTTTTTATATCCATAATAACCTTGTATAATTTATATACACCCAGTGTAAAACATTGTCCCAAATATATTTTTTTGAAGGAACATTTTTAAAAACTAATTGCCTGAATGTAAAAATAAAGGCGGTGCTTTAATGAAATAGCAATTTGAAGTAAAATACGCATTCCTTGATAAAATAAAACAAATACAAAATTTAAAACAAATTGCTCATAAATTTTTGACAAGTTTATCTTCCTTGAAACATTTCGAATCTTCACAACTAGAGTAGGTTCTTCGACATAAAAATTTTGATTTTCTTCTCTTTTAAAATACGCGACTGCAACGGAATGCTAATATTGTTGCACGCTACAGTTTCCCGTTGACAAAGAGACGGTCGATTTTTTGGTGGGCGCAGCGTGCAACGATCGGCTAGCCGTGCAAGTAATATTTGCATTTAGTAACGCGGAACGAAGGCAGGAAAACTTAATAACTCGGACGACAAATAGTCGTGCGCGCGTCTGTGACGCGGCTGTTTGATCTCGTTGGGAAAATATCAGGTATGTGTGTACGCGTCAAACATTCAACCGGGGAACATTATTTGCCGGCGCGAAATTACAATCGTCCCCATGGATTAACCGTTGTCGGGAAGATGCTGCGCTTAATTGCCTTAGCGTTTTTTCAATGTATCCCGCGGACTCTCGCAATGGGACGCGCGAACAGACGAGAGAGAAATACACAGTATACAGTGGTGCCGAGAGAAAAACAGAGCAAGCTAGAGAGCCGAGAGGGAACGAGAGGGAGGTGGAGGAACAGAAAGACGCGCGCGGAAAGTTTTTGCCTTAAATTGCGATGACTTGTCTCCATTAAGGAAGGTATAAATTACAGGAGTCTCTCGGCGCGCGGCTGCCGTTGCCTCGAAACGCCGGCCTTATCGAGGCTGCCGCTGCGATTCAAGTAACTAGCCATTCACGCCGAGCTGAAACTTTTTAATTACCCTTTTTCTCACGTTAGGCGCCGCGGACCGATACCGCGAGCAACTCCGAGACCTGCATCTTCCACAGTGGCCTCGACATGTGCCTCGACAAATACATAGAATGACTCGAATTACTATTCGGATGCTCTAAAACCGACGATAACTTTTTAAATATTGTACGTTTTTGAACTTTTTGGGGAAGCAATTAGTCTACTAGAGGATGTGAAAAGAAATTTTTTCAAAAATTACAATTCATTGAGCAATTTATAAGTTGAATTTTACAACTTTTTTATGTGTGTGCCGATATTGAAAATGTAAAATGTATTTTATACAAATCTCTGTCAAAATTTGATAAGAATGATTTTTTGTATGAAACTTCAACTACACAATATTCATGACATTTCCCTGATTAAAATGATACGAAACACGATCCCATTCGGATCATATTTACTGGTTTAATCCACTTTCTGCTTTCCTGGTAGATCCCCAGGCAAAAGGAGTGACCCGAGGAGCACGTTTTCAGACAGTTTTTGAAATTCAAAGTAAACTAATGCGGGAATTAAAGCAGACACCAGAAAGCGAATAGCTACCGGAAATGAATTCGGTGTTGGAAAGCGTACTTTCGATCTCGAGGGGGCCACTTTGGCCTCGGATCTCTCTAATTCGCAAACTGAAATTATTAAACGAATTAATTAGAAATTCCTAGAAACTTTATCGTCACAGAGAGAAGCCCCGCTCTCTCTCTCTGCGGCGAGCGAAATTTGTCGAATGTCAAAGACGCTTGGCCGGTTTTCGGGAAAAGATATTGAAATTCCGAAACCATTAAATCCTGCGTCATTCTATTTTAACTGTTTTATAGAGGAATGAATTTTGGAAGGTATGAGCGAACGTACAGCGAGCGAATAACGCCAAGAAGACACGCACACGTGCATGCATGACCAGAAGAAGCCGGCGTAGGCGGGTTTGATTAAACGCGTGGGCGGACGCGAGTTTTAGGTGGGAACGGGGCACATCCGGATCGATTTCTCGAATTCCAATTTTCGCGGGAGAAGCGTTTCCCATTGTTTCCAGCCGTCGCGTCCCGCTCATCTGCCGACGCATGCAGGCAGGCATGCAGGCAGGCAGGCTTCGCACAGAGCGTGCGTGCATACGCGCGCATCATATCCGCGTTATACGCGTCGGGTACGCGCGGCCTGTGTGCACTGAAATGGAGCCGCATTGGAAAGTAGCACGGCCGTGTTTACAAACAGTGAAGAGGTGGACGAGGGGCGCCGGAAAAGGGGGACGTTACCGAGAGACTGGGGACAACCGAGGCGAGGGGAAGAGGAGGACGCCGCGCTAAAGGGGTTTGAGGGACAAAGAGGGGCGCAAAAGCCGGCCGGGTTCTACGGCCTACGCACCACCGTATCGTTTATTGTCCCGTTCTTCGTTCGACGCGCCACGCCAAAAACCCTTCCCACCGGACTATCTGTCGCGTCCAGCAACCCCGGCTACCCCCAACCCTCAATTCCTACCCCTTTCGAAGTTCAATGCTCGGTCACCGCCTCGATCCACCGCTCGCGCCACCGTCTTCGCTTTGCAACAGTTTAACCCTCGGCTGTCCAAATTTTTCACTCTTCTCAACCCTTAATTTAGATCACACTTCCTTAACCCTGTGACTTTTTAATACTAGGGAAAATGAAATGACTTTGACGAAATGACTGAAAAGTCCACAGCTCAGCCGGTGACACGGTAATCTGCGTAAAGTATCGTTTTTACGCGCGAGCATCGTGCGGGTCGTCGCGTCGGAAAGTAAATTCACCGTAAAATCGATAGTTTACGCCACGGTGTCCCGCGACGACGTATGTATCGTTGACCCGCGTCGGTTTCTCGAGCACAGCCTCTCCTATGCACCCTCTTAACAGTGCGTTTGAATTATTAAATAGACTTACGGCTTCTCTAACCTACCCGTCTCGCCCCCTCACCCTGTTCGGCTTAGATGTACACAGAAAACCAGTTCCGGCTGGCAGGCTAATCTAGCGATTCGTTACCGATGGCTCTCGATGCACCTGTGCTTCGGGCTACCTGGGAGAAGAACCGAAGGGGACGCGGAACCGAAACATAAGAGCGCGGATTATTTTTCCCTTCCCTACCAGCCTAGAGATCCCTACTTCGCGTATATTTAAATTCTCATGAAATAATAATATTAAGTGCACGCGTATCCGTGTACTTACAATTATGCGTATCGACGTACGTGTAAGCGAACACGTGGACGTACCGCACACGCGTACACGTGCATTTCATTTACACGTTGAAAACCATGATCCGAACACCTCGCAAACTGGCTCGCCTAGGCGACGCTTATTCCATGGGATTAAGAACGAGCCAGCCGGCCGTCGGAATGTTGAATTTTAATTTCGACGAGACTAACGGGTTCGTATTACTTATCCCTTCGGGGCTGCCGCCCGCGGATCCGTCCGACAAAAATCGACGCGTTTTACTCGCTGAGAAATCGCCCGTCGCGACGATGAGAACCAGTAGATTAGCGTTCGAGCGACGGCCATCCTTCTCCTGGAAAAATTCTCCCATGGAAACTCGATTTAAATACGAACCGTCCCTTCTCGCACTGTCTTTGTTCAACTGGCTTTTGCTTTAGCGTTCACTGAAGCGGTTTCACCTTTCGGTTTCTTTCCAATCGTAGCATTGATCTTCGGTTTTAATTGTCTCTTACACTCCCCTGCACGAAATAACAAAATATCGTAAAAATTGTATTGAATTAATTTATATTTAATAACTGAGCAAATTAATTTTTTTTACTTTTTACTTTTAGTCCAGTTTCATAATTATGCGAACATTCCCGTCGATTCAGAAGAATCAATTATTCTTGAACATTTCTATCGGCTTGTCAACGTCGAGCAATCAATGATAAAACATTTGATTCCCCGTCGAGAAATAATTGATTTGTCAGAAAGATCGAACCTCGGGATCCTCTCAAGGGACATCGAATTGGCATGGTCGATGAAATCAATCATTATATCGGATTCACGATGCCAGTGGGTTATCGCCGCACAGTCTGCGTTCTTCAATTGAATTTTTTCTTTATTTTATCACCGGTCGATCGATAGTCGAAGCTGTGTCCTTTGTGCAAGTACGCGGCCGTTTTCCGTTTACACACATTGTTGCAAACAGGGGTGATTGTCCCTGGACCCTTTCCGTCAACCCTCCTGGACCATCTATCTGTCTGCCCTTTCATGTTCTATATTGGGTCCTCGGCGCACCCGATTCCTGACCTCTCGTCACCGCTTCCCCTTTATCGCGCTAATGCTATTAAAAAAATCTCGAGGCGCCGCCGCGCCGGTCTTTTTTAACAGCCATGTGAGCGGAATCGTCGCGGTTGGTCGATTGTCGTCTCGACAACTCGCGATACCGATAGACCGTCTTCCCTTTTCAAAATCTCGGTAAAAATAATTTTGACATCTGAAATATTCATTAAAGAGGTTTACTGTCCCGTTCAATTTATTCCGCTAAAGAGGAGCGGCTACCGACAAACAGAGAAAAAAGGCGTACAACCAACAAACAAACAAAAAACCAAAAAATAGGATAAAGCACGCGAGAGAGCACGAGGTGGAAAGTGAGCGGACGACAACGTGGGCAACAATAAATCGAAGGTTCCGGGACTGCGGGCCGGTGGAATTCCGCGATATTTATGGGGGGTTATTCGTTTGGCTTACGCGCCCCATGCGAAACTTGCTGTGGCGCTTCGGCATCGGTTCAAATCGTTTCCCATCTCTTCGCATCGAGGCACAACGCTCTTCGAATCGCTTCGCGCCATTTTGTAACGCTTCGAATGGCTGCGCGACGCCTCTTGTTGCATCTCGCGTGTCCGCGTTTGCGTTACCAGCAGCAGTTTCATAAATCGCGTCGTTTTCCGGCCGCGCCGCGTGCCTGTTCGGCTCTAAACGCCGTCCCTGTTCCACCTTCCGGTGGCGTGGCCCGTTAATTAGCAGTTGCCGGGACTTTTCCTCCTCGGGATCACAGTTACACGCTCTTATACACTTCTCGCGGCCGCTCCGCAACGCTCCGTAACGCTTCCGCACCGCTCTCCGCTCCACTTCTTTCTCTCCCGGGGTGGCGCACTAGGAAACTCTTTCCCGGGATCTGGTTTCTGTAACACGGAAGAACACTCCGACCGTGTTCGAAACTTTTTCTCCGAGCTACCACCTTCCCTTCTCTCTCTTTCTCCTTTCTCATGATCCGTGCCAACCCCCTGCAGCTCCCCTAGTTGATGTCCACGGCCTCCTGTTCGCGCCCTCGCGATCCTTACAGATGATCTGCGTCGCGAGAGGAATTTCTCCGGGAACAACGAGCTTTTCTTGAGGACACCGGCTCCAGAGGGGTTCAACCAGAGCCCAGCATCCGATAGAATAACCTCCCTTCTGCGTGCTGCTGCCCTCAGCAACGCAAACCGTTCCGCAAGCCTCTTTTTCAGTCCTTCCGATGCACACTTTTGCGCTTTTAAAAGGCTTTTCTAATAATTAACATATTAAACATTTCCTTTTTCCAACCCTCGTCAAAATAAAAATTTTCTGCATCAATTTTAAGAAACAGAAACCAAGCAAAAAGTTTTTTCACTCTTTAATAATTTAAGCGAATTGAATATAATACATTGGGGTTTCGAAATTCTCTTAATATGTAAACTAATAAAAAATATTTTAAATTGGACTTACCCATTTTTTTTATAAATGCATAAAATCCACAGTCATACTCATCAGTCTGTTTTGCCTAGGGTCATTTTCAAAGCTCAGGTTGAATGATGATTGAAATGCGATTTTATGTCGTCGCGTTAGGAGACATATAATGTAAGTGCACGCGAGGGGCGGTAAATAGCGTGAACAATGTTGAAGAGGTTGAAAAATATTGTTGAACACATTTGGTTGCCAAACGACATGGACAAGAACTTGTTTGGTTTGGCGGGTTTTATTCGCACAGGTACGCCAGCCGAAAGCAGCCTTTTTTGTACGGGCACCGTTCTCACCCCTTAGCTTTCGCGACTTCTCCGCTACAATACGTTTGAATTTAGACGCGTTTTTCGGGTCAATGGCCTCTCTCGAAGAATCGTTGTTCCCGCCGACGACAACGACGGCGCGATTAAGAACTTATGGGGCGCGTCAATGCGTATTTCCGGTGGCGAGCGGCTTCGAGGACCAGGATTCATTAGGGCACACGAAAGAATGATTATTGTATGACTTCATTAGTTTCTTGACGATTCAGCTCTAGGGGTAGGATCGTAATCGAATGTAGTGAGAACAAATTTTGATTAACCCTCAAGTACCGGAATGAAATTTTCTCATCATTATACTGGTAAAATTTGTAAAAGAACAAGAAAGTTATTGTACTTTCTGTGGTATCACCTGACAGACCCAGAACTTCATCGCCACCGAAACAAGCACTCGTCGACGAAGGGCTCCCTTTTTCCCCGACGAACTACCCCCGGCATTATTAAATACAACATCAGCCGTGTTCCACTTCGAAAATCCCGAGCGTGCCGCGGCATTACATTTTAACGGGGCCCTTAGCGCAAAAAGCCCGGAATTTACGAGAAAAGTGGGATCCGCGCTAAGGTCGAGGGCCGAAACGCGAGAAGGGCCGCACCATGGTGGAAGGGAAACACGGAGGGTTGGTTCATGTTGGAGGAGACGCATGAATATAGATGGGAAAGCAGATTAATCCCGTGTATCATTCGCGGTGCCCGATGACCTCCAGTTTTTACAACCCTTGAAAATCCGACGGGTTTATATATTTTTACGTTTTCACGGTCGCTGTGCGGGTAGGAGCCCTTCCAACGTTGCTGACGCCCTTGTGAAAGTAGTACATATTTGTCGGGGCGCTTTTTCGCAGTAGTATTCGCTGAATTTTCTAACAAAATCTCGAATTGTTAGTCTACAAAGTTTAAACCGTATCGGTGACCCTAAGGTCTAAGACACTCTCGGTAGGAGCTATTAGCTGCTCTTGAAATAGAGAGAGAGAGAGAGGAAGAGAGTGCGAATAAATCTAAACGTATTGCGCCGGAGGAGGAACAAAGGGCGAGCGGAGACTGTCGGCGGATGTCGAAGGGCGAGAGGAGCACGGAGCAAGAGGAAAAGAGTGAACCCTGATGGCGAGGACGAGAAAGCGAGAAAGAGAGAGGTGGATAAATCGAAAGAGCGAAAGGGAGGGAGGAAGGTGGAGGTTCTCTAAGCCACATCGCAGACGTGCCTGTGGGAATAGAAAATCCCCGTAGAACTCGGGCCTACACCCCACCGTGGCGTTCCATTTAGGTCCAGGAGCGTAGACACCTTGTGGAGTCTGGTGTGCGGCTCTGTTAGAGCGAGCGAGCGGCGCCGGGCATCGGTGGGCGACAGAAAGGGACAGAATAATCACCAGACTAAGGGAGAGAGAGAGAGAGAGGGTGAACAAGATCTGAGAATCGGCGAGGCCGGGACAGAGACGCGCGGAGAAAACTAGAAAGGGAACGGGGTGCAGGAAAGAGAAGGGAGAGGGTGCATGGGGAAAGGAGAGCAGAGAGAGATGAAAAATCGTCTGCGCGCAGGGGTTCCAGGGCGTTCACCCAAGGGTGGGTCCAGCTCCAGACACAACACTCACACCCCCCTTTTTATGGAGTGGTAAAGTGCCCCTCTCTCCTTGCTCTCTCTTTCTCTCTCTCTCTCTCGCCGTGTCCCTTCTCCTTCCTCTCCTCTCTCTTCTCCTTTCCCTTCTGGCCCTCTCCACTCGGCTATGCTCGCCCCTCTTCGCCCGATTCGCACACGGAGGGGTAGAACGCACAGGGTGGAGTACGGTGCGTTTACGTTGCGCCCTGCGTTATTTCGTTACGTTGCGTTGGGTTGCGTTACCTTGCGTGGCACACGCACAAAAGCGTGCCTGGGTTACCCTGTCTACCCCTCCTACCCCTTCGCCGACAGAGTCTCTTTTTACGTAACTCTGTCTCTGTCTCTCTTTTGAGCACAGCGACGCTGTCAGTCATAGTACTTCTCCTATCGCGGTTCATACTTGTCATAGGCAATTTTTTTTAATGGGGATGTTCTTAACCCTTTGCGATTAGATATTTCCTGTTGTTCATCATTTCTTTGTAAAAGAGGAAGGAATAGTATTCTCTAGGTCCGCTCGAAGTCGATTCCGATCTTTTCATCTTCTAGTATTACGTCCCGAAAATCCGATTCGAAAGTATCAGGGTAAGTGTCGCACCCTTGTTCCTCCGAGCTCGGCAGCCGCGTTTTTACCCCGCAAGTTCGACTTTCCGCCGAAGTCTGCGAGGTTTCATGAAAACCCGTCACCCAGCAGTTGGCGAAAGAGTGCGCGGGGGTTGTTAGTCGCTTAGGTGGTCCCCGCGAATAGAAGTTTCCGGGTGGTCCAGGATCGGCCGTGATTCCACGGCGAGGACGGAATATAAATACGACGCGCGGGAAAGCTGAAGAACAATCTTCCGGACGGTGGAGGAAAACCCCCGACGACGAGACCGGGATGAGAATTCGCGGGGCAGTATTTCGCGGTAGTTTCCCGTACGGAATCAAATTCTATTCTATCGCGTAAGAGTCCCGGGTCCGAAATCACCCCCATAACGTTTCGCCGAATCAGCGGGATTCGTTTGGAAAACTCGACTGGCTCTCGCGGATTGGCAGAGAGAAAGAGTGAGAGAGTGACAAAGACTAAAAGCGACATACAGATAAAGGAGGGTCTCGACCAACGGCAGCCGAAGCAGCATGGAGGTCGGTTGAGAACCCCTGTAATTAAACACCGGCAAATCCAAAGCGGCGGCCCATTAAAATATCCCCTAACGAGTGCGGGGACCACCCCCGGTAACCACCCTGTCTGGCGCAACAATGACTCACGCGCACCCCCGTGACTTCTGCACGCCGCCGATCGTCGATCGTTCGCCACCTAGACTAAAGTATACTGGGTGTCTGATAACCGATCGCACAACTGGCCTGTGGATCACTTTGCATGATCACATTGCTCCCTGCGATAGAATAACATTTTTTTCCGAGGGGGTTGTTAGTCGCACGATTCGAGAGAGGGAGAAATTCAACGATATCTTTTCTATATGAAATTGTGTTTGCTTAGAAATTAGTATGCAGTGAAGAGTCATGAACCCAATTTTAAAGCTCGATTTTTGGCTTATGAAAATTTTTAAATACTAAGACATGAAATATGTATGACAGAATTTAGTACGATTTTAATTTATTTCCGATCTAAGATTCGTCTACAAAAATTGTATTTCGCATAAACATCCGTGATCTAGTGACTAAGAATTGTATTCTTAGTTTTCGACCTGTTATTAGATGTAGAATCATCCCCTCCCTGGTTGTACTAGCTACCGGTTACCAGACACCCTGTATACCTAGGGACATCGATTCCGCCGCATCAACATTTGCCGACCCGGGCCTCGGATACGACGAGTCTCCGCTAATAGGGGTTGTAACGTACCGTCGAGGGCACTTGTAGCGGCTTCTAGTGGATTTGCTTCGGGTTAATGGAAAGGCCTTGGTGATTTTGCCGCGATAGAATGGCTAGCAGGCCTGTGTCACCTGACTGCGACGTTCTTCTCCTACTGTTTCATAGCGATCATGATTTACGCCAAGGTATTCATTCATAATTTAGAGTAAAAATTTTCAGTGGCGGCTCAAAAGTGTGCATCGCGTGGAAAGGCTAAGAAAGGTAATTTTGCGAAGAAGGAATTTGCCAAAGTGTTTTCGGGGACTCGAGTGGCAAGTCGAAAGGCTCTAACACGGCTGCTAGAGTTTCGTTAAGGCGCACCCCTTTCGTTTCGGCCCGATTTCCTGTGAATTCGCGATCTCATTTCTGCAACCCTCACCTGAGTCGAACCGTTGCAAGTGCACGTTCACCCGGTACAAATTAAGCGGAGAAAAGTTTGAAATGGGCGTCGCCCCTTGGGGAACGCCGGCCGATTCTTCGAATTCGTTCCTACTGTGCTCAGACACGAATCAAGGGGTAGTAACCCTTGCCCAAGAGAGAGGAAAAGAGAGAGCAAGAAAGGGTGGTTAAAGTCGAAGCGTTAATCGCGCCGACTTTCTTCCCTGTTTGAAGTCGTGTGCTTTATATCGCGCTTTATACCACTCCGCCTCGCCCTTGATTGCTTCATTAACGTGTTAATCATGTTTCTTTACGAGACTGCCATTTTTATCGTTCGGTCTGCTGACATTTTAACTGTCCAATCATCGGGACTCGCTTATTTTACAACTGCACGGACGAGGAAAATTAATTGGACGTTCCGGATCCTTCTGGTTTTATTAAAATTGGGGGGTGGACAATTAAAAATTGTAAATCGTGATGAAACGCGAGGATCAACGTTCCACGATTAAATTAAAGAGGATAAAATAGAACTGTACTCGTTCCTGCTAAATTCGTGATTTTCTCATTTTTTGAAACCGTAAGGGTGACATTTCATTATTCGACAACGCCGTGACCGGAATAAACAACGGCCGCGTGGGAACCGGCAAAACTCGCGCGCGGGACTCGTTAATTAAAAAAAAAAGGAAACAGGTTATTATAGTCGGTGAAGTTTTACGCTCGCGCGGGGGTGCCGTTTTTTGGAAATTCCGTGGGGCGAAATCCGGGATTAACGAGTCCCGCGTGAAAACTGTAATTATGTTTTGTACGTCCGTGTAAGTGGATTACCATAGCTCGCGGCGAGAGTGAACATTAAACCGTCTTCTTGTTACCCCTTCTTCTCTCTCTCCCTCTCTCACTCTATTCATCACTCTATCGCCGTTACTCCTCGCTTTCGGGCTCTCTCTTTTTTTCTCTCTTCCTTGAGGCTCATTGTAACGGAGTACACACTTGAAACACGAGTGGTACCCTCTTTTCTCCGTGTACATTTTTTTTTCGCCGTCATTCCTCCCCCTTAACTGCCTCTTTTAGTGCACTTGAACACGTTAGCGAGGCCACGAATTCCGGCGTCTTCGCCGGTGGCACCCGCCGAAAACACCCGGTCGATTTAGGGTAATTGGCTTCGTCGAGAATAATCCCGCGATCGTCTCGATTCGAGCATCCTAGGTGGTCGATTCCGCCGAGAGACGCGAATAATAACACACTCACTGTTCTTCAACATGTATTCTATCCCTTTCTGACGCGATTGTTCCAACCCTAAACGCCTCGTTTGGTTCAACTCTCTGGTCATCGTTGACAACATTATTCCACGACAGTACTTTAATAACAAGTACGTTCGCGAAAAATTGATTACAGTGCTCCGAGAATGTAGATCCAAGATTAACTGAACGGCAGAATTTGTAAACAGAAATGAACAGGTCCCGATGAATATGGAATGAATTTTCCAATAATCATGAATATGAATATCGCGACGGAAAATCGCACGGGTACAGTATACAAAATTTCGCCAGCTGGTTATTCAATACTTTTGGGAACGATGGACAACCCGTCATTTGTATTCCCAATCATCGACAAGCAGGAGACTATCTAACAGGTTTCAGCATTCGTTTCACATAGACACATTTATTTTCACGAACATCGACTATCGAAGGGAAGAATCATTACCAGTCTTCGCGACATTATAAAACAAGATTAACAATCAAAGCTGAGAAGGAGTTCGCAGAAATTATTATTCAGGTCTCCGGATCATTCGGTGGCGCATCATCAGGGGACAGAACCTCTCCAACAGTCGCCTAAGTGTTAACTATAACGAAAGCCAGCTAAACTCATTATTCCTCCCCACTTATCTGTATTCTTCTCTCATAGAGGGTTTGATTAACCGGCAGGCCGTTCGGTAATTCCCCTCGAAACCGAGTCTCGCTTGGCAACGCACTGTGCTTCTGAAATCTGAGAGAGCTAAATCCTGAGGAGGTATCCTATTCTCGAGATCCAATAAATAAACAAGAACACGTTTTTCTGTCTTGTGTATAATATTAGCCGGAACTTCCTCTTGGTAACTTGCTTTGCGTGCTACTTATTAAATACATGATATGTTTCTAACAAAAATCACACTTGCGGCTCATCTTCCATGAAGATCTTCTGCTTTGGTAATTTTTGTCGATTATTGTCAATTAGTTCTCACGATGTCAATGCAAAATATAAATTATTACATTATTAACCCTTTGCATTCGGTTCTCCTCTTTGAGGGGCATCACTAAAAATGACTGTCTCATTATTCAAAATATTCTTTACATTATTAAATATATACTTTTTGTATGAAATATTGTACCAAATTCATATCCATAAAATTTCAAAATTCATAGGGAATGGAAATATTCTAGATTGGAAGAAGTGTTTAATTTTCCAGTGAAAATAGCTCCCAGTGCCAAGGGTTAATTTCTTCATTTTCGAGGTAGATGGATGTTTCAGAAGCAATAAAAACTTTGTACTCATGTCGATATGAGAAAGTTCATTTTTGGAGAAAACGTCACTCGACGCATTGGCTTTTGTTTGCGAGAAGTTCGCCCTGTTTCTCGAGGTTCGGGGCGTCGATTTGAACGTGAGCGGGGAACAGAGAGGACCCGGAGACCGTTTAAAGGTTGATTTACGGGCAACGCGAGCAACTTCTGACAAAAATCGTCCCCGCGAACCCGCAAGAACCCTTCGAGCTTTGCTTTACGACCACCGCTTTTTACGGGCCGACACGTCTTTTTGCCGGCGCTCCGTGACAATTCCCCGGGTCGTTTGATGTTTCAATTCGCTGCGACGCTGTTACACCGGCGCGGCGCGCCGCGGCGGCCCCCGTCCCTGCAGTTTCGAAGTATTGATGTAACTGGGTCCCCGAGACGTTCTTGGATTCTGAATGGCCGGAGGATCCTCTCAGGAGATCCTCCACGAATTTTTCGACGGAATTTTTCCTTCGAAATGTATGAGACACGAGATTTTTTGGCGAAACCGGTGCCTCAGTGTTTGCGGAAAATGTAATTTCGCTAATGCAGATTTTTCTGTATGTTTCAATTTCTATTCCTGTATTGTTTATCCCTTTCGTATTATTCCGTATTGCACACGATGCTTTTTAAAAAATTCGTCAGAGACCGGGGCGTAATTTAAATAAAAGTCAGCTGTTGCTTATGGAAAGATAGTAGGACCACCCTTGAAACAGAGGGTGAGCCACAGGGGATGAAACGTTGCGGCGGATTAGTTGTCGCGGGCTGAAAATTTGATGTGGATGACGAGGCCTGGGAATTGCGTTCAGATACTGTACCGGGAACCTCTCCTTGAAGAGCAGAAGAATACATCGAACAAGGTCTCTCTCTTTCTCTCTCTCTCTTACTCTCGTCTCTGCTCCGTTCCGCGACGGTATTGGCTTCTCGAGATGGGTTCGCGTATCGTGTCGATTTTATGTCAACGTTTCGCAAACATTATGGCGTGTGTCACCGGGATGGCAGTCGATATCGGTGTCTTCGGCGTTCCCCGCGTTTCTCGCTGGGAAAACGGTGACGGAAGATCGACGAGAAACACGGATTCGACACCGGGAACTTCGATGACGCTGCCGAACGTCCGGTTCCGGGAGAAACGGGGATCGCCGACGAGCGAAACGCTTCCGAGAGATCTTCGGGTCTTGCATCGTTGCAAGGGAATACTGCGCTTACCATAAACCGGGCAACAGCAAATTTCTATTTACCTCTTTACGATTTTAAATAATTATGCTGTATCAAAAGAAACCATAGAAATTTTCTTTTACATTGCAATCGTAAATGACACTATTAGCTATTATTGAGGATCTGGGTTAGGTCACAATGAAAAGTGCTATTGAAGGTTCCCTTAAAAAGTGTTTAGCCATATAACCATAGATTTTTCAAAATTATTCAATAATCACCTGTCGGTAATGTGTTAAGCTCCAGTCACCGAGAAAATTTTTGGTTTCTGCGAATTTCAATCTTTTACACATTAAAGACCAGAAAGTTTTAAAGCAAAAAGTCTGTGTCCGAAATTGAATTTTGGCCAGGGTTTCGAGTGATCCTCAAGTACATCGTCTTTATCCAGTTCCTTCGCGTCACCGTTTTATTTTTCAGTTAATTCAGCCCTCGCGTGATTTATACGCTCGCGTCGGCGCGAAAGGGGTGAGAGACGGTGGTCGTTTCCTAATTACGGGATGAGAAAGTATTACCAGGTCGGGTGCGTGGCTCCCCGAAGGCAGAGAGCGAGAGACTCTCGCGCGAAAATGTTACTGAAAAATAATGTATATTCATAACTCGACGTGTACACGCATACATACGTGCGTTCATATATCTATATACGTATACATACGTATATGGATACACACGGCTCGCATGCCCGTGGCGAATAAAACGCGCGGCCGCTCCCTTCGCGCTGGATCACCCTACTCTGGTCGAGGGGGTGGAAACGGCGCATTAGGTCTTATAAAAAAATACTACCGGCGAAAAATGCTCCTGGGTCGTTTGGGAGTCGTTGCTCCTTGTCCTCGTTTCCTGCTGGTTTTCGGATTGATCGACGCGGTTCACCTATTTTCGGTGACCTGTGCCAGAGAGCGTGCATATGGCGACAGCGTGACGTTTAACTGCTGCCAGAGGGGGGCCCGGCCATTTGTAATTCAAGCATTAGCTGCGCTATTCGAGATAGACGCTGTGAGTCACCCTAGACACGTGAAAATATCTTTTTTTATGGCATGTGCAAGTTTCGACGATGATTTTATAAAATCGTTGGAATATTAAGGAATTTTTCCTGTTTCAGTAAGTTCAGACCTGTTCTAGAAGAAAGAACGCGTCAGACCGTGAAAAAACTCTTGGGAGGAGAATGTTATTTCGAAAGAGAGATTGATGGGGGAGAGAGTATTCCATTTCTCGTTGATTTCCTATTTGCTAGTGGACGTGCGAAGGGTCGAGGGTGAGAAAATAGGTCTCGGAATAATACATTCTTCTCTGACCGGCGACCGTAGGAACGAACATCTCGGGAAAATTATTGAATCCCATAGAAATATATTTAACCAAATAGCATGCAAGATTTATTATTTCATTCCGTGTGTTTCATATACCTTCCTAGGTATACCTCTATTTCCTCATTCCTCGTCTCGTATATGTATTTATTTAATTCCAGTGAAATTACTGGGTCGAATTGAAACAGAATTATAATGTAGTCGCGTTCATTTCAGTGACAATTTATTAATGAGTCGTATGATTTGTATCGAGGTTGTTTATTTTTGTCTGAAATGCATAAAACCCTGTGCTTTAATAAAAATTCAAATAACACAGGTAAAAATATAGATATTCGTTACAGCGTTCCTACAATTTCTATTTTCTACAAAAATCCGCTACTTACAGTATAGAACTGTATATAAAAATCCACGATGTCTGTGGACGCTTCTAATTCAGTGTCCACAAGCAACTCGCATAATTCGACACCTTATCATCGAGAGTTTCGCCGTTTACGTTCTTATTATCAGCGCCGTCATTCCCGTTAGCTGATATTTCTTCGAGCAGCACAGCGTCGCGCCGGCAGCACCGTCAGTAATTTTAACAAAGCAAATTAATCGTAACTTCCTGATCGCATCGTTAACGAACCGTGGCGTTTCCCTCGTCGTGACGGACACTACGAAAATTCCGAGCAACCGAAGAGGCAGCGGACGTCGCGCGACGGTAAGCGGGATAACGAGAGCTATTTGGGAACTCGTTACGTTTTGCTTATGGCTCGTTACGGTTCAGTACGTTTCCATGTTGTTCCACGATGGACACGGGTCTCGACAAGTTCGCTCGGGACATGCTTTCCAAGGCTGATTCGTCCCACGCCCCCTAAGCAACATCTGTCGCCGTTCTAATTAGGCAGCTTATCACGTCCTGGCAGATTACCTCGTCGCGCGGACTACTCGTTCGTCCGCGAAATGTGAAAAACAACGAGCGACCAGACGATTGCGGAAATTCGACCGAAAGTGTCCGAAACGTTTCGCTGTTTCGTTCCGAAATTTCGCAATGCTCTCAATATCGTAGTGCAGGTGAGCTTACTGCGGTGCTTTACATTACCATTTACATTAACCCCTTGCCCTACGATTTATTTCACGGTTCTCAGTGAAAGTTACAACTCTTTTTCTGTGTTCGCCAATAACTATACATTAACAAAACCAAAATAGAATTTCATCTCTCGATTTAAAGGAAATTAATAACTAGATGTTTATATAATTCGCAATTTTTCTAGACGAATTTTAAGACAGCGAAATAAAATAGAATCTTATTTTTCAATAGTCAATGTTCAGTCGATTAATAACATACATATTGATTAGACTCTGTTCAGAATCTTCATCTCGAGTCTGACACGACGTTATAGAGCAAAGGGTTGATAATGCTTAGGGTTGATAATCGATACTGACTTATTTCGCAACTATTTTTTGAGAGAATTTTTATATGTAAAGAACGAAAGAACGATATTTTGTAAGAAGTAAGGGGAATAGAAGAATCGTGCAGCACAGGGGTTAATCTCGGAATCCGATGAGCAAATCCATTCGTTACCCTTTATTTTCGCGGCGGTGGTAATATAACCTAGCGAGGAATAAAAAGCCACGTTGCGAGCGAAGATACAACGAATGACTACAATTAATAACCCCGCGCAAGATTATTAGCCAGCGGAACTTATTCGTTCCCAAGAAAAGCAATATATCCCACAGGAAAGAATAATTGCGTTTCTTCTCTTACGCCGGGGCTTGCAAACGAAACGAAGATATTAAAAAGCAAAAGAGAAAGAGATTTAGAAAGGGAGAGAACGACGTATTTATACGACCACAGAGAGACAGACACCCGGAGTCGAATATGTCTTTTGTCTTTGACTTCGCTTGGTCGGTGGACAGATAATACGATAACAGAGCTAATAGGGCAACAAAGAGACATCGGTGCTCCGTATTATAAACGAAACAACGTTGCAATAACACCGGGAGGAATGATAAAGAAATGGAAAAATAAGAGAGAAAAAACAAGAACGCGAAGAAATCCGTCGGAGAAGCTTAATGCGACAGGAACATCCACGAACGGGGGGGGGGGGGAGGGTGCAGGGCCTCTGAAATTACATTGTTTCGTAGTTGTAGCTCATTTTGCGCACAACTCGCTCTCGCTCTTCGAGGGTAATTGGATAGTTGCGTGCCTGCATCGTAAATAATGAGCTTTTCAACGCGATGGTCCGATCTATAACGAGAATTACCCGAAGTCCCGTGCGCTACTCGAAGCCAGTCGTTACCTTTCCACCGTTTACCTTTCGTCCAAGGTGAATAGCTGTCGGGAACGCGAAAAGGGCAGTAACTTCGAATCAGCCGTGGTCTCTCGCGTTTTACACAGTTTTACACCCTTTTACAGGGGCCACCGGTACTGTATTCGACTCGCCGCATTACCGTACTTTGCATACATTAAAAATACAACGTTCGTTGCTAGCCATTCCACTGGCCGAGAATCGACGCGATCGCAGTTATCGCATGTTTCACTTAAGAAAATAGGTTACGTTCCTTATTACCCTTGTTCGATACGAATCGAGGCTTGGAAATCGCGTTTGCGATATTGCTCGACTGTTTCGATCGGGTATTGGGACCTAGCGAGTCGGCGGAAGGGTGTTCTTGATTCCTCACAGAGTTAAGCTGCCGCCTACTTCGGCAACATATTGAATACTTTTACTGCAAATGATGTTGGAAATTATTGGATCCTAATATCGTTGAAATTCATTCTCATTCGATTTCTGTGTCCGAAAAATTGCTCGCAACACGAGGTAGAAAGACAGTTTCGGTGGAACACGGTCACGGTCTCTACGAATTGATCGACAGCGTCGCTATTTTACAATTAGGGTTAGAATAACTTGTAGCCGGGTGGAAAAACATTTGCCAAACGGATCGGGGGAGAAGAAACCTTGGAGAAATCCTTGCCCGATTCAACAGTGTGCCGAAGCAATCGTGGCGGGGCGTTTAAACGTCGAGCGAGAGAGAGAGAAAGAGAGAAGACGAAAAAAAAGAGGAAGAGAGCGAGAGAGAAAAGGAAGGCTGTCCCTTCATTGAATTCCCGTCAAAGGGGTGAGAAACGGTGCTCGAGATCCCACGAAATTTCCGCAAACGCCGGATTACCTCTCGTGTCCGCCTGAACGACGCCCCATCGTCGTTTTCGGTTTCCACTCTCTCTTATCCATATCGTTGTAGCGCTCGAAGGTGGTGGTTGAACAGAAGGTGGTGCGGTTTTTCGGTCCGCAGAACCTTCCGGAAGAAGTAGAAGGTCATCCCCTTCCTCGCCGGGTTGCAGAGAGGGGATGGTAGGACCTCGTCGAGAGGCATTTATAAAAGCGCGAGCGAACAAACGTCGCAATTAAAACAAAGCCTACGGCATTTGTGCGGGTCCCGAACCAGCGGCAACCCCCACGGGACTAGAGCCGCCCACGCAGTCGGGAGGGTAGTTTACACGAGGATGAACGAGACGAACGAGAAAAGGGTGTGGGGGTGGCAGCAGGGGAGAAAAGAACTGGCAACGTTTTTCTTTTTTTTTTGTTCATTTTTTTACTTCTCTCTCTCTCTTCCTTTTTTTCGGGGGTCACGACGATTATTCCGAGCCGCGCCGAGGTAAACTCAGCCGCCGCGAGGGTGACAACCCCTAACCAAACGTGAACGAGCCCCGACTTTCTTCCTTTATCGTCTCCGCCGATCGGGTAATTAGATGCCAACCGTGAAACGTCGGGAATCCCGTCCGTAAACACGCCAGACACCTTCCAGTGGTAAAGATCTTCATTTTTTATTAGCTACCCTGCAATTGCAGCCGCAATAATTAAATCGAGGGTGGATACACCGATGTGGATAGGGCTGCATTAAATATGTTAACCGCAACGTCGAACACGTACGGGTGACATTGATTTTTAGTTATTTCTAGTGTAGAGATGTGTAAATTGCATTTCAAATACAGTCGTAACAAGTCATATAACTGAATGTTTTGCTAATAAAAACCAGTAACTCTACGACCGCGGAATTTTCGAGTTGTCCGAAAAATTGCAAAAGATTGTAAATGGTAAAAAATTAGCTTTCTTTTTTTCTTGAAAATGACTTTTGAAACACGATCTGATAACATTTATACTACCTGGTCAGAATGGACCCAGCCGCAGCCATCCAAGCGTGAGCAGAGTTTCTGCCCTGAAACAGAGACTGGCTGTTTTCCTAAATTCGACTATGACCCTCGTTGAACGCTGCACGCACCAGAACAGAGCAGAATGGAGCGGAGTTGGAGCGGAGCGAGGCTGTGCCGCCTCGTTAATGATTACCGCGGGTGGATGACGTTTTTTCCCGCGCAGCCCCCGTTGTCCCTGCTTAACGAACGGTGATAAATGTTATTTTTTTCGCTTAGGCTTTTGCATCGCGCCCGACGACGGCTCCTTCGCGAGAACCGTTCACCTTTCTCGCCCGTTCGCGTTTCAATCCGACGGCGGACGGGCTGCGTGAACAATTTTCAATGGCAGCCCGGGAGCCATTCTTCGGGGGCGGGTTTTAATGTCGCGCGAAACGCCAGGCCCCTTTGTCAGACAGATTTTCCGCGGGACTAAAGAGCCCACGCGACGCCGCGCATTCGAGAGAGAACCCCAACCCTTTATTTTTGTGAAACGGACGGCTGCCGCCTCGAAAGTAGATGCCACTGATACCCTGACGGACGCATCCCGCCTCTAATCGGCTGGGAACAAGCACCTTTTGTGCAGGTGTGAATGTCGTCGCAGGTGCCAGCCCGACGAGCCAAAAAGCGAGTGAAACTTTTTCGATGGAACACCTTCGTCAAACCCACAAAATCATATACGCTCACAGCAGCGTATAGAAACTGTATCAGCGTGTGAAAAGTGTTCCTAATGTCGACATTCTTAAATTCACTTAATCTCGATTGTTTTAAACAGCACCACATTTATTTCTCAGTTCACCAAATAATTTTTCACAAAATGTAGTAAACGCATTTATATAAAACATCCGAGGCTCGAAAGGGGTGCATATCAGCACGAATCGTGGAAAAAAAGGAAACGGGGAATGTAGGGTCGTTGACACCCACCCTCTTAGTCATCTACCGGTGAAATTAAACTGACGCGATTAATTACCTTCCACGAAACGAGCAGTCTGACCGGCCTCGCTGGCATGGCGCGCTCGGCGCTCACGCGACCCCTGGAAACCACTGCCAAACATTATAGCGGCGTGTATATCGGCACAATCAGCGTAATGAAATTATTATGTCGGCCATCAACGAGCCGGCAGAGACCGCCGAACGCTTTGTAATAACGTTTTGCCGGGCACGCTTGATTACATGCGTGTACCACCCCCGTACAAACCCCTCTTGTCCCGGCTCGTTTGTTGAAAAGAAAGATAGATGTTACTGCATCCCCATGGTTTCGCAGTAGATTTACTTTTTCGTCGAATAGTGAACTAAAGTATAATTTCACGGAAATAAAAATAATTCAAGTATCTCCATTTTCCAAAAAGTTCCAGTCACGAATCATCAACGGCTAAAAAGAAATTTACGATGGCGGCTCATTTCTCCAGCTGTCAAACGATCAACATTTTTGGCGAGTTTCGCGAACGAGTGAAAGAATTTCTTTCGGGCCGATATACAGACGATAAAATCAATTATCCGTCGCGGCTCGTGTTGCTGAACGCGTACACGCCGCCCCCTAACTCCATAATGAAGCGAGTCAGTCAGTCGGCGCGAGGGTAGATTAATACGAACTCCATACACGCTAGGATCACGCATCGTCTGGCTTTCGTCGGAGGCACCGGCACGGAACAGGACAGAAGTCCGATCAAGTTAGCTTGCGCGCGAAGTTAGCTTCGGGTTAAATCACCTTTGTGCGACTGCCTCTCCTCGTTCGCCTCGGCTGACTCGCCAACCCCGCGTGTAACACCTTCGAACCCCGCGAGTTTCACGTGTGCAAGATCGTCCGTGAATTCTACCGGTATCATCGAACCACCGTCGCCCCTCCGACACGAATGAACTTGGAGAATGCCATAGGACCAGCAAAAATGAAAATTTCTCCAAGAAATTGAAAGACGACTAGGAAAGCAGAGGAAAGCCGTGTCCTCGAAACAGAAACACTTCAAAGTCCCCAGTCCCACCAAATCAGTTACACAATCTGACCCCACCATCTCTTCACCCCGGTTCCACCGACAGGCTTTCCAACCCCCGAAAACACATTCCCCGGAAGCGGGCCTAGATGTTCGTGGCAAGGATCGATCGGGTCCGCGATACACCTCCGAAAATCAGGGAGCAGGTTGGTCGTTCGCTGGGCGAACTGGATTTATGAAGATCGTCGGACGATTTACGTACGTCTCTGCGTTTAGAATAGGTGAATTATAGCTTGAAGGGGGTGCAGCGAGGAAGCGAAGTTGAACAGGCATAAAGAGAGCGCAAGACACACAGATAGATAGATAGATAGAGAGGGAGAAGAAGGAGGAAGTTGTTGCGGTGTTGGTGGTGCAAGTAGAGAGACGGAGGCCTGTCTAAGGTTTGCGGGGGTGGTCGCGCGCGGATGGAACTTGCGGGGAGCGTTAATCCGGTTGCTTTATTGCTAAGAGAGTCCCTCGGGAGTGCGCGCCGCCACCTCGCAGTCGCCTGCTTGTTGTTTCTCTCCCCCTTTCCCGTCGGAAACGCATCAGGCTCGCATCTACGTCTCGTCTGCTCGGATCTCGTCTCCTCTTCGGTGCTCGCCGCTTCGCTAGGACGAAAGGGGGATTCTAAGTTCGTTTCCGCATAGTTCGACGAGGCGAATAGCGGGGTCCGTTGGATCCCCACTCTCAGATCCCTCGGCAACCACCCCCGTCTAACCCTTGCCGCGCGTACAAACCAACGGTCGACGGCTGCCAACGATATACACGACGACGACCCTCACGGCCGACCGTCACGGAACCAACCGGCTTATTACGGCGCTGGCATTATTACCGTGCCACGGCGCATTTCTCGAATAGAAATTCCGCGGATCGTCGGGGACACGGTTTGCGCGGCGACGATTCGGATATCCGTCCATCCCTCGACCCACGATCGGATTGCCCCCGGACCGCAATTCCGTGTACACTCCGCGGGGATATCAATGCGGTGCTCTCACTGCCACTGCCGCAGAGAGCTCCGAGTACTCCCCGGCTCGCTCTGCACCCTTTAATCGATACCCTCGATCTTCGGATGCTCAGCGATTCCTACCGAATTGCTACCCCGGATAGACCACCCCACGATTACGCGCCGATCGAGGTGCGTGGCGCTCCGGAAAAATGCTATGCGACGGAATTGCATCGCTCCGGCCGTGTTGCGCTCGGCTCGCATTACACGCTGCATTACATAATTTAAACATGGTCGTCAACTTGATAATAGCAGGACGAGTTAACTCGTCGCCCGGCCAGTATAAATAAACATTTTTTTGTCCTCGAATTACGCGCAGTGTTTCCTGTCTGAGATTAGAGGTTTTTACATAGATCGACGATAATGCGGCCGGGGATCTATCCGCGATCGAACGGTCCCCCGGAATCATTATTCTTTGCTTTCACGCGCGGTAACGAGACACTCCTGATCCTCGATTCGCCGAGTTAATCACCTGAACTCTGTCACCAATGGCATTAGCAGGTGGTGCCGTCGAACTCTAAACTATAATTCCTGTCTGCGCACCGAGAAAAGCGGCTTTAGCCGTTCGCCGCGGTGGTGCCCGACCGTGTATCTGTTTATACGCAATCGAGCGAAGATGAATTTCTGCGCATAACGGAGCCACAATAATCGCGCTATCTAATTACCGGCGCGCCATGCCAGCCCGTCTCTGTTTCGCTCAACTATTACGAACAATTGGCCCCGGGTACCAACCACTGGATTAACTCCCCCGACAACTTTCGTTCCTCCTTTTCTGATTCACCGCGAACAACCGTTTCGACATCGATTTATTCTGTCCCGCGTTCACCCCTGCTCGCTGCATTCGAATACGATCATTCGTTCACCGATCGAGCATAATTTTATAATTAACTAGCTGTACCCGCGACTTTGTCTACGTGCAATAACAAATTGGTGCTAACAGTCACAAGTTACAAGCAGACGTTGTCCCGTCCAAATTTCAATAAATTTGTTTCCGTTACCGAAATGTTTCAAAAATTATGATCTTTGCAGTTTATCCCAATTTTCCGACTTTTCTTTGTAATTGTCTCGAATTTTGTTTTTCTAAAAACTTTTCCAGGACTATGACAAACGAAACAGAAAAAGAATTACGCATATCCATCGTTCAAATCGTGAGTTATGGTCTTGAGTTTATACACAAATCCCATAGAAAAAAGCATGAATTTTCCATTTTTCCGGGCAATTTTTCCTATTTTTCTCCTATTACGTCATTTAATTTTTATTTATATGGATATAGAGAAAGAAGAGATAAAGGTAGAGATAAACTGGCTTCTCTTTGCATTTACAGTGTACTCTCATGCTTTCAGAGCAAGTTCAAAGTTAAACAAAATTTAAACAAGTCAGTAGAATAAGATTTGAAAATGAGTTAATTGTACATACATTTCCGAGTAAGTCATTCTTTCTAAAGTTGGGAAGTAGAAGAGACGACACAACAATTAGCTGGTCAAAGTACGGAATCGATTCCGATAAGCTGCACCGGATCAAACGGTCGATTTATCTCGTTACGACGGGGATCGATATTAATTTGCCCGAAATATTCATATGGGACGATGATCCGTGCTCGGTGGGCGCGCCGAGAAAATATTTGTCTACGCGTCCGAATCGACGGGGGATGAAAGGGGTTGGTTTTCGGGGAGGGTGCGAAGACGCGCTGGATCGGTTATTAATTTTACATTCGCTGGCAACAGTGCTCGCTAGCCAAATTACTCTGGTTCACAAATTGTAATTTGTTTGTATGCTCCGACACTCGATACTTAGTTCCAGAGTAATCATCAATACCAACTAAAAGATGTAAACCATCTACATGCAACATATTTAAAACGACAATTAAACAAACTAATGTGCTTTGTTATATACTGCATTTATTACAATACCTCATTCCTTTGGTGGAAATATGTTCTAAAGTGTTAAACATGTGATAAAATATCTACATGTTGTTGTGGCCTAAATGGAAATTCTAACTGTTGTTATTGTTATCGATCGTTTGATTGTTAAAACAGGAAAAATATTAATGATTTATTTAAATCAATTTTACAAATTAATTTGAACTTTCAACGTTTCGATCCTTGTGTGGATCATTTTTAAGAAAGAAAAACTGGTGACTGGTGTGTTAAATTCGCCATCCATTATAAATGTTGTTATTGTTATCGATCGTATGCTTGTTAAAGCAGGAAAAATATTAATGATTTCAGCGCAATGGTTCGATGAAATAAACACTTTAACGCTTGAAAAGATTATTAATATATGAGAATATTTATTAAAGATATAGGACAGGCGAAATAAAATATTAGCACTGGAATTGTTACTCCGTGGTTTCCACAGAGAGGAAGAATGATCAGCAGTGAGGACATCAGGGGAAGAAAACAGGTGGCTGTGCAGTCAGTTAGGTGTGCTAAGTAGAGCGTCGGTGGCGTAGTTTCGTCGGCCGTTCGTTCCGAGAGATTAATTTAGGTACGTAGCCGGGCGCGATATCGGAGAAAGAACGAGGAAACTTAGGGCCGAGATAAACATGGTAGATTATACCTGTTGCCCGCGATCCCCTGTGACCACAAGCTCTCGCAGCCATAAATTCAGAAAACCTTCGGAGCCTGTATAAACTCTGATTTAGGATCTTTTCACCCTTCGACCCCTGGCCTGCTACAAATCGGTTTAGGCCTCCGTTACACAAGCCCTATTCTCTTTGCTTCCTTTTTTGCTCGGTCTTTCGCGTTCCTTAACCCATTTGCGCTTGACCTTCCCAATGAAAAATGACCACTGGTCCACGAAAACACAGTTCAATCTCTCGCTACTAGGTCGCTGGGAAATCTATTTCGCAACGTGTCCAAACCTTATCCGGCATAGATGGGTAATTCAGCGTGTAAATGTTTTTCGAGGCGACTGTATATTCTTGAACTTACGCCGCTGCAAAACAGAAGTCCCGGAGACGGGTTACCATAATGGACAAGCCGTAGTTCGCCAAGTGTCCCCTTGCTCATTTATTTATCGACGGGCGCGCACGAGCGAATAAATAAACAGAGGTGGAAGAGTGGTCCGCCCTTTCGGGATTCCCGATGGGACGAAGAAATCAGGGCGGCCCGTGGCGTAGAAGCCGTTAAACGAAATGGAAATCGTCCTTTGCTTGCACAGAAAACTTCCCCGAGGCCGTTTCCGTTCGCTCGTAGGGCGGAGGGACAGCTTCTCGACGAAGAAGAAGGATTCGTCTTCGAGAATCGCTCGGTGCCGAACGTTCGACTTTCCTTTGTCTACAATTCTCTTTGCCCTCGCTAACGGGGCAACTGTGGAGTCAGTAAACTCGAAAATTTAGGAAACGTTTACCGAAATCATCCCTTCAAAAAATTCAGAAGTTTCCTCTTCCTTTGTACACTTCGTGACGCGGGAACCTGTTTAAAAATAGGTAGAATGCAAATATAATTTGTTCGCGAAGAAAATATACATTTTCTAACCCTCCTTGCGAGGACATCGTTCCCATCGCTACGCGTCAGACTTTGTGAACGGCAGACGCCTGCGTCTGACTACTAAGGGATGGAACCCCTGCCTTGCTACCCTCGCAACGGTGCCGGTGTTCCCCTCTGCTACACGGAAGACTACGAACTTCGTGCATATTTCCTACCCCCATTTCCAACCCCCGCCGGCTGTCCTTTCCTCCGCTTTTCTTTTTTCGCCTCGTCATTCGATCGCCGATGGATCCTGAAGCGTTCGATGAACAGCTCTTGCTACTTAAGACGCTGAAAATTGTGTTATGGCGAGCTCGCCATCGCAACCAGGTCGTCGACCTCTTCACTGTCAGATGCTCGCCGACCACTTGACAATACGAAATTAACTTCTGGATTTCAATTTACAGCGTCAGCAATTTTGCGAAAATTTCACGCAGAGGAATGGTGATGTTTAAGAATTTGAATATTTAAAGATTTCCTTCCAGCGATTGTTCTTGTTCGATCGCGTCGGGTTCGTGAACTTCGATGACTCCGTCCCGCCGGCGCGGCGCGGCGATCATTACCGGTTCACGTGAACCGTGAGGGCGAGTCTAGACTCGTAAATTCGTGGCGGGTATCGGTAATTCGCTCGCGATGCCTCGTGAATTGGAATTTGTTCGCGCGGCGAGCCAGAGGATGTTTCTTGAGTTACGCAGGCATGAAGCTCGCACGCGAAACTTCGCTACTCGCGGGGATCCGAAGTTAACGGGGATGCACGAGGAGGGGCAGAGGAGTGGGAGGGGCGCAGGTTCGAGAGAGGAGTGTGGAGTGCACTTCGGGGTTCGATGACTTTCGGATTCAATGAAGAGAAGTACTCGACTCTTGTTCCTGGCAACGGAACCAAGCCCCGCGGACCCCGGAACACGGTTGTGTTGGCCGGTTCGAGGGGAAAAAAAAGGGCGGAAAGAAGAATCGGGATTAAATTTCACCCCCCGGCTCTGGTGACGGGTTTATCGATGAAGACACCCGAGAGCTAATTATCTCTTCGCGCAAGCGGAGCCTTGCAGTGACGGCGATGCGTATGGTGTTTTCACGAGGACGTGGTTCGAAGCAAATTGACCGAGTTTGTGGCGGTTTTTAGAGCTCTTTGATGCAATGCGTTGCCAGCACACTGTGTTTTTGAAGTTGAAGCAGCAGTCTCTCAGAATTTATTTTATATAGATTTTTCTTGCAATTTATTCAGACTATTTTGTATTTATATTTTTATTGCAAAACCTGTGCCTGAATTTCTTCATACCTAACACAACTTCATTAAAATAAAGACTAAACGGTTAATATCGAGTGCATATCGACAGTTTCGTATGTCCCAATGTTAGCGGCGGCCATGAATCTTCTTCTTTCTTCCTTTTGATCGTCTCGGTGTCCGAGGAACGCGCCGCGGTCCCGCAGATTACGTTCTTTGTTCGTCGGGGCCATTCGGCGCTGGGCCCGGGCCACGAATTCCGAGAATATACTTCACATCGTACGAAATTAAGGATATTTATTGGTCTGGCGCTACTAGTGGAATCCGAGAGCGGCTCGAAGAGGGAGAGAGAGAGAGAGAGACTCTCGAAGCGAAAAAAGAGCGACGGCGGGGGAGAGAGAAAAGACGCGAGGAATACCCTTTCTTTTCTTGCCGATGGTATCCGCGTGCCGGTGACCAAGGTCTTCGTTCTATGGAAATGAAGGAGCCGAGGACGGCGTTCATGAGGCGAGAGAGCCTGGACAGAGGAGAGACCCGGCGATGAAATAAAGAACAGACCCTGGACCGAATTTCCTGGAAAACAGCTTCCTCTTCTTCTTCTTCTTCTTCTTCGTCTATTCCCCGGCGTAATTATCGCGGTCACGTAGGAGATGTTATTAAGTACGTGTTCATTCAGTCAAGCGGCCACCTTCCACGAAAATTAACGATTCCTCGCTAGCTTTCGACGGTGCTTCAACTGCTCGGCACTAAACCGGAGAGCACAGTGCGATCTTGATCGTGAACACAGAAAGGTTCAATGTTTTTTTTTTTAAATAAGGGCTTAACTTCGCATCACCTGCATGGTTATTAGCGACGAACAAATGTATCATTATAGTATAACTACCTGGATTTTCGATCTCTTAATAAATTCCAGTAGGTCTTGTATTTTGTCTTCATCCAGATACTCTTTCAGTGTTCTTCTTAGGGCCTGTTCAGACACGGCGGAAACCGCGCGTTTTCGACCGCGCAATTTTTGTTTTTGATTGTTCGACCGCGCGGTAACGTGTGAACGAATGCATTGACGCTAATGTAATTACGTCCGCGCGCGGTTACGAAAACGCGCGGTTTCCGCCTTGTGTGAACAGGCTCTTATTTTGTATCTTTCTCGTAATGTATCATATTTTGGGCACGTTAATATCAGGTGTTCCCTTAGTGTGGCCTACGTTCAATGTTTAAACATTTAAATCTTAGAAAATTGTAATATTTTAAGATTCAAAATCAAAAGGCCCCAAATAGTGAACCCTGTGCACAATCTGAAATTCCTAAATCATGAATGTCCATTTGATCAAAATGATACTTCCCTGCAGAATGCTACCGCAATTTTCTCCACTCGTATATTTATCGGGAATATACAATTATCACCGGGCCAAGTGCTGAACGCAGCTTGCAACGTTCCCAAACGCATCATCCCACAATCCCCAACCAGTGGACAGCTGAAAGTACTTTGTCCCGGGGTAACATGAATCGTAGATGGTACGAGGTGCGTTTGTTTTCTAAGAGAAGACGGAAAGACTGAGAGAGCGTAGAGCGAGGCAAATTGATTTAATCACTTATCCTGGTCGGTGGGCAGGGGCGGTTGGGTCGGACACCTTTGAGGTGTGACGCGGCTGATGGCGTGTCGCCAAAGTGACACTCGGCTGGGCACAAGCGTTTTCTAAAAGGCGCCTAATATACCTAAGGAACGTGTCAAAGGACGAGAATATTACGCGACCGGGGACATCGTTAGCGAAGAAGAGAAGGAATCAAAGCGGAGTGCCATCTAGACTAAGTGGCGGGCATGGATATTGGCGTCGGGAACGGTTCATTTGACAAACGGAGAAAGAGGACCAAAGAAGAGTGTTCCTATTATTGATGCCTATTGTGCTGTCGGAACGCATCTTGATCTTTCTCTTTCCACCTCTTCTCTACTTCTCTTGGACGAGGACGACGACGTGCGTATGGAATTGCGAGGACCACGCAATCTACCTCGCGAGGACTTTCAATCAATTTTTCCTACCGAAAGTCAACGAGATGACGTTCTGGTTCGAGCGCGAATTGTTCGCGTGTCCTCGAACCTGTTGAGGCAGACATGTAAGAAATTCATAAGCGAATTTCAATGTGCCTGGTGTCTTCGTTCGTCGTTTCAAGGGCGGGTTCATTTTATCTAGAAAGATGCCGACTAAAAATTGGCTAGGTAATAACTTGAAAATTAAAATTAATTGTTTACTCGAAAGTGCTTGAAGCAATCAACGACTAACCTGAAGATTCCATGAATTTACAAGAGTCTGTACAAGGTAATACGTCGAACTTGCATCTCGTTATTGTACTTGAATTTCCGAAGATTATTCAAATTTTCCAAGAAATTGTCACTTAGCTTCGAGTTTAATTACTTCGACGAACTTTTAGTCCGAACTTCGTGACCCGATGATTCCATGCATATGTAACGAAAGTGAGCGTGCACAATAAGAAGAAACTTCCGGAATTGTTTTTTGGGTCAGTGTACTGCAGAGCAGATTCGAATTTCGCGAGAAGAAAAAGATAACTGTTTCGTCGGTTGTAACAGAGTGCGTTCGGGAGAATAGCGAAATGTCGCTGTGTTGGTACGTGGTTCCAAGAACCGAAAGAAAGTTCGAAACAGTGAAAGGAGAGGCTGCAGCGGGGCGCATTCCTGCACGAACTTTATTTCAAAGTCTTGCGCAATAACGCAACGCTTAGGGAATCCAAAAAGAAGTCTCGTAGGATACGAACTTCGGGGATTTGCATGGAAATAATCAATTTTTCTTTTTGCCTGCATTATTCAACGGCGAGGAGAAATAAAAGATAGATCGCGGTGATTCAGGGACGTGAACAGGTAATCGTGAGTCGAGAATGGAACTGTTCAAGATCAGAACGATAATTAAACACTCGATTCTGCGGCTGTTGGAGCAATTAAACAAAAATTCGAAAGATTGTTCCTTGTAGTATAAATTTTAAAAAATCAAATACTATTACTTACGCCAATGTACACGTCTGTAGAAATTATAATAAACAATTTTACTTCCCAAATGAAGGACATTCTTTTCACCTATTATTCATTGTTTAGAACGTTAATATCGATTCTTTTTATAATAGCCGCGTTCAGATGCATTACGTAGATCTAGGATAAAATGGACGAACTTTTTGGAAACGTTTAAGTAATGTTTCTCAAGGAGGTTTTAAGAAATTCGTTTCTTAAGGCGCTTAGAAACAATTGAACGAGACAGAGACCTTCGAGCGAACCGTCTGCGCCATCGTCCTTCTCGGTGTCGCAACGGCGAAAGAGCCGGGCTTTGTTTTGCAGCTAGAAATAGATAGCCTAGTTAGGTAGTATACGTTGCCGCTCTATTCCTGGTGCAGGCCAACAACGTTTTCCCTCCCCGTTGTGCTTGCTCGGTTACCTGCGTAGACCCTCTCCTCTTCCTCGTGTCTAGGTCTCTCGCGTAACTGCGCTACGATTGCCTCACTCGTTCGCGGTCCCTTGTTCCATTATGCACGCCGGCGTTACGCTGTTCTAATTTTTACCCGCTTCCTCCTCCTCGTTCCCGTTCAATAGAAACGCGGATCAACGCGCTGGAAAAAATCCGGCGGAACTTCCGTCTCAACAATCGTCTTCTGGAACGTTTTTCTAGAAACCAGTATAACATGCGATAACACCGTTTTAAGTTGAAGCAGCTAGAGCACTGGGGATTTATTTTATATACATTTTTGTTTTAGTCATTGCAGAAGCTATTTTTGAATTTATTCAGTTAAAGTAACAAATAATCTTTGGGGATATATTTTCAACGTTGATGCTGTTGCTGAGAATTAAGTTGAAGCAAACTTGGAGGATTCATTTTATAGAAATTTTTTGTCGTTCCCGTTCAATAGAAACGAGCATTTAGAAAAATTCCGGTGGAACTTCCGTCTCAACAATTATCTTCTGGAACGTTTTTCTAGAAACCAGTAAGCATGCGATAACACCGATTTAAGTTAAAGCAGCAAGAGCACTGGGGATTTATTCTATATACATTTTTGTTGTAATTATTGCAGAAGCTATTTTTGAATTTATTTAGTTAAAGTAACAATTAATCTATTGCTAAGAATTAAGTTGAAGCAATCTTTGAGGATTTATTTTAGAGAAATTTTTTCTCGTCCCCGTTCAATAGAAACGCGGATCTGGAAAAATTCCGGCGGAACTTCCGTCACAACAATCGTCTTCCGGAATGTTTTTCTGGAATCCAGTTGCTATATACATAATTCCCGTGCACTGTGGCAAAAACTAATTAAAAACGTCTCGATGGAACTCCTGAGGGTGCATCTGTCGACAATTCGGTGACCGCGTGACACTCTCGTCCGGGATGCAAATGCGTGGCGAGCAGTATGGAACCAGTTCACCGGAAAATTCTGAAACACGTAGGAGATTTCCCTCGTGAAATGAATAAGCCCCGGATGCGGCTCCTTGGGCTGGTTCCGTTGAACCCGCGGGACGGACACGGGGCCAGCTAGCAGCAACCAGCAGTCGGCTAGACAGAAAGACAGACAGACAGACGGACATTCGCGAATCCATTATAGCCGGTTGAGTTGCCGCGCACCCCAAATCCTAATAAAACCCCGTCCGTGAGCTCGGGAAGACAAGTGGGAGCCCCTTTTATGCGCCGAAAATCTTTCCCATGGGCGATCGAGAATGCGTGCTTCGCCCCGAGCACGAGAACGGGCCAACGGCCGGTCACGGATAACTCATTCGTATTCGTGGTTTGCCCGTTCCAGGGCCGTAACTAGGCCACTCGTTCCTTTTATTTTTATCGGGGCTCCGCACCCTCGTTTCGTCGCGCGACGCGTCTCAGAAGTTCACCCTCGAACGGGTGTTCGTTAAAATTTGACTGTTTAAAAAATTTGCATCTTCGGTAAATCATCGGCGACAGCGAAGCATTAAAATTTCAGATAGTCAATAAATTCGGCGGCGATACTAAAATTGAGTGAAAAGACGGGAGAAACGCAGAGGGAGGGAGAGGGAAAAGTAAATAATTCCAGCAGGCTTAAGTGTCGCGTTGGATCGTCTTAATATTCATGTCTACGCGGCGGCTCGATTAATTCATAGAACGTACGAGCGACCGGGAGAAAATAGTGTCGGTCCCGTCGCGGCGTGACAGGCGCGAGAACAAAACATGATCGCGTCAACGACCTAATCTAGAGACGCCAACCGACCGTACCTTCAACGAAGGGAAGCCATCCTCTAGCTGGTTGGACGTTTAATTCAAACAGCCCTGCTGATAGACAATCCCCTGTCAGTCTTGGGACCTGTATTTTCTGTAATTATTGGCTGACATCGGGGACGTTGGAAGACGTACCAATTCCACACAAGAAAAAGAACCGCTCCAGAAAAATGAATCGTAGTAGCCAGGACAACAGGGTGAAGCGCCCAAGTGGAAATCGAGACGCAGTAGCGTCGGTTAGGTGTTTTTGTTCGGACTGTGCACGCACGGAGGGCGTGTGCGTGTCCGGATCCTGTCGAGAGCGGTTTCGCGTGTTGGTTGGCCCGTCTGGCCTCTGACCCTGAGCCTTCCCGGTAAAAGCCGCAGGTCGCTAAAATGGCACCAGACTTCCTTTGAACCGGTGCAGTGTCGTTGGCCCGCCGCACCGCGCCGGTGACAGAAGGTCGCAGGTGACGAGGATCGTGAAACCAGAACCGGTTGCTCCGCCGAAGAACCCGGGCCTCTCTTTCTCTCTCTTTCTCTGTAGCTCGCCGATCGAGCTGTGTATCAGCTTCCAAGACTTCCTTTTCGGACGGTTCGCGCCAATTTATCGACCGCCCCGGAGTCTTTCATCTTGACACCAACGGTGAACGACGGTGGGAACCGACTCTGCACACCGGTTCACTCTGGGATTAGCGGGGCGCGAAGGGCCAAGGGCTGGGATGCAAGGATTTTTAGCGAACCCTTGCGGTCCCCGCTTGTTTTCACTCGACTGCTGCAACTGCTTCGTCCTGTTTTCACTGTTTCACAAAACTCTCACCTTCCTGAAGAAATTAATAATCTTTTTTACTGTGGAATCTGGAAAATTGACAGAGTATCGATAGGGTATATTTGTCCAGAGAAACGCATGTGTGGAAACGCTTCGAAAACGTGTATCCGGCAACAATGCCGTGGCCCTGTCTTCGAAGGCACGTCAGGCCGAGTTGATTAAGTAGATTCAGCCGTGCGAGCCTGTCGAGATCAGACACATTGATTCTTCCTCGAATTGGAAGCCGTGATGCGTTGCACCATGGGATCGGCAGCACGACAACACGCGACCCGCCGCGCCTCACTGTTTCGCTGCGGGCCGTATTCATAGCCCAGAGACCTCGTCATTCACTTTCATCAATTTCGCCATGAGTTCCTGTCTGACCCAGTCTGGAAGTCAGGGTCGTGGACGGTTCGAGGGGTCCGGCGTTCCTTGTAAAAGGCTTCCTCGGCCTTCGGATCGGAACTGCGGCACCGCCCACCTTCGAGAACGCGGTTTTCGAGAGTCTTTCCGAGAACCGATGCTCTTCGTGCATCCGCTGGACGCATTATGCTGCGATCGGTTCAAGGTCGCTATTAGATAGCGCCGTTAGCGGTTAGGCGACTCCCCATTTGCTATTCTTAACTTTTCTACCGTTTCAGGAGTAAATATGTTCTCAACGAATGTTCTCATATTATTTCCAATGAACGAAAATAATGAAAAGATTTTGCATAAAAATCGCAGTCTACGGTGAACAGACGGCGCAGAACAGCTTCGTGGAAAGCATTGGTTGGAGCCTTGGTCGGCGTCGCGGCCCTCTAATATCGGTCGGACGTCTTTTTTCGGAAATTGGCGAACGTCGATCGGCCGCTAACGGCTCCGGAAAGTTGGACGGTTTATATTATAGCTGGTGGCTTAATTCGGCCCCGATCACCGGGGCCGGCCTCCCCTCCTGTCGTCTCGTTCTTTTCTTCTCGCCTCTCCTTTATTTCCCCGTGGAATTTCGGAGCGGCTACTACAATGTTGGCCGATATTAAAATTCATCGAATTCTCCGGCGCTGTAATTCGACGGGCCGCTAAATAAATTAAGGACGCGCCCGCTTTCATTAGCGGTATAATTTTATCGGCCTCGGTATCGGCTACGAGAGACCGAGAGCAACTTTTTCACCGCGACTCGCTGCCGCTGTTTGCCGGTTGCTGCCAGTTTCGTTCGATCCTATGCTTTCCGATGAGCAGTCTATGTTCTCTCTTTCTCCGTGAGAGCGTGTTTACAAGTAGGAGCCACTCGACAGACTTTATTTAGCGCGGGAAAGTAATGGCAAGAGCCCTGATGAATGGGAAACCCGTTCTTACTTCAATGAACTGCATCTGAGCGCAATGCATTAGGGCATCGTCACGATTGCTCCTCGGTCGAGCACGAGTTTCGGAACGATTCGGGACAATGTTCAGCCATAAACGATTCGGACATTCTTCCGATTCCGTGCAGAACAGGCTACACGATTTTTCTTCGATATTTATTGATCGCTTTTTAAGGATCGCTCGCGGCTATTCAATCCTAGTACTTCCGTGGATCTTTTTATTCGGGCAAGGTATTATTTACTTAATTGGAAATATGGTTACAAAACATATATTAGACGCGAATGAAAAAGTGTACTTTAACAGGATGATTCTACCAACATCTCATGTTGCGTCGTGTATATTGTCTTATCAAACGTAGAAACGAGTGGCAATCTACTAATTATAAATTTTTTCTTCGATATTTATTGTGAATCTTTTTATTCGGGCACGTTATTATTTACTTAATTGGAAATATGAATATTCCTGTTTTTATCGCATTGTCAGCAGAATGGTTAAAAAACATATATTAGACGCGAATGAAAAAGTGCACTTTAACAGGATGATTCTACCAACATCTGATGTTGCGTCGTATATATTGTCTTATCAAATGTAGAAACAAGTGGCAATCTACTAATTATAAATTTTTTCTTCAATATTTATTGTGGATCTTTTTATTCGGGCACGGTATTATTTACTTAATTGGAAATATAAATATTCCCGCTTTTATCGCATTCTCAGCAGAAAGATTAAAAAAACATACATTAGACGCGAATGAAAAAGTGCACTTTAATAGGGTGATTCTACCAAAGTCTCATGTTGCATCGTGTATATCGTCTTATCGAATGTAGAAACGAGTGGCAATCTGCTAATTAAAAATTTTTCCGCGCACTGTTGTTTTTAATAAGAATAAAAGATCGTTTCAATCTATATGCTCTGGAAGTTGCACTAATTGAAACTCAAGGTACCGTGTCCCTCACGTGAATCCAGATTTTTATGCAAACACGGTATTATCTGCTTAATTTGATATAAATATTGTTGCTTTTATCGCAGTGTCAGGAAAACGGTTAAAAGAGCATTACATTAAATGTTCGTAACAAAACGTTGCAATTAATTATAGGATATTGCAAAGCATAATTCTATCAACCTTTCATGTTGCGTCGTGTTCAGCGTCTTATTAAACGTAGAAACGAGTGGCAATCTACTCGGTAAAAATTAATGAACCCTCTTAATTACGTATATTGCAGAGTAAACGGAGGAAATTGATGCAAATGTAAACTTTGATGGGCTAATTTGTACAAATTGGACGCGGGGATAAAACTTTCTTGCCCTGCGAATGACTTCGGCAATTATCAGATAAAGCAAGAATTTACGTAGCCCGGCGAATTTTGCGTAAAAGTTTGCAATCTGGTAATGCGAGCGATTGCGGTTACGGCGATTTGTCTCCTTACTCGAAACAATTTATCCACCACAATACAGGGAACAATTGGACGATCAAATTCGTAAAAACGTAATTCCTATAGCATTAACCCATAAACTCGAATTTTTTGAGAAACCACAGAAATACTCACGTGTGGTCCATTGCTATGTGACCATTTCCAAGATACACCGAACGCGCTCGAGCGTAGAAATATCTTTTCAAATTTAGACGAACGCTTTCGCGTGGAATCTGTTGGCCACCGAAGGTGATAATTGCAGGGTCCTCGGCACAGACAAGGATCGGGGATCGCGCTGCGAGGGCGTATCGGAGTCGGGGCAATCGATGTTGCTAAACGGCCGGTAATCCCACGATCGGGGATGATCCATAGGGCAGTCTGTCGTCGTCGCACCGTAACAGCCGAACGGCGACGAGTCGCACACGTGTGAATGACCGACGTGTGACCGCCGCACGGTGGACGAGTCCAGACCAAAGGTTCGGGATTGCGGTAGGTCTGGAACCCGGGAACGTAATGCAACACTCGGTGGCGGGCTCGCAGCTCGCATGGAGAAGTCTCTCTCGCTCTCACAGCTCGCTTCAGCCCGCTTCAGACCGCTCGGCCGACGGTGTGCACGCGCGCCCGGAGGAACGAGGCGCGAGAGAACGACGATCGGGGCCAGACAAAGCGCCAGATATGCCTTCTTATTGCACGAACGCCGGCCATTTTAATGGGGCTGCTCCCAGGCTATTTATACCTTAATTGAATTTCCGTTGAAAACACCGCGGACGGTTAATGCCGGCCACGAAACGAAGGAACGCCGCCGTAAGCAAACCCGAAACTCTCTTCAACGGTCCTGGGGACCTGGCTTAATCCTCTGCCGGGCCTAACAGTCCCAAACCGGGTGGTAGAAATGTGAACAATTCTTCAATCGACTTCACTCGACTCTGTGGATCGATTAAGTAGAAACAGACAGTGCAAGTGTTTAGTCAGACGTGTCCGATACGGAACCTCCTGTTTCTCTAGCGAAAGTAAATCTACTTAATTGAATTTATCAGAGCCAATTTGAGGTACTGTATTTTCGACCGTTCTCGCAATCGTGCAACCCTCCCTCGAAATAATACGATCATGTATCGCAACTTCAATCTACTAGGTTACTGCGTGATCAGACATAAAATGGCTAAACTTTAAGGTGATATTTTTAATTTTTATTTCAATGCCAATCGCGCGTCACTGTATAAAATTGGACATTTCATCTGCGAGCTAATATTTTTGAAAAATGTCTGTGGACATCACGACTACCCTGAAATTCCAAGGAAAAAGAGGCGGACCGCGACAGCAATCTCTCTCTACAGATCAGCCTCGGTCTGCCATACGATTCCATCCCGTCCGTTCAAAAAGCCCCGATTTCGCGTTATCTAAAGCAGCGTTACGGTCGGACCGGGCGCGTTTAATTCATGTGGCGAGCATTACCGCACCGCGGGGAATGTATCAGTCATTCCAACGGATCGATAACCGCGCGAGACAGAGAAACTCGAGAGTGAGAGAGAGAGAGAGACTCTTGTCTGTAGAACCGCGCGTTGCAGCGATCTCGAAAGCCGCTTGAATCCGCACGGATACCGGAGTGTGGAAGCATCGCGTCGGAGAAATGATCCTGAAGACCGAGCAAAATCATACTCAGTTTTGTAAAAAGCGCATAAATCCGTAGTCTACTTGTAAGATTAAAAGTCAGAAAAAATGCCTCTATCATTAAATTATTAAATAAATGTCTCGATCCAAGCCGAACTATCTTTAAATCGAAGTAGGGATATCAGGTAGTGAGGCACAGACAGCCAAGAGTCTCTGCGTGGCATCTTCTCGTGGACGAACGACGCCTGTGTCCGAGAGGCAGGAGAGTGTGGCGTGTTTGACGGCGAGTAGCAGCGGGTAGCAGCAGCGTGGGACACGTCGTAGTACTACGCGTCGGGTGAGAGTCCTTTGTTCGAGAATGGACGCCATGAGAACCACGTGTCTGATTTCCCGCCAAGTCGGCTGGGGCACGGCCGCCCACGGCGGCCCAGAGAAACGTGAGACGCAGAAAGAGGGTACGGAGAGCACCAGGGTCCGAGCTGCGAAGAAGAAGGACGGGAAGCGAACGGTGAAAGAAGTAGGCTCTGAAGCCTTTGAACAAGACAAAGAGGGAGGACTAACACTGGTGGAGGAAAGAGGACAGATGTCTTGACAGAGAGAGAGAAAGGTAGAAAAAGGGAGAAAGAGGCTCAGAAACAGTAGAAGAAAAAGGGCCTTCGAAGAGGAAGGAGAAGAGAAACGGTGGAAGAGGCGGGATGGAGGATGAATGAGAAAAAGAGGGCGGGAGAAAGAGGGAAGCGTGTAGAGGAGAGAAGAGGAATATCGTGGAGGAACGAGGAAGAGGATCGCTCGGCTCCGGAGAGGAAGAGCGAAGCCTAAGAGTGTCGGGGGTGGGGGATGAATGCGGGGAAAATGAAACGGAGAAGACAAGGACAGAGAGCAGGAATGAGATATAAGGGAGGAGAGATGGTAGAGAAGAGAGAGAGAGACAGGGTGAGAGAGTACTAAATGGATGGAGCAGGGGGTGGGGGCAGAGCGTGGGGAACGTCTAACCGGCGTGCCTGACCGCGTGACTTCCCTTCTTCCGTTCCCTCCGACCTGGTACAACGTACTCGAGTGTTCTCCTCGTCTGCGACGCCGAGGAACCAGCCAACAGAAGGGACGGAGACGGCCGCCGGTGTGCTCTCTTGCCGTCGGATTCGAAACGAGTTCACCGTCTATCGAGAGCAAGCGGTTCTCCTCTCGGCCCCCCTTTTCCAACCGAGTCCCCCACCCCTTGTTCTTCTTCTCTCGCTCGCTCGTTCGTGCTCTTTCTCTCTTGATATCGGTCTTTCTTGCTCCCCTCTCGGCCATAATAGGACGCTTCTGCGCCCGGTATATCGTATAGTTGGCTGATGCTTCAAAATCACAACCGGGGAAAATGACTCGCGCGGCTTACCCGCCAGCCGCGGACCTGCACAGCTCACGCTTCAAGGAATTTTTAGGATCGCTACCTTCTACCTCTTTCACCTCTTCCTATTTTCTCTTCCGCGTGCTCTACAGGGTGAGGCTGATAGAGCGGTCCCAACGAATTAGGACACTGTAAGTTCGTCATTCATACTCGATACTATTTTTCTTGTCAATTATAATGACGAGATTAATATTTGGTATCAATGAAGAGCTTGCAAGTACCACAGTTGTCAGACAGGATGGAAGGGGTCAAAAACAATGGAGGAATTTCTGGCGAGACTGTTAGGTGACTCACCCTATAGATGTTTGTTCTTTATTTCCTTTTTATCTATCTGTTGCGGTTTCGATGGGGAGAAACAGGGACACAGCTCGTTCCCTCGATAGAAATTCCAGACTATGGTACCCTTCTTCATTCTCTCCTCTCCTCTCATCTCGTTCACCACCGATCGTTTTACCCTGGTTTTCGGTGACAAACCGACCGAGATTTCCAACGGGGTAAATCACTCCTCGGTACACCGAGAATAAACAGAAGATCCGCGATTCCTCTACCCCACTGCTCCTCTCCCCCAGCTGCGCTTCAATCCACCGGTGCCATTATCGTAATTTCCTGTTCCGCGGAATAAAACGGTTCCGTGGAGGAAGCCCTTGACGAAGGGTCGGTGCTGGGTTTTCCGGGGGAAACGTCGACGATTAACAAATCGACAGGTTTTTCAAGAAAAATTGATCGCCTCTACACGCAACTGAAAATTCCAGGCACACCCAGACTTTGATTCTACATTCAGCGGCTGACCCTTAACAATCCCGAAAATTCTGAACAGCCCTATTATACAACTGACCCCCAATAATCGTCGAAAGCTCTGTCCGACTTCGAGCAGAGGTAGCGGAAAGCCGAAGAAGAAGAAGTAGAGAAAGAGAGAGTGATCCGCGCTTTGTACTCGCTCCCCCGATATATATCTGCACGGACTTCATCTACATCGAAACTTTGCGATACACACCGGAGCCCTCGGGTTCCCCGCCAGCCGCCCCTTTTCGAGCGGTTTCTGTCTGCGTGCAGTGCCGTGGTGGGGGCAGCAGGGGCGAGGGGCCGAGTGGGGCCACTACAGACGGCGGGCAGAGGGACGACGCGAGCTGGGTTCAAATACCTCCGAGGGGCCGCGCCACACCGCTCCTGGATTCCTACAGGCTAACCTGGAAAACTACCGGCCCGGATGACCTCGTGGTAACGCCGATTCAGCCAAAGGTCGTTCCCGCTGCTTTCCGTACACATTTCCGCAATTTTGGGAAACCAAACTCCGTCCCCAGACTTAATTTTCCAAATTCGCCGCTCGAAATAATATATCCCCCGACATATTCCGAAATGAAGATTCTCAACCCTGGAGTGATACAATATTTAAGGTTTTTAAATTCGGTAAATATTTTCCTGAAAATTTTTCATCCAACCCGATTGATGGGTACGAACGTTGTTCAAAAACAAAAAAAAACGTGTATCGTATTCGGCCATTTCCCTCGGGCAGACAGGCAACGAACGTCTCGCTCGAAAAGCTCCCATTATCGCGCGTATCCTGGATCCGGCTAGCTGAAGCAGGATGGAGGCCTGCTAGAGCGGGACGGAGCAAACGAGCCCGGACAAAGACGCGAAGATGAACGACGGTAGATCACGGCACAAGCTCGAGGAACGTTAAGTCGGATTAGCTCGAAACTGAACCAGAACGATCGAACGAACGGTGCCCCCGAGTCTTTGTTTGCCCTCGGCACCGGGAGCCGGTCAAAAAAACGCGTCTAGACGCGAGTTCGCGCTGTTAGAACTGTGCAGGGGGTTCATCCAGATCCAGAGAAGACCGTCCCCGGGTGCGTTCGCCCGTTTTCATGCCAACTGCGCAGCACGATCGTGAATGGCGAGCGTTCCTTTCGCCAACGTGCCGAATGAATGTGTTTTCCTCTTCAATGTATTCAGAGAGACAACGCGCGTATAATACGTACATCCCAAAGAAAGATTAATTCCAAAGGGTCTAAAAATTCTGTTAAAAGGAAGCATAGAAAAATAGCTAAGAAAAATGGGACGTAGCAGAACGGTCCCTTAATGTATTCGGAGGGTCCCCGAAGAGGAACCGGAGGTTGAGTACCACCTTCCAGGTTCCCGCCAAGGAGATTCTTCCCGTCGGTTGTTGGCCCTCATTGTTTCCCGCCACGGTGCGCGCGCACATGCGTATCATTCCAGCCGTGCTCTCCCTACCATCCACCGTCTGTTTCCTCACCCCTCTTCAGCCCCTGTCACCCGACGGTTCCCCTCTCGCGAAGGTTGGTTCCCTCTACCAGCACACAACACAACACAGCAGAATGCGGCCTGAAGAAACGGGGCAACAAACTTTCGACTGGCAGAGGGCTTTCTTCGGGGACCTTGGACCCGATCGCGTGTGCGTATCCCTCTCGACCGCACGCAGACAGCCGCAGGTGGAGAGCAGCTCGCTGGAAATTTACGCGGGCGTGGGCCGACGAGCGGGAATCCGAGGATTCTGCGACTTCGTGTTTACAACGACCCCTCGATGATAACTTTGACCTGGTCACGATTCTTCCCGAGGCTGTCTCTGCAACACACACTTTCAGATTTGTTTTTCTTTTCGCTAGAAATATCATAGGAGATTTATTCACGCTTTAAACGAAGCAGTCTCAAAGGCTGTATAAAATTCAAGTAATTTATTTGGCGAATTAAAAATGTTAAACTTGAGAAGTACGATCCCCCGAGGCTTTCAACCTTCTTACTACTAATAGTGATCAGTTTCAGTAGATTGTGCCTGTCACGATCAGACGGTCCATACTATAGTGTTCTTCACAGTAGATTCAGTCAATCATGATCAGACTATCCATTGAACTTTATTTTCTATTTGTATCACGTTTGATATTATCGCTAATTGATAAGTTGAAAGATTTCTACGTTCAGGATTATAATAATCGAGGAGACCATAAGTGTCCAAGCGGATCGCGTAATTGCGCCCGGGCCATGAAGACTTCCTCATCGCCAAGAGTTTTCCATGATGGATCTATTGACTGACAATGATTGATCTACAGTGGGACAGGCCCGGTGCCTCGAGTGCATTTTTTTTCAAATGCGGGTCGAAGGGAACGGAATCGAGGAAGACGGATGAGGGAATTTGGAGTGTTCCCGATGGAACGTTCGAGTGACCTAATCATCGTCAATATACCCTCATAAATATCATCGTAGCTAAACCGTGGGATATATGTTCCGATTCTACACGTGCCTGGCTAACCCTTCGTAAAACCGTGCGGAGCCAATTTTATTGCAATTACCACATCAATGGTACGAACTAACCATCTACTTTATGGTAATTATTCTATAAGGCTTTATTAAACATTTGTGCAGTAGCAATAAAAGAAGACATTTAAAAAAAGGACAATCGTAATAAAATAAAAATAAAATGTTATTCTTCTTCGCACTTGAGGCCCGATCCGACCAATAACAATCTTCCTGAGTGAACCGCGAGGATCGTGCATATAATAGCAACAAAAACCCGAAGAAATCTGCTCGGTTCCGCAGGAAGCGGTGAAAAACCGCGATCGCCGCCGGAACCGACAGCTGACGTACGATTTCACCTCGTTATTATACGATCGGCGCGCGCTACTTTGTTCTGAATGAAAACCCGAGCCTCGAACTCGGGGGACGGACGGGAAACACGGCAGAGAACACAGAGGGTTGGGTGGGGGGAGAGAGGTGGTAGTCGAGGGCGGGCCCGGTGCTCTAAGATCTTCATTAAAGCGGCGCTATAATTAACGACGCTTGTTATCGTGTAAACAAGAACGATCTCGCGGCGTGCCGCGGACATGGACGCGGACACGGACACGGACGCGGGCGAGGGCAGCAAATTAAAAATTTCCATTCTATCGTCGAGAGTGTGACGGTGTGTAATTTAATATCGGCGTAATTAAAGCGATCGACTGTGTGATTCATCCAAGGACGACGACCCCGTGTACACCTCCGCCCCCGCGTTGATCGTGCGAACCTTCTTTTTGAATGAGCCGGCTCGTATTTCGTGCGTAAGCGTCCGCGACCCGTGTGAGAAACCGTTTGCGTCTCGCGTCGGGGCCCCGGGGTCCCGAAAAAAATACCCGGGAATAAGTCTTTTGACAGAGGATCGACGAGAAGAGAACTAGAGAGAGAGAGTGAGGAGGAGGAGGAGGAAAGAGAGGATGCGCGTGTGCGTGCGAACGGAGACCGGGAACACAAAACCTGGGGTCCGAGGAACGGCAGACGCAAAAAACGATGGACAAAAGGGGGCTAACTGGAGAGGTTAGGGACGGAAGATCCCTAATATCGATGGCGGTGTTTAGTCAAAGGGCCCTGTTTCATTCACCGACCTAAACGAGACGATCTACCGCGTTCCCTTTCGTTTCAAGGCCAAACGCGAGCCTCCTCTTCTTCTCTTCTTCGTCTTCGCTTCGACCCTACTTTCCTCTTCTTCTCTAATCTGCTCGATTCTTCTTCCTCCTCCTCCTATCCCCTTCACCTATAAATCTGCGGAATGCTCTCGACTAACGACCCCGAGCTGATCCTCTTTTTCTCTGTTCTCTCTCTCTCTCTCTTCCTCTTTGGTTTCCTCCTACTCTTGCCTAGCTTGCGGCGCGGCCTTCCTCGACGCTCGACCAGCATTGCGCCAAATTATTTGGCCCGGCGAGGAATTTTAATTAGGCGCGCCGTAATGCTCCCAGCTTCACTTCGGGCCCCCCGCTACACTTTTCGGCCCGTTTTTGCGAGCGGGTTATTCCGCCCCGTTCGCCACCGCGACGACCCCCAACTGCCGCGATCTTCGGCTCGTTAGCGGTCCGCCTTTTTCGACCACGGGATACTGTTCTTTCGAGGCGATCGTCGATTAGGGAAGAACACTAGACTCGTAGAATCGTGCCATGCTGTCGTTCGTAGGAAAAGGAATCGTTATATGCGTTTATAATAAAATGACCCTGGTCAATTATAAAATTGTGAGGCTGTTAGAAAAATTTCTAAAACAAGACAATCTATTTTCCAGAACAATCTCCCTCTATCTTCGATCTTTTAATAAATAGATTCAGCCGCTCGGTTTCTCGTGACTCACCCCGTACAATATTAATCTCATCGTCTCGTCAAGAGACCGAACTATCCCCGAGTCAAGTTACTCGACTCGATTCAAAATTCACCGAAGCAGAAGCCACCCTTCGTCCGTCCACTAAACTTCGTCTTCCAGAACTGGTTCCTGGAGAGCTGCTAACTTAACTTACCCCCTCTCCGCTATCCCCAGTCGCCATCCTGGTGTTTCCACCCCCGCAACGCCACTTTGTGCTTGCAAGATAACGATACCGTTCGGAAATAAGATCGAGGCGAATTGTCGCACCGAGGTAAGAATATTATTATTTCTCTTGGCTGGTTCTTCGGGGGAAATCGACCAGTTTGGCGTCGCGCTTCCTCATCCTCGTCGTCGTCTTCGTCTGGATCGGTCTTCTTCCTCGTCTAGGTCGTCGTCGTCGTCGTCCCGTCGTCATGAGCGGCTACGTTTCTTCGTTACTTTAATCACCGAATCGTCTTAGAAGCACGGACCCGCCGCTGTTCCACGTTCCCCGTTTCACCCCCCTCCCCTGTCCGTTATCCACTCCTAAGAGTCGAGTGGTAACCCCCCTCCGGCTTGAACAGCCATCGTCGTCCAATTTTCGCCGACGGCCATTAGGTTCTGGTGCTTGCTCTGCAGCCTCGTTCGTCAAGGTCCGCAGTCTCGTGCCCGGCACACCACCGGCACGGCCAGGCTCGGCCCGAGTCGACCCGACCCGACCCGGACCGCCACGCCGTTCCCGGCAATAAGAAATGAAGTGAGCTCGAAGAGCATTATAACGAGCTTCACGATGTCGCGCACGTATCGTCCCACCCTCCACGAAGACGACCTCCACCCCTGTTACCTCCTCCCTTCCTCTCTCTCTTTCTCTAGCTTCTTCTATCCCGAGCTCCTTCGTCCAACTCTGTTAGGTTCTCTCTTTCACTTCTGCGATCCTGTTTCCTCAACCATCCCCTAGTCCGACAACCCCCTGGCCAGCGTCCGTTTAAGCGTATCTTGGTACGAGGATTTTCTAATTCTCTTTTTTCAAGCTTTCACAAAGAGGTGACCATACAGTACTACTAAAGTACTACAGAAATTACAGTAACATCGTTTCGAAAGATGGTACTGACACTTTTACTTTTGCATAAAAATATAATGAAGTTAGATGCGGTCGGATAACATTGTTATCAAACGATGTTAATATTGGATAACACGGTGGTGATTTCGATAAAAGTCATTGTTGAGTAATCGATGAATTTTGTAAATTGCCGAGAGTCACGTTTTTTCCACAGATTGTTAATTAAGCACGAGGGTTCGCGCATCACAGGCCAAGGATCGTGGCAGAGACTAGGACCGTTCGAAACTAATTGAACCGGAACGCAGGCATGTGTAATTCGTAATGTCACCGGAAACGTAGAATTAATTATCTACAGGCTGTGCTTAACCCTTCCGCAGTAATATCGAAATTAATTCACTCCTCGGCTCGTGCATGTTAGTCACCCCCTTCTGACGTCGTCATTGTCAATATTATCCTCGCCTGGTTCATTTTACTGCGCACGGTTGCGGTTCCTGTTCCCCGTGTCCCAGGTAAATAACTCGCTCGAATTATTTGGCGGTAGTGCCGCGATATCATTGACACCCCGTTAATTAGTGCGTTACCCTCGCCGTTAATTATATTTTGCTTGCGATAATAACCCCGATAGTCGAATACGAACGTCGACCGCCGACTCTTTCTATTAATCGAATCGTCTACGTGCTCGCCCGTCGGAAAACACACTGATCATTGTAGAACACGATGTTCAATGAACTAGTAATTTAAATCGGTAAGTTTAACCATTTTTATATAATGAATATTATTAAATTCGTCTGTATTCTATAAATTGTAAAAAGCTCAATTGTTGTATGAGGAAACAAGTTCAATTCGATGTGCACAATATGAAAAAGATTGCAGAAAATAAAAATGATCCGGGTTAAGGGTGAGAATAGAATTTCCTCATATTCTTTGAATTGTTTTCAAAAATCTAGAAAATATTATTATCAGGAACTTAACGGTCAAGGAGAACAATGAACGAGGAAGAACTATTCGAACTTTTTTACGCACGAAACTGCGGATAACAACGCGAAAGTTCCGAACGATTCCCTTTCCCGAAATTCCGCCGTAAGATCTGCTTGCAAGAGAGAAAGGGTGCAAACTCGTCCCGGGAGGTAGAAGGAGCAATTAATTCGCGGCTGTTCGCCAGTTAATCTCGTAATCGTAGCAGCTCTTTCCCGCCATTATCGATATTATCCTCGGATCGGCCATTTTCATTATGAAGACGCGGCCCGGTGGCAATTCGGGTGCCGCGAGGACGGTTTGTAGGTCGTTAAAAAGGCTATTCCGTAGTTCGTGGAGCCCCGGAGCCCGGCATTAACTCCGCAGATCCGTAAGGAGTACATAATGTTGCGTTAACTCGCCGTCCCAGGGCTAGATGGATGGTTGGTACGAGTCTCAACTTTAATTTTTTCACCGTGGAACGGGGTTGCTACTCCCGTCTCGTGCCTCCCATTCTCCTTTTTCCCTTCGTTGCGATGCAAAAGGGTGGACTTCGCGTGACGGAAGAAAAAAGACCGACTTCGAAGTTCTTTGGGGGCGGGGCCCGGCCGCGACGAATGAGAAATTAAGCCAACTTGCGAAATTTGCTCATGTTGCCGAGAGTATCGATCAACAATCCCCCTTGAATTACTTATTCTTTGTTATACTATCTTTAATTCTCTAAAATACCTCTGTTGATAAAAATATTCTGCATTGATCGGAGGAAGCAGGAATAAAATAAAAATTGATACAATGTTCTAAAATTTTTCCAATCTATTTATTGTTTTATATTTCGCGTAAAGATCCACGGTCTAGCCTTGACAAAATATTTATGCAGGAATACAGGACATGACCCGTTAACATACTGGAGATCAACAGTTCGTCGACAAAAGGAAAAGTTGTCGGAGAGACGGCGTTCCCTGAGCGAGAGCGTGGCAACTAAAAATAATTCTGCTGAGAATGTTGCAACGGTGCCGAGCGACCGTAACCAGAGGGAATGAACCTCGTGATCTGTACCCTCTGGCGTCTTCTAACTCACTCAACGTTCATTGACACGTTTTCTTGACGCTGGATCAACGACCTACTGATTTCTACGCTTCCGACGGTGACGTGCAAGCATCAAGCCGCTCCCGGGCCAATAACGATTAAACCAGCGAATCGTTCAATTCACGATAGTGCTTCTACTGCTGTGCCAGACGGTCCCGTGCTCTACATTGTTACCGTCTGATCCGTAGAATGCGATTTTAATCGAATCACTAACCAGCGTTTCGCACGATCCTCTCCGACGCGCCATTATGCCAACCGCGTTACTGTTCTCGATCAACGAGAACAATCTTTAGAAAGTGATTCATCAAAATTTTGTAGCATCTCTCTTGGGAACAATATTCAGAACTTTCTTGCATTCGTCCCGGATCATTTAGAACTGTTTCACCGAACACACTATTTGCAATTTTCACGGGAAATGTAATTTTCCTCGACAAATAGGGAAATATAAAATTAATTTGACGATTGTAACCGTATATTAAGAGTTCTCATGGAAATTCTCCGTCTCTTAATTGCACGGCATGGTAATTACCGGAAGGTACAGGAATTATACGGCTTCCAATAAAAATCGAAGGTAGTTTCGTCGAGTAACAGAAAACTTACTATAAAGAACTTGATTAACACTTTGCACCGCTGACCAACAACTCGACGGAATTTTCAATTTAGCCCGTGAAACGTCATTCGAATATTTAATATCCTTCCTCGTCGTACTGTTAAAAGAGTTAATTAATTTAATAATTAAACAGTGAGAAACTTGAAACTCGAAAATATATTGATTCCCTGAGGTACGTATAGAAAATGTTGATATTGTTTTCGATCGTACAATAATTTATAAGAGCCATTCGAATTGAACTACGCTTTTCAATCTGCAGCATTCAACCTGCATAGAAATTTTCCGGATGGGTTCGCAAGCTCCTCGAAAATTCCCCGTGTCGGCAAAAAAAAATCACTCGCAGAGAAGCGTCAGCGCGAAAGCTGCCCCCGCGATCCGCTAATTGTCGATAACATTTGAAAATCTCGTCCGGGCGTGAATAGAGGCGCGAATGCCCGGAATTACATGTTTTTTCCCCTCTTTTTTCTGTTTATCATTTTCATCCGCAAGACAGCCACGCGTGTGCAATACGGAAATGGGAACGTCAAAGTCCATTGAGCGAAGAAGCACACTCGAAGCTCGCCGCTCGCCCGCGGCTTTTAAAATATCCCGTAGGGACTCGCCTGGTAATCTGTCCATGAATTTTTTACTCCCTTTTTCCTCCCCTCTCTCTCTATCTCTCTCGTACACCGTTTAATCCCGTTTCCCGAAAATCTGGCCGAGTTCCTCCGAAACGAAATCGCCTCGCGATTCACTCGATTTTTCTCGGGAACAATATTAGTTCAACCCTCGTCCGTCCTGACAATTTGACACAGTTTTCCCGAAATTAGTAGCACTGTTCTGTTATTTGCAGGTAATATTTTTTAAATTTAATTTCACTTTTTTAATGCGACACACATTTATATGATTTACTAAACATTTAGATATTATATCAGGTATTACACCAATTTAGTGTGGAAACATATTAGGTCGGAAAAAATGTTAAAACAGCTCCAAAGTGCAAAGGGTTGAAAAGACTTGATTCTGCAGAAGAGTCTCTTAATTTTCACGGTGAGTCGCGGCGTGAAAACGTCGAGCGATCCGGGTTCCCACGTGTGCCGTGTTTTCCACGCATGCTGGGAAAGCGCCTAATTACGGTATCTCGACGGTTATCGCTGAAAACCGTCGTGACTCGCCGATTTTACAGGGGCAGGTTGATCGCGGTGTGACGTTTTTCTCGTATCGGTGTCTAATCAAAGAACCAGTGTCGGTCCCGCGAAATTTCTTCGTATTGTTCTCGCGGAAAAGGGGGCACGGGGGGAAGGGCAAACGGTAATTAGACAGCGACGGTCGGCCATCCGGCGGTCGTACATCACGTAACCATGGTGCGTTTGACACTTATTATACCTGCAGTCGTACCTAGCTCGCGATACACTCCGCGGATAAGCCGTAGGACGTATACATACTCTCTCGTCGGCGACGCGTTTACTCCCCGGCCGTGACACGCTCATGCTACTTTTCCTCCCTTTATTCCACGCGCGTCCACCCTCCTTTTTTAATCGTCCGCTAGACACGATGCTCCCGAAAAATCCTCGTAAAGGATTTCCACGGGAATAACCGGGCGCTGCTGTGTTATCCGACAATCTGCGGCGCCCGTGCTCTCTCCGTAAGTATGAATACGGCGATCAGGGCAAATTGGATTTTTACGTGATCGTGGCGCAATGCGACTTTCCTGGCCTCTCCGAATTTTACCATTTCTTTTTTTGGAATAATAAATTAGAGACCGATGATCGACGATTTCATCATCATTCTTTTTAACCCTCCACTTTTTGTGATGCACAGGTAGTTTCATTTATTATCGCCGTAGCAATTATGTGTTATTCTAAATTACAGCGTGTAGCTGTGCAGAGGCACAGTTGTTAATTCGCGTTCGCAGCTGTCGGCCGGAGCTAAACACCGAATAATGCCGAGCGTCAAATGATCATCATCTGGCCGTGATCCGCGATGATATATCCCGTAATCTCTAAAGGCGGGCTAATTTCGCAGCGGCCGCGTAGCCGCGATTCAAAGGGCGTAATTAAAGTGCAGTCCTCGCAGTGAAACGCGAATATTTTCGTCACGTGACAACCAGACACCGTCAGAGATAGCCACGGCTTTCTTCTCTTATTCAGGCTAGTGGACGCTGCCGCGAATCTCTCATGCGTTCCCATTCATGTTTTCAGACACGACCTCGCGCACGATAACCTCTCGACTCCGAACCCTCCCTCCATTTTTCCTTTTTCCGTTTCCATCGTATCGTACGCTGTCTCTCCACTTTCCCCCCGTTCCCTCGCTCTCTTCCTCTCTCTCTCTCTCGCCCCTTTCACGACATCCCTTTGTCTCCCTTCTCGTCGATTCATCGACCGATTATCGGATTTTCGTCCGCCCCTGCGACAACGTCAACCCTCCGGCTTCATCTTTAATTTTCATCGATTCCAGTTTGTAACTCACCCTCCCTCGACTTCTCCCCGGGACAAAGTGTAGTTTATTAGAATAATGTATTCCCATAAAGAGATCGCCAAGAAATTTTATAAACTGTCGTACTTCCTAGAAGTGAACACCAGAAATTACTAAATTTCATTTCGCTCCGTGATTCGCAGTGTAATGACAGTGCAACTCGGTTGTCTTCTCCGATTAACGTTTCGTTACAACGCCCCTAATCGAGTTGCATACCGGGAGCGTGCTATTCGCGTTGTCGCATGTGAAGACATTTTGAAGTAATTAAGCTGCGGATGCGCGTCCTCCATTCGAAGAGTGAAGTTCCGGCAGTGATCCGAAACTTTCCACATTAATTACTCCATTAAAACAAAGGTAATCAAGAAAGCGTTAATTAGGCGACAGACAGAGGAGCTAGCCGTGGGAGTCCTGTTAATGCTTAGCGATTTTTCCGTTTCATTACACCGTCGCCGTACGAAAACACGGCAACTTCTCCACCGGGAAGATGTCTCTCAGAAATCGGCGAATACAACGAAGTTAACGGGGAACTTTCGCGCAAAGGACGTCGCCGTCGCGCGAACAACGAAATCACGTTCCCATCGAGCCTCAACCATCAACCATCCCTCCTTGCTCATTATTATTTCTTCCTCGGAACTGTACTCCCTTCGAGACCTACCAACTTCAAAGGCTCAGGGCTTCGGAATCGACGCTGCTCATTTTCCGTTGTACCGTGAACGATGGCCCCTCCGAGAACTCGGAGAAATTCAGTTTGCTTCGCGATTACTGTTTCTCCAAATCGTCTCCGTCGAAATTGTAAAGATTGTTCCGCAATTACAAGAGAAAACTTAAGCTGTACCACAAAAAATCGCATACTAAGCGTTCCCAGCCCTCGCTTCGACAACTTTCAGGCAACCCAATGAAAGGATTAAAAGCAGCAAAGCTCCAATATTTTTTGCGCAGAGATCGGTACAGTTTATTTTCCGTGAGGCGGGCGCTAGGGCGTCTTGGGGTCGCAGCTCGATCCGAGGGGACCTAACGTCGGTCTGTCAACCTGCAGTGTCGCACAGGGGTTGGGAAGACCAAGAGAAGAAAGCAGGGGTGGCCTCGGTAGGGCTCGAGGATGGCTGGACCAGGGGTGTAGCGCGGGGGGTCGAGGAAAAAGGGGGCTCGAAGGGTGGCTGGCTGGAAAAGCCGCGGGCTCTGCTGGCGTGTGCACGACGGATACGTGCCTGGACTCCATTACAGCTCTGGAACCACTCTTTTCTTCCAATAAAAATGAAAAAACTCTGCGACCCCCACCCCCGTTCAACCCCCGAGCCGGCGCATCGGCCATCGTATCGGTAACTGCTTCGAGAACCGAGTCTATCATCCCCTCCTCGACTCTCATCTCGACGACCCTTTCTTCTTCTTCGTCGTGATCGTCGTCGTCTTCTTCTTCTTCTTCTTCGTCTTCATCCCCCTCTCCAACCCTTCTTTTTCTTTCTCTCTCTCTCCGTCGTGGCCACCCTTCAGCCAGCTCCTCGAGATACGTCCACCGAGCCTGAAGACACGTTCGCGGATTGCCGTCGAATAAATCGACCCTGCTGTGTGGCTGCACACGTCTACCTTCTTTCCCCTTCACCCTATCTTCGCCCCACCCCCCCCCCTGGTCTACCCCGTACTCGACCCCCATTTCGCCCTTTATTTTTCTTCGTTTTCCACTCGCGTCTAATTCTTGTCTCCTGTCGACGATCGTACATGCCTGGGATTCGGGGCTCTAAAAGAACATGCGACGGCCCGGGAGAATGTCCGCATGCGGAATTATACTGGCAGGACCTGCTAGGACCACCTAGGACCTCTGTAGTTAGAGAAGTTTCAGGAAGTCGACCATGTGTGGAGCTCTTGAATTCTTGTAGACAGTCGAATTCTTGTAGAAAGCACGAGGGTAATTCAGAAATTATATACACACTCTTCATTCTACAATTTATTTACATGAACCTTGGCTTTCACTATCCACATTATTTCTCAACAAAGTTACGTATCCCTTCCAAATAAAAATCCCTCTTCATGTGTTACATTTGTTCAGCCACTTTTAAACTTCTGAATCCACAAACACACAATATTTCGTGATAATGCTTTTTGCCCATATTGCGATGTTAAAATATATTAAAATTTATTATTTTATTATTATATAAATAAATTTTCTATATGAATTTTAATCATATAAAAATTCTTCATAATAATAACGACGTCCGACCAAAGGAATCAGATCACTACTCGTTGTTCCTCTTTAGTGGAAATTTATAGTGGAGCGACCGTGATCTGCACCGGAAGGAAGAAAAATGGCAGAATTAGGAAATAAGCGAGGACAGAAGACAGAATACTTTTTACTTGGCCTCGTATTTTATTGTTGGACACTGCGTTACAGAAAGTTTATTCCATTGATTGTTCTTTTAATTCTCGGAAGCGAACTAACGAATTGGTGATTTGGATTGTTTGACAATTCCACGGTCGAAATGCAAGATTTAATGATCAGGATAACTAATTATCTCGTTGTAATTACATTTGGCATTGTTTCAATGATTTAGTGGCATCCTGAACGGTTGTAACCCGCACATCATATATTGGTCCCCGTTACATATGCATGCATTACATTATTCATATTTGTATTTCTCTTTGTTCAATTTCGCGTAATAAAGGCATGTAATTAATTAATTATATGTACACGGAGGAGCTTCGACGGTATCGCGTAACCCTAAACAAACTGATCCTGCGTTCGAACACGTCATTAACGAGAAAATCGATTATAGAAAAATCATCGGTTTCACGCCCTTTTGGATACGAGTGGATTCGACCTGTCTGCTCATCACGCGTTGATTCTATTTGCTATACACATCGCTCGTGGTATAATACTATTTTGTCTATACACATAATAATTGCGCTTGGATTAACGTGATGCTCGTACGTAATCTGTTGCTGGTTTTGTTAAATGATTTCCTTACCAAACTAGAATTATTCGATATTGAAAATTTCGTTGCTTTAATCGAGGGCGATCAGTTTACTATAAAAAATTACTACAACATATATCCGAGTTGCCGAAGTTTCACAGTGAAGAAAAAAGGAAACGGGCCGAAATCAGCTCCGCCGCTGCTAGAGAAGCAGGTTTCGCATAAATCAGATACGAGGAGCTGAGATAAGGGAAACAGTGCATCGAAACGGGGTATTAAGTAGGGTAAGGGGGCGGGTAAGACGATAAGCAACGCTTAAAACTCGGGGGATTGAGATTTATTCGTCGCATGGACGACGACAGCTTGCTCGCGCCGCGAAGACGAACGGGAATCCACTTTCTCGTGTATCGTTCGGTATCATCTCGAATATATATCGTTGAGCCGGTGCACGAATGCTGACGGAAACAAGGATCAGACGCAAGTAGAAAATAAAAGGATGGGTAGACACGGTAACAGTGGATACATATGTCCCTCGAATATAGGTACGTGTTCGAAACCAATCCTCGAACATTCCCTCGTAGATATCTCGAGGGCTCGACAAAGGAGCGACATCGTCGAAGGAGGACGAGGAGGAGGTGGAGGTGGAGGAGGACTGGACTCGCGATTAATAATGGACGGATAAAAGGGAACGGGAATCCTTGCAGCGACGAGGAAGACGCAGCTGCATCCGATTCTGCCCATCGATTTTACCCTGTCCGTGTATTAAGGGCGTAGGTGGTGCCAGTGTACGAGCGTCTTCGAGATCAACCCTCTGCGGTTCTCAACGTTTCATTTCGCTGGTCTCGCATCGTCCTCTAACCTCTCCGTTCCTCCCCAATCACTGAAAATTAATCCTTCAAAATTAAACATTTCATCCAACCTAGAATATTTCCATTTCCAATGATGTTTTAAATTTAATGATTACGAAAAATGTTTGTATACGACGTGATTGAAAATCGAATTGGGCAAGGAATTCGATCAAGTTTAATTCGTCGTCTTCTGTCCGAAGTATAGAAGAATTCCTTCACCGAAGGACCCACCCCTAGACTCCATAAGGGAGAATTTGCCGATCGGCCGCCGATAAAAAATCCCCAGCTCGTGGGGCTCGATAATTGCAAAGATTATCGTCCCGATCCTTGCGTTTCCAATTAAATGCACCTATTTTCTCGGGGCTGGACCGAGGGTTTCTTATCAGCGTCTCGAGATACGGTCACGACGTCTGGCGACATGTTTCCAATAGAACGACGTTTCCCTCGCGATACGTACACGTGCTTTCCAGCTCCTTTTCCTCTATTTCTAGAGATTTTCCGCGTTCCTCCGGCTCTTCTTCCTCTCTCTTTCAACCCTGTTGGACCTCTCCTCTGTTCCCCCAACCTCTTCCCTTTCATCCAATCTCCGCGGCGCGACGCCGTCCAGAAACTCAGCGAACCGAACTGGTCGCCGAACTGTTCCACTCGCGATGTTTTATTTACCATTATCCACGGGGAATGTGTTTTTTCGAAAGAGAATCTGAATGTTCTTATCGATCGTTAGATCTGTTGATTCTTTCGAAATCCAGTCTGCAGCGACGACGTCTGGCACTTCACCGATAGCAATTGCACACACGGGGCCCGACCCAAGCCGTCTCGTAATTAAGAATTATAGCAGCGTGCGTTTAGGTGAGCGCGGATTATTTACAGGCCATTTGAAGAGGTATCGTTAAACGGAGCCACGAGCCCGCGAACGGGTAATCAAGTAATTCATAAATCTGCCGTGCAAAGTGGCTCGTGGCTCTTATCTAATTGTACGGTTTCCGCGCGGGGCCCCTAACAAGAATCGCGAAACCTCCCGACGCGGGTACACACTTAACACCTAGCGCGCCCTCCTAATGATCTAATAAATCTTCTTGCCGCTCTGTCAGCCGTCGCTTGTTTCCTCGCCGCTCCTTCCACGGATTAATTCGCCTCCGTGTTCGTTTCAGCCGAGGAAACCTGCTCGCCGATAGGCTTGACCAATACCGTCTCGATCGGGGATTGGGAACAGTTATAATTGGACTACGGATGTGCATGCATTTCCCAATTTTTGTCGACAGATTTTAAGAAAGTCGAATTAAACAGTATTGAAAATAACGCTTCTATTTTAATTAATACAGGATATAATTTATTTTCCACTTTACAAAAATATAAGTGAATAGAAGAAACAAGAACGTCGCGTCGCTTGCGTGGTCAGAACATTAACTAAACATTGATGGCATCGCAACGAGGCCCGGAGAGCACAGCCGATCCTGTAAATCGGAGTGCGCCCTCCTCATTTGCCATTAGCGCGTCGCAGATAGTTATGGGCACCATTGATTAAAACTATCGACTAAATCGATAGTAGCCAACTACTATTTTCAGTCAACGAAATTGGTTGGAGTTTAACGGGCGGGAGTTTCAATAAGCATGTGTATGTAGCATAAATAATAATTATTATACTACAAATATTATATAATTATTACATAACAGTACTTGTATATTGCACTTATGGGAATAAAATTTTAATCACAACCTAAAGAGAAAGTAGTATTTTATAATTATATCTGTCAATAACAGATATTTTTTTAGAAGGTTCATTAACACTTTGCCTTTATATTGTATTATTATTAAAGGATAAATTATAATTTGTGTAAAACTACTTCATTGAAACAAAATTTCAGTCGACTAAAAACTGTCGAATAAATATTCCATAGTATGTAGCAACTAAATGGTAATTAGACGATAGTTGAATTTAGTCGAAACAAATGAAAATTGTATAAAATTCAATCGAATTTAATATTCCAGTCTTTTTTCAACATTTCCATCAACCATAAATGCATGAAGATCCGCAGTCTAGTTATAATATAATCCAGAACCTCGATAAACCTTTTCAGAATGATTTTTCCTTTTCTTACATTGATCGTGAAGAACAGAATTGTGCAACGTAAAATTGTCGAAACTAATGTTTAGCATCTATGGCAGAATCTAGGTGCCAATGTCTAGTGTCAATCACAAGTTCTGCTACTTGATTGATTAATGCTCGTCGAAGCTAGCTAATCAACGCGGCGAGCTATAGTGCAAGCAGAAAATAGTTTCTACTATTGCACAGATTAATACAGCCCTCCCCGAACGAAATCGAGGCTGTACGTTCGATCAGATCGATCTCGTGGGTTCGTCAAGAGCAGGATCGACTGTCGATGCAGAAACTCATTGCGCTAGATTGGTTTCACTATTTCAAACTCTCTGTAACACGCTCTATACCTTTGTATAGCAGCATTTGCACACCTTATCGATCACTATTCAATCTGGTCGTCAGTGTATCGTACATCGAGGCCGATATTAAACCGTGTGGAGACGTCGATGGAGGCCCAGAACGATCTCTAAAACGAGATATTAAAACTAATCTCGTGGATTGACGTTTGTTTCGATGCGGTTGTGATGTCCATCGTTTGCTATCGAGAACTCGGTGTTAACGTTAACTCATCGATTTCAATAAAAAACATCGAGAAATACCTGTTTACCTTATTATTTCATCGATCTTTTGACAATAACAGTTTAACGAAAGACTAGAAACAGAGCCTTCATGTCCTACACTTAAATTTCACAAGAAGGAATTACTATTATTTTGCGATTGCATTTTCCACACACACACCCGAATATTCAATCTAGTATACAGGGGGTCTTGCAAAATGTCGGATGAGTTTTCGTAGAACGCTTAACCTGCCTCGTGCCGGCCCCGACTAGAAAGACTAACAAATGAAGATGCCTACGTAGACAGGGCTGGTTAGCAACTTTGTCGAAGAAGACGTAACTGAGCTTAGTGCCTACTTCGAAGACCCAGTGCTCAGCTTCTCAGCTTCCCAAACACAGAATGAACCAAATATAGCTCCCAGCAACTCTACATCTATAGAGACGAAGAATCATGACGGGATGTTCTTGTAGCCTTGACAGAGAGACCTACCGATACCTACCCTACCAACTCTTTCTCGTAATGAATTAATTAGCAGGTCCAAAGATAGACCGTTGTATCTCCTGCGACACCTTTCCAGCCACTAGCGTTCATCCGAATCGCATAATTATTGAACGAACCGGGGATCGGTAAATAATTCAGGGTATCTATAAATCGGTCGTTGAACGGTTGTAGTAACCCAAGCACGTTACGGTTTTATTTCGGTGTGCCGGTGATTGACGTACGTAGCCGCGACACCTGCTCGAATCCCTGCGTCCTCTTCAACGGAACAGACCGATTGACATTTAGGTCGAATAGAAATATCCGCGCGCTCGCGGACGTGACGTCGGTACAGGAATAACCGGGCAGATAACGGATCGCGGATCGCGGTATCGGGTGCCGCAAGGATTATCGGGAACCTCTCCGGTTAGAGAACATGCGAGTCCGGCCATCGACCGATTTAGACGCCATTGATAAATCAAAGTGAAGCGGACGCGAGCCCCGCTCCTCGCCTTTCGCGAAATACAACGCGAAGTACGGCAGTGCTCGCCAGGTTGCCAGATCGTGGGATTCGTGAAGCCGAGTACATATTGGGGGAAACGCTACAGTCAGAACCTGAGTGACGTCACCAAGCTATAGTTAAGTCTGTAATCCGGATGTGAAATTCCAGCGTTAGAGGAATCGACTCGAGCACAGCTCGGCGAGTTAAGAGAATTCGCTTCGCTAAAAAATCTCGCGGAGAAACTGCATGGCAAAGCAAAGCGGAAGGAACAGATTCCCCCGGGATCGTTTTTTCCCCGTTGCGAGGGCGGATTAAACGTTTTCTTTAGATTCCGAGGAAAAACACGGGAAGGAGGAGCACGGTCCCCGGACAGCGGATACGTCCCGGTCGCGATAATTCCCGATGTGACGTCGGAGGCCAATAAATTTTCGCGAATCCTTCGGAGCGAGGCCACAAAAGCCAAAGCCCATTGTCCCGGTGTATTTTCCCAATTCTTTCAGGTATCCACTGCCCGGTGGAAAGTCGAAAGGAAGCAACGGCGAGCTTCGCCGAGGCTCGGTTGTTTTCTAAAAAAGCAACGGAAGCGACCAACCTTTTGCAGGAAGTCACCGAAACATCTTTATCGTGCCCTTCTCTTATCTCCAGATCCCTTCTCTTTCTATTCCCTCTTCGCTTCTTATGTGCTCCCTTATTTCTCGTCTTTATTCCTGCGGTGTCCGATCTTGTATTTTTCACTTTTCAATCCCGTGGCGCCAGCACCGAATCCAGTGGCGTGCGAGGCTTAAATTACTTTATTTTGTGCAATTTTTATTACAATATGTAGGTATTTATTTCAATATACCAATGTGTTGGTGTCAATCGATCGTCGGTTCGTAATGACAACCAGCAGCAGACGATCAGCTGGTCACCGACACCATTGACACCAACACATTGGCATATTTAAATAAATACCTACAAATATGTGCTTATGTAATGTAAAATGAAAAACATAAAACCTTTGATTTGAAAACATTCCGTTTTCGGAAAAGATCGTGAAGATCGCGCTTCTCCCAGATTGTTAGGAAGACCCTTAAATGTCAGCGGAAGGGCGCCGATGCCTCGTCGCAATTATGCTAGCCGGCGTGTGAAACGATTCCATCGCGGATTCCGACGTGATTGATAAATCCCGGATGAGCCGGCTACGAGAACGAGTTTCTTTTAATATCCTTCGGATCGGGGGAGCGTAAGTTCGCCAAATGGTAGCGCGATTCGTCAACGTCCCCTCCGCACGGTCCGCGAGTAAATTAGCGAATTGTATTTGTCGATTCCTATTCGTGATTTATCGGTGCCGATTTCCCGCGTCTTCGCGGCGAATTAATTTTGACGCCGCGCCACCGGGAGAAAGAGAAAGACTCCGTGGCACCGGGCGGCCTCGTTTCTTCGAATATTTCTTCCCCCTTCCGTCCATCCATTTATATCTCACAGATGTTCGCGCGTTTTTGCAAATTAGCGGGCCGATTGTTGCTGGCCGATTTCAGTTTCCCGCCTTTCGAATGCCTGGCACAATCTACGCTTTCGCTCGTTCGAATTCCTTTCGCGATTGCCCGAACCAGCCTCGAGGGAATCGAATCGATTCGAGGCTAAGCAATTAGCAGGCTGCGAGAATTTCTGCTTTTCTCAATTTGGATATAACGCTTCGACACGTTGTTACAATGTTAAATAAACTGCGATTTCGTGCAATGCTCGTAGCTAACGATTCTCGATTCTCTCGTTCCGAGAACGGAACAACAGGATTTCCATGAGAATCGCAGCGAAGAAATCATTTTAAAATTTATCAGTCTTATTAATTCCCCGAACGCAATTATAGGAAGTCTCGCCAGAAGGGATTCGTCTAAATAATTCAAGAATCGTTTTACACAACGCATCCGTTGTTTTGCAACGCAACATTGTGGTTAGAGCCATCCGAATCACGAGCGTGACGACGGAACAGAAAAGGAGTCGATTTTATTTACTCGTTTTCTCCGAACCCGTTCCATCCTCGGGATTCAGTTCGCGGTAGATAACGCGAACGCCAGCCAATTGCGGGCGAATCCTTAACGACGATGAATCGTAAGTATGTATCGCGTAAAAAGCATCTCGGCCAGAAATCAGAGTCACTTCGGCTGTGAAGTAAGCGGCGAAGCCTTGCCGCGAAGTCAATTCCGTTTCTTTATTCGTCTGTTAATGAGCAACAGGGATTGAAGACATGCAATCTTCTATCTTAAACGGCGACGATAACGTGGCTAGGATTCTTTTCAACAGCAGACGAGAATTAATTGACGGGTCTTCACTTTGTGAACACTTTCTTGCCCGGCTTTAACGAGTTCTCTGCTGTTTAATACCTAAGAATTGTTCGTTCCTTCCTCGGATCCTTGGTTTCCGCGAAAACGTCTAGAAACGTGCATTACACTTGCTGCATTATAACGGCGAGAAAAATAATTGTACATCTAGTTCCAACGTTTCGCTCCAAGCGCTTGTTATTTTATGCTAAACGCGACAGAACGTAGCGCGGAATTAGCTAATCTCAGTTTGATTCCGGGACCTCAAAATCGGCCAACAAAAATCTCCGTTTAAAGTCGTTTTCGAGCCGGCGAATTTTCGAGCGCCATTAAAACTTGTCTGGCAAAAAACCGGCGAGTTGTAGGGGGTGGTAAAAACGTTGGTGCCGCGCCGGGGGTGAACTACCCCCGTTCGAGCACGAAAAATGAGTTTGCCCGAATTAATCGCAGTAAAAGCGGACCGGCGTTAAGCATTCACTTAGCGCGTCGCAACATCGGCTCCCGACAATTACAGTCCTCCCGCGTTCCCTATAATTTCGCGGACGCCCATCGAATTTCCACGGAAGCTGCACCCCCGTGAGAGAACGACCGGAGTAAGATAAAGAGGGAGAAAGCGAGAGAGAGAGAAGGGGGTGGGAGAGAGTAAAGGGAGAAAGAAGCGTCCCGGAAATCGTCCGTCGAGCCAAGGAACTTTTTCCTCCGTCTCTGTTTCGCCGGCTCCCCTCGCCACGGGTAGACTCATCGCCGGAAGTGGCTCCGACTGCGACTAAACTTCGCGAGAAGTCGAGTTTAAGAGCTTCTGTCCATCCCGGCGGGCCATTCTAAGATTGAAATTAATTATTTCGCGGGGACAAGAGCCGGCGACGCCTACCGACGCCGACGCGTAACGAGCAGATGCCCCCGAAAACGCCAGGTGCCACGGTGACACCACCATTTCGTTGCTGAACACGATTGCTGAACAGTGGGGGAGTGGCATATGAAACTGTCTTATTATTCGAGGAATCATCTCCTCGATCACTACGGCGCTTTTAACACGAAGTCTGAAATTTCAGACTTGCACTAAGCATCGGTAACAACTTCTCTTATCGATGTTGCTACATCCGTTTGTTTAAAGTTCGCACGTAACCGTACGGGTAACGGTGAGTTCATTTTGTTACAATTGCTGACGCGAGGAACGCAATCCACGGAACAAAAATAAATGTTGCGGGCACAGGAGCGGAACGATGAATCAGCACGTGCGTCTGTATTTTAAACTTTGATTTTGCGTTGCGGTAGCCTGGAAGAGCTTCAAAATAAATAACGTATCGAAGACGAAGCAGAAACATAATTTCTATTTTGCATACGGTATGAACATAAACGATGCGTGTTCCCGTTCAATTTCTCTTGCAAGCTAATACGTACGAGAGAGGTAAGACGAAAGGCCACGGCGATAGTGGACACCGCGGGATGAAAAATAATCACTCGATCGACTCGAATTAAAGAGAAAACTCTCGGGCGAACATCGATCTCACTTTGGTTACCACCCGTGGTCAGCCAGCGGTAATTAATCAGGCCGCGCGGCGCGCACCGGCAATTAGAGGTACCGATCGACGGGCAATTAATACGCCTCTTAACCGCGATCGGCGATCGATCATCGAAATGTTATTCCCGCAACCGGCCGCGGGGAAGAATGCCGAGGATGTAACGGTATCGGATTAGTAGCGTGAATTAAGCCTTGCCAGTGTCCTTCTGCCAGGGAGCCGACCAACAATTTACTTCGTGATTTATCTCCTCTGTACGCAAGCTACAGGCCTCGCAAAAGACTCCTTGCCGCTGCCAAAATTGATATATTCGAGCCTTTGAACCTCGAGCTGCTTCAAATCCATCTAATTTTTTAAATGAGACAACCAGGTAAAAATACTGTCGTATTGCTAAACGATTATTCGGAAAAAAGGCTCCTTGCCGCTGTCAAAATTGATATATTCGAGCCTTTGAACCTCGAGCTGCTTCAAATCCATCTATTTTTTTAAATGAGACAACGAGGTAAAAATACTGTCGTATTGCTAAACGATTATTCGGAAAACAACACGTTTACACAGCTCGAATTGCACCGGATACAAACAGCTCCGATTTCGCTAAAAAAATCCGCAGTTTAGACATAACAAACACGGAACGGCAACGAACCCACGCGTCGCGGTGGATGTCGTAACTTCGTCGCCGGAACGGATGGAAACGATCGCAAGTTTCGAGACGCGCGTGTCCCCGGAACGTGGACGACACGCGCGAAATGGCGAAAGGTCGTCGAATACCGCCGAATCGGTAGAAAAGCTTGATAGTCGTCAGGCCGATGAAAAGAGGAGGAGGAGGAGGAGGAGGAAAAAAACACGTTGCACGTGCTCGCCACACCACGGAAAAGGCAGTTGCGCCGAAATGCCACTAATTTGCAAGCTCGGCACTTCGGGGACCCGGTGCCAGGATTTTACTATTCGGTTCTGTTGTTCATCTCGGCCCTCTCTCACTCTCTGGGTTCTTTTATGCTCTGAAAACGTGACTCACAGCGAGTTCATTAGCATCCGGAGCCACGCGACCGTACGAGAAACTGCGCCGCCGCCAGAAACTCAGCCTCGCGACGACAACTGGGAGAACGACCGGCGAAAGATAATTCTATTGCTATCGTGGTTCCTTCATTGTTATTCCCCGCGGATATGTTGCCTCGCGTTGTCTTCCTCCTCCGAGCTCGTCGATTACTGCACGCTGGCACTCGTGCAGCCAGCGATCTTGCTCGTTAGAGCTCGGGATCGAGCCGGCTCAGTCCAGAAACTTTTATCTAGGTCAACGACACCGTCTGGGTCTGAACTAGCATTTTTCCACCCCTTAGAAATCCCTCCGACACCTTATGCACAATATCGAAGCAGGCTATAAACATTTCCAAGCAAACCGGCCAACTTTGCAGGAGGTTGTTCCGATCGTTCGCAAATATTTTCCTTTTATATCTTTAACCTCTTAACTGCGGAATTTAGTTTTAAAAATCACCCACTGAGCGCGGCATTAAAATCAAGCAACGACGAGTATACACGTCGAACGCTGGGTCAAATGGTTTTTTTATAAATTTTATAGAAAACGAGGGAGGATTACATTTTTATTTGATAAAATAAAAATAACTGGTTAATTACTAGACTAAAATACTAAAACATAAATTTTTATTTGTGGCGCAAAGGTTCGATCATTTACAACAACAATTAGCTATTTTTGTGATATCCTGAAGATAAATTACGATCGATAACCAATTAATTAATTACTAAAACATAACATTCGACACGTGTTTTTTATTTATCTCAGACCTACGAAGGCTACGTATTAAAGTACGTCTACAAAAATTGTGATAATAAAATAAACAACCGCAGTCAATTAATTACTCAGAAGAAGAGTGTAATCGGCGAACAAGTATTCGCAACCTGCATCCTGTACAGTAAAAGCGCGGGGCTCTCCTTCTAACCCAATTCGACCAACAATCACGAAGCCCATTAAGAATGTTATTAGCAAAGTTCCTCCGATTCCGGGTCGCTCTGATTTCCCGGTGAATTCGGGGCGGTTTCGGGTTGCAGCGGGAGTCCCGGTTCCCGCTGCGCCGATTACTCATTTACAGGTAATTTACTGTTTAACGACAGGGGTGGCGCGTTCGCGCGCACGCGGGCTCCCGCGCATCGGCGCACAGAGCTTTGCGAGATGCCGTGCCGTGCCTCTCTCGTCAAGCAGCCGCGAGTACACGGAATTTAATTAACGATGTCGTTACGGCTGTCCTTAACTCGCAAAATTTCCCGTTCAACTATTCAGCCGCCGGAGATCGGCTGGTTGCGTCGAGACAGACGCGTTGTCGCTCGAAACCAGTTTCCAAGAGTAAGAAACCGGAGGAAAAAGATTTTCAATCGATATGCACACGGATTTTTATAGTATTATTATTTATTTGCATCTTTGTATTTGTATTTGCATCTGTTTTTATTTGTATCTTTTTCTTTTTTTGTTGTAAACAAAAGTCTTGTATCTTTCTCTTTTTTATTTACAACAAACAAGTCTAATAGGAAAGAAGGAACATGGACAAAAAGACAAACAAAAAAAGAAAATAATACTGGTACAATCGATAGGTATTATCATATAATCCTGTGTAGTTGCGTTTTAAAATTTTGCAAAGATTCAATGAAAAAATCAATACGATTGTAAATAGTGCATGATTTTGCAATAATCAATATATTCCGATCGTTATAATATCCTAAATCTAGTTGGCTTTCATAAATGCATCAAACTGCATTCGGAAAAATAAGTTTGATGACATTTGATTCTATAAACGGTTGCGATTTTCCAGGCAACTTAAAGTCCCATGATCGTAGAATTTGTTTTACGTTCCGGTCGGAACGACTTCGCAGCTGACGATTAATAATGAACTCAGCTGAGTCCGGAGCGAGCATTTCCATCGAAATTGTAATAAAAGTGTAGCCGGCCAGATACCGATCGGAATTAACATGCCGGGACGCCTGTGTTTCGGGTCGATCCAGCGGCTCCTTTGATTCGAGGATGTCAGTGCGGCTCCATTAATGCGAAAACCGGCCCGTAGATCCGTCGACCGATTTCGCGCGCAACCCTGCGCGAGACGAGCATATCCTGAACACCTCGTTTCTGATTGTCTGCGATCAGGCCAACCAACAACGTTCCGCTGGTCGTTACGTTCGTCACGGCTCCGTGGATTCGTCCAGTAAAATGTCTGGCGTCCCTCCCTCTATTTTTCTTCATTCTTCTTCTTGCTCCTCTGTTCTTGCAACCTTCGATGAGAAGTTTTTCTGAAATCGTCCCCGGTTCTTGCACTGTTATTTTGCTCCACTGTTTCGTTTGTGGTCAATGCTGCAAATCGATTTCGAACGACTCAACGCTGATGCGTTTGGTCTGGTTTATTTTGATTATGCTCATTGTTGCGAATCGTCTCTGAACGTCGTAAAAAAAATTGCAAGAAGAAAAATACATTGTCGTTTATACAATTATTGAAACTGTCGAGTGTTAAATCGTGTCGACATTTTGACACCAAAGTGAAGTCACATTTGCATGGTCGAGATTAGCGAATCAGCTCGCGCGTGAAGGGAGAGCGTCCACGTTCGAGAGGTTTCGAATTTCCCCGTTCGGTCGCGAGGATTTATTTCGCGAGTTCGCGACACCAGAACCGTTTGTCGTGCGTCCAGTTAGGTGTGCGCGAAGGTGGCGCGTGGTTTGCGGCAAACGCGAGCTCGAAGTTCATTAGCACCGCCACGCGCCAATGGCCAGGGCCGTTGCACGCTGGCGCCGAACGAGCCGAAGAAAAGAGACCGAGCGGTTCTCGCAACGTGAAGGAAAGAATTCTTTACGCCGTTTGCACGTGACCGCGTTCGCGGGAATTCGCGCTCATCAAATTCCTTCTCCGCGAGGAAATATTACGCCTCTTACGCCGCCCCTCGCCCCCTTTTGCGTCATCACGCGCCCCCTTTTTGCGTCGAATTTTTTCGACGTCCAACACGGGGACACTTGAAATATCTTGCGACGAAAAATAATTGCAGCTCTGAATTTACGTGAACGTCAGCACATCACGTAATGTTCAAATTTTTATGAAAGAAACTAGATCTGTAAGTAGACCCTGTATCATGATATTGATGATAGCCGGTTCTGCAAAATTTCGTGATTGCAACGCTATTTATTGCAGAAATTAGATCGTACATATAGACTGCGGTAACTGTTCTGCTGTATTATTCCACGGCATAGATTGCTTACAGAGTTGTAAACACATTGTATAATGCAGCCATGGATATTCATGGGGTTCCCCATGGTACAGTACTGTCTCGAGACGTGGGTGGATCACATAATATTGCTTTAATTATATTTTAGACCGTGTAATGCGTTATTACAGAGAACCCGTAATTAAGAGCGAACTTATTACTTTAATGAACGCTTTTTCGATTGCAACGGGTTGAAGTTCTGTGTGAAAAGACATTAGCCTGTTGTCTCAAGACTTCGTTTCGTGACCAGGCTCGTGAAACTCGCGTTATTATTTATGTATCGGTATCATTCCCATTAATTCTCCTTTTTACGTAACATTCTCTCTGTATATTATTTTCTATTGACGTAAATCGGCAATAGAAATTTTCGAATTTGCAAATGAATTGCATTCCCAACATGTCACGGAATGCAATTAGTAGTTTCGAACGGTCTTTACGGTTTGGATGTTTAAAGTTCACTTGTTTGGACTTTGATGGACGGCGTATGGCAACGTCTTCAACCGCCTGGTCTGATTAATCACTCGGAACGTTGCCTTATATTTCAATAACTCGGCTGGAATTCTCCTGAATCCGAAGATTGTTCGGAACAACGATAAGCTTCTTCGTATCGTGATCGCATTTCAGTTGCCATTCTGTGTGGAAAGACACGTGCTTCCTCGTTTTCGACATTCAATCTATCGTCACGCGATCGCGAACTCTCCTCCCTCGAGAACGTCTCTCTCCCTCTTTCCCCTATCTCTCTATCTTCCACTATCTATTCTCCTCTTTCTCCTCCGTTCGCAAAAGGTCAATCGTCCGCAAGGCTATTGTCGCCGGATCTTTCCTCAAATCGAAAATAAAATTCCGATGACCACGTCGTCGCCTCGGAGTCCAGCGGAAAATTTTCTGTAATCGGATCTGAACGCGAGACTCTCCGTATCGCGCGCGCGACTCGACTCGATGAAGTTACCGATTAAAAATAGACCAATTAACCTTTGCCGTTTCTCTTTTCAGCTGGAGGAATGCATGGCGCCGGAGGAGTCACCGGTCAAGGTAGGAGAACGATTAGTTTCTTAATCCGCTTGTAATCTGCTGCCGCGATGCCGCAGAGACTCGTTGATTAATCTGCAGATGACGATTGTGTGGAAATTATATATAAAAGGCGCGCTCCTTTCAATTAATTTCAATCATGCGAAACCAAGAATCAACGAAAGAATATCTTGAAACATGTGCGCCCATAATTACGAAAGTGGTCCGCGTCTTGTATTTCTTGTTTCGAGATATTTCAAGGATAAGGATGTTGAAGTAATGCTTCGTTTTTTACGATATCGTAAAAAACTGTTAAGCTCATTTTGCTCGAAGTTTCACTTCACAAGCTGCATCCCAAGAGAAACATTTTCATTCAAGAGAAAATATAAAGATCCCGGCACAGCAAATAATTAAATTCGTCCTCGTCCAAAGAAGAAGAACCTTGCAAATAGAAATCTGTGAACCACAGACGACTTTGAATTACTTTGAAACCGAGTGAAGGGGCAATTTCGCAAGGAAATCTTCGCGCAAAATAATGGAACACGGTCGTCCCGAGAGATTTTTTCGCAGAGGAATGAATAACGGGGCTACTTAGGTGTTCCGCATACGAATCGAATTTCCACACGATCGCCAGCTGCGGCGGCGGCGGCTGCCGAAGACATTGCGGAACCACGTTCCATCGATCGAGAATCGATTCCGCCCCCCGATCGGAAGTCACTAAATGTCGCCACGTAAAAGTATCCCTCCGCAACGACCCACTTTTCCCCGTCGGTGCGTCGGGACTGCGGTGGATTGCAGCGTCGTCGGGGATTCACAACCTGCACCCCCTGCAACCCCCTTTGGCCTTTTGCTCTTCGCGATATCCCAGTCCGGACCGGTTTATATTAAATATCCGACCGTGCCCGATCCAGACGCGGCACGTTTGCGACCGGCGAATGCAATTACAGCTGCATCGGAACTGGGGCAACCCCTTCGAGCGTTCAGAGCTCCACCGTTTCAGGAATGGAGGTTTGCCAAGGAGAGAGAACGGGGTGAAGTGACCATAAGTCACTGGACGCTTATATTGTTGGCCGTATCTTGCAGTGCTCTTCTGTTTTTCGTTCGTCGTTAACTTTTTTTCAGAGAATACATACCGGGTTCACTTCACGAGTACCTCAACAAAAATCAAAGGAAAATTAAGTATCAATGTCTGCGTAATGTACGTTTCGTACATGATCTTTACGACCATTTCTATTGTCTTCGTATTAAAGTATATACTGCCTTAAGAGTCGCCACAGGGTATACACGAACGAAGTAGGCAACGTAATTTAGGGGTTGTTCTCCGCATCAGGTTTTTCCTTTTCGTCGGCCATAGGTAATTAATTACATCTAATCAGTGAGTTTGGAACATTTTATAGGCGCGTTGGGAATTGGGGATTTCCGCCGGAGGGTTGGTACACAAGTTAATGAGGTACATAATTTGGAAACTAAATAATTTTAATAACGTTAATATAATATAATGAGCAGCCCCTATATTACACGCGTGCTGTAATTCGAAGGATCGTACTCCCCGGAGGAAATGCCGACAATGAATATTCTATTCGAGATCGTGGCAGCCTATTATATTTTAGAAACTCTGGTATCGATAAAAATTTTAAATACAGTTTCGAGAAGCACGAATCTTTTCAAGTATTTATTATTACAATCTCGTGTAAAATCCACGAAACATGAAATTGACGAAGTCAGTGTAGAAAACGATGACACCGGTGTACCACGGCGAAAAAGGGGTGCAGAAAAATCATCAGAAACCGGAGTCCGTCCTCACGGAAGAATGCCCGGTCCATTATTCGAAAGTAGACAGGAAGAACTGAAGGACTCGTCGGAGAAACTTCGTCGAGGACTTTCGCGCTGTGACTCGCTTCAGAGATTATCACGTCCTTTCTCACCCTTTCTCTGGCCAGCCGTTTCCTCCTTTCCTGCTCCTTGCCCATCCTCCCTTATCCCCTATTTCTCTCCCTCTTCTCTCTTTCTCCTCCGTTTTCCGCGTGGCTCATCTTGCATTCTACGAGGATTAAGGCTGACGGCATTCCCGGGTTTAATAAGTGTCGCCCGAATGACGTGAATTAGTCCAATATGTCTGAAGCTCCCGGTAGCAACAATTCAGGCCCGCTGCATCGCGTAATTAAAATTACTCCGCGCGTCATACTTTACGTCAGGGGGCTGCTATGCTATGGGAAGGGGTGCGATCGAGGGGGTGGGCTTGCAGGGGGTTGGTTGTCGCGACGTCCTCTCGCAGTAATTGAAGGCCCCAGCGGGGGTGGTAGGCACGTAGCCGAGCATGCACGAAAATCGGCCGAGATACGGACCTAACCTGTTTCAATGCTTGTTTTCGTGAGCCTGTCGCCTCCCATATGCCTCTTCTCTGATGTACAACATGCTGGAGGCAGTCTAGGTGCTGCTACAACCCCGATGAACGAGCTGAAAGATTCTAAACTTCGTCTTCGACCTATGCAGGGTGTTCCACCCAAATATCTCCTTTATTTGTGATGACTAGATTGCGAATTTTATAACAAAAAATTGGCACGTACCATTTAAAGCAGTGAACACGTTGAAAATATTTAAAGACACCAGAGTACTAGTTTTAGCTTAACAGAATAATTAAAAGAAGAATACAATTTTTACTTGGCTCCTGTATCCTACCATCAATGCGAACATTTTTTATTTTACACAAATGCAATGTAAATGGTATCACGAGGTGAGTGCTTTGCAAATGTTATTTTTTCTCGAGGTCATTCTTTCTGGAGTTTACAAGGTCATCGATATTCTTTTTCTTGTAAATATATATTCTTCATGTATATTATTCATCTACTGAATTTTTCTATAAATGCATAAATATCCGCACCACAAATAAAAGAGATATTCTTCTCGTCGTACGGCAGCGAGCAGAGTCGCGCGAGGCAGATGGCAGGCCGCGACGGCGATGACGGCGATTAATTAATAATTTGTAGGTAATCGGAACGATTGCCGAGGCATTAATGGGAACACGAGGCGGCTGTCTGGCATGGTGTTAGAGTCCCGGCCGCGACTGTAATATCGTCACGGCGGTGTGGTCAGCGTGTCACGTCACGGGACTTCAGAGAGCCGGAGCCGGAGCCGTCACGGTCCGCGAGAGGATCGTTATATTAATTTAGGGCTAGCGCTCATTAAAACTTAACGATAGCGCTCGTTATCCTCGCCCGATAACGACGTACGCGCCGATTATTATTCGCCGATTATGTCGTGCAGCGTTTTGTTTCGCCTTCGTTACCGTGGCCCAAAGCGGACCGATTATTACGGGGCTCCGCTCTTTTCCCGCCGATGGCCTCTCAATACAATCCTTCAGGGCCCGATACCACTCGCGTAGTATCTTTCTTTCGCTGATAATCTTTGTAAGAAACGCGGAAACGTTAGCGACAAAGTTTAAAAAAATTACTAGACTCAACAAAGCAGTAGCTTTACCAGTCACTCAGAACACGCGAACGTGGAGTGCAGCTTTTACGCAGTGCGAAACCCCTCTCTGCACACGTTTCGCGAACGATCCTTTGTTCGGAGAAATCAACGGTTCGCGAAAACACGCAGCCCGCCGATGTCAATTAACAGAGGGAGGCTCGTACGTTGATTAAAGTTATCGGTCCAGGTAATTAGTGATTAATTAAGGGATCGTCCTTTAGAGCGGCGTGGCCAGGATCGTTCTTCGTCATTGGCACCGCTAATTGGCTGTAATTAGAACGCGGGCCACTCTATTCCTCGAGTTATCCGTGAGCTCCTTGATCCCAGTGTGACTCGCCACGAAAATCGTTCTTTCAGTTGATCGGCCCTGTGGTACATAGATCTTCCTGGTCTTCCCGAAATATCTACTATAAACACTGCTAGACGCTCTGGTCACAATTAATCTTCGATCTTTGATCCTTCAGTCTTTCGGTTTGCTAGAATAACATTGGTAATATTTATGATCGAAATTCTCGAGTCAAGTTTTTTTCCGTGTAATAAATCTTTCATTTTTCTTTAACCGGAATCACCGAAATAAAATAGATGATATTTTTATATAGCAAATCAATAATGTTTCCATTCCTGTGACCACTGAACTAGGTCAAAGAACATTTACTCTGGATGTATTAGCAGGTGTTCCACTCGTACGTAATAAATTCTCGATTTCTCAGTTCTGGTGTTCATTAAAGTAACTGAAAAAAGGTTTCGCGAGTCGAGATATGAGAAGACAGTGACCAAATTCGTCACCGAACAGCAGGAGCCTCATCGTGACCGCGTCTCCCGCTGTTCTGTGCCATTTCCGGGCACGGTCCGTCCCGTTTCTAGCAGAATTCTCCAGCAGGTGGCTCGTAATAATCAGATTCGTTCCAGCTCGGAGAAATCGGTCGCTAAAAATCGAGAAGGTTATTTAATTAGTATCAAAGGTATCCGGGTAACACCGGGTGGAACGGCGCGGCTTGCACGTTTAATTACACCGATGCCGAGGGAGAGCTCGTTAACGGTCGCACGGGACTGCGTAACGCAATTTTTAAACATCGTCAAAAAATTTATTACAACGTGTCACGACTTCGTCCTTCAATCCACGTTTCCGGAGAAAGAGGACGTCCGCTGCTGCCATCTTGCTTCCCTTTTCCTGTCTGCGCACCCTCGTGTTTCAAACATTATGGTTTCCTACCTTGAGAATTTCCTACCTTGCGTATTCGCAAATTTTTACAATCAGAACGTATCTTTTTACGAGTGCACTATGCTGGTGTACATTGTGAAACTTTTTTAAAAAGTTCGAAATTGATATTAGTGTTGGAGGTTTTTGTAGATCGATTTTGAAGGCGGATGTTTAGCGCTGCCGATCGCAGTTCGATCATTATTCCAACGGAGACCGTGGCAGGCTGTAACCGCGACGTAACGCGTCGTAATGCGTCATAATGTATAATAATGCATCACGTAGGGTCGCGTAATGCGCGAAAATGGCCCCCTCCAGGCGGGCTGGTTTTCTTTATTTCATCGCCGCCATTAAACGCGCCGTGATTTCCGGCTGGCACCGGTGCCGCGGCGTAATCTAATTTCGCGGGCTGCTCGCGCAATTATTGCCCGGCGCGAAAAGGTCCCGGCGAACCGCGCGATATGTCGCTTTAATGGCCATTATGGGCCACACCCACGACCCAGCCGTCGAAATCATGCTACGAGACTCTGTTCCTTGCCCTCTGCGTCTTCAATTTCGTGTAGAATTTCTGTCGACGCGTGTACAGTGGAAACTGAGAAAAATAAATGGCAATTATGGCTGCATTTGTGCTTCTCGAAACTTGATAGAAGATTTAGGAATATTCGGCGTTAAAAATCGGATCTCCCGGTAAAAAGTTTCGCGAAAAGGCATATTATTAAGGTAACAGATCTGTTCCCGCGGAAACCGAATTCGCAATGCACGGGTGAACAGTAAACGGCACTTTTCCGGCATAAACAGAGCATCGTCAGTCATTAAACATGGTAATGCGCGGAAAGTTGCCGGTAAAATATGGTAATTAGCGTCGACGAGATTATAGCTATGCGGCAGCGACGACGGAGGGCGGCCCCGTGGTTTCCGCGGCCGCGACGACAAACAGCTTAGAATAATTTAAATGTCTGCCGCAGATGGGGAAACGGTAACGTTTAAACCGCGTCTCTTTGCCGATCAAACACCGTCCCGGAAGTATAATATTGAACGGTCAAATTGCGCGATCGAGGCTGCTCGTCCTTGTCCATGCTCCCCGGCTGCTTTCGAGCTTGTGCAAACGGAAGCTTTCTATGAAAATATTTTCCCGACCGTGCCACCTTTATTTGCAATTCAATCTTTTCGCTGTTTCTACCCCGTAAACCACAGGTTCCCATAACTTCCCCATACTTTTCTGAAAAAAAAACAAATTTCCTTCAATCCTTCATCTTTTAACTATGTCCTTTTATATCGAGTTTTTCTTTCAAAAATAATTCTAATAACATCCCTCTACGTTCATTCAACTTCATCCCCCAACTGCATCCGAAATTACCAATGCACCCTCAAACCCTTCGTACACTCTCTAAAGGACAGGGTCGCCCAGTCTGGTATGGCACTGTCACCAACGAACACCTGAGCAGCATAAAAAATACAGACAGACTTTATTATTTATTACTTCCGGCAAGTAACTGCGAAACAATGCGTTTCTGGATTAAATGTATGAAGAACGCTCGTCGCGAATGACAATGGGTGCGCAGTCCCTTAAGCCGCGTCCCCATTTGAATAACAATCCATAGAGTTACACATTAATATCGATCCCGATTTATTTCCACGCTTCGGCCGTGACTTTCAGTTTATATTCGCGAAAAAATGTGAGGAACTGGAAGCAACGTTACAGAATTGCTATCTGCGGATTGTTTAGAACATCGTGCTAATAAATTGCACAAGTGGACACACGCCTCCAGAAAGTAACTCGCCACGGCTCCTCGGCGTGCATAAAAGCGAGCGTGCACGTATGTATGCTAATCGTACGTACTTCTTCCTTACTGTACGAAGATTCATGGCACAGTACAACTTCCCACCCCTCGTTAACGTTAACACCTTATTCAGGGTCGACATTATCCTCGTCGCAGACACGCGAGTCCAAAGGCTGGCAAAGGCACAGTGAAATCCTGAACAGGAAATAACAATACGAAAAATTCTTGTTAAAAAGACATTCAAGACAGAGATTAAAAAGAATTCCTTCTTAAGGTGTTAATGAGTGACCCCCGCAATGTGTTCTCCTCAAGTTTCACTGAGAATGGAGAACACGTTCACCTGTCTCTTAGTCTGCTAAGCCTGAAGAGTATCTATCGCTGCTAACTCCCCGTGAAGTAGACCATAGATGCTTTATATGGAACTGTGCTGGATAAGTATATCATTGGGAGCACAAGGAAAAACCTTCAGAAACTGGACCTGGCTGCTGGGCTTTCAGATGCTTTCGAATTTTGGAAAAATCTCGCTCGTAGCATATCCGCAGTAGCCGGTCCGACATAGTAATCGCGAAAGTTTGTAGATCAGCTGGCGGACGAACGGGTAATACCGTGAACCGGCACCTGTCTCGTCCGCTATAACGCTGATTGAAGCTAATTCCGTGGATTCCCCTGAGCACCAAGTGCCAGAAACTTGATGAAAGAATGAGCATACTGTAAAGCTAAACGTGGTACAGTATTTCTTATTTGTTCCCCAGGAGAATAGCTTCCCGAGACGCTTACCGGTGATTCGTGACTGACCATGAAACGTACGAACACGAGTCTTGCTCGCCGAGGAGCTTCGATGACGGGGCTGTGCACTTGAAACTACGTTCAATCATCTCCAGAAAGATCCACAAAATTCTGTTCAGTAAATCCTATCGAAATTTCGGCTTAAGAAGTTGAAACGTTGAGTGTCGAGCGTTCTTTCAAATTAAATTGAATATTCAGAGAAGTACGAAATTAAAGGAGGTTTATTTAAATGCTTCTTCATTCTATAATGGTTTGTTACATACTGAAATTCGCTAATCACATTATTTATTAGATGAATATCGGTTGTTAATGATATATCGATCGTCAGCTCGTAAAAACACATTTAAATATTTAAATAAATACCTACAAAATAATGAATTTTATTAGTTGATTTGTTCGCTGCGTACAGGTGTTACTTTCATTTGTAGTATTAATGGAATGTACCTCCCGTTGGACGTCTTACGTCAACCAGTCTCAAGATAGACTCGATTGTGTTTCTTAAAATAGAGCCTCTCAATTATTGTTCGTTCCAGTTATACTTCGTGGCTTATAAAGCCGACTGTAAAGAGGAAATATAAAAATTGTAATGCCACGTCAGTTTTATCTTACTGGAAGTTCTTTCGCAAGACGGAACTGCTCCTGTAAGTTACTCCAGGTTGATATAAAATTGCACACGCATCCGTAGTCTCGTTATCGCTCAACCCTAACCACTGATCACCCCTATTTCCGGAAACACTCGTGTCCCCGGTGGCTCGATCGAAGGAAAAACAGAAGAATCGCGTCGCCATCGACGCCGTCGTCGTCGTCGTCGTAGACGTATACGTTCTATTAATATGCCAGAAACGTAACGCTATAAATTCTATTTCGAAGCCACCCCCGGCGGCAGCCTTGAGAGGCAAGGGCAATCGATCTGGCAGGCCGTGTTGTACAAGACTGAACAAGCGCAACACGGTGGTATCACCTTTTCATCGTAATCGCTTTTCCGTAGAAACTCACTGTACGCGTGCCTCGCGATCCAACGACTCTCGTCACCAGTTCTCTTCTCGCCATTCATAAAGATGTAGACTATTCAACAATAAAGTAGTAAGACAACTGAACAACTGGTTACGCAGACATTGATACCAAATTTCTAATCGGTGGCGCATTGAGCGAAGATTTTTCACCAGTTCTCTTCTCGCTATTCATAAAGATGTAGACAATTCAACAATAAAGAAGTAAGACAATTGGTCAGCTGGTTACGCAGACATTGATACCTAATCGGTGGCGCATCGAGCGAAGATTTTTCATCGGAATGTTGCGCGGCCGGTTGAAATATTTAGGTGGTGCCGGTCGCCTAATTCCTCGGATTTTTAACTAGTCCGCGACGGAGATTGAAGTTTTTAATTTTTGACGTGTTCGTCGGCACTTCGTCGACAGATTGAACCACGCGGCTGCGTATCAACGTTATTCGACGGGACGAAAAAAAAACAAATTGGATAGATATAGTTCCCGCGGAGGTGGTTCGCAGGGAATACGAGAAAAGCGGGAAAAATGGCAGAGAATTGAATAAAAATTTACGACGGCTCGAGGAATGGAAGGAAGGAAGTAGCGAGCGAGCGAGCGAGCGATTTTTCGCGCGACGAGCACAGGCGAACACGGCGAGACGCGCGGCAAACATAGGTGTTCCCGGCATTAAACCGCCCCTATTAAGGATTTTATTTTATGGAGGTTGCTTTATGGGATAACAGAAATTACCGCATAAAATTATTATTTCGGTCCCGGGGGGGAATAAAGCCTCGCAACTCGTCCATTCTCCTATACCTCGTTCGCTCTGCCAGCCTCGTTTTCTCGGATCGATGAATCGTGGATTCGTTAATAAGAAATTGAAGAGTTTCCTCGAGAAGAACCCGACCGTATTAGAAGCGAAACTTCGGATTATGAAGTAACCATCAATCCGGATTATGCGTCTATTAACGCGACTGTGCAGACGGGTTATTCTTAAGCCGGCAGTAAACTGTCTTTCGAAGCTTCGCCAGGCAGTTTATTCTGATTAACCTTTTTAATTAGAAATTTTATTATCCACGTCGCGATGGACATCGTACGTTATTAGATGATATAGTTATTATTGCATGTTCGAAACGTCGATTTTTCAGGATAATTCAGAGGACGTTTCCTGTTGAATTTACTGTCATTGATGTCCCTTTGTGTCTTTCAGGTGATTGGCTTTCCACTATTAACGCTGTTAATTTTATTTTTCAAATAATCTAGGGAAAGTAGAGAGAGTGTAAGTTTTTCGACCTAGTTACTTTTATTACTTTTAAAAGTTTACCTTTTTATCACAGCTGCATAAAAACGTAGCAATCAAGCAAGGGAGCAGCCAGGATGGAGAGTGGCACTATAGCTGCGAATTGCTATAAAACACGTCTAAAAATGGCGCTGTGACACTAGGCGTAACCGAAACAACGTTATATCGAAGCTTTGATCAGCGACCTTTGACCGCGTCCATTAGCATGACCCCTATTACCAATCCCGCCGCGAGAAAGAATGATCCGCTACCAATTATGTAATTCGCAAAAGTTCATTTGTAAATCCTCTGTTAATTATTCTAGACTTTCTTGGGCAACTGGCAATAAAGATGAAATCTAGCGACGGTCACCGAGATGACATTCGCAAGCGGCAGATCCTCAACACTGTTCGGCCCGCGGTCTCACGTACGCGTGCATACAATCGCAAGAGGACACGCGTGCCTGCACGCATTGCGCGCGAATCTCCCGACAAAACGGGGCCTATTTATAGCGGTTGCACCGGCGCACCAGCGTAGCTTCAATTAGCGAGAGTAACCGCAATTTGCTCTTAGTAGTTGAGCACCGGCCGTTGCTCAACGATACTCTCTGCCACCCCCACTCTATTTCCCTCTTCCTCTCTCTCTAACTCTCTCTCTCTTCGTCGACCTCTCCCGATCACGGGCAATTTGTTGATGAATTTTCGTATAATGGGCCGCCGTTAATTACATAATGCCACGCTGCCCCCCTCGGCTGGAAAAGTTAACGGTGGACCTTGGACGCTGACCGTGCGGCCGGGTTTTCGTTCGCCACGCTAAGCGGTCGCCGCTTAATTACCCGACCACCAGCTCCCGATAATGATGACGACTGGTCGGGGCATTATAATGATTAAAATTGATTTCCGAGAGGCCAGCTCTTCCCCTTCACAGATAGATTCATTCCGATCCGATCACGAAGCTGAACCGTTCGAAACGCATGGAATACAAACAAGACAGGACATGGGCAGGAGCCTCCTAGTTAACCCTCCACTTGTTGAATTAAATAATTTCAATATACATGGCTAGAAAGTAATTTCGGTATTTTAAGGTAAAATTAAACCGAATTTCTTTATTCCAGCGATGAACTTTAATGAGTAACATATTTTTTTGTTTATTCGTTTTAGCAAAAGACTATTGAACAAGACTTGGATTTTTAAAAAAATGAGCTCACTTTCTCAGAAACCCAATATTATAGTTTTAATAGCCGAGCACAGTGTTGACGTTATTTAATCGAACAAGTGGGAGGGCTAACTTCTAGGAGGCCATTCAGGAAAAAAAATCTGAAAGAAGACGACAATGATTTTCGCGCATTGGATCGTTTCGCAGAAACGGATCACGACGATCGTACGATGGCTGAAGCCAAGATCCGTTGAGGAGTCTCGAGGAGGATGGGAGGCAACGGTCCAAGAAGCGAGTCACGAGGCAAATCATTGTCACTTACGGCCCACGGAGGATGTTGTTATGTTTCTCGTGATTTCATGATTAGGACGCCACTCAAGCACTCAATTCATTAGCTCGTGTCGCGACTCGGTTTGACTGGGCGCATCGCGCTCGTTGTAAAGCACACACACTCGTACACATAACATGGGGACCATTCCAGGGCCATGGGGGAACGAAAGGGGTAACCAGAGAGGCGAGGTCATCGGCGAGAGAGCGAAAAGGCAGACACAGCGGACAGCGTCGTTCTGCCTAGCACGTCCTGGCACTGACACTATCTGGCTGCGGCCTCTATCTGCTCCCTGGCGCCATCACACACCCCCTGGAGATCGAATTAATTTCGACTTCGTCGGTGACTGGTTACACGAACATGATCCCGTGGAACGAAATGAACCACGGGGCTTCACTCTCTTCGCTCTACCATCGTTGTTTCCTTCACCCCTTGTCTTATGATTTTTATCTTTAACGCTAAACCTGCCACTGCCGATCAAACGACAGCTCTGACATTTTCAATTTTATAATTACCGAGATTACGACGTTGCTTGCGTGGAAATTCGAAATAAATAGAGCCATTTTTATCAGCTGTAACATTTTAATCGTTTTCACTGCTCGGTATTTTCTCCGTAAAATTTTTATTTGGGAGGGTAAGAATACCGTTCAAGAACGCCGTTCGGGGAATCGTAACAAGATTTTGTTGATCCTTATTTCGTTATAATCGCGGAAACAAAAAGTTTGCTCCCCCAGTTACGAGGAAACGGCTGCACACTAGCGTAGAAGGCGAGATCGGAGAACTTACGAGTTGAACATAGTCCAACACGGAATGGAAACAGTTCGACGCCTGTAAAACGATTTAAGAGGTATACCGAAGTGCTATATTCTGTCGGCGCTCCAGCACGACTGGTTCCACAGTCCTTCCTTTTGCCTAGAGAGAGATTCTATTTCGTCGCCTGGCATTCAGATCATCGTGGCCCGATTGTTTCCCCGGCGTTCCGTTGCCCCAACAAAGACGTATGCGTGAACAACGATGGCATTCACAGACGATATATATATCGCGGAGCGGGCGTCGTCGCGAAATTCTAGAAGCTTTATGATAAAACGCTTTGCCGGATTCCCAAGACCGAACCCGTCCCCACGGTTTTCTCGTCGGCCCCAGAACTGTTCGTGGCTTCGAATGGCTGGTAATCGGTGATGCTGGAATGGTGAAACCGGAGGACGATGGAGAAATCGGGAAACAGACTGTTTTGGGCTGTGGGGGATCTTCTCGAAGCCACTCGCGAGTTCGGGGAGATTTTTCTTGTACTTCGTAATATCGGTGGACTGCGGCGTGATAAAAAAAACTAAGATATTGACACATTTAATTAGGAATTTTCTGTACAATTGTGCAAAATATTTGAACAAACGCTTTATAATTACGTTTGCTTAGCGAGATGTCCTAGCAGTAGGAGTTTTGCAAAAATAGTGTTTTCTCGCAGGTGAAAGTGACTTTCGCTGTCAGACATGCATCATCCAGCGGGCCACGTGTGTAGTCTTATCGTGGTAAAATTGTTTACGCTCGACGTTGGCTCGGAGTAGATCAGTTTTCCCACGTGCCTCGCGAGTAAACAGATTTTCAAATGCTATTCTCCCTTCTCTTTTTTACAATTGTCCCGATATAATTTCTGAATAGTGAATTATTATTTTGTTTCTCGTTCTGAAAGGGTTGACATGCATTTGTATACTGAAACGATCGAGCTTGTCTAGCTAGCACCGGATCATGCGGGGCGCGCAGGGTGCGTATACAGTACATGTATAGTTGCGTGCTTGGCGAGCGTGGCACGAAACATCCGTGTTATTTAATGAGGCCGAGCGGGACAAGAATTAGGGCACAATACGCGGCCTGTCGCGTTTTAATACGCGGGGAAAGATCAATTGTTTCCCCTGCGGACGCAGAGGTCGCCGTTCCGCGCCGCGTTTCGAGAACCGGCCGACCAGTCAGCCAACGAACTAGCTAGCCAGCCAGCAGGCAGGCAGGCCTTCCCTTTCCGTTTCTCTGTGACTGTATCAGTCGCCGCCACGTGGTACCATTTTCACGGATGGTTCCCTCGAATTTGCATTTATCGCGTGTCGCCAGAGTCACGCACCGTTAATGCGTACACACTTGTCGCTGGCCCCTCTATTGCCCTTTCTGCCTGCGTCCACTCCTTCACCCCCTCTCTCTCCATCCCTCTCCTCACCTCCCTCTCTAGCTTTCTTGGAGCTTTTCAGTTCTAATTTAGCTTTTACAAACTTATTGACAAATTTTAAGAAAGTGTCATGACATGAAATCCTATTTTTTATGAAACCAGAATTTCTATATTCGAAACAAAATCTTACTAAACTCCGACGAATTTTGCGTCCTAGTATTTTTTACAAATTTTCATAAGCCATACAAAAATCCGCAATCCATTCATTACACACGTCTCAGAAACGACAAATTTTAATAAAGTATCATGAAATGAAATCCTATTTTTTATGAAACCAGAATTTCCATATTCGAGACAAATAAAAATCTTACTAATCTCCGACGAATTTTGTGTCCTAGCATTTTTTACACATTTTCATAAGCCATGTAAAAATCCGCAATCCATTCATTACACACGTCTCAGAAACATCACAAGAAAAAAATAACAAGAAGCCCTCCCTTCAACCCTAAGTCTCCCTAGTGCTCTCTCTTTCTCTCTCTTCTTTGCACCAGCTTCAAGGACGATCCAGCAATAAGGGCTCCGGCATATTTATTGTAGGAGCGAGGCAAGGGCGTCGGCATAAATCCGACGACACGGAGGGAAAAATAAGGTGGCCCGGGACACACGGGGTGGACGACGAGAGGCCGAGATATACCCTGGAAGAGAACACCTATCTCCCGCGGAACACGCGACGTCGTTTATTTTTCGTGGCCGCGTGTCCCCCAGGCGAAATGAACGCTACGAGGAACAAGGAGGGTGGAGACAAACAAACCGTGCGGAGAAAGTGAAGTCACCGGGAGACGTTATCTTAGCCCCCTTGCCCGTCCCCTGTCGACCCTGTCGCGACTCGTTCAGCACAATGACGACCCAGAACCGAACGAACCTCTGCCCGCGACAGCTGATTCTGCTCGCCGATTCATGTAGCTTGTTTTTCTCTATTTTCTGCTCTAATTTCGAATTCTCTGCTCTAAGAACCCAGACATTTCTTCCTGTTCAAATGAACATCTGTTGGAGAACATATAGGCACACAATTCATAAGAATTTTCTCCTTTTTTGAGGAAATTACAATCTAGAAAAAACTTCTAATCACTGACATCGTAAAATAAATCGGAGGGCAACGGGTTAATTTGGCTCGAAATCGAATCGCTCGGTTCGCCACAACGTTCGAGAGTGTCTTATCGGAGAAATTTATAATCCGAGTCGATAACGTGTAATGACTGGGGATCGATGGGTAAAACGTTGAAGGACTACTGCCTGGTAGGATGGAAGAGGCGGGACGAGGAATAAGTTGGTGAAAAGTGCGGGGGAGTAGCAAAGAGTAGAGGTGGTTCTCTCGGTGAGAGCAAAGTTCTCCGCGTCTTTTTCCATCGTTTCCGTATTCCGAGGAGAGAGGCAAGTTTGCCGGTTGTCAAAGTACATCGGTCGGTTTCGAGCGAGCTTTGGGGCGCGACCCGTTCAAAGAAATTCAAATCGAATTGAAATTAGCATGGCAAAGTCCGTCCGGAGGACCGTCCCCCTCTGATCTTCAATATTCCGGTCATAATATCGGTTTCCATTCGACGATCGGCCGACGAAAAGAAGCCAAAGCGCATGCCGGCAACAATGATGCTTTTCGCTGGATTTACCATAAACAAATTCAAATATTAAAAACAATTTCGTCCAAAAATAATCGCAGCTTGTTATTAACCCTTTGCACTCGGAGGTATTTTTATGTTAAATTTTATCCAAATTTTGGTATAATACCTCATAGAATACTTAAATGTTTAGCAATTTATTAATTGATTAGATATCGATATATTTAATAATTTAATAAATACTTTGAATAATGGTACCAAAGGTTTAATTATTGCTTTAGTAATCCAGTGAAATGTCTCTTTTTTTAGCAACACAATTGATTTTGAACGACGTGACTAATTTGAAGTTTGAAGCGATTTAATTTTAACTATATCTGCACACATTTAACAGATGTATAGGTAAAGAATAAGAAGAGGAGAGAGTGGGAAGCTAGATTAACGAGGTTACGTTGCCGACGTGGAAACCAGACACCTACGGTCCTCTTTCCATTTCAACGGCAGGAGAACACTATACTAGAGAGATCGGCGCGCGTAGGTCGCTGGTACACGCGACAAATGTCATGCACGCTGATTACGATGCCACGAAATGTCAGCCGAGGACGTGGTCAAACACGCTGTTCGATTAGAGAAATTGAGAGCATGGTAGTCGCGTTCCGAGGACTTGAAGAGATCCCGCGTCTTGTTGGTCCGATGACTCTGATGGGGTTGCAAATCATCAAATATACTGATTAACGACACGCAACGCGCAGATTGATGCTTTACCTGGAAGTTGGGAATGACTTTCAGCTCCGACCATGTTCATTCGTAATTTGCAGTTCAATTATAGCAAATGCTTAATTACAGCATCTTTGATCTCCTAGATTATTCCAACAGTGGAATGTTCTCTAGTGGAATAGTTGTAAATTCATATTCTTTAGAATAGTAGAATTAAAATTTTTCTATGTAGATATTTATTCTGAAACATTTGTTCTCCAGAACGACGTACATAATATCAGACTATTTATTATTGTTCAATGGTTATAACGATCGGAAATATACTGCCAGTAACACGAAATCAGAACTGGATCGAGAGATTCAGTGGTATAAGTCGGTCTGACCATGCCGGCTATATCTACTGTGAATTTGGACGATCAATACTCATGTTTAATTGCGGATATTTGCGCCGATTTACGTTTAATTACTAAAGCACGGTGAAATAGGATTTTATTTTCACCAGTAATTCCAATAAACTAAACAGAGTATCAATTGAAAATAACACTCCACGACTTTTAAAAGAATTTGAAGTAGTACTTCGACTCTTCTTTGTAATCCTTTAAAACTCCTTTCGAACTAGTGAAATATTCGAAGTTGAAGGACAGAGCAAGATAAAAGAATGACGTCGAAAGAGGTTTTCTTTGCGGATGTTTTCCACGTGCGGCTTGGAACAGTTTAGCCATTCCCGTCGCCGTGGTACGAAGCTTCAATCAAAGAGGACGTGGTTTCGTTTAATCGTATCTGTACCCAGCAAACGAGCGAAAGCTATTTCTCCTAATTTACAATGGTAAGTCGCAATCCGTTCCCTCGAATGCGAACAAATCCGATGCGATGAAACTTCGACGAGTCTTCTCTCGCTCCAGCCAAGCCGAGGCAGGCCCCGTCGACGCGACGTTTCATTTAACCGGGCCGGGAATAGCAAACTAACCCCCGAATCGAGTTTCCTCGGTCTCCGTTTCTTGATTAGCATTTTTCGCTGCCGCTTTCCTTCGATCCGACGAAAATCACAAAACGGGTAACGGGTTCGTGAGCTGCATCGCGAACGGCACTTCGCAAACTCGGCGATCCAGCATTCGCTCATTTTTGTGACAGGGTCTCACGGATTTTCACAAAATCTCATTTCGATTCGACACAATCTTTAAAAATTGCTGCATAACATACCGCAATGTTTGAGCTGTAATTTAATGCAAGTCACATTCCTCTATCGGAACACTTTATGTACTGGTAGCCTATCAATAGGCTCTTTAATCATTATGCTGTAACAAACGGAAGCTTAGAAATCTTCCTCCACACAATAATTCCGCAGGAAATTATTGAATTTTGTTATCAAAGGTGAGTTGCTGGTTTATGATTAAAGTTGCTGTTGCTATCGAAGGGTTCTTTTAAAAAATCGTCAGCCGTGGACTGTTGACGTTCAACAATTATGGACTAATCACAAGCATGGCTGGTTCTCGCGGCGTGTTCATATTATTTGCGATCGCGCGTTGCTTTATTTGTTTGGTCCACGGGACAGACAGACGTTGCGAAACCGTGGCGCGTCGTGAAAGCGCAAATCGGTTTACGCCTATGACACACATGCGCCTGGTCTGTGTCCGGCTGTGGGTGGGTCAAGGTGTAAATCAAGGCTGCTCGCGGAACGCTGGAGAATTGCCGCGTGGGCGGCAACAGGAAGTTCACGACACTTCGAAGTGTAGAACATTACTTTGATAGAAAGTTGCATTATCCTCGAGTGAGTTATTGATGACGGTGTTATTGTGTCCGCTGGGACTTTGGGCGGTGCCGAACGAATTATTGTTTAATTAGCTTAATTGTTGGAATTTGTTGAATTTGATTCTAGTTAGTGTATGGTTATAGTGGAGCCAAAAAAACCCAATACAGTATTTTATCCATATAAGTCCTCAGGACGGGTCTGCCGAGGGACATTTATGGGGCAGGGACAGTATTCTTTGACTTTTGCCGAACGTAGAGAAGGACAGCCGAGCTCGAGAGAAATGTAAACATAGCTAATCCAAATTTCCAACTTCCTTATTTTTCATTATTTTTTTCGTACAAAATGTGATCATCTGACAAGAATCCTGTTGCCCATTGGACCTGTTAAATCCTCCATCTTTCAAACATTTCATATGAACCCTAATGAACCGGATTTTCCAAACTCACCTCGAAAACTAATCTCATCCGTGGGAACCGATCTCTGGTTACCAAACGACCCCAATTTTCTCGAAAACCTCGTTCTACCTTGCACCAGATCACGAACAGAATCCGGTACACGGAGTCTGCAATTCCATCTACAAAATTGCATCATCAAGGGACTCTCCCACCCACCGTCTTCCCGTTTGCCATCGTATCCGGTTAATCATTCGTAGTGAGATCGGTGAGACGGTGTAGCATCGTCGTCTTGTAGCATCTTTCCGTCTGTCTGTTCCCGGCGAAACGAAACAACGAGAAACACCTTTCGTCAAAACAAACAAGTTTACTCTGCGCGCATCGTACGTGTACGGACTACCCTAGGAATAGTCGCGGACGAGATAAGGAGGAGGAACCGCGTTCTTCCGGAACGACGGAAGAGCTCCAATCACGGGTGCTGCTGGCGATAAAGCGTTTTCCCGCGTACGCACGCAAGTAGAACCGTTCCCGAAACCGGTCCCGAACGGTTTGCGGGCCGGTGACGTCGCGCGAGACGACGCGTACGTGAAAGAAATTCGATTCAATGGAAATTGAAGTAGGCAGACCGTTGAAATTCTCTGTGTGCCCTGTCGGTGTTCAACCGGGAAGCAGACAGATCTGAACGGCCACCAAGAGAGAATAGTAGAGACAGAGGAGGGAGAGAGAGATGGGAAAGAGGAGCATAATAGAGAGTGACATGAATGGAATAAACTCATCTAAAGTAGAGGGGGAACCGAGATGACCTACTCGATAAGAAACTAGGTGGAATAATAACATGGTTGCCCGATGCACCTAAGGGAGCGCCTCTCCTCTCGAATGCTGAACGATGGGAGAATGTTCACGCTCTAACCGGAGACGCGTTAGGTGTGCTTAGAATTTTAGGTAGCTTAGAATTATCAGATCAATTTTTCTGTTTATACTTGACTTCTACTATCGAGAACTTTTTTAAGTCGGATCTCCTTGAAAATTTTAATTGTGAAAATGTTATTTAAAAAGGTTCCAAAGTCTGCGTTTTAAATAGAACATATTACACTGCCCCCAACAATCATTCGACGCCCGAAGACTTTGTTATCTACAAAGAAAAGAATCAAGGATAAAGTACTTAAATGTTTAAGAAAATTGCTCTATTATTTCCGTTTACTTGAATATCTTGACAGGCAACGGAAATAGTGTAATAAAAAAAATTAGTTCTTTATATTTTTACGAAATGATGTCTGCTCTGTTTGCAGTATTTATTTCATTAAATTAAAGGAACTGTTTCCGATTATTGAAGTTATTCCTAGCGGAAAAAGGATTACACACGAATAGAATTGAATAGAACATATTTGTTATTCGAAGCCGAATAATAGTCGCAAGGTTTTTAGGTGAAAAGGTTAGTCACGTGTTTTCTGATAAGCAAAATAGTTGGTATTTGTTATTCAAGGACAAGGAATAGTTACGTATTGAAAATAGTCCGAAGGTGTTGTTTACTTTAACGACTTAACTATAGATTCTCCTCGAAGGAGGTAATGCTTCTAATAAACGCAAGAAAATTGTGGGTTTTGTTCGTCTGCTGAATTCTTTTTGCACAATAGTCGAGGCGATAAATTCGGAAAAATGCGTAATTCACCGACGATTTGGCGGAGCGTCGGTGACAGAAAAATATACAGCGACGGTAACCATCGTTGGAACGACGGTTTTCCGCAAGCGAGGTATTCGCGGAATTTATCACGCCGGTTCCAAGTAAACAGTGAATTTCCGTAATTGAACGAAGGGGGCAGGACGCTGCCGCCGGTAAAATTTCATCGGTCAATTTCTTTGAAGGTCCGGCGCGCGGTCGGGGTCTCGTGACGAAATTGATAGGAGCATGAAATTGCTTTCAGTATGATTGCACGGTCCGCGAGATGCATAATTACTGCCGGCCGCCGGGTAATACAAGTTCGATGAATTTATCGTCGGAAGTGGTTGTAGCGTTTTCTCGGAGGAATTTATTGGCGTTCTTCTCGCGGCAAAATGAAATTCGCAACTATTGTTATCAGTCATAACGTTGCTTTCGCTATTCCGACAAGCCTGCAATTTAATTAATCATACGGTTCCGCGATCACACACACACACCGAGTCCCTTCGAACCTCTCTCTCTCTCTCTTTGAGGTACGGTACACGAAAAGTCAATTAAGGGCGCATCAAGATTTCACGTATGAAAAGAAAATTGTATATTCGCCGCGTCAGTTTTCAAAAGACATTCGCCGGTGCTCTCGTGTACGAAGAAGATGTTAATGCAAAGGCAATCACGGCCACGTTCGTTTCCTCCGCATTTACACGTACGCGCGTGTCAAAGGCGATCCTTCAGGCAGATAAGCCTGCAATCAGCGAAACAGCGATAATCAAACGCGAAATTATAGCTTGTGTCGCGGTCAAATTGTCCATTCACATTTTATAACAATTCCTTATGCAACGCTGTTTACCGGGATTCACGAGATCCTGCGATACTGTCATTGCACGTCAAGAGAATCGCTCGCTGGCTACAGGATCTTGTAAAATTGATGGTTCGGATTTCTGACGGCGTAACATACATTTTATTATCATTTGTGTACACGCATAATACTAAATCGCAATATCTTTGTTATATATTTCCACGATTCGAGGAGTACAAATTTTCAGCTCTCCGGTGCCGATTCTTCAAACAGCCACACACAATTCATCTCGATTTCCTCCGGCGGGGCGCGCCCCACGCGAATCCGTGCTCACCGTTCATTCACAGTCCGCTCAACGATTTAAACTCACGCGTCACGGACGCCGTCCATGAAACTCGATTAATTGCCTCGAAGCCCAGTAGTCCGCGCGAATCGGAAGTAACAACGATGCTCGCTTGCGCGCGGTTAAGTAACCGCGCCGCTCAAGATAACTCCGAGAACGAGCACCGACAAAAGAAACAAAAGATAAAGACATCAAGAAGATGGGGGAGAAGACAGAAAAAGGTTGGACAAAGAAAGAAAGATATACGAAGAAGAGAGGGGAAAGGCTTAGGTACGCGATCTAGAAGCACGAGACCGCGCAGGTATTAATTTAGCGGAGTGTACGCGAAGCCAGTAATCGCGAATGCGTATACACGGGCTTCCGGTTTCCGGCGGCGATCAAGGCGCCGGGGAAGACAGCGAACGTGGATGTAGACGTGGGATGTCTACGTGGATGTAGAACGTCACGAAGTGGGGCTGAAAGGGGCCTGGTGAATGGTGGGGAGGACGGAGGACGAAGGGAAGCAAGGAGGGAGAAGGAAAAGACGAAGTCGAGCGTCTCGCGATGCGCCGGAACGGAAGTTGAACCGCTTGGACAAGTTCGGGACCGTCCGTTAAACGCAATTCCTACGCGATTCCTAGCCGACGCTTCCGGTTTCCGGCTCGTTAGTCAGTCCAGGACCGTGCACCACCGTCGTTCGTCATACTCGACGTCTCGCGAACCGGGCCCCCAGCTTCCTTTCCTCATAGTAATCGCGCGCGATTCGCCTAACTCGACGCCGCTCCGCTCACCGATCTCGCCCTACGCTGATCTTGCTGATATATCTCGCCGATGGACACCGATAAGCCTGCCGCGGATTTCATGCGTTTAGGTTTATGCTGGACCGACGAGCATCCGGCGCGATCAACGCTTAATACGCTCCTCGCCTCGTTTGCGATTATAGGGAGCCCCTTAGGACCGTTGGAAAAAAATGTATACTCTGTTATTTCGAATTTTTATTCTTCAAGTGTGATCAGCCATGATGTAAATCGAGAATTACTTTATTTTTTATGTAGTACGTTGAGATAGTGTTTAAGACACGGTGTATGAAGCAACCTGTACACCTTTCTCCTTCCACAGGAGTTTGATATTGGACAACTAACTCTTCAGGTATGCGGTATGCGAGAGAGTGAATGGTAACTTCGAGAGACAGGAATGATTGTCGCTGTATGCGCGACAGAGGTATTCGAATGGTGAGTGTGAACAATACGTGTTTAGGCCAGAATGGAAGAGATTCGAATGACTGTTTAGAATGGTTTCCTGCAATTCGAAGAATGTATATGCCACGGGAGCGATAGTAGGTTCACGGTATATCTACATGTATGTATTGAAAGGTGAATGGCTAAAACTATAGGAATGCACGATTTCAGATGGATTATTGCTAGAATCTGATGCATTTATGGCGGTAATGAGACTGCTGATTTTTATGCAACATGTACATATTCTGCATCGTTGCACGCCACTGGAATCATATAAATATTCCTTTAATCATCATTTTCCTTCAGCGCTGTCCGACATAGAACAAATGCTTAATCTACAATTTCAACACACCGTCTAGCCTTCGAAAACTTTAATCACTTACATTGTAAGTCTTCGAACGCGTTACAAGAACATACGCGGCCGCAAACAAAACGCGTGTTTAACCAGAACCGAGCGGCGGATAAAGCGCGAACTTGGAAATTGTTCTAACTGTTATCTACTGCGAATAGTTGTTAATTTTTTCCGGCCTTACAAGGGTAATCTTCCGGGAAGAAGCGGCGAGAATTCCGGTCGGCGGAAATTTCATTAAAACTCGGAATTCTCCGGACGGAAAATATTTTTTCAGTAACCAAAAGGGAAACGGCTGTCCTCTTCCGAACGTAATCCGCGGCCGCGATACTTCCCGCGATATTTATGCCGAGAGGGGTAACGAATTGCCTGGTCTGCGGTAATACGAGCGGCTTATTTTCCGCGGGGGTGTATATTTTTCGTTAGGCGAGCATTATACCCGGCGTGCGCGCGCGCGCGTCTAAGGATAATGAGAAAAAATACGAGTGGAGCCGGAAGGCCGCTCGAAATTGGTGCGAATAAATCGAATTTTTAAGTTGCTCTGTAACGGGAACGTATGGCTCGCTACGTCCCACGGGGATCCTGTTTACTCTGCGATATTCCCGTTGCTCCCTTCATTCCGCACCATTTTCCATACGCCGCGAAGCCTGGATCATTTCGTTTTTCGATTTCGTCCTGTCCAACTTTTTCCGCGTCCTCGCTAATTATACATGGCTCGTCCCTATACCCTTTTTCATTTCTGACTGAAACCTCGTGCTGTTCATTGCATGTTACGGTTTGCAAGGTTTTACAAAATCGAAAAATTACGTTGTCGTTGCGGGACCAACATTATTCAACACTTGTGCACGAGCCAGTCTGTTCTGGAAACAGACCTTTGCTTCTGCAATATACAGGGTGGTCCACGTAAACGTCTACTTTATTTTTATTAAATTGAAACTCAATCGGGAACTCGATCGTTTCCCGCGGAATCTCTGTGACCTTCGTAGCTCACGCGATTAATTTTTCAGCGTCGTGCTCGTCGAGGCCGCGATTACTTAACGCGTCGGCGTGGTTGTTGTCCAAGGAAAATCATTTTTCGTTTTGTCACGCCAGATCGAACATCGGTCGTGCCCGACGATCCATTAAGTAGTCCAGACATATTTTAATATTTTTCCAGTTGATTTTAAAAATTGATGGGTCGTGGAGAACTTTACCTGTAAAATGATTGTAGAGCAACATTATCGATCCTCGGCTAGCTCCACGGAAGAAACGAGTCGCGATCCCTTTCGCATCTTCCTCTCTTAATCGGAGGGAAAACCGTAAGATAATGCCGTGGTTCCCCGAGCCGTGAAATTTCCCGCGATAACTGAAATTGATTCGATTTAACTCGTTACGGGGCTGAATTAGATTACCAAGTTTTTTAATTTCGTCCTTCCCCGAAGCTGCCGCGTTGTTTGTTGGACGAAGTTTACAATTTCGAATATTTTTCCGCGGTTTCGGAATTACCGGGAGTTTTCAGGTGGGGAATTTTAGAATCAGATACGAGATAATGGAAATGTTTGCGTTCTCCGAGTACCACAGGAGTTCGGTCCACCACCAGCCTTGCACGCCGAGATTACTTTTAGTTTGTTGGTCGACTGCGACACAATCGTTGCTATTAATTGAGCTGCTCATTTGCCAGCTCGATTAACTCCGCAATACAAAAGGAATCGATAAAATAATGCACACGTGCGTAACGACGCGACGCCTCGAGCGCACGGCCGCCAACAGTTAATGCTTCCGTTATCAGCAATCTTTCACCGAGTTCTTTAATAATCTGTTGCATCCAGACGCGGAATAAAACAGCCGGAGCGTTCTGCGGATGCATTTTTCAGATCGAAAGGTGCTTTTTCACAGAGCGAACGCGGAGGAATTTTACTGGCAGGCCAACTCCGGTAAATCAGTCACCGGTGACCAATTCACGATCCCCGAGTTAATGCTTCCCCACGCATGCATCGTACCGAGAGCGTATGCGTTGCTTATCGTCCTCGACTTCCATCGAACTACTACATCATGCAAATTGAGCAATTCCGTCCGTGGTTTATACGCCGATTATTCGCAGTAAACGTCTGTCGACGTTCCGTAACGACCGCAGGCTAGGCTGCGCCGCTTCTCTGGCCGGGGAGAGGGAGCAACAAAAAATAATTATTTAAATAAAAATGAATTTTTTAAAAATACCACATTTTTATAACGAAGTAAAAAGTATAAAATAATCTTTCCCATACAGACAGTCCTGAAAATTTGTGAATTTTGAATAGCTACGAAAATACATGTAAAATTTGAAACGAAAAAAGTGGGGCGCGTACAATAAATAATTGATGCACGTATAGTACACCTAAGTCACTTATATCGATTCATAGAAATGAATCGACGAACTTTATTCAGCGAGAAACGCACAAGGAAAACACGTGTTTACAGATTCTCTTTGGACCGACGCAGATTCTCCATCAATAACCACCTCGAGTGAGATTCATTCTGTTTTCACATGTACGAAGTACAGTTCAATAGATTGCGCGTCAGAATAGAGGTAAACAATACGAATAATGGTCGAAGAACAGTTTCGCGAGGAAAGGGGAAGCTTACCTTTGATCCTCGTCGGCCAGGAACAAATTTGCCGCGTACAATAATAACAATTAGACGCGTTGGGAGCTCGTTATGCCACGGCAAAGGAGATTAAACTAAATCTCGGCTCCTCGGCTGCTGGAGACGGCAATATCAACAGGCAACTTGTTCGTAGGTTCCATTCTCTCTCTCTTCGTTCCTTCTCTCATGCTGTTCTCCTGTTCTCGCAGGTAGCCATCCGTTCTCTTGGTCTGGCCGTCGCTCTCTACCTAAGCACTAACAAATGGCTCTTCCTTCCTTTCGGCTGCAAGGTTGTTCCAGGTCGACAGCCGTGTTTACACACTGCGGACGCAGAGGCAACGCGTGTTCTTCGTTTACACGGTTTTCGTTCTTCCAGGGACAATGGCCATTCAGAAGCGTGGAAAAGCCATCGGGTTAGGTCAACCCTCCTGCAAATATTCATTTGGACCGCGTCTTGTGGACGGCTTCGAGCCTCGAAGGTCACGGAATCTCGCGTGCTGTGCTCAAGTCTGTGGACTGTGCTACCGGAAGTCGTATGGTCGAAGAAGAGGCGATTTCTCTTGACGAAACCGATCTATAAGCTTGTTTCTTGCTCTGAGAAGGCATTCAACCCTTACATGCACTCGGGAAAAGAGTACGATCGTCGAGGAATTTATTGAGTCATTCTTTTTAATGTTTGTTGACTTTGCTCGAAAGGAATAGTCTTCGTTTCATACATTTGTGGCAGGTATGTTGATCAATTATCTTTCTTGTCCATCATTTCGAACTATTGGCAAGCTACTGCCCAGTTAGGCGATATTCCTCGAGCATTGCCAGTCGGATTGTTGATTCCGTGAAACAAACGAGGCTATTTCTGCCAGCAGTTTTTCCCTGATAAAGAAGCGAGGCTCGAGGACTTCGACTTTCGCGCTCGCGTGACACCGATGCCTGACTGACATAACGCGACCGTCCCATTTCCAACCGATTATGCAACGTTTGTTTACGCTGTGCGAAGGCATGAACTGGTCGCGTGCTTCTGCTGCAATCCGATTGCATTTGTCGAACCAGATGGAGAGAGAAAGAACGCGAGAGAGAAAGAGAGAGTGAAGAGGATGATAGAACGAATGATACCGTTGTCATCGGGACCAATACGTTGCCAGCTGAGCGATACGAGGTCGCGGAAAGTTGAGATTGCTCGAATTTTTCCGCGGCCACGCACGGCCGACCTTCTGCTTCGATAGAAAATCGATCTCCACGGAATTCCCATCGTAATCGATCCGGGAAAAGTAACGGTTTCCTCCCGTCGGTTCTCGCAGCGGTAAATATTTATTCCGTTTGACCAACTGCGAGATAAATTTCACTGGAAAACTAAATATTTCCCGGCGCATCGTAGATAATGAGCGAGAAACGTGTCGCTTTGACAAGTTCAGAGAAAATTACAGTTGGAAACTAAATATTTTGCTTGGGGCTGTTGGTGGTGATTAAAAATTGTTCCGAGAATGCAGAAACTGTTGACGCGGGACAGTGACGAGGCAATTTTCAATCATTAATTATTCTATGCTGCTTGCAGTAGATTATAGTGTTTGCGATGACTAGAAATTTTCTGAAGAAACTGTAAAAAAAGAGGCGATCTTTTCACCGGATCCTTCGGCGTAGCATTCGAACGCAGCCGACAGCCTATCTTGTCTCTTTCCTGTTCTTTCATTGAAAGGGGGAGTGTCGTCACAACGAGCATCCTCACGAAAACCAGGCTGCTCACAATGCAACCGGTCGCAGCATCGGGAAAAACGTGTCCCGGTGAGATCGAGAGCGTTGGTGGAAACACGGCAGCAAGAAGATAATATTTATCTTGAACGTCAAGCAACGGAGTGCCTCTCGCGCTCGGGGAGAACGAGCTCTGGCCGCGATAAGCTGAAAATAATAGGAAACACGCATGCCGTATCCCGGGGGGAAGGACGCCGCTCTGCGACACGGCCACAAAGTTGCATTAACGGTCCCCTGTTTCAACCCGTGGCTGCCTCTTATCGACAACAGAACGCCATCGCAATACCCGGCCATCGCCGTCGCTGCAATTAAAATTCAAATTGAAATTGCACCACTTGCTTTTTCTACATTGTCGGTGCTCCTCCGACGCTTCTCTTCGAACAGCAAGCCCCATTTTACTTGTTCCCCTGCGACCGTGTATTTTTGGAATTTCTTTCGCGATAAGCTGAACCACAAATAAATTCTCTGCTACCTCGTGCAATTCTTCGCGGAGACGTAGATTCTGTATTTTTCTACGCTGAATTTTCAACTCCGAGGGGAAAAATCGAGACCGTGTGTTGCAAAATTGTTACGAGATGTCCAGTTAAAAGCGACTGGTTTTGCGATAACAAGTGAAAAATGAAATCTCCGTTCGGAATTTCTTGTTGATTTTCTCGCGTTTCGGAGAATAAATTTCAGATAGCGGAGCCTTTAATTTTTAGCGTATCGATATAAGAACCGTGCAATATTTTCGAAATGTAGACTAATCGGGTTCCCGCGTCAGGATCTTATCTGCGAGGTAACACGTGCAACTCGTTTTAATTGAAATCAGCCATCATCCGGTAAGTAAGGTGGGCGTTAATCAGACTGTAGCGCCGGCACGAAATTCCTTGAAGACTATCGCCGTCGTCGTGTATTGAAGCAAAATATTAGGAGTCCTTAAATGGGTCAGGCAAGATAACTCTGCTCGCGCGACGCGTCGCGACGGTTCTTATCAGTTACGTGGAAATTGAAGTCTGTCTTTCACCGGGTTTCCCTGGGGCTGCCGTGAATAGAACGTAAGAACTGTGCCGCGATAAGCTGGAAACGATAGTGCGGCCACACGTTTCCACGTGCACATACCGGTTGTACACGCCGTGTACTACCATAGTCGTTGGGAATATGCTGGTTATACTCGTTGTACGCGCCATCTTGTTTCGCGAAGTCCATATTTCCTCGGCGTAATTAGACGTTCCGTGGATAGACGTGACTCTCTCTCTTTCTCTCTCTCTCTTCGTTGGTATATACACTTTTGATCTGGCTGAGGGGAGAGTTTCTTTGTGACGTTTCTGCGAGCGAACAGATCTGTCTTGCCGGTAAATAAATGGACCGTGGAAATGTCAGGAGAAACGTGAATTCCACGCGGTCGAGATAGACCGTCAACGTTCTACTTCTTGCGGAGGAGCTGATTAGCTGCGAACCTTTTGCACGGTCTGTGAATAAGATGAATAAAATTCAAATCTTCGTGTATTTCTTTCGCTCTTCGTGGACGAAAATGTTCCTAGTATTTTTGCTGATCGAATACATCAAATTATATGACAGTCGTGGGAGAATAAAAGATTTACCGGTATCCAAAGCCCAATAAGGGGCGAAAGTCCCCATCTTTTCTTCTCACGCTGTGAAACATCGAATGAACCTCGGCATGTCCACAATATTTCGCATCCCCGATCATCTTCGAATCTCGCAAAGCTCCTTATCCCCATCCCGAGACCCCATAAGATTAGGAAGAAGCCGGTGTCAACAGTGTCTGTTGAAAAACGAGGTACCCAGGATCGAGTAACATCTACGGGGGCTAGAGAATTTATACTCGGTTATTACCCTAATCACCGTAAAGTAGCGTTCGGCATCGACGTCGGTCGGAAGTGGTCCATTGTTGTCAGAGTCCTCGGCGATGCAGATTAGGGGGCTCTCGCCGGCCGATAAGCCGGCCGATAATACGTTTTCTATTGCGGAGGAACGCAAAGGCGTTATCCAAAAGTTGGAGGACGGAAGCAAGAGGTCGTTCTGTCTCCGGGCAGGATGAAACGTGACCGGTCACCGATCGACCGAGATACCGTCTCCCGGCCTCGAATCAGGATTTCTTCCAGGGGATATCCCTGCTGGGCTTCTTATCGACGTCCATCTTCATCCGCTCGTCCGGAGCTTTTGAAACCGGAGGCCGCATCCGAGGGTTCATCTCCATTCAGCGAAACACGCGATACAGTTTCCCTTCAGAAGACCCGGGGAAGGTGGATCGAATTGTCCTCGGCTTCCACCGAGACTTCCTGCCCGAGGACGCTACATACAAAGTGACTTTTAGGACTCGCCATCGACGCCTCACCACCATCGTCTCCCTTTCTACAGGCTTTGAAAAATCGCTGGGAGATTTAAGACTGACGATTCCGATCGGCTGTGATAAGAAATGTGTTTGTTTAATTAGATTGTTGGGAAGAGTGGAATTCTGTTCTGTGGTCTGGCTCGGGTGAGGTTGCTGAAGAACGTTCAGAATATATTCTCTCTTTCGGGGGAATTTCTATAGTTGTAGGAACTGTCTCCAATTAAAATAGCACAGGTTTCGTATAATCCTGAAACATTACTGTTCCACATCCTGAAATACGCGCCACTATCTTTGGCTCTGTAGAATCGTAGAAATTGTCCAGACAGGGCTGAAATACGTGACACCACTTTTAGCGAATTTCTACAATTGTAGAAACTGCGCGCATGTATAAAAGTACGTCGGGATCTACATACTGAAACACGTATTACCATTTACAAACTTTTACAATTGTACTTTTAGAAATGTGCTGAATTGGTAGATATAAATATTCTTTCAATTCACCCCCTAATACCAAATTAATTATTAATAGCTGCTCGATCGAAGAGAAAAAAAATTGATATACAAAGATCTAAATAGCCTAGAACAGGGCCAATCACGCAGTTGTCAGAAACACTCTCCCCAAGGTCTCTGATCCAAGGTTAAAAAAATCGCATTAGCCCCCATTCGGAATGAACTATGTCTCATGCTCATATATCTCATTTCGATCGCCATGCTGCCTTTGACCCTCTGTCGGCTAGCATGTGTCGGTAAATAATTTCAGGCCGTTCCGGATCTCTATGATCAGCGTTGAGCCTGTATCGAGATGGATACGCTCGATTCGAACGGATTACCGTCGCGTTCCCAGCAGTTTCCATTAACGTGCGTATTCGGTGTCTCCTTGTTCCGAGGGTGGCCAAAGAAAAATCGAGGGAATAGAGGGTAAAAAAGAACCTAGATCACCGTTACTCGGAAGGAGAGAGAGAGTGAGAGAGGGAGAGAGAAACAGCCGTTCGAAACGGCAGTCGATTCAATTCAGATTGGAATCGCGAGCCGTGCGTTGATACAAGAGGGTCACCGCGTTGCGTCACATAGAATGGCCCATTATTTCGGCAGGGTATCGGCAGAATCCTTCGGGATTAGGGCTAGATGAACACCGATGGCACCGTGATCCCGTCGAATCTGCGGCTACGCTTACGCTGCCGATTAGGATCACTATCCTCTACCACGAGACGCTTCTCACCGCGTTGCACCTAGCTCGATGAGACCGCGGTGGCTTGACGCTCAATGACTTCCGGTCCCCACTGCTCGGAAAACACTCCTTTCGGGAGCCGATCGGGAGCTGGATTCAAGCTAGACTACCTTCAACATCTGGAAATTGGAGGTTCTTGAGTTCATTTGAAGCAACATTTTCTTTTGCAAAAATGGCGTCCGTGGCTTTGCTAAGGAGATATTAACAAAAAACACAATTGGCTGACTGTGCCAACACGCGTCTAGGTCGCACTCTGATTGGTCTGTGTTTTTTTGTTAATAACTCCTTAACAAAATCGCGGACGCAATTTTTGCAAAGGAAAATGTTGCTTCAAATGATCTCAAGAATTTCCAATTTCTAGATGTTAAAGGAATTTTGAGACACCCTGTATATATCATTTTTGCCATTTCATGGATATGAAGCAGATTTAACACCTCCTCCAATACTTAAAATTTAGTGATTGATTAGATACAAACATATGTAACAACCTACACAAAATATTTTATAAGGGTTGTTTCGAATAAGAGAATAAAATAATCATCCAGGGATAAAACAAGAAATACGTTTATACGTTTCAAAGGTCCGACAAAAACGTTTTAGGCAAGCGACGATGGGTCTCCGTTGCCAACAGCGTGGTCGCTCCTTACCGCACGCTGTTACCAACCTCACAATTTTGACTAATGGAATGGCAATTTTTAATGGTGACTCTGAGTTGCCCATCTAGTGCTAAGGGTTGAGCATTCGAAGCAGCTTGACTCCGAATTTTCAGGATCGGTTCTGTCAATGGGCAGTTTCCTGTCGGAAAGTAGTCCCCGGCAGCCGACAAAGGGCGGTCAGCGGCTGTCCGACGGTGCATCGTTGTTGCTTCGGTTGCGCGAAGGTTTTTCGTTGTGCAAACAACCCGGTCGTGTAAACAGGGTTCTTGGGTTCGTTCGCGGAGGCAGGTTCACCGGTTGCCAGCCCGGTTCGTACTGGACTAGTCCGGGGCTGTTTGCACGGGCGAGCCCCGAGGTTGAGGGTGGCCCTGGTACACAAAGGTGTCGAGTGACCGATAGGAACCGGCGCGAGATCAAAGCTCGTTACGACGCAGCCCGAATACCCGGCCTAGGAGGGAAGAGGGCTACAGTACAAGCGCGGCCTCGCAGCGAGATTGTGTTCCACGGGGGAGGAACACCGCGTATCTGGCTTGTCCAGGCCCGGTGACGGGGTCACTAGATACCCCCTAACCGACCCCCTACAGCCTACAATCTTCGATCGTACATTGACGCCGCTCGCTCTCGTCTCCCGAGAGTCTTTGCATTGTTTCCGCCCTCGTCGGATCGTTTTCCCAAGGAGGATCTCTCTGCCGAGGGATAATATCGCCCCGAGCCTGGATACTTGCACTGGGTCAGGGAAATTAGGGTTACGTCGAACTCGGTGTTTGGGGAGATCAGGATCTCATCCTTCAGTTCTTATCCTCCGATGCAGCGAGCTTGAAGTTCAAGTCTTAAAGAGATATCCTGGTTTTGTACTTCCAAAGAATTAACTCTTCTACATTTTCTTCCAGTTTTTACAGGGAATAGGCTATAATCGGTAGCGTTAGTTGGTGCACAGAGGTTATAGGGCTGAAGACGTTGATGCTTGCTCGAGACGACGAATTACACGGTTCTTGGCCAGGTGTAGCATATGGTAACTGTCTCCTGGAATGTTTGATTGTGACAGAGTAATGGTGATCGAGCGGCGGATGTAATAATTCAGGCGGTGGGTAACATGGACGTGTTATGGAGATTAGACACTCGATGAAAGACGTCGAGTTCGGGGGTTGGAAGCTCGTGATCAAGAGCTCAACAATGCGTAAGGGATGAAGTGCGCCTCTTTAGCTCTATTATCAGACACGTTACAAAATGATCTGTAAGGATATTTATTTTCGGACGTGAATCGATAGATCGGTCTCGATTGAATGAGCAGAGACAATTTGATGTACGACTTTCGCTTCTAGGATTTAGAACGTCGCTTTTGATCATGCGGATGTATTAAGTTATTTGATGGTTGTTCTCGTAGTTGCACCGGCGAGCGAACTTCGAAAGCGTGGATGCAAAAGGTGGTCGAGGAGGAACGGATTCCTTAGATTCCCAGCGGCCTCCGCGGAGGCGCTTTCAAGTATAACGACGTAGCAGGGGCCGGGAATCTCGGCGGAATCGGTTTTAAATCCGAGCCCGGTTTCGTCGGTTAACCGTCGTTTGGTGGACGGTTAAAGGCTCAGCATCCTTTAAGGGCCTGTTCACAGAAACGAGCCTCGTATCTCTGTCTCCGTCGCGCGACCGTTGGAATCCCTAATTGAAACATTGCCCAAACCCGGTGGGGTCCAGCGCGAAGCGGCCTGTTCCAGGAATCGACGGTGAAAAAAAGAAATTGCTGGCTTCGGACAGGCCCACTCTCTTGCTCCCTCTCTCCTTCTTCCTCTCTTCTGGTTCTTTTTCCTTCTCACGGCGTTCCACCGACCAAGGAAAAGGGATTGGGACGTTGGTGGGCCTGAGTCCAGGGCTAAAAACGGAGAAAAAGAGCGGAAGAGAAAGAGAAGAAGGAGAATGCGGCCAGGAATGCGTCGCACCACACACGGTGCTTTTCCCTCTCCCTCTCTGTCTTCCTCTCTGCCTCCCTTTACGCGGCTTCTCGTAAAGCTTCATTCACAACCAGTCCTCTTAGCGAACCACTCTTCTCAGTGAACCTGTGTTTGGATTTTATAGACGAATGACCGACGCCCAGGTAGATCACACCCATGCTTGAAAGTTCACCGTATTAAACATTCTAAAAAAAAATGAACCTATCGAACCGAACGAACACGTACATTTTTTTTTATTTAGCTCTCGGTAACATTTCCCGAGGGGTATACATTGTTCCCACGGAATAATGACGATCACACGATCCATTAAGGATCCATCGAACCGGTTGGATTGACCGAATACTTCTACTTCTCGTGTACGTGTGTGTGTAATGGTATTTCATAGCGCTCGAGAATGTTCCAATTCCGATTGTCTCTCTGGGGGCCGTTGTGCCGGCCGAAAATGAAATCCTATCGGAGATCAAGAGGATAGACGGGAAGTAAGAGGATCGGTAGAGGTGGCAGGCTAAATAGGCCCATGGTCGGCTAAATAGGATCAGTTTAGGCGATTGGTTTCATCCTAAAGCGGACTAAATTGCCGGCGGAGAGCTGTCGGGAGAGACCGGGAGATTTCTTCCAGACCGGGTGGCGTGACGCTTTCCAGGGTGTTACCGAGCTATTCAGTGGTCGTCATGCCGCCTCAAGTGATACACAAAAGCGGGCCGACGCGCGACTCTGCTCTACGAAAGCGACTCGACTACCGGTCACTCATAATAAGGAAGTACCAACAATGCTAGGAACTTTTTTCTTTTTCGCCACCGGGCCGCGACGGTTCTCAACGCGTCGCTTTCGTCGCGACTCCTACGCAGGAACAAGCTTGGACCCCCTTCGACCACGATTTCTTTTACCGTACAGGTCCTACGCACTTGAAAGATTTTCAGGATCCTTCGTGCAGGATCATTTCAACGACATTTTCGATAATTTGATTGTGTGAAAAGTGGTCTTGTAAAATTCTTATAAGCTACAGCTAGTTTCTCCTAAAAATACTGCTGAAATATTAATCGACTCTCCTGCTTCGCACGAGAATCCTCCGTAATAACGATCTCCGCGGTGAAATTGATGGAGAAAGCTGTCCAGGCTTTTTTCGGCAAGAGATCTTGCCTGTTCTGCGTAGGACGATGCAATGAACCGACTCCGCGAATTGATTAACCCCTTAAGCGAGAGAATCTTGCGAAATGTTCGAGGAAGAAGGATCTTAAAGATTGAGAAACATTATTATTAATAGTTCCAACGATTTCCATTAAAATGTCTCCGAAAAGTTTTATGCTATTACGTCGAGTAAATGTATTTCGATGATGATTCACAGTCCAACGGCATATTGTAAATGGTTCAGAACAAGAATCGAATATTTTTCGAACATTTGGCCGCTGTAAAACGAAACGATGCATCATCGATGTTTTGTCAGCGAACGTAGGAGCGTCCTGTACGTGCATTGACTATCGTTGAATGATTTGGACGTCCGTGATGGATAGCAGGATTCGTTGTACCGGTGCTCCTATCTGAAGATCGAAGGTTTTCAGAAATAATTGGTGTTGTGTAGGCCCTTTACAGGAGCGTACAGAGAGCGATCACACGAAGGGTCACGACTGTTTGTTCGCCGACCCGCCCGCATGTTGCCGAAGTGGATCTATTAGATCGTGCGATAGGAGATGCCGCGGGGACAACTTCAGTAACCTTGAAATCGAGCCCCTGACAGCCTGGCTGTGTTCGAGCACAAAGGACTCGCTATAACTTCATGGGAATGCCGTGTAAAGAGACCCTTCTCACTGGGAATTCGCTCGAAAAATTCGGAACCGTGGGGCTCGGGAAACTTCTTCCCGAAACTGTCGCAAAACGTTCAAAAACAGTGCGAGATATTCTACTTGCTTAATATATTGACTCCGTTACTTTTATGTATTTTGAATCACCCTGTACATTATGGAATGCGTATATCAATTGCTCGAATTATGATATTTCAAATATGAAGCCTCGACTGTTGGTAGATCATTTGTTACAATCATTGAATTGATGCCATGCAAATTTTGCTACTCCGATCACCATTTTTGGCACAGCCTCTTTAACACGATGTATTCCAATTGTCTTTTATTTGTCCACTTTTCTTGGAACGTCCTGTACAATGCAAGGTATTCCAACATCCTTTGAGTTACGGTCGTTGCGACACAAGATACAGGTCGATCCATGTTTTCTAATCCTCTCGGAGACTTTTTCGCAACCACAATGCAAGAGATAATGGTTAATTTACAGTTACGGTATTGTGCGGGCTTCGCGCACCGAACGGCCGCGCGAAATTTTCGCGTGTTCGCTCTATTCCTCGTTATCCCCGGCGGCCACCTCTGTACCGGCATTCTTAATGCATCCGGGTACCGGTACACACGCGGACCAGCTACGTACCTATCTACTGTTCGACCCGAACAGTCCATCGAACCGAGACGAGTCTCGTCGAGGACACTTCCGCGTGGGCGGGCACCGCGTGAGAAACTCCACGCACTTTTCGAGGAAAGTCCGGCAATGTTAGACCCGCCCTCGGAGAAAAGTCACCGGTTCTGGGTCAGTTGGGTCCTATGGCTACAGGACTCCTCGAAAATGGTGGTCCGATTTCGACGGAACAATGAGCCAGATTTCCTGACAATTTTCAAAACTGGTGGAACCTAACATATACAGAACGTTCCCACAAATATAGTACAAGCAATTTCATCGTGGGAGATCGTACGGGTGGCAGGTTCCGCGATCATTTTCAGCCGGGTTTCCCGCGAAAACACGCGTGTCGGTCAGCGCGAGACAGTCGACGAGTGGGAGGTATAGAAAGAGAGGCACGGATCGTCGCGACAATGCCACCGGAAATTGACGTTTCCATTGCATAATGGCGAACTTCCGCTTCCTCGCGAGGAATGACTCCGTCCGGCTTGTCACTTTTGTAATGGCCTTTAAAAACCTGAATGGAGCTCTGCCCGCTCGCGAGCGTACGCGCGCGTTTACATTTGCGTTTGGGCGGACGCGAACGTGGGTAACCGTGCCCCGTTAACATTTCGACTATGCGACGATCCACGCGATCGCCTGCAGCAAGACAGGATGATTCACCTCACTAGGCCATCTATATTCAAGTCTGGCTTCGAACCCGTTCTAATCATTTATTCAGTGATCAGGTCGTTAATTTTCTCTTGAGAAAACGAACTGACTTTGCGAACGATCTAATAATTAATACGACTAAATTAGAACGACTGATGAACAATTTTCTGCGGAAGATACGACTACAATGCAGAGAAGCGGTAAAATCACGGTAAGTATAGTGAACGAGCAATAATCCGAAAAATGGAAACAATGTACTGGCTTATCTTATCGAGGAGAGGACACTGAGTGTTCGAGGAACATGGAAACCGAGTGAAAGAAACCGCGACAAATTCCTCGGCGTCGACGTCAGCGGATCGTGTTCCTCCGCATCCTAGGTGGATATATCAGTACAACACAGGATCACCGAATATCGGGGGATCCGGTCCCGGGGTCCCGGGTTCCCGAGGTATATCCTACGCAAACGTTCTCGGTCTGTCTGACGAAAGGTGGACCGATCGTCGGCGGCGATAAACGTCTTGGCGGCCGGTTGAATGCCGGTTACGGGGGCGGCACGACCGCCATTATTATCGTTTCTCGTTGCAGTGTCGGTGAATATGGCTGCAGGCCCCTGGCTGGCTGTCCGCCGGCCACGAATGTACCCGGGGCCGGTGCACAATGCATCGCCGGGGACAAGATGCCGACTTCGAGATAGGCAAATGTAAGGTGCCGGTGCAACGAACCAAGGGATGCCGGCGACCAATCGATTTTTGCGATAGCGGCCGCAAAGAGGAACGGAGAGGATAAAGAGGAACGAGAGAGAAGGATAGAAGTGTACACAGTACAGACGGTGAAATCGCGCGTTCCAACGAGAAACACGGCGAGCATGGAACGCGGCGAACGACGCTCCCGCAGCAATTAAGAGGCTCGATTCTTCCCGATTTCACCGCGATCCGATGAAACTTTAATGGAGACCCGGCTAACGGAACTGTGATGCTGTCTGGACCATCTCCTTCAGCTCAGCTTGCTTTCCGAACGTCTTCTGATGGCCTCTCCGAACCGATCCAGGGGGTTGGATTGTGCGATTTTAGATTGGGTATGGTTATAGGGAATTTGGTCTTTTTATTCGCTCGAGTGTTTGCCAGGAACAGTGGTGACTGCTTCGGAAACGTCGGTGCTCGAGACGATTTCAAGTTGTATTGCTTGCCTGATCCGAATTTCTTACGGGATTTTGGGATATTGAAATAATACATTAACTTTCTTGATTACTTAAGATCATGATAGTAACCCATTAATTTCATTCATTGCGTACAAACACAGAATTAGTACGTTGAGTTTATTCATTGCGTACGGACATGAAAATACTACATTAAGTTCATTCATAAAGTAGGAACAGTTTTGCGAGGCTCTATTCGTAATCAGACAATCGTGACGGTAAAAAGCAGCATGGGGTGACTTTGCCTAAGGGTGAATACATTCTCAGAATACTACTTAACCGTCGTACCTTTCTAAATTAATTAAAGTTGAAGTGACTCGTGACCAGAGAAAGCGTGTCCGTTTCTTGTCAATGACTTCTCGCCTCTGTCACGTAGGTGTAACGCTAATTGCGAATTTTCTTCTGCCACCGTGCGATAGATCACTCTTCTAACACCCACCAGCGGTTACTATGCCGCTTGGTGTCTGTGTATGTGTGTGTTGTCATCTCGTTACAATTCCACCGCGTGAAAGCCTCGAGACGGTATCAACGCTGCCAGCAAGCGAAATGTGCTTCTTCAAGTGGCACACGCGGGGAATCCGCATTTGGTCACCGATGATTCACAAGGCACGGGTACGTGCCATCCTCGTTCGCCATTTACGGGCCGCAGGACTTCATTTCGTTCTTGCGGAACCTCGCGACTTTCGACCACGTCAGAATGCACCGCATACCATCGGCACACTTTTCGCTCGAATCATTATAACACGGAAAATCACGAATCAACTTCTCGGAAATCGTTGCAAAGCCACCCCTTAGCTCGCCGAGTGCCACGCCAATGCCTGTAAAAATCACACAAGATCAAATCACCGGTTCCATTGGAAAATATTATATTGTATTAGTCATTGGGAAAATGAAAGCCAATTCTTTTTACCATTTAGAATAAATTTTATGACATTTTGTTCTATGATCCTTTGTGATTTTGCGGGCTACTTAAAAATCCCATGCTCGTAGAATTTCTGGTTTCTATTAGCAAAAAGTTGAGTTATATAATTTTCTGCGAATTTATTTGCAATCGAATTTGCACCGTATACGTTCAAGCACGACTCGTTAAATAAATTCGGTCTTGCAGTTTTTGTGAATAAAAATAGATTTCCAAGATTGGTGGAAAAGTTGGAACAGTCGATGTTTTCGTTAAGGGGAAAAAGAAACTGCCTCGCCGGTGTAGCTGTCTGTGAGGTACGGGGGTTGGAATCGGCCGAATTTTTGATACGTCAAAGCTTCCGGTCTGCGTCCAGGATTGGCGCATCGACAGCTGCCGTCGATATCTCTCCGTAATCTTCTTTTTCCACTTCGCTTTTCCCTTTCTCCCTCTTATCGGCCGTCTTTTTTCCTTTCTCTCGGTCCTCTCTCCGGACCGATGACGAATCCTCCAACACGGAGACAGAGGGAGAGAGAGAGAAAGAGGAAGTCGAAAACCTTTTGTGACAGCGAGGCGGAACGCTTTTCGAGAACCTGCTCTATGGGATAGAGATCGTAAGATAAACGTGAACGAGCCGGACTGCATGAAAATTGGAAAGTTAGTAGCGGGCCTGACCCCACGACAACCAGCCTCGCGCCATATGGGAATCGAACGATTGTATCGGCGCGATGCTTGTCGATTATTTACGGCCGAATCTTGCGCGAATTCCCGATCGCCCTCTGCCACCCTCGGCTAAGCAGATGACGTGACTTTTCGGGGACTCCACGTGCCCGATGGATCACACTTCCACACGCCATAGTCCCAGCATGACTGTTCTACCCCTTACATTTTTTCCCTAGTCCTTCCGGTTCGGACGCGATTCACTTCGTTCGTACAATGCTCTACAAAATTCTAAAAACGTCCAAACTGTTCGTAAGAATAACTCACATTGTTTATCGCACAATCCTATTGTTCCTTCGTGCCAGGGGAGTAATTATTCGTGACGTTTCGTGGAGGGTCGTCAATGACCCAGCCACGTTTTCAGTCGAATGGGCAGATTCGACGATCGAAGCAGACGGGAATGATGTCACCGTGCTAAATTTTTCGGGATCCCGTCGAACAAGCATCGAAAGGTCAGACGATAGCATTTAATTTTATCTCGACGCGCGTTAGTCACGGGAGTCGAAATCGCTGTGACATATTGCAGCAACTGGCCCGTAGTGACTAATATATTAATATATACGATAATTCGTGCCGGGCACAAATTAGTCTTATCAGTGTTTTATAAAAAGACTGTGCTCCGATGGGAGAAGTTAATTTTAGCGAAGATTGGCAATTGTGGCAACAGTCTTTCGTATCGAACGATTGTGCGTATGAGGGTTGCAACAAAAAGTTGAAACGAGCTGCAGGAGAAATATATTTTTTCATGCAATTATAACGATCCGATACGATCGACGGAAAGATCGTCGCTTGGCACCATCTGCGAACACCCTCTTTTTGTATTCTGTCCACCATCTGACGTTCGAACATTGATGTAGACATTGTAGACGTTCTAAGGCTGTCAACGATGTAGGCTAATTATAGTACGACAAGTTAACAATGTACATCAATTAGGAAATTTCAAGACAAATTTTTATCAAAGATTTAAAAAATGTTCAATAACAATGTGAACCACCGTAAGTACTATTCGACCAAAACAATCCCTGTCAATTTGCAGAACGAGATTAAGAAACGTCTGAATCGTGAAACCTCATCGATCGCGGAAGCTTCCGAGCCTCTACGTCGACTTCACCTTGAGAACTTGTGCGTCGTTTGCGGAGCAGAAATAGAAAGTATAATAAAGCGGTTTCTGTATCAGTAATGATCGATGTCGTCGAGAAGTACGTCTGCTCGAAGTTGATGGATTTAAGTGCGCAAGGTTTCCCTAGGTTATTTCCGTGTGCCCGTCAGACATATTCTAACCAGCGAGCGAGAGCTACATACCCTAAATACGGCGAAGATGAACTGGTCTAACCGGCCAGGATAAACACTCGCAGCATGCCCGGCTCGCTATTTTGGAAAATAGACTTCGTCGAACTCGCTTTAAACTCTGTCTCTCTGTCGCTTTCTCACACACACACACAGACGGCCATTGTGTCTCGTTGCAGGTCGTAGTTTGCTCGCAGATTACTCCGGGGTTCCTATTTAGGCGACCGAACTCGACAATTTTGATGAGCGTATGCGAACGGACGAGCGGTTCTTCGACGTGCAACCAGCCAACTACGACAAAGACGAAAACTGTTTAATTACCGGACCGAGGATTTTATGCGTTTATGACGGTAAAACAGTAAATATTGTTACCGTAAACAGTTGGAATCGATTTTGCGAATCGATTGTACCTATAGAATTTTGATTTTTCAGCTGAAAACGATTAATAAAAATGCCACTCTTTGAATTATTCATTTCTGAAGAAACATCTCTGTAGCCTGTTTTACGAGTTCCCGCTCCCCAAAAATTCTTCAACTCTTCCCTAAAGTCATACCCTCGATCAACGATCGAGCGAAAGTAAACCGTGCGAGCAGAAATGTCCTCGAATTCTGTATGTACGCGCACCTCTCTATCACCGTATATTACCCTCGCCCATATACATATATATAACCCTAAGTATACCCTAAATAAAGATGGGGAAGTTTCATTTTTATTAACCGAAATAAAATTGATCCATCCGACGGGATGGAATACCGAGAGGACGACGATGTCTGCGAACCGATCCCGATCCGTGTCTCGTTTCCATCGTCCTGTGTTTGCTCTCAAACTTTACGAGCCCCTTAATTTTCGATACGAATTCGGCCGACGAATTTTGATTTATGAGAATCCACGGAGCTGAACGATCCATGACATTTGAGACGTCGAAAGAATTATAATCTATATTCTTGCGTGAATAACTAAATATTCTAAATAATTACTTCCTAATACTTGGATATTTTTCAAATATTTTTTCTTGCTCTGTTTTGAGGATTTGAATCTTATTGGACACTATACATGTATGTAATGTTATCGTAGCCACCGATGGAGAAGATAATTTTCACGGGTTCCATGGAAATCCCGACACTTTCACTGACGCCAGATTTGACCGTCAACTACTTTGGCTGACAACGATTTTGACCGACACGAATTTAACCGACAACGATTTTAGATTAGTTGTCGGTCAAAATCGTTGTCGGTCAAAGTAGTCGTCGGTCAAATCTGGTGTTGGTGAAAACGGTGTCGAGGAAATTTGTGTCGGTCATTTCCATGGGACCAAATTTTCGCACTGTGTATCTGCTTTTTTAATTTCGTCAATGATCTCGCAGCTCGGGTAATCAATCATCGAATACTTTCCCCCAGATGCAGCAGGTTGGACAAGTTTAAGCACGACCGGAGTATATAAGAGGGGAGTTTCGGCTTTTATTAACCGACATAAAATTGATCCACTCGGTGGCGGGAGAGCGTCGAGGACGTCTGCGGTGTTTGTCTGCCGCGGTTTACGACAGTTTTCGAGGACTGTTCCGCGCTGATGCCGTGCACCGACACCGTTTTATGGTGGCATGGTGACACGCGTCGGTCCCTTTCACCCTCCTCTCCAAAGAAATGAGGTGACATGATAAATGGCTCGATGCTACAGGAAAACGCGTGCACGAGGCTGACACGCTTCGCCCGAAGGATCCCTGCTCGCCAAGGAAATCGCCACGGACCACGAAACGTTCGATCGAGACCCTCCAAAAACGGGATCCATGGAAATCACTGACACAAATTTCCCCGACAACGTTTCACCGCCTCCAAACTTGACCGACAACTACTTTCGCCGACAACGTCTTTAACCAACAATGACTTTGACCGACACGTATTTGACCGACAACGATTTTAAATTAGTTGTCGGTCAAAGTAGTCATCGGTCAAATCTGGTGTCGCTGAAATTTATGTCGATGATTTCTATAGGACCCTTCAAAAACAGTTCTACTACAAATATTTTCTACGACATACCTAGAAACAACGAACTGTATAAAATTATTTAGGTACAGGATAGAAGATGAACATTGAAAAAAACCGTAATTATTTTATCGAAGAATTTAAATGAAATGTGAGGTGAAGTGGTAGGTTTTTGGTTAGGGGAGAATGACTGTCGACGACACTTTCGAGCGAGAACGGGCTCGTTACGGTGATTCGACAATGGCCGCCCGGTGGCTCGAGGATTTTAATGGAGTCGTCGGCTATCCGCTCAACCAACCGTATTTCGTGTCCTTCCCGATTAACCGTACACGTGTCGTCGCCTCGTGGAATCGCAATTACTCGGACCGCCGCCGAGTACAGGTGTGCACGCACGTAACCGAACGCAGAAGTCTCCGCGGGGTAATTAACCCATTTGCATCCACGAACGTTCTAACGCGCGCATTAAACTGTCCATTATCGCCGTGATCGTGCGTCCCCCGATAAATGGATCCCGATCCCATGCCTCGGCGTCATCGAACATTGTCCCGTCGCCACTTTCCCTGGCCCTTCGATTGTCTTCCTGCTGAAAGGATCCATGGCCAAAGCGTTATCGCTTACACAGGATGTTTAGCTAACTCGATGAGGTCTACGACGTAAATTGTACATCTAATACTGCAGCGAAATTGTTCGCTCTCGAATCTATGAGCGGAACTTGCTAAAACATAATTTTACTGAAGCACACTCCCATTCGAGTCCACCCACTCACCAATTAGAATGCAAGGCACACATAACTAGCAAGTAACTAGAATTTTACTAGATTTTGTGTCGAAACATGGGTTTGCGGGCATATATATTTTTATCTTATACGAGCATATTTTGAGCTGCACAAGGATTCATTTGATAGCTCCATCATATAAATCAAAAAGTCTTTTTGTGACAAAAAAATATATCGGAATCTGCTGATGTTTTTCTCGATGTTTGCTCTACTTTGGACTTATTTTTCTTCTAATCACCCTGTACAGTATACAGCCAATCGATAGATATTCGTCGTGAAATTCGGTATACGAATTTGCGATATTTCCGATGCTTCAGAAGCGAACCTATAATTTCATTAACGTTGGAAATTTTTGAGAGGATCGAGGTATTTCGCGATCGATTCGGTAGATTAATCTCGACCTAATTCCGAGCTGTACGAAAATCGACCTTCTCGTTATTTATAGTTGCATTCCACCGCTACCGTGCGATCTCATCTTTGTGCACGCACGATGCACGACTCAGGTCGCGCGAGTGCACGCAGGTGCAAGCCGACGTCTGCGGTGACCGCTGTGAGAAACGTCGAAACCATAAATTCCCTCGGGTGCGGCTACTTCTCGGTGCAACACGAGCCCAGCCGCGCTTTAATTCGCGCCGCGGCCACTACTCCCGGGGGTAAACCGGGCCCGTTGAATTTCCGGCATCGGGAATTTATGAAAATTTCCTGGTTACGTAGCATGCGTTATTCCAACATCATTTTTCACCCTTCGACGATATTTTAATTCACTTCACGCTTCGCACATCGCTTAAAGATGCAGACTGTAGCTCCTCTTATCGCCCGAGAAAATTTACGAGATCGTATCAAACGATCGACGCTCCTCCAAACGCGAGCAAACTTTAATAAAACTCGAAGATCCTGAGAGATCTCTGGCTCCAGGTCAAATTTGCTCGATCTTCCACTCATCTCCGATTCGATCCGGAATATCAAACGATTTTCGTTCGATACATTAGAGGGTGCCAGACGATCGGTTGTCGGTTCGCCAGTTTATAATAACGCGTTTAAGTATATACAGGCGAGATAACCGACGCTCGATAGAACCGAGCGAGCGTTAATAACTAACCGGTTCACGCAGGCGGCCCGCGATAAGAAACAAGTTTAATAACGGTTTTCCGCGGCTTCGTTCAGCCCATATATCACCGGTAACGCGGCAAATGAAATCTGCATCTGAATCCGCGTTTTTATTCAATTATCTCGAGCGCTTTAATAACATCGCGCCCAGGCCAGGCCGCCGGTGTCAATCATTTTCCGCTTCTCCGATCCCGGGGAGTTTGAATTGATAAACGAGTACCGGCGATTTTCTCAATGGTAACGAAACACTCCGCGAAACTTGCTATTTACTTTGTCAATTAGCCGGCCGGTCCGGACTCGACTAATTAACCCCTTGCCTTACAATATCGAGTCAGACTCGTGATAAAGATTCTAACAGAGTCTAATAAATATGTGTGCTATTAGTTTCTTTTAAATAGAAATAAAATACTATTTTGATTTTGGCAATGCACAGCTATTGGAGAACATGTTGGTATACAATAAATATAAAGCTTCTCCTTCTTGAGGAAATTAAAGATTAGAAAAAAAGATTTTATCACTGAAATCGTAAAATCAATCGTAAGGCTCATCTTGATAAAACGAAATGACTTTACGAACGATCTAATAGAAGATTTCACGATCATAATTTTTGCTTGAAGAGCGAGTTTATTGGAAGAACGTTATGACCAGGGGATCAAGACGATGCGAAAATTAGGGTCGCTGGGATTGAGCAGTAAATACGGCCGGAGTAGAATGAAGAGAGTGTATTCGCGGTCAGTTGTGGAGTCTACACTCGGGCGCAGTAAATCGATTGTAGAGATTAGAGGCGAAGTGAGAAAGTAGACTCGCAATTAATTGCGCAGTCCTCGACTCGGGCCAGAGCAGACTCGTAGATAGTTACCGAGTCTAGGACCGACGCGATGAATTAACGAACAGCTGTAGACGTGTACACCGGAGATAGAACGTGCACAATCGGCGGTAGAAACTAGAATCGGGGACACCGAAAATAGCGTCACCGTTATTTATAGAATCCGACTGGAACATAATCAAACTATCGTCGTTGTCGTCGAGGACATTTTAATTGAGAAGTTGAATTTTGAGAAAATAATTATTTGTACGAAAAATTACCGAATAAAAATCACTGAACCCATGGATTTCATGGAATTTCAAGCAGGGGAGAAAAGTCTGAAAATTACATTAAATTACGGCGGTGCATCCGTCTGTAAGTTCAGGTAATCACAGTCGCCACAAATGCATAAAATTAGTGTCCCCGCAATATTTCAGCTCCCCCGGGTCTGGTAGAGTAGGTTTACGATCCGTGCAGCAAAGTGTAGACTGAATGGAGCGAATTTACGATCGTTCGTGGCATAATCCGTGGGGGAACAGACACGGGGCCTCGTTTACGGGTGAGTTTACGTTGTAATTCACTCATAATATTAGTAAATATACATTATAATTCACTAATATTACGAGTTTGTATTTTACGAAGCGGCGCGGTGCGGCATGTCCCGCTTCCTCTGGATTAAACAGCAACCGATCGTAAATCAACTCTACCTAGTCTACAGTTTGTAACCGATCGTAAACGCGCTCTATTAGGGCCCGCAGGCTGCAAATAATCGTGAGTCTACTTTCCCCCGCGTCGCGATTAGAGCATCTACAACACGTTCGCGAGTCTCTGACCCCGAGCGTAGACTTAATAAATGATCGGGAGTCTACGGGTTCGTAAAATGCAACTCGGCGATCGAGTGCCGCGCGCAAACCGATCGTAAATCTACTCCATTCAATCTACACTTTGCAACTGATCGTAAACGCGCGTTATCCGAGGCCTCGAGGCCGTCGAAAGTCGTGAGCAATGCTTCTACGATCGACGATCTTCGAAAAACGTAAACGCGAAATCAAACGCGAGCTTTTCCTCGTTCCGTTCTGAAATTATTAAACACAGCGAATATAACAACTGATTCAATTCACTGGATACCAAAAGGATCTACTTAAACATACACGTCCATTCACCTCCGCCTACAACGTCGCCTCCTACCATAGTGAATCACCTAAATCATACACCCACCCGGTTTTCCCATTTCCAGGCGATTTCACCGGCTCGTTAGCGAAACTTGGTCCACGCTCAGTGCACCACCTCCATAGCTGCAGGCGTCAAGGCCGTTTAGTTTCTTTTACGGGCCCACGTATGTTGTGGACAAAATTTCACTCATACTATCGTACTCGATTATAGAATTGTTCGAGATACTAGCGATTGATCGCGAGGATCAATTCATTTTGTAATTATATCTTTCTATTATATAAACAGAAAAATTAATAATTTATAAATTCCTAATTTTTATATTTATTTATAAACGATTTAATAATAATAACAATATTCAACAATATAATAACAATATTTAATTATAGAAGAAAAATTCAATACAGTATTAACGATAGTCTTTTGCAAATATCTCGAAAACTAAAAGCGACCCCCCTATATTAGAATAGGAAAAAGTTGTTCAGAATGTGTTGCTGCATAACATATTGAAATTTCATCAAAATCGGAGTACGCAGACCTTATCTATATAATTACCATAGAAATTTATCTCGATTTAAAGGAAATTAATAACATACATATTAATCAGACTCTGTTCCGAATCTTCATCGCGAGTCTGACACGATATTGTAGTGGAGGGGGCTAATACATGTCTAAAAATCGTATTTGACGTCGACGAGCCTGAAAATACTGTTTCGCTCGTACCCAGCTGGGTCCTATCTGTTGGTATAGTGTGCGTCGGATAGCTCCGCAGCCGGAAATGCGAAAAAGCGTGGCTGCGCTCGCATCGGTACAAATAAGGCCGCGGGCACACCTACTCGCGGCCGCGGACGTGTGGGAGACACCGTGTGTGCCACGGAACACAGACGTCGACTTCCTCTCACGATCCGCGGATCCATGAATGGTCCGTGGGCTATCAATGGGCTTACGCGCTACCCACACGCACTCACGGTCTCGCCTCTCTCAGTCACGTGCAACGCTCTCACGCGACCGACCGACCGCGCTAACCGGACGAAATCCTCGTGATCTCCTGGCGGATTTCCTCCAGACGAAGGTCGCGGATCAACGTTTACCGCTTTGACATAGAAACCTGCCTGAAACTGCATTCCATCGATACGGTGAACCAATCCAATAACTGCACAGTGGATCCCAAAAATATTCGGACACTTTTAACAGGGACAATATATGTTTTAATACTGGAAAGACGACTTGAATTTTCGGAAAAATTTCTGATTGCATCCTGTTGGATCATCAATAAGTTACCAGCACAGCAAACTTGCTGTTCGTTGTCAAAAATTAAACAAGGTCCCCGGCGAGCCTTTGAAACGTGCCAGCGACTGCAAGTCTCTGTGTGTCTTTTTTCCCATACTTCCTATCCTTCGCGCCCGAAACTTTAATTGTCTATTACACAAGTAAATATCGTCGGAATTATATCATAATTGGTATGATTTTTATCAGAAAAATGGCACAAATATGGTCATTGAAGTCCTATCGAAAAATAAAGAAAAATAAAGAAGTTGGAAATTTAAATTAGCTATGTTTACATTTCTCGGCGAACGAGGTCGTTCGAACTCAGCTGTCCTTCTCTACGTTCGGCAAAAGTCAAAGAATACTGTCCCCGGCGCATAAATGTCCCTCGGCAGACCCGTGCTGGGGACTTATATGAATAAAATACTGTACTTTGTTTCGAGTGTTCGCCTGTTGGGCCCAACCTAAACAGTCTGGAGAGACAAATATGTATGTACTTTGCATCGAAGCAGTGATTTCATCGAATAAAAATTCATGTACGTTCGAGTGACGTAATGTTCCACGTAACCAGTTACGTAGAAAGTGGAGTGCGAGTAATTGAAGGTTAAAATGACGACACGTGACGAATGCAGGGCGGATCGTTCTGCAAAGCCTTGGCGAGCGTGTTAAGGAGATAAGGCACTCTAAAAACGTTTAATCCTTCTGCAGGCTCTATAGAAGTTGGTAAGACTGATTAGCCGTGGAATAATGCGTCCCGGGCCGAGGCCTCGCCGTCCATTGTCACAATAATAAGAAAGTTTCCTGCGGGACGGATTTTCGGAAGCGTTTGAAGGGAAGTGGCCAGTCTAAGTGGCAGTTGGCTAATAAAATGCGCCGCCCGGAAGGCGGAGGTCTGCCGACTTTTTACCGCAGTCGAAACTCCATTATAAGCCACTTAATTTAATATTCTTGCTGCATAGTCATGAAGCTAGAGCGTTCCGTGAGACGGTAACTCAAGTAACTAAAGTAGTGGACAACTTTCCACGGCCCCCGCCGGATATTGCCCACGCGCTTCCGACTCGGCGAGTGCCGAGAGCAAAGCGAAGCAAAGCGGAGCAAAGCAGAGCGGAGCGGAGCGAAGCCGAGGAGCGAGTTATGTTCTGCTTTACGCGTCGGCTGCTAAACTAACGCGGAACGATTCGCGAGCCAGAGCAATTTGTAACGACACGCTACCGCGTTCCGTTTCTTTACACGATACGCCCGCTCGTTCCCCGCGGAATCCCGTTCAGAAAAGCTTCCGACGATTATTTTCCCTGACAGCCATTGTAATTTCCGAGAATCGCGAGCCACCCTCCTGTTTTCAATGTGAATGGCGACCGGAGAAAAGAATTCACTGTCCTCTCGCGCGCAGAAGTGTTTAGAATCGCTTAATGCGGTACTTAGTTGACGCAAGAAATATGTAGATTCTTAAAGAAAAAGTATGCTTGAAAAACAGAGTTGGTCGAGTGAACGTATAAGTAGAAAACAAGAGGAAATAGTAGTCTTAATTTTCTGTAGGCCAGCAGACCGTGTATCGATCGAAATATTGTTAAATATATCAAGGCCGGTGCGGCGCGTAGACTGTTTTATTAGACGGCGAGAGGCGTGCCGCGCAAAGGGACAAAGGAATGAGGATATACGAAGCATCGTGGAAGAAGAAAGCCGGAAAGGACTGCGGGATATATCCCTCGGCTGACAGAGCGAAGCGGGGAGAGAGGCACATGTGCCAGCAGTTTTATTTCGAGGGATGAAAATTGCGATGTTTTAATCCAGACGTCGCGTACACGCGAACGGACAGCAGGTTGAACAGGGACCAACCAAGGAGGATAGTCTGGCTGTAGAGATGATACTCGGAGGGTGCGCTAATGAATTCGGTTGCAGTGAAGAAATCCTCTGTTTCCTCCTGCGTGGTTTCGCGAGACCTGCAACACGGTGTATCAAATTAAACGTTTCCGGCTTCGCCTGCTACTTGCGTCTAATTTCGGCGAACTTTCCCTCCTGTTCACTGCTGGACAGCCATCTTAACCCCTTGCCGTACTATTTTCTTTACAGTTACAGTGATTAAAACGTCTGTATCCTCAAAAATGTCGTAGAAAGGAAAAGAAAATTTACATTTTTTATATGGCTACATTTATTTGAATGCTTAACTATTGATTACAAACGAATCGAATTTTATTTCATCTAAAATGAAACGCGTAATATTCATATTTGTTAGACTTTGCTAAAAACCTTCATCACGAGTCTGGCTCGTCAAAATACGGCAAGGGGTTAACCTTTGTATGTACTACAGCCTGGAATTTCATACTTATATGTATTCGTTTATCAACGTTTTAAAGTGTTCTTCGCCGTCGAAAGATTTTGCGAATAAAAATGGATAATTCTTCAGGGGCTTAGATGTTAATGCGGCGAAGAATAATTGCGCAAGAAAGCTGCGGTGTTACCGTGGAAAACATTTGGATTCGGGTCGCGAAGTCTTGGGGGCAGCTGTGCGCGGCGAACGACACAGTTTTCATTTCAAGCGAGTTGACAATGGCCCGCGAAAGAGACATTGCACCCACTCTCCTCTCCTCTTCTCTCTGCGTCCTCTCCCGCGTGCGTATACGGGCCCGCCATTGTGTCCGGAGAGCACCTTCATTTACCCGTGGCCCTTCTTCATCGGTCCAACTTCCTCCGCAGCCTAGTTTCAACCGTTCCACGCCCGTCTGCCTTGTCTTTGTCCTTTTTCGCGTAACCGAGCGAGTATTCATCACCCGAGAGAGGCTCGACGGGCGACGCGACGGCGACGCGCGGCAGGATTCCACGCACGCTACAACTTCATTCAGCGCTTTCGCTTTTCCTTCTTTCGTTCACTTTGTCCCCACTTCCGTGGAAATCATTCAGCTCGCGAAACTTTGTCCTCGCAGCCGCGCGGAACAATTCGCGGGAGAACACGTCGAGCCGGAAAAGCGAGAGCTAAGGAGTAGGCTGTTGTAGAATAGGCTATTTTTGCTTCCGTATTTCCAGAACTTCGAAATGGTTCTTTTTCAGCTTTCAGTAACTAAATGATCATAGTGTAAACTGTGGATTAGGTTTAAGACACGAAGACATAATAATATATGTAGATGAGGATCGTACTACATGAAACTCCAAAAGACTGTGTTCATTCTATTCAATACTATATTACTTAATAAATACTTCGGTTAATTTCTTTGTCTATCCACCAGTAAAATTATTGTATCCACCCACATAAACATAACCCGCACGAATAATGTTGATAAAGCGATCGGATCGTTTTGCGAGCAACAAGGGGACCCGTAAGGATCGAAGGCGCGAAACTCTGGCGAAAGTTCGATTCGCGTCGAACACGTGATTCGAATTCGTCGGTGCAACGAATTAGCCCGACGCCGAGCGATCCGTTAACGAGGAAGAATAACGCAGCAACCGGGCAACGAAAACAATTCCCGATTCTCAACGTGGAACGGATTAACCGGCCATGCGAACGATCCATTAACAACGAAGAATAACAACCTAAACCCAGCAACCCGGTTTAGAAACAATTAATTCCGCTTAGAATGCACGAAAAGTTAACGGCCGAGAGCCGTGATTAAATATTTTCCCCGCGTGCGTTTGATACACGCTGCGCAGCGGATCAGCAGCGACGTGATTAATGCCCGGTTACGATTAATTATCAACTTTGTTGCAGTTTATTCACCGCTGACAGGTAGCCGTTCGCGCGTCACGCGGTGTGCGGCGCGGTGCGGAAAACGCTCCGCATTGTCCGTGTAATCGCTCTTCCCCGCTTTTGGATCGAACCAACCCCGGTCTCTGGCATTTATCATCTACCGATTAATATTAGTCAACATGGTTGCATTCTCTTCCGCTTACAAGCCCGCAAATATGGCCGCCCACGGAGGCTCCCTTATCTCTCGCAACAGTCCGCCCTTCGCAATTTTTCATGTTCCATGCGAGAATGTTGCACAGCTCGTTTGCTCGCATCATTATACCGGCTGATTCGTGTAAGTGGACCGCGCTGCTGTCCCGAGATAAATTGTTCAGAGAAATGGCGGACGCCTCTTCTGACCTTAACGCGGTGTTTTGTAGCAGAAGCGACGCCGGCATAGTTGCACACAATTATCTCGTAATTTATATCCACGTCGTGTCTTCCACCGCGTTAATAAAAATTTATCGCCCGTGTAGCACGCTTGGGAAGTCACTTTTTTCCGATCGGATGGTGTGAAGGGTTCCGCAGATTTTGGAAACCGGTTATGCTGAAGTAAAACTATTTTGTAAAAAAAAAAACTCAAGAATATTGTTACAATGTAATGATGTAACGCAGCCGGAGCGACGAACATGACGCTAGAGTCGGTTTAGGCAGGATATACCTGGTGCTGTTATTCATTAGCTGATTTACAATAAAGTTATTTTTTAAGAATTATCTATTTCACTAAACTGTTTTATTCCACTAAAAACCCCGTAACAGGTCAGGATCTTTATTCACTTTTTCGATGAAATTCGTTCCCCTAGAAGGGGTTCGTCATGAACCCTTAGCGATAATAATAAGTATAATATCTCCGAGAGCAAAGGGTTAATCCCAGAATCCAGGTGTCGGGTTCGAGCCAATTAATCTCGAGTTCGTCGCGAAGGAAAACCGTGACGAATTGGCAGCTCCTAGCTGGAAACGCCGGCGTTAAAATAACATCTGTGGTTGTCGCGAGCCCCCCTTCGATTCTGACACCCCGTGTGCCCCGTTGGAAAGAGTGACAGGTGCCAAAGGGGCTTTTCCCCACAGTCCGTTCAGCCCACCGATCACCTAAATTTTCCTTCAATTGCCTAACGACCCGAGCCTCACGTTCTTCCGCTACCAAGGGAGGGGTACCGCGACAAAATTACGAGGGGGCACCGTGAAAAATCGGTTTCCTGTTGGTTTGCCCTTTTCCAGAGGGTGAGCCTTTCACGGACCCCCCTGGTTTTATTGCTTCTCGATATTGGCGTGCTCCGAACTTTGCGGGTTTGCCAGTGTGATCGGGGGGGTTGTAATTTGGAGGTTCACGCGCTATGCGAGAAACGGTTTCTAGCTTACTGGGCGTTCGCCTGTGAACCAATCGGGCCAGGTGGACTTGTGTGTCGCATGATTTTTCGACTCGATAGTGTTGCTTTGTGGTCGAGGATGACGGAGGACTGCGGTGACTTCGAAAGCGGATTTCACACTGGGTAACCGAGCTACGTGTGTTTGGATTATTAGTAGTTGACTGTGGAGTCTATGTGTTCCCGATAGAAACTAGTAGGTATAGCCAATAGTAACGGACCTGAAGACGTAAACAGGCGCTTTTATTCTTAACTTTTAAAACTGCAATTTCGATAGCATTTTATGAACATTAAACGGTCGATTATCTGGCCTCCTTTATCGTTCGCACACGTGTAGGATTGTTTGAACCTTGAATAATGTTAGCAGACACGTGCCTTGTTTTTACTATAGTTGTACGGATAAGCTATAAATACTGATTAACGTCGGTATTCGTTTATTACAGTCAGTTGCAAAATTCATTGCTTACACCTGTCGTCGTTAATCTAAAATGTATCCTTTTTTTCTCGTAGGGTAACTGCACCAGTGAATGAACATTTAAGAAATTGTTCAGGAAGACATTTTATTTTTAAAAAAATATGTGAATTAAAGAAATCTCATATATGCCAAATGGCTCCCTATACTTCATTCGTCAAAAATAAATGATCACAAATAAAATGAAATTAATATTATTTTTCTTTATTAAACGTTAAATAAAAAATATAAAAAAATACCAGTCAATGAATACTACATTCTAGTAATTATTGGTAATAATTATTAATGAGAAATATTAGCCCAAGAGTCATTGTCGCTAGTATATATTCATTTACTGGTGCTCGTTTATTCACTGATGCAGTTACCCTACTACGAAAATCAGAAATCGTCGAGGATACTCAGGAAAATTAGTCAAGCAATAAATTCAAGAATGCGCGTGTGCGTAAATAACGATTCTTAAAAATACCATTGTAGGACGACTCGTGTAAGCGCATTGACGAGTGAACGGAAGCGAAGTAGACAGTCCGATGAGGATTTTGCGAGGCGAGTGCATCGTGGACACGTAAGACTCACGTCGCATCGGCGCGAAGGGTGCGAAGAAGGGGCGGGACGAGAAAAAGTCAGCCGGTCTAAATTAAACAATCGCGCGTGCCAGTTCGGGCCGGTTATTTTTGGTACGCGCTGAGACGAGAATAAATCCGATGGAATCCGGCTGGTAAATTAGGAGCAATTAAAGCGGTCTCGGGAGGGAGCGGGTCTCTCAGGCTCGTTCGCTTTTGTCCCCAAGATTCCTGGCTCTGTCGCGAGGAACGAGAAACGAGAACCGAGCAAACGAGAAACGAGAGATAACTGGCGGTCGGTCGCAACGCGTTACCTAATAAACGCGGGAACACGCGTGCGAGGTCAGAGGCGTCGTTACGACGTATTCCACGAACGAACGTTCCCTGCCCGACGATGTTCCCGGTCTCGTTCCATATTTTACCCGCGTTTTACGCCGTCATCGTTTATTTTCGCACGGAACTCGACGGGAACTCGCGCTACTTGCCCGCGAAACCGAAAGAAAACCATCGAATTTTCCCATTTCCACCGGAGGAAAACGTTTCCCAGACTTTCTGGCGTACAGGAGAGAGCAAACACGGTAATTGTGCTTGTTTGACTTTGCTGTAACCTTGAGAAGTTCCGCAGTACAACCGTTTAGTTTTGCCCGAAATCCTCGTTCTACAAGGTGTCTCAAAATTCAACATTCGGAAATTGGAGATTCTTGAGTTCATTTGAAGAAACATTTTCCTTTACAAAAATGACGTCCGCTGCTTTGTTAAGGAAAATGTTATTTCAAATGATCTCTGGAACCTCCCATTTCCGGATGTTGAAGGAATTTTGAGACACCCTGTATACGCCCGATGCAGATAGAATCGAATTTGTTCATAATCGATATACGTATAGTCGAAAATAATTTATAGCACACTTTAATTAGCCTATAATTTACCACGACGGTGAACGACCGATATTCATATGCTATTAACGCGTTCTTTCATCTGCAGTCGGCACAATTCCGTGTGGAACAGATGACAGCAAAGCAGCCGTGATGCATTTGCAATCCATAAGGATACTATAGCCCCGCGATGCGTTCATATTCGATGAAGCAGGTAGAGTTGAAATTCATTTATGCTCGTGCCTGCGCCGGTGTAGCATCGCCCGTTTATAATTCACGATGATAGTATAGGTGGAAGTTATTTGCTATTAACGATCGTAGCTTCAGTGCCTTTATAGCATATGATGCCTCTATTTCATTCATAATCGATAACAGCAGCGCAACTCTAATTCGCGGCAATCTCTGCCTTCGTTTTGATTCTAGATACTCGAAGCTAACATTGTGCAGACGATAACCAGAAAACTCGTAATTTCATTTAAGACAGATGAGAATTTAATATATGGAAGGTCAAATGGAATCTATTTCTTTTTAATTCCTCGACCTACGTCACAATTCTTTTTTGGTCACTCCTTTTTACCTGTATTTTTATAGAATGCTTGTCAAGTTGAATTGAATTGATTAGTTTCAACCTCGATTATTATTCTAGCTACAATATACATAAATATGTTAAAACGAGTATAAAATTAGTGCATCGAGAATATGAATGAATGAGAAAATCGAGGAAGAAGGATAATAATTATAAAACCGGGAATATCTAATCGTAACTCTCTCACCAGTACGATGATTACGCTTATCGCAGGTCGCGGTTGCTATTTCGATCGGGAACTTGTCAGCAGATTTCTAGGTCGACATTTTTCTATTTTGTTCCGCTTCTGTTTTTGTTATTCTCTGCAACTTGTCACGATACCGTGAACTTGACACACATCCTGGAAATGAAGATTACCAGCCGATAACCCACCGCTAGTGGTCGCGTGATAATGAACGAGCATGATCAAGCCCCGAAGCGGTGTTGTATGCCGTCGCGTCGCCGCGTCCCGTCGTTATCGTGCAAAATGTGGCGCGTCGGGGGTCATCGTTGTCTTTCAAGAAGAGTCAAACTGTTTATTCGCCTGCGGTCTTCTAATGAATCGGATCGGGTTACGTAATTCGCATCTTTCCGGTGAAAATATTATTGTAGCAGGAAATGAGTCGAATAATATTTTCGTCGTCTCGCGTTCGATAACGTTTACCGATTTGTTTGTTGAATCGCGAGTTAATCGGTATGAAAACATCGACGCGCTTGTGTCAGCAGCCTTTTTCCGTGAATCATTTGTTTGCGGAGCGCGATGTTTGTACTTACCGAGATATTGGACATTTAATCGTCCTGTAAATACTGACATTGCATTTTGTATTTTTGTATTTCTCATCGCAGAACCATTTTTATTCCATCGTCGGCTGAAATGTTTTCTGTCCGCTCTCATATTTCAACCGTTTCCTGTGCATTGCAAAGAAAGTGCAAATTGGCATAAAAAAAACCATGATTAAAATATTGAAAATCTACGAAGTAAGAGGAAGCTCGGAAAGTAGTAAAACAGTTAAAGGAACACGTTCGTGTTGGCTAACGTTATTAGGCGAGCAGATCGAGAACGAAACTTTCGGGACAATAAAATTTAAAGGCTCCGATAACGGGGGATAATTTAGTTGAAGAGGGCGCAAAATAAAGGGGACCGTGAAATGAGGGGTGTAAGGTCGGCGAACCACGTGGCGCGTAGCAAATAATCTATGAAATAAAGCTCGACAGCCTGGTAAATATTAATGTGACACGGCCAGTGGATACGATTCGCGATCAAGACCGCCTACACAAAGGTTTCCGTTATCACGGTGACTTTTCTCGGACGGTATCGGTTCGAAGGATCTACCCTTGCCTTTGTTTCGCCGTGGTAAACACGCATATTTTACGGGACATTCTGCTCGATTCCACAATTCTAACGGCTCGGCCTATTAACCGGGGAAAGAAAGTATTCATTTCCGTGTCCACTTTCCAGTCGTCGAGTACATTCAATTAAAAGCTGCGGGCTCGGTGTTTTATCTGGCAATTCGGATCGGGACGGTTTCTGTTCTCCGACGCGACGGCGAAATAGAAGGGAGAGAGAGAGGAAAGTAGAAACAAAGAAAGAAACCGGACCGAGGCGGCGTTGAAAGAATGACGGATGTAACTGCACCGGCCGCGCTGTTGGAAATACGTAATTTTTCCGCTCTAATGAGATTCGCGCGTTTAACGGCGCGCACGCGAACGCGAGACGCGACACGCCGCCAGCCGAGATCACTATCGCGGCCAGCAGCGCCACGCGAAATCGAGCGGCTATAGTGACTGCGTTAGAGCGCCGCCAGGTGTAAGAATAGATTTCACCTGGGCTCTATGTAATGGCTGTCCGTACCGTCCTCTGTTGAAAAAATATTTGTGGACGTCCAACTGGGGGGTTCTTTGTGCGAAATAAAACATTCCCGTCGACTACTAGAATGAAAAATCTTATTAATTCGGCAAAGAAACTTCCCTGTACAAATACAATAAATTGTGTGGCTAAAGTGAGCAAAGCCATTAGTCTGTTTTAAATGAAAATACTTGTAGATCTGATACTCGTTATCAGATAATCGCACGCGATCTCGCGGAACCGTTTCGCCCACCGTTTCCTCGAATCCGCTTTCCATAAAAATACTTTCCGCTATCTAACAACGACACGAGATCTCCAGAAACACGTTACGTTTGTTATATACGTTCGAACAGTCTCGATAACACGCGAATTAACTGTACACCAATTACCATACTACCAAGGAAATAAAATCGGCGCGAATCAAGCGGCACAATGCGCATGAAATATTCATCTTCCACCCCCTCCGGTAAATTGATAACCACCCGGTTAAAAAGGAACGCAAATGGAAGGAGGGAGGGGGTTGAATGAAATAAATATGACGAGGCACAAAGAAGCCCTGACCGTTGAGAAAGAGCCACTGAAGAACCGGGAACGGATTAAGGCGTCACGTGAGGGGCGTGATTTCGTTCCAGGAAAGTTTTATACGGATAATCCAGGAATGGACGTAGACCATGTCGATAACGTGTAATCATGGACGACGGTTGGCATGAAGTCCCAAGGTAGACTCGAAGGCCCAGTACTGTACTTCAAGCCTAGATCAGGACATCTCGTTAAAATTGATTAACGACGCTGCATGAATTTTTTTAAGTGTACTTCCGAGGAATGCAATCTTGATTCTAAATATTACCACTGTCCCCACTAATCGCCTCTTCCTAATTGTTTCGCAAAAACATCTCTGATATACGCTCTTTAATCCACCCCACCCCCTGCGATCCTTCAACCGGGAAACAAGAAACCACAGAGATCTAATCGTCGCATCAATTAATCATCGTGGAATTATATTGCCTCCTGGTCCCACCGAAGCAATTAATTGTTACGACGCTTCTAATGGTGACTGTATCCACTAATGAAACGAAACGCATTCTTCGACGAAAAGCTCCGTATGTTGACGCTTCATTTTCGAGAAAAAACAGTTTTGTAGGTATTTATTTAAATATTTAATTGTGTTAACGTGATTAACGAATTTCAGTATGTAACGAACCATTATAGAATAAAGAAGTACTTCAATTAACCTCCTACAGTTTGAAGGTTGTTGCATTCGGGGGAAGTAGAATTGGTCAGCCATGGTCAGACGTGTTATTCAATGGCATGCGTGAACCGAGTGATTTCCAGCAATCTTTTGCTGGACGATCATGAGACTCAGTAAATTTTCCGTACTACCAGAATCATACGACACACCGAAGCATCTCGTGACAATCATACGAGCGACGCGGAATCGCCTGGACTTTCGCCGAGCCGGCCAACAAATAGTTTTTCGCGTCGCGTCGACTCGCGTCTTGTTGGCCGGTATTTAGAAGTCGCCGTTCGCTGTTATTTAAAACCGCCGCCTCTTCCGAGGCCGTCTCTGTCGGGCGTTGTCGGTCTCCGTCGGTCTGGTTGCGTAACCGTGCGACGCCCGCGGACGGCAGCTCGGCCAGGCATGAATGAGTGACTCACGCGGGCCCGGCTCATGTGTGTACGTGCATGCACCTTTGTGTGTGTGCCCGCGTGTGCCCGCGTGCGTACGCTCCGGAGCTCCCACGTGCACACCGCGCGCGACGAGAGACCGTACGAGCACCCAAGCCCATTTTTCGCTGCCATCCTCCGCTGCGGCGAGAATGCGCGCGCCTACGTGGGCGGCCTCGTTATTCACAAGATTCGATCCTCTTTCCCTGTTTACAATCGCCATTGGCTAATGACCCCGGCCGCTCCGACAACCACGCACTAAAAATAATAACGCGTGGGCGAGCCGATTAGGCGCGGAACTTTTGTCCTGCAGAGCCGCGGTTCGTTTTCTACGGTGGCGCTTCTTTCCGCTTCCTCTGAATGACGGAAACGATGTTCAGATTTTATAAACATATCGAGAGGATATTTCATTTTAACTTCAACCGAAGAAGGTTACATGTAATAAAAATGATCTGGGTCGAAAGAAATGTCTTGATTTTTTAAAATCGCTTCGAGTCCAAAGGGTTAAAAATTAGAATAAAGAAACGAAGTGTATGATTTTCGTGAGAGGCCGCCGGCGCATCTTGTATCGCGAGATTTTACTACATTTTCTGCGAGGGTCTTCGAGGTTAAACGCACGCGTATTTTCCGACGAAACGAGCCTTGCGAGAGCCGCGTAAAATATTATCTCGAGCACCAGCGAAAATTCACCATGAAAATGGAAAAACAACAACAACAAACAGGATAAGATGAAGAACGTTCGGGAAAGGGGAAAAAACGAGCGATTTACGAGGTCGACTGATAAAACGATTTTACGCACGTAACCGAGAGTTTCCGGCGGCGCTCGCTCGCCTAATCGAGTTTCCTCTTACGCAAAAGCGCGTTTTCTTCTCACCAGGTCACTCCAGATATGATTGAAAGCGGGACGCGGTCATTCATTTATCGCGCGTCGAGCTACACGGCGAAGTTAATGGCCATCGCTCGAGAGACCTCCTTCATTTTTTTCTCCTCTCTCTTTCCCTCCCTCTCCTCTCGCGCGGTGTATTAAAATTGATAAATGCGACGTTTGCTCGATCCTTCGAGCCTGGCCAGGTGTAATTGATTGTTTTGCGTACGGCAACTCACTTCGAGGGATATTACTGGAAGGTCCGTTTCGACGGAGGACGCGCGGACTCCATTTCGAACGATAAATGGGCCGGGTAATGTGCTGGGCTTCGTTTGCAGAACTAAGGGGGAATATTATACCGTTTGTGGACCCTTCAGATTCATGTCTGAATGATCCTTGAACAGATCCGGGCAAAAATGATTTAAAGCCTGATGCAGTGCGCCTTGGCTCGAGGTACATTTCATTTAAAAGATTTTTAATCAATTCCTCAGACATTGAGAATTCGACAGACATCACAGAATTATATTAATTTTTTTAAACACACATTAATTAAAATTGTTGTAGATGTTGGAATGTAATTTTTATATTCTGTGCCACGACAATGGCCAATGACGGGCGCCCACCGATTTGCAAAATCAGCTTTGCTGTTTTTATACATATACACTTTTTGTAAAACGGAAAATAAACTATATCTTTTATTATTACAATATAGTCGCGTTATTTTTAATAGTAGAAATGATTGATTTTGGTGAACCAGCCTGTGCCAGTCATTTCTAGCGGCCATTTCGTGTAGGCCGGCATTTTCTAGAAGGCATTAGTATGCGGTTGCCGTTTCCGGAACAATGGCGACTCGCGTTTCACGCGATTATCCTCTATTTATGACGCAACCGAACGAACGGTCGAAAAGCCGCGGGGTTTCACGAGCCGATCTCTTTTCGCGGCCGACCGAGATAGAGAGGTATTAACGGCGTTTACACGAACGGTTGAGTCATGCCCCCATCGTCGCGGATAAACCACTTTCTAAATGCATCGGCGACGAGACCGTAAACGGCCCCACAATGGCTCTATCCGCGGCGAGACACGGTGTCCCGAGCGTGACGCTCCGATTTCCAGCGAGAAAACCGGCCGACGACCCGGCATTCCCTTCTGTTTGTTTGTTTTCATTTGAGTTTATTGACTCCTCCACTGGCGAACTCCTTGCGAGCATTCGCGAATCCGCTGTCCGCCATATTGCGCTCCTCTAATTAACACTGTTACAAATACATAAATATGTTAACGTAGAAATATACAGTCTCGCCGATGTCAGCATAAAATAGATATTTTTTATTTGTGTAATTAATAAGTTATTAAAACAGAATTGTGCAATGCTGCGCTAGTGAACTTTGTACGCATGTGTCAGGATTTCTTAAACGCCATTGGTCAAATAACCGGTTGCAAAGTTTTTCAATTCACACTTGTCGAAATCGTAAAGTTGTTTTTCTGGGAAATGATGAAATTAATATACATACGAAATAAATGAAATTTTGATTTCAACGGTAGCACAGTAGGTTTAGCGCAGGTACAATTGTATTAGCGATTTAAAGAGAAATTGATTCAATTGAATCGTATAATAAATTGATGCTCTAGTAGCAGACTAAACCGGGCGCTGGATAAATTGGTAAGCAAGATTGTCACCATTTCCAATTTCGGACCATTCAATATCCGTTCGACCGATTATTGGATTTTGCGTTTGCGAGAATACTTTGTTCGGGTTGAAATCGGTTTCAATTAGAAACGGTACATTACACGGAACAATACTTGCTCATTTCAACATTTAAAATTTTCAATAACAACAAATGTTCAACAAGACATAACAAGCACAGGGCACAATATTGGACACGGACAAAAAAATCGTTAAACAACCTCGCACACCACCTCGTTCCCAGCCTAATCCCACTTCGCGAAAATGAAAAAAAAAATCGAATGGAAACAACACAATCCTCTGGCAGACAAAAAACAGCGTCAGACGCAACATTAAAAATCCATCAGGAGCTTGACAAGCGTGGTGTCGGGTTACGGATCAACAGGTCGGGAACCAAGCGGGGGCAAACACAACTCGATGTTACAATTTTAACGTGTCCCGCCCAAACCGTGTCCATTATTCTCCGTCCGTCTGTCAGGGTAAACATCGACGTCTATAAATTCGCGAAAGAAAATCCACCCGCGACTCGGTACAAGAACAGACACGCAAGAAACGAACTGGAACTGTGTCTCAATCTGAAAGACATCGGCGACCGATAAATCAAACGGTCGCTAAAATTACTACCCTTCGAGAGAAGCGAGTATGCGATCGAATCAACTATATACTCACATCAACTAACTATCCATTCATTGTAGCAATTGTTATGTTAAAGCTGAACTATTATGGCAATCTTATTTTTACACGTCCTCAAACACTGTAGTTAACAGTGAAAGTATGCAATTATTGGTGTAAGGACAAGGTTCAAAGGATTGTATCTGAAAAATAATTCCTGCAAGGACCACGTGTATTCCGATCCAATATATCCTTTCAAAGTTGGCAGATGAAAATGGCAGACGTTCAGAGGCAAGGTAGTGACACTAACTCATGGCACAGGGTCCGTTCATTATCCTGGCTGGTACCGCAGCACCTGGGGCCCCTCGGGACCAGGCTGGAGAGTCCTTGGACCGTCCGTTTCCAGGAGCGCTTTCGGCCGAAAATTAAGTTCCGGACCGCCCGTGGCAACAACTAATGTAACCCCCGGTGCCGTCGTCCTCGTAAAAATAACGCCCGCGCCGTGGAAATCCGGCGACAAATTGAAAAATGATTCTTCCGGCCGGCCGACCGGGTCCCCGGGGATGCGGGGCTTTAGCCCCTTCAGCGTCGGGACGCTGAACTTCGACTCGACCCGGCGACGATACTCTAAGAGGTTGAGGGCGTTACGCTCTTAGGTTTCTCTATTGGGGGGAAGACCGCCGAGGCTGACTGCTTCGAGTATACTTGGCCAAATGATCGGCTCGTAAAATGCAGACGAACGGATTAGATAGGAAAATGCATGAAAAATGCATTCGAAGGAACCCTGTTATCATTTATCTGCTAATTGACTGGTTTTGCTTCTGTATATTTTTCTCGTGGTTGCACACGGATAATAAACACTATTATGGGAATACGATGTATGTATAAAGACGTGACTAAGGATCAGTTGAGTCTGTCAACAGCAGCATGTCTGCCGTGGGATGAACGATGATGAAAACGCAAGAGCATCCCGAGAGCTGATTAACGTTACTCCAAGAATTCCGACATCGGAGGAGGAGTGACGCATTTTTCCACTTTATGGAATTAAACGTGAGACACTCGCGTTGGAATTCGGCATGCTCCCTGCCGAAAATTGCGCCCCTTCTAGAGCGATTCCGAGCTCCAAGAGTCCATTATAGTTATTAAGCAAACGGTGCCGCTTCGTTTGGGGAGAAGAATTCCGTGAGACGTTGTCCTCTTCGGCTCGTTCTATTTAACGAGCATTTATTGTCGCGACCACACGACGTCCAGCCAGTCTCTATAAATACGACGGTGACGGGAGCATGGTTTCTCGCATCGTAATCATCTGTGGCGTCACGGATATTCCTTTCGGCTGATCAAATCCGCAGCTTAGTCATCACTATAGAACAGATTTTACGCATTTATGGAAAAATCGAGTAGGTGTAATCTAAAAAAGCAAGACCATTAGAAAAATTTAAAAACACTCTTGTAATACTTTCAACCTATTAAATATAATAGGAAAGAAAATAAATGTCTACGTCGTTCCAGTTTGTCTAGTCATCACAGATTTTTCTTTAAATACAATCATGTATTGATTGAGGACAAATCTTTGGTGACATCCGGATGTCTTAGACGTTTAGCGGATAATGTAGGTGTAACAGGTATCGTGAACGGGTGGAAATTAGTTTGACGATCCGAACAAGCGACTCGTGTAATTCCGGTTACGTTATCCGAACGAAATGGCCGATAACGACGAGTCGTTCGGGTCCCAGTCAATCACCCGGTCCCAGCCAGCGAGTACCCGTTCAAAAATTAGCATAGTGCCGGTTGATAGCCTAGCTGTGATACATAATTCATAGGGATGCCAGCGTGCGCATCCCACGGGCCGCGCAATAATCGCCGTTGCTTTTTTATGTTGAACACCCATATGCGGAAATCATCCGGTTTTACGAGCGAACGCGTGCACCGGGTCTCCCCCAATGAAGATCCGCCAAGTATCCTCGATTTGAATCTTCCATCGACTCAAGAGAGCTGTCGACCATATTCCATAACCTCCATATCCCTCCATCTAAAACAATGAATTCCAGTTTCGAAAACACCAATTGGGAATTTGCGTTTCCATTAGCTGCAGCTACTTCGAAACGAGTTTTCGCACGGTTCTGGGCGAAACCTTGATTTCAGGGGGCGGGAATCACGTTTTCGACGACGTATACATAGTCGATTTTCGCGTTTCCGGGTCGAGGGTCCTCGGGTCGTGTGCGAGGCACTTGCCGCGCGTACCGCGTCGCGAGGACGAGCGTAATTTTCAGGTACGCGCTCGATTTGCTCTTTCTTGCGAAACGCGAACGGCTCGCACACGAAAGTATTTAACCCGAAAGGGGTATTAAGCAACGGACGCAGCCTTTGATTCCGACGATATTTACGGCGGCCGCCGCGCCGCCACGCTCGAGGTTTCACTGAACTAGTTTTCCGCTGCGAGTGGTGCAAGGATATGACACACATACCGGCCACGTGGAGAACGTTCGCGCGAACACCGAGAACCAAAGACGACGTTCGTGGAAAAACGAGTTTCTTTGATATTTCCCACGGGTTTTTTCGGCTTTTTATTTTTAATTATCTACGGTCGCGCGTAGTACTACGTTCCGTGGCCTGGCTTCGAGAGCCCTTGACACGGCATTACGTCATTCACGTTTCAAACGACGTACTTGCCGGATTTTCTTAACTGGAACCGTTAATGACGTAGGCGTTCAGGTATTACGCGCGTGGTAAATGTTTCGGAAAAGGAATTAGATGCGTTCGTTATATTTGTGAAATATGGTTTGTAATGCCTCTTCCTAGGTTTAATGTTAAAGAAATGTATCCGCGTGCACGGTTTCAACTCGCGAATCGCAACTACTTTTCTATACCGAAATTAAGTACGAGATTTCAGCGGTGCTTGTCGTACTTTATTAATGCTGCCTTTGAGAAGTGTTCCCGGTCGAAACGATCTACTTAACTTTCCGCATAACAGGAAGCTGTTATCTCGTAGGGCTAGCTCTTTGAGCGGAGTTTCGCAAACGCGATAGAAGGAAAAGAAAGAACGGCTGAGGGAGAGAGAGAAAGGGAGAAAGGCGGGACACGAAACTACGGTTTTTCATTGAGGAAAGTTTAGATCCCCTGGTACCGCGGCATCGGGAGCCTTTAATAATCTGCATTTCAATTCGCGCAGCGTCGTAAAACGTTCCTCCCCACTCACCTCTGCTCTAGCTTGTGCTTTTACGCATACATTCCATCTTGGGAGATAAAGAGGAATGTCGCGAGTAATGGGACTCGCGAAATGTTTACAGCGGACAATAACGATCCGAAGTCGAGGAGAGACACAACAAGTTGCGAAATAGAAAGGCATTTCCACGGGCGGCGCGTATACACCTGATATTTTACGACGGGGATGCGACAAGCAACGACAACACGCGACTCTAAACGGCCCCGAACGGCCGCTGTTCCAAAGGCTATGATATCGACGCTGCGCATCGCCTCGGATAACTTACCTCCTTCGAGAGACAACACCTATCTACCCCGTCTGACTTGCCTCTTAGCCTATCTTCGGCCCTCGGGCTCCCCTAATTTCTTTCGATCCAATTTACTTATTGTCTCTGGAAACGTCCCTGGGCTTTACCAGGCATTATACTACGTACTTTATGAATCCCTCACGAAAAAGGATAAGTAAAATTCAACACCAATTCGAATACCTTTTTTGGACGATTATGAATTCAATTTTTCGCAAGGGTTCAGGAGGTATCTATCGATCACCAATGGTCAGCTAAATGGGTAGACCTGTTTTTTCAGGATTGCAAGGGTGCTGGATGCGCCTCCTTATTTCTCGAGTATACAAAGATAGGGTTTTTCAATAGTCAAAAGCGCAAGGTAAAAGATCGGTAATTATATAGAAATTAGTCGGCCTGACACCACAAATACCCACCCAGTGTTTCTAAATTATACTCTAGATTGATACTGAAAATTGGCGCAAATGTTAATTTCATAACGGAAACCTTCTCATTTCCACAACGTGTTTATAGACAAAAAATGAACAGATGCGGCCCCGGAACAGGTTTACGTTCTCGCGGAGCATGCAGGAATACGAAAAAATCAATACAGCATTAGCGTTAGTCTTTTGCAAATATCTCGAAAACTAAAAGCGACCCCCGTACATTGGAAAAGGAAAAAGTTGTTCAAAATGTCGAAATCTATAACATATTAAAATTTCATCAAAATCGGAGTACGCAGACCTTTTCTATATAATTACCAAAACCTGAGACAGTTACATGCTGCCGAATAATGCAAATTATGCCACATGAACATAAAAGTAGGACTTGCTTAGATCTTATCCAGCGATTTTGATTATTAAAAAATTCCATCTTTGTATCGTCGAGAAATTCGGGCGCAGACCGAACCCTTGAAATTCTGGAAACGAGTTTACCGCTTTAGGGTTGATGGGAGGAATTTCGCGGGTCGCCCAAAGAAAATATCCCGGAAACAGAGAGCTTCCACTGGCAGAACAAAACTGATCTAGAACGGGCTTGATGAGTAACGCTGGCCAATGGAATTAGAACGACCAGGTCCGAGAATTGAACGCGACGCGCATGCAGGTCGGTGCTTCGGCGTCGTCGTCGTTGTCGTGTTCGTCGTCGTCGACGGCGCGGCGTTGTCGACGGCGCCCACCAATAATACATCGTCGTCTGCTAAATCGGTGCTACCTGGCCCGAATAATGCCTCTAAAAATACGGTGAACCCGAGCAGGAAGCGGTCTCGGCGTGCGCATACCGACGGTGTCGACCGTTTCGTCGTTGACGAAGCGTCCCGTCGTCCGTTCGCTCGCACTCGCGCGAACACCGTGCCCAGCCGGCGCGGAATTTAATCGCGCCATTAACACTCCCCGCTTGGGAAACAGTCTGCTGGATTTCAAGCAGCAGCCGTCCTCGGAATGCTAAACAACGGGCCGACGGTGCCCGACTACAAGATCGTGCGCGAAATTATTAGATCCGTGTGAAAATAATCGTGGGTTTTGTTGATCCAACTCTGTACCCTCTTCTGGAGTTGATTTCTCGGTTGAAAAAAAAAGTATGAAACGTCACGAGACACCGTATACTAGTTCATATTTCCGAGCAAAGACGGAAACGAACCGCAACGAACGTATTCATCGTGTTGGGACGCGACGTTGAACGGCAGCTTTCGTCGGGCCGTTGCTTTCTACGCGACCCGATAATAACGGGAATTGATATAATAATCGCGGGGCCGTCGCCGGACGGCTGCGGGAGGCGGTTTAAAATTAAACTGCAGCTGCGGTAAAAGCAGCTCCGGCTGTGGAAGAGCCGAAGGTTACTAATATCGCTCTCTGTCCGCGACGGCACAATGGCCACCGAGAGAAATCAATAGGAGCTTCCTCCTCGTGGATCACGCTGCCGTTCTTTTTTTTCTTTACGACCATGTCGACGCATCAGAAAGCAATAACACGCCGGTGAACCGATGCTTCCGCTTCGCGAGCTTCTTCCGCTACCACCGCGCGTCCTCGACTTTAAAACCTGTTCCCGACCAAATATTTTTAAATATTCCACCTTCCTTTGCGTTCTCCGACGGGGTAGAGCTTCGGGAATATTCTGACAACATGGTACTTGCAAGTTTTCGAAAGCTATGGATTTCTCAATTTTTCAGAGACTTCACGAAACTTTGAAGATTATTAGACGTTGTATTAAAACGCGGTCGATGGAAGTATCAGTTCCAGCGAGGAGGCGCCCCGGGTAATTATCTGCGACATAAAAAATTAATAATTAATAATCGACGACGGACAGATCGGTTTTATAAATGCTCTCGAATTGAATCGCGTCTCCCGATTTCCGATTCCTCGGGCAAACAATCCCGCGGCGAGGACATCCTCGTCGGTTCCCCATTATACGGGGGAATATCGATTAATCGATTAAGTAACAATACGTAAGGAACGAGAATATGAATTATTTATACGTCCAAGTAATTCCATCTCGGCCAAGCGATCGCGATGCGACTCGGTCTTCCCGGTTTTGTTTTCGATTTAACTCCTTGCAAGGCCCTGTAGTATTATTCTCACCGCTTTTGCCCTGAATGGCTCGAATTAATCTGACCACTTTTCAGCGGCCTAGCCAGTAGCAACGTTTCCTTTTAGCCCTCTCTCTGATCAAGCCCCGCTGATTGCCTTGCTCTCTCCCTGCGATCAATTAGGAAATATTTATTGATTAGAATGGTTCCTTTTGTGACGGACCCACTACAACTCGGCTCGATATCCTCGAGCGTCTCGAGTTTGATCTTAATCAAACAATTAATTCGTCGACGGGCTGTTTGCTCGCTGCATTCAGCCTGTGTGTCAAGACGACGACGATCTTATTCATTAGGGACGGAAGCTGTCTTTAACCGTGGCGTTTAGTATGCGCGATTTACTAGCTAGAGGCTTGCGAATTATAATATCGGAGACGACTCTGTGAGATTCGATTTCAGATTATATTCAGCTAACTAGAGATGTCTAACAGTTCCATTGGTTTCGGTACTATTCAAGTTGTTGCATCGTGTACATTTTTTCACAGGCTTGTTCCAAACAGATGTTGTTTAAAAAAATTCAGATAATATTCAGTTAACTAAAGATGTCTAACAGTTCCAGTGGTTTCGGTGCTGTTCAAGTTGTTGCATCGTGTACATTTTTTCACAGGCTTGTTCCAAACAGATATTTTTTCTTTAATTTCAGATAATATTCAGCTACTTAGAGATGTCTAACAGTTCCATTGGTTTCGGTGCTGTTCAAGTTGTTGCATGGTGTACATTTTTTTCACATGTTTGTTCTAAACAGGCGTTTTATTAAAAAAAAGCAGAGATTGATTCTCTGACAGGTAATATGGATTTTCAGGTGAAAAGGTACCCAGGCTACAGTCTCGGTAATCACGAGTTTAAATCGACTAATAAAGCGGGCTGTCTCTCACCTCGAGGGCGTTGAAGTGTTCGACGACAAGGGAGCAGCGTTGGTAAGACGTTCGGTTAATAGACTAATAACCTTCGGCGTTATCTGAATACGCTCGGCCGCTGTTATTACGCAGTTCACCGCTATCAGAAAACTGGAGCGATCGATTCCCGGCTTGGTCTAGTTTCAGCGAAGTTGCAGATCGAGTTAAACGGATCTAAAACTTCGACGAGACGTCTGTCGCGCGACCTACGACGTGGGATTTTCTTGTTGCTGATCGCCAGAAACTTCTGCTGGACCATTGGACCCAAACGAGCATCCGGGAGGGTCCCACAAAAATTATCGGATTAAAGCCGACTTAGCTGGTAACATTGATCGATTGATGTTGGAAAAGACATTGTCGTGTTTGACATTGTTTGACCTGGATTAACCTTGGTTGACTCTGACGGAGAATTAAAGTGTTCCTTAACTGCTTCAACGACTCTGCTTTGATGAATACACGTTTAACGATTTTCTGAAATCAGCGAGCATTATGTGAGCTTCGGCAACTTGTCGATTAACAAACAACCGTATAGAACCACATTTCGCCAATCGGATTTCCCGTTTACCCGGTCCGGGGCCCGTAAAATGCCGACAAATCCGCTCACATAATTTCCTTTCGAAATAGCCCACGCTCTCCGCGCACTTTCTCCATGTTGTTTTATCGAGAGTGCGTGACACGCACGCGATCCGCTCGCGATGGTTCCGTGCCGATCGTGTTTAGAACGGGCCGGATCGCTAGATCCAGCCTCTCCATTGTTGCTGTTCCTTTCGTTTCGTTTCGAGAGAAAGAGAGAGGTCGGAGATCAGGCCGCTTTCGAGAGTTATTAGCACAAGAATAGCCTCGACGATAATGTCAGCGGAAATATCGCGATCGTTCACCCCATTTTTCTGCGTTTCTTTTTTTTCGCCACCATCAGGGTTGTTAGTCTCGAGCCGAGAGCGAATTCCGCTCGTAAAATCGCGCGGATTTTCTGGGGTTGAATGCGCGCCCGGCACCGAGCCGCGCGAGCAAATCTGGATTATCCACTGGACACAATGGATAGGGTGTCCGGCCGGTTTATTTTATGTCTTCATTGACGATCAAGTGGGACGTAAATGGCCAACGGACCAAGAAAGAAATGGCTGTATCGCGGCCACGGGATCGCGAGCTTCAACTTGCGATTTACTGTCCACCGCTGTTGTTCCGTTCTTTGCGTAATACTCGGACTTAGAGGGACTGTCTGCATTCACGTCAGCGTTCTTGCGGTATTACGGGATGGAGTCTGAAGAATGCATCCTTGAAACCCCTTTATTATACCTCTACATTTTACAGATTGACAAAGTTATGAATATTTTGATTATGTTAAGAGAAGCCTCCAAAAGAACGACGCATCCCGATGCATCTCCATTTCTGTAGATGAAAAAACATGGCGTTTGCAGCACGATTATGATGCATATTTTCCATAACGCAGCCGCCAGCTGTCTTACATCATGTAAATCGCTATCATTTTACCTGCTGCTGTGGTCAATTTATTTTTGTCAGTATCCTCTATCCTGACAATTACCTCAGCGCAATATGCTGTACATCACTAAATCTCTTCGCGTAATATTTCCTAATACTGTATTCCTTCTCTCATTGATATCAGTTCTTTACATATCGCACACTATGAGAATCTCCAATCTCTAATAACTGTATTGCAACGCAGTACATAGTAACATCTTTGTCACGCGTAGAAGCCTGACATCGCGGCAGCAGGGAGTCCATAAAGAACCGTGAAGTTCAAAGCGTCTACAGAATAAACTTCAGAAAACTTTCGGACAATGAGACTTCCCCGAAGTAAGCCAAAATTTACAATAACATCTGCCGGGTCTCTCTATTCACATCGTTCACGGCGCGGCATTTCGCAATCTGTCCAGTCTCATTGTTGGAGAGGATTTTCCCATGAACACTGAATGCCAGACTTACGAAGATTCGCCGCCGAAAATGCACGGGACCCTTCGGTTGGAGTCGTAAAATGGCTCTACACGGTGTCCGAATGGAACACGCCATTAGAAACCCATAAGTGTTACATAAAATCCATTACATATCTATCGATATCAATTTGTCAGTAGTGTTGCCATACAATTAATAACCTTAGGAATGAGGGTGGCCACCAGGTTGAACCATAAATTGGAGAAATCGACATCCTCGCAGATATCAGGGTGGACAACCCATCCCCCACCTACCTCCCAAGAGTTTGTGATAAATAATTGATTTCGGATGAAGGTTCGCAGTCTACTTGTAAAAATTGAAGAGAATTGATTGTCTATGTGCGTCATAATAGAGCGGCGAAAAAAACAATGTATTGGACCGCTCTACTATATATGTACATATATACAGTTGCATTTCATTCCATTATTTTATCATCGATGCTCGTTGCTCCACTGTAATCGCACCCTAACGAAGATTTGGCCCACGTGTTTTTTCGGGCAGAATGAGTTCTGTGCAGGGTGGCTGAGAAAAAAATCGAAGCCAGGTCGATCTATTGTGGCGGCCGTGCTTCTGTGCGCTGAATCCTCGGGGCTGGGTGTCGCGGAGGCCGGAGCAGAGTGGCGCGAGCTGCTCGTTCCCGTAAGTTACGAGGGCACCGACCGGCCGTCTTATTCTTCCACCCTGTTTCCCGGGGTGCGAGAGCACGCGACTACCAGACGGCAGGTGTTCGAGATTGTTGCACCCGGCAGATGTTGCCCCGCCGTCCTAACCTTCTTTCTCGCGCGCTCTCCTCGTCCTCCCCTTTTCTGTCTCTCCCGTTCTCCTCTTGCTTCCTCTTCCCGAGGCCAACCACCCGGTGTGTCGTTCCCTCCTTGGTTCCCTTGGTCGGACCAGGTCCGCCGTGTCCCTTCCTTCTCTCGCCCGCCACGTCGTCGAACAACGGTTCTCGCGGGGCAGAAGAAGAAATTTGCGATGCCTCGTGCCCCGGTCCCCCTCGGGATACTTACCGGGGAGCCGTTGCTCCTCGAACACGCTCTTCGAGCCGCCAGACCCTTCGTCGTCGTCGAACCTTTTCTCTCTTTACTCCTCTTCGTCTCGCTCTATTTTTCTTCAGGGACCCTCTTCTCTTAACCCTTGCGCGACCTTCGAATCTCACCGGTGCTCGTGCACCAGGTCAATTGGACCTCGCAATGAAATTTTAGAGTTGCGAGACCCGGTCACGTAACAGTGTTTGACTTTCCAACTGGATCATCCAACAACTATTATTATTATTATTTATTATTGACGGGCAGAAGCCCTTTTTACATAAATATTTATAAAGAAAAGAAAAAAAGAAAGCTACACGAGACTACTTATCTAATGAAAAAGGACATGCGCACAAAGACAAAGAAAAAAAATAATACTGGTACAATTGATAGGTATTATCATATAATCCTGTGTAGTTGAATTTTAAAATTTTGCAAAGATTCAATGAAAAAATCAATACTGTTATAAATAGTGCATGATTTTGCAATAATACGATTCATTGGATTAATTCAGTTCACGTTCTGGTACATAAAAATTGATTTGCGCAAGTAGCGAACAATCAATATGATTATTAATTATATTAAAAATAAAGCTCTGGTCGGATATTATTCTTCGAGCAGATAATGGTTCCAGGTTCATTGTAGTTATTATTGCGGAGTATATACTAGTATATTTACAAAATATATTTTTTTACTAAAGGCTCATATAGAGGATGGATCGAAAATAATTAATGAACACAATCTTAAAGAATACAATCTTCCAGCTTGATTAAATAAATACATATACTTTCCGAAGCGGGATCCTAGGATCGTTCCTCGCAGCAGCGACGTAATGATTGTGTCTGAGGATCTCTGGATCTGCAAAAGAAGCTAAACGAACCGGCAAGGACGTCGCGGCGTCCTGGCCAGAAAATATTTCGAGATCGCGGAAGCACTTTCTAATCCGCGGAGCCGAGAAAGGCCGTTCGCTCGCGATTAATAGAGCGTGATCGAAGGAAGGGATCGACGGCGGCGGCTGGCGGATTGATCCGTCCATCTTCGTCTCGTCGAGGTCGGACAAAGCGAGCGTGGTGGTCTGGTTGGGAAAACAGGCCAATCGGTAGCCGCTATAGTCTTCTTTGTGGAATTTCACGATCTCCTCTCTCGCGGTTCAACATTTACGATAAAACGCTTTATAAGCTGAATTTCGGTCTTGCTTGGGAGTACAGCCTCTTTCCATTCGTTCACTGTTTCCATCTCATTTCAAGAAAGAACTTTCCCGGAGAACAGGGGATAACGCGACGCGCATTAAGCCTTGAACGACGGATATTTAACTTGGCATTGCGTGGAATTTAAACGGGAGCATAAACTCTCCAAGTCGCCGTACTCTTTTAATAAGATCACCCCCTCCAGCCCTTCGAGCTTCAGAAGAACGCACGAATAAAGAAGTAAAATTTATCTTTTGTAAAATGGGGTAGAGGGTCCCGTCCAACGCGCGGCGACTTTATCGATGGTAAAAGATGGAACACAATGTGGAGGAGTTATTACGAACTGGTATCGCATGATCTTCAACTTGAAATTCTACGAGGAGAGCGTAACCGTAAGCGTGCGTAGCTCTGCTTTATCTCGGACTTTATTGCGCAAGGTATTACGCTGCACTCTGCAAACCGCGAAGAAGGAAAAAGAATTATGGTAACGCGGACTTCCGCTCGACTTATGTATTACTCCTGCGTAGTGGAGTATCGGCCGACGACAAATTGCTACCTTGTAACTCGCTTCTTCGGGGCTGGGACGCAAATTTGTGCGTATACTGCGTTTATGCTGCCGTGTTCCAAGTGTTTCCAGCTGCAATCGATATTTACTGGTTAATTTAGTGTTGTAGGGGAGCTAGGATGCATTGCATATCAAATTGTTATACGTAAAGTGATAAGACGTTCAATAATGACACCGTTACAAAATTTAAAAAAAATCAAAGTAGCTACCTGAGTAGCCAGGTAGTTGTGGACCACAGCGCATCGCGGGGCTCTTCCCCCCTACATATCCTCTACCAGCCACAAAGAGCACGAGAGACCGTGAGGAGAGGCGAGGAGAGGAGAGCAGTAGACTTCTTTAAGGGTCGCGCACACGAACGCAGAGCAGGCCACGTGCCGGGCAGGTGCAAGCGAACGTTTCGTGAACGACGCACCGCGTTTATCTTCTTCTTTTACGTTCTTGAACAGGCCGCAGCCCTCTTCTTCAGGGCTCTTTCTCTCTGTATAGAGCCCGTTGTGTTTTCTGGTCCGCGGCCTAGAGAAAAGCTAGACAAATAACGCGGTGCGCGGCGGCTGAAAGAAAATTAACGAGCTGGATTCGTGTGTCTATCAAAGGCTAGGATCCTTTTATGGATCCTCAGGGGCTAACGAACGACGGCTCGGCCAGGCTCCTTTCTAATTTTTTTTTCACCGCTATTCAGACGATCCAGCACGGCCGAAAAACGGGAACCTCTTCTTTATCTTCATCGTACTCTAACAGACCCGCAACGCGAGCACGGACGATTGAGTCGTCCGGAGAGAACGAAGACCTTGGAACACCGCATCCCGTAATTGGCGGAACAACGCCGGGAAGTCCTAGGAAATTGTTCGGAGATCCTCGGACACCTGGTGATAGCATTTACCTGGCGGTGACCTACATCCGAGCCGCAATCTTTGTAAATTCTCTCTGCGCCATAAGTTTTCTGTATCTCCTATCCAGTCGCAATTTTCAGGATTGCCAAAGGAATGTTGGTGATTCTTACGAAGTTTGTGAACAGTTACTTCCAACCGATCCCGAACAGCTAAAATGCTGATTCGGGACCAATGTCCCGAGCGCAGCCAACTTTTTTGCGGCGCATCTCCGCGCCGACCGAGATTTTAACGAGTCCCCATCAAAGCCTTTCACTTCGCCGGTTCGAACGGGAATGCCCTGGCACGATCGAACCGCCCCGAAACGGTCAATTAACGATGTTACCGGTCATCGGTCTCCCCCCGAGGCCTGCCACTCTTCCTTCGGACCCGGAGCCTTTCCTTTTGCGCAACCCGCGACGCTGATTAGCGGACCCTGTGCCCCGATACGCCGAGAAACCGCTCCGATTATTTCGCTGGTAATTATGAAAGTTGTCGGAAATCATCCTTCGAGTCGGATAAACTCGATTGTGCCCGCTCGGAAATCCGAGACACGTGTTTTCCGATGCACCGTTTAAGCTCCTCGTCCCTGCAAGATTTCAAGCGTCGAGCATCTAGTTTTGCATTGTTTTCATTATTATTCGAAGAATTGTTGAGGAAGAAGAGGATCAAGGTGAAGCAATGGTCAGCAAATCGAAGTCGATTGTAGACACGTGCTTCAATTTGCTGAAGGAGCAGTCAACAGCCTAAAGGAGGAATTTGATCGTTTAGCCGAGGATCTTGCTAAGTTCGAAGTGAATTGAAAATGTCTTTGATGTTCAGATTTGTCCAAAATGACCTGAGACCTTCTTCTCCCTTTTCCATCTATTGATCATGTTTTCATAGGGCCCGGCGATGCCTGCCGAGTAGCGTAACCCTAAGAGGACCATACTGCAAGCTCCACCTGGCCCACTCTTCGACTTTCAGCTTCGAATTTGATGTTTTCGAGACACGTGCGACGCACCTAGTTCTGCAGGGTAGGTTCCCAGGTGTTTGTGCGCAGTGCGACGAATGATGCGAACAGGAAATGTGTGTTCCTTTGTCGAGGTATGAAAATGGGCTATCCGTTGGGTAGAGATTATATTTTATCGAATAGAACCCGCATTAGTCTCGCACACAGCTCCTATTCATACTTTATAATAATGTGCTGGCATTGTGAGGGAACAGTGTGTTAAACAGTATCCAAGACACTCTGGACATTCCAAATGTTGGTGGCCGTTCGTGCTGCTTCATTCTCTTTAATTGGAACTTCTCGAAAGCCGTAAATATCCAAATGCCTGCAATCTGTTAAAACTGCATTCGGAGACAAACTTTCGTTGTAGGATAAATGCCTGGTTGTACTACATCAATTTTACGCGTGTCGTAAATGCTTAAAAGCATAGAAGTCGCCGATTCGAGATCTCCGGCGCGGAAAAATATCGTCTGGGAAGCAAATAGAATCATCTTAAGGTCGACGAGATGTTCGGTTGCCGGAGGCAGGTCGGGTACCGGGTGTCGGGTGCTCGTAAATCCGGTCGTAAGGCAGAATCAACGAGCCCGCGCAATTTCCCGGGGTGGGTCTCCGAAAAATCTGTACTGCGACAAAAGGGGTTGGCCGATTTACGAGCGAAGTAAAGGAAGGGTTTTCGGTGAGCACACGCGTGCGCGCGCGCGCGCCGCTGACGCATTATCTTCAGCAACGGCCATAAAACGTTCGGAAAGGACGCGTGCTCCTCTTCTGGTGCAGGGCCCAGGGGCTTGTTCAACGACGGGAAGTTACAAAGCGGCTCGAATCGCGGCTCGAACGTATAAGAAGCCGCATTAAGAGGAACCGGGCTTTATGGCCGATTCATACATATGTTTAGCCCTGCTCTCTCTCTCTCTCTTTCTACTCGCTGACTCGCTATACTATAGCGATCGTTCCCTTTCTTCTCGTCTCGTTGCCGCTTGTATCTGGCACGAGAGCGAGCTCTCCTCCAACCCGGGGCGGGGGTCGAGCGACCGTAAAAATTCCATTATTGTCGTTCCTCAGGAGAATTATGCTCGTCGAATGGCTATTGACATATTTACGTATATGTAACGGCTCCCGCATAAACGAGAAATAATATTATTCTTAACGACGCGGATTGTAAAAGTTCTGCAACGGGTTAACTACCGGTCTCCGCACAGACGAGAAACTTTTCCGCACTCTTATTCCTGCGGGAAATCGCCGCATCGCTCGTTCTGAATTGCCCCGGACACGCCTCGCTTTGATTTTAGAAGCGTATTGTTCGGTAAGTGGATCCAGAGAATTGATTCGAAAGAAATTCAAAATTTCTACTCCGACTGCCGCCGTGAAAAGAAATTACTATAGATGGTAAAGGAGACAGGATCAGGAGACAGTCCCGAAAAGGTGATTCGCGACCAGAAAGGCGCCGAAAAATCGTATTCCGCCGGTGTATGTTAGCCGATCGGAGGCAGTTACGAAAATCCTGGAAGCAATCAGAGCTTCCCACGAGCACGGGAAGAAAGAGAAGCGGATCGAGGTGGTAAAAACGGAGCCAAGAAAGGGAGGAGAGACGCCGGTGTCAGGGACAAAAGACTCACGGAAGCGATCGGTGATTTTGGTAGAAGAATCCGGCCGCGATCGTTCTTCAGCCATTGTACGCGGAATTGTGTAACGATCGACTCGATTTTCACCGATTTCGGTGAAAGACTCGGTGCCAACGGGGTTGCTTTTACGCGCTTGTCGGGGACTGGGGAACCTCCTTTTGGAAACACGGGCTGCTGCTTTTTTCCATAAAAACTTGCTCGCTACCTTCTGCAACCAACAATAATTACACCAGTTGAAGAGCAGTTTTATTCTCTTGTTTCTGCTCTTGGCTCTCTGACTGCAAATTGTACGCGCTTGTGAGAAAATTATAAATCTCTGAAAAGATTGTTATTGAAGAAAATAAATTTTTGTGTGGCTCCATATTTTTGCAGTCAATGAAAATTTTCATTTTGAAAACAATAATAACAGCAGTGCGTACAATGGTTCTCCAATTTCGTCAGTGACATAGTGAGCACATAGTCTCCAGGCATTGAAATCTCCAGGACAAACGACTCTGCTTCCGCGTCGAACCTCCACGGTCTAAAAATATTGGAACATTCATCTACTATTTTATTACGGCCCCGTCTCTCTCCTATTCGACAAAAGAAACGTCGGAAGAGAGAGTCTCCGACCTGGCAACTCACCTTTCCTTAAAATGTGCGACTCCGTGTAAATCTCATCGTCAAATCGAGCTCTCGCTCCCACGCGCCTAACAAAGTGTTAAAATACAAAGGAGAAGGTGACAAAAGCGAGCTTAGAGGCTGTCCGTGGAAAATCCAAAGTGCGCGCCAGGTAAAAACATGTTGCGCCGAGAGATCCGTGACCGAGATGCCCAGAATATTCGATTCACTTCAGGGAGAAAATCCAGAAAGTTTGTTATTTACCTCCTGGGAATGAAAGTGGTTCGAGAGTGATTATACTTAGAAGGTGACGCGGCGATAGCAGATTGAATTTATCAAGATTATCACCTTCTCTGTTAATCATTCGATTCGAATCCTTTCAGCCTCTCGTTCGCTTGATTACTCGATTACTCATGCAACTTCTCATTCACTCGACCACTCAGCCAACTTTTCGCTCGACCGATAACACGTGCAACTTCTCACTCGTTCAATCTGAAACCGTTCAACTTCTCATTCATTCGATTACTCGATTGCTTCGCAGTTTCTCGCTCTTCCAATTAATCGCGTATCGTCACCTTGCTGCAAATATTTCCTTTTTGAAAGGCGTTCTGCAGCGTCGTTTTTGTGAAATGTCCTATTAATTTTCCGGTGGGCTTGAAAATTGTCTTGGGAGCCTCAACAGGCGTAGGCAATGTCTCAATTAATAGAAAACTTCATTTGGATTTTTCGGCCGCTCGAAAGCCGATTCCTTCGCCAAAATAATGGCGAATTCGTCTGGCAGCGGGTCTGCAAGTGGAGTAACGAGGACAGACGAACAACAACTAACGGCGCAGAAGAAGGAGGGCATTTCCGGCTGGTGAAAGTCTAGATAATACCTGGGTTCGAGGCTAGACGCCGGAGAGACTGCGTCGCACGGTGAATCTCTCGCAGGTACCAGACGATGTGGGGCGGTGGGGGTTATCGGGGAACGTAGACAAAGAGAGACAGAGAACGAAAGAAGAAGAGAAAAACGGAGAGAGAGAGAAAGTAGCGGGAGGACGTTCGAGGAAGGACGAAAGAGGACGGAGGATAGAAAACACGGCGCAGAGAAGGCTACTAGAGGTGAAAGTGAAAGTGTAACGGCGAGGAAAAGATCTTGTTCCCTGTGTCCTCCAGACGTTCGCTCCAACCAGGAAGACGAGGCCGCGTTTTACGAAGAACTCGCTCGAAATACGCGTCTCTCTGTCTCTCTTCATCGGTGAGAGGCGATCGAATCGGAATCGAGGACTCTTCTTTACGGCCGCAACGGGCGAAAGCTGCCGTTCTGCGACTCGATTAACTGCGATTTGTCAACCCTCCGCTATCGATTCAGTTTTCTTATCGAGACACTGCATTTCGGATGCTGTATTTATGTGGACTTGAATTCATTGCGATTTCGTGGCGAAACTATTGCTTTTTTAAAAGTGATAGACAAAATATTCCGTTATGAATTCCTTAATTAATGGGATACATTTCTTGATTCGTTGACGTGTTTTATATAATATTAATGTTCAAATTTTAGGGTGGTTTGGTAGAATTTTGCATAAAAGCAGACTGAATTATTAGCCAAATAATTTTGTTTACCGAGTGGTAGATGGCTTTTTTAAAAGCGATAGACAAAATATTGTCATGAATTCCTTAATTAATGGGATACATTTCTTGATTCGTTGATGTGTTTTATATCAGCGGCTTTAATGATCCATAAGTATAATATTAATGTTCGAATAATTTTACATAATTTTTGAAACTTACATTAATAAAACAGGCTATATAAATTTACAGCCTCTGGTTGGAGCGTCAATTTAAATTTGAAATTTCGAATGTCTGCGTTTGGTGTCTTCCCGTTCGGTGTCGCCATCTAGCTAGGCCGAGTACTAATTCCAGAAAAATGCGACGCAGATCCCGAACCCTCGAATATTTGGTCGCTCTCGAGGCAACCCTCGAAACACTCGATCCCCGACAAAAACGCCTGCTAGTCGCAGTTATACCTGCGGAACAGGGGGAGCAGACACGAGCTGCCCCTGCGACAAAGGAGAGTCGTGCAACAATGGGGTCCGGTGCGGGAAAGCCCAGGGCCGTTCAGCTTTTTAATTGAATCACAATGGCCGGGTAATATCGCGGCGGACAGGTCGTCGCCGGCGCTCAAATTGGCATGGTTTCCCGTGAAAAGAAAGCCGAGATACGGCGGCGATGCGTCTTCGTCGACGTCCATCGGCGACAGCTCGAGAGACAGCTGTCGCGGACGGAAATTGCGACATCTTGCAAACGACTCGCGATGGTCAGAGGCCGCCGCGCCGCGCCGCACAGAAAGAAAACAGACCGCGTTATTGCGTGACTCGACTCGACTTATTTTTCCGAGTGCGTTTCCTCTGACCCGCTTTATTTTTCCGGCCGTCTGTGCGCCACCGGAAGCCGCACAGTTTTTCCCGGAAATCGTGCAAATTAATTTGGACATTTGGTCCAAGTTTGTTATGTGCATGGATATCGAGGAAATAAAGATATATTTACATTTGTGGGACCTTCTCTGCTTCCCACGCCGCGTCGTCAATTCCGGAAAAGATTATTCTCCTTGGGAAAGTTGTTGCACGCGGTTTCGCCGGATCTGTGCTCGTTACGCAGTTAATTATAAGTTTAATTATGGATCGGATCCATCGGAACCCATCCATCGCTTGGTCTCGATCGTTCCCACTTGATTTTTTCTGCAAAAGTTATGCGAGAGGTCGCTACAGCTTCCTACAAAACTTGCGAAGTTGTTACATTAGGTAATTCTCCCTTTTTCTTGGTATTATGTCGAAGCACGCTGTTACGTTAAACTTTGCACGAAAACCTTAATGGATAATTATTTTCGCACAGTATCGTGTGCTTTCCCAGCTGTTATTCGTTTAAAAAGATTTACCAGCTTTGCGAAGAAATGTTCTCGAGGACCAAAGTTCTCCAGACTGGCAACAGCACGTGACCCCTCAACCCAATCGAATTAGGGCCCGTCAGCAACGCGTCGGGCCCCACTTGCACAAGATGAATATTCATTCCAGTCAGGTAGCCGAAGGGTCGGCGGATTCACCTTCGCAGTCCTTGGCGGGTAATTCAAAGTCTGTGAGTCGGGTCGTGGTTTTTGCGTGACGCGTCGGTAGACGTTGTTTCCTGCTCTCTGTTTTCGCCGGCGGGTCAACGCAGCGAATGATGATGGCTACTCTCGGTGCTCTCTTTATCCGTCCTGTGATCGTCGATCACGATCTACAGACTTCGTAGAGGCTGCTCGCCGGCTAATAAGGCCCGTCGCCGATTGAGCCTTCGCACGATAATGAGTCGAGCGTCGCCTCCTCGTATTATTTTTATTTCAGCTAGCAGCCAATTACACCGCGCACATCTTCTTCCCGTCCGTGCACCCGCGGAAGGGTGGATACAAGGTGGTAAATCGTAATTACATTGATGAAAGTAATTAGAGAGCCGAGGGTTGGCCGAGTCGCCGGTCCGCTGGCCAATAAGGCCGCGAAACTCTCGCGGCGGGATTATAATGGGACGATCGGCCCGCCGGAAATTCGTATGTATATTTATGCCTAATTTGCGATCGTTAGACCGCGTATCTTTAACGCGCTCGCATGTGCCCATCCACCACCGGTATACAAAGTTAACAGGTTTATTGCCTGGCGTCACACATTTCTGACCATCGCGATCTTGTACTACCCAGGAAGGTCAAATTCATTTTAGTCACGCTGTTATTTATATTAGCCCTGATAGTCTTCTTGCGTGTTTTCCATTCCTGCAGGAAGCACTACTTCATTAAATTAAAATTAATAAAGTAGAAGCAGTCCCGGGTTCCGCTGGAAGGTTAAACTCGTTTTAGTCACGCTGTTTTTCATTTTAATCTGGACACAGAGTCTCTTTGTGTGGTGTAATGCCTACAGGTAAGCTCTCTACTTCGTTAAAGTGGAGTTAATGGAATATGTGTGTCGTTCGTTCTGTTCAAAAACCTTCTTTTGAGCTTGCCGTGTTTTGTTTTAATATATAGTCTCGCCAATAATACCGTTCGAGAGACTACAAAAAAAGCGTAACGATTACACATCATTGGAAGGTTAATTAATTAAATAAATAATGTAATGTCGTAATTAATTTGAAAATTATATGGTGATCATGGTACGGACGGACGCGAGTTCTGGCGAAATTTCGAAGAGAAAAAAAAATTCGGCGCTTTCATAGAAAACTATTTATAACCGGTCAGCTAAATCTGCCTCAATATCTGAAGCAGCACGAATTAGAAACATCTGAGTGAAATCAATTACACAGTCCAGTGCGCAAAGGGAGATATCGAAACGCAGAAATGATTGCGAGTCGGAAGCAAGGTCGTGATAAATGGACTTGAAACATCGCTGCTCCTCGCGCGCCGGCTACATTATAAATCATTTTTCTTTGTACAGCGCGGTTTCTATTTTTCCGGGACGATGTATAAAAGCAAGACGGGATCGTAATGCCGGAATCCGGCACTTTTCCGGTTCGTTAGCTGCGGGACCGTGCCGAATATATGTCGAACCGATAGCATCGAATAAAAGACGATCACTGTAAGATAAATATAATTTTTGTAAGCTGAATTGACCTTTGGAGGCTGTCGTATAAAATTCTTTCTAGCATTAATAATCACTCGTGTAATCTAAGCGTTTCAGTTCTCTATCTATATCTATATAATAAATTTCATGGTTTCGGTGCACAGTTCGATCAATTATAGAAAACAGCAAATTTGAAATTATTTAAACATTCATCTCAACGTTTCGATCCCTATATGGATCATTTTCAAGAGAGACATTTTTGTTATTATTACATATATATTTTTATCTTATTACATATATATTATCTTACTATATCTTCAATTCGACATTCTATCTATCATTACTCATCCTTGAACTTCATCACTATGATTCATCTCTTACTGACCATTAGACCTAAAACAACCCCCCACTTTACAAAACCAAACCGAACCTATATTCTTCCAGACTTCTCCCAGTCTCATTTCGCTTCTGATCAATCTTACCGAGTCTTGTCTAGACTACTAAGGTCTTTCTGTTTAACGTCTGTAGTTTGTGTTTCGCTCATAAATTGTACTTAATAAATATACATAAATTAAGTATCCGGAATACAACAAGGGTTACGTGCGAGACACGGAACGATTAGTGCATCGCGTAACGATCATCGTCGACGGACATCGGGCGGTTAATAAAGAAGCGAAAAAAAGGAGAAACATGTTTTGAAACGAGGCGGGTTCCGGCTGCGGAAATATTACGAAACGACGCGAGGCCTCGACGCGGTGGCTCTGGGAGCGAACAAAGAAGACAGGAAGAGAAACGTGCGTCGTCGCGTGACTCGGGCTACTTTGGACGTGGTCCATCGATGCTGACGATTGTTGTTTGTTTCGCCACGGAACGTGCAATTTGACAAAGAGGAGCGAGCCTGCACGGGCTCTGCTTTACTCCTCCACTTGCGAATCGGGTGAAAAAAATTGCCAACGATTGCAAATACACCGAAACAATTTATGAGACTTAAAACCACTTTTCAGTTCCATTTTTACCATCATTAAGATCAAGCTCTTGCAACATATGATTGGCGGTGTGCTTGCACGCGTGTACCATCGTACCGTAAAAGAAGACAATTATCGGTGGAATGAACGCCACAAGATAGCACGCATCGTCGAACGAACGCTCAGAAACGCTACTTTGTCTCGTATCGTTTTATAGACTGGCGACGTTCGTTCGAAAATTACCTCGACAACGATAAAACGAGCTTTAACCGCCACACGCATAATTATAGAAACACGGTGTCACGAAGCAGACGAGAAAATCATCGTTGGTTATCGCGCGATCAGCGGTGCAGATATAGAGAGCCGCTTCTAAAACACTCGAGTGCCTATTATTCCATTTACGCGGCGGTAATTACAGCAAGCATTATAACGGCAGTAACGTTGAACCTCGCCCATTCATCGGCGTATATGATGCAATAAAGTCATTATTATTAGTATTCTCATTCTGCTCCTCGTAATTCCCTATCCCGCGCCGGTTCTCTATTTTCATGGGTTCAGACCCGGAACCACTTGTAGATTCGTTTAGCGATTTTTTCAAGTTGGGATTAGACGATGCTCGAGGTCCGTCAGCGGCGCCTTATCGAGCCAGGGAGCAGGATATCGGTCCCGAGGCGATTGTCATCGCGTAAATAAATAATCTTGTCGCGTAACGAACGTTTCTCGTGTTCGGTGCCCCTCGAAACCATGTAACGAACGGACCACCGTTGATACTCAGCCGTTAACCAACGTATTTCAGCCCGGGGAGATCTAGGCTGGATCTGGTCTCCCTAACGACGCGGGAATCCTCCGGTGGACCCCATAAATTCTCGCGAAATTAGCGCGGTTTAGCCTGGAGGGGGTCTGAGTGTCCAGTACCCCGGGACATCGTTGGACAATGGAAAAACTCGCGGTAGAAATTTATAGGCGAGTATCGGGGCCCGGATCCCCGCGAAAGCTCGTCGTCGTCCTTGTTATTAGAGAAGTTAGCACACCACCACCGGTTCTCTTCTTCTTCTTCCTCTTCGTTGTTCCAGTGACGAACGGGAGATCCGTGTGGGCGATAGGAGATAAGATCGCGAGAATGACATCTTGCAAACGACTCTCCCCCAGGTTTCTGTTCGAGGAACACAAGAAACAGCCGTGGGTTTAGCGGGAGCCGGTCGCGTGACTCGAGCCATTCCGTTTGTGGCTCCCGGTGTCGATGATTCCTCTCTTTTCGTACCGTTCGCCTTCGAGGGTGACCGATGAATTCAGCTGTCGTTGTTGCGGTACCGCTTCAATGGGAACGGGACTACGTGGGACGGCCAATAAGTTAACCCCGCCTACGAGCACCACTATTTTTATTATTGACTCTGTTGCGCGGCAATTGTCGGCGACACGGAACATGAAAGGATGCAGTGTAGGTACTGGATTGAACATTTTCTTTTTTTTTTTGGAGATGTATGTGGGAGTATCTTCAATTTATAGGTTGGTCTAGTTGGTTCGTGCATCGTGATAGGAGCTGCGTTAATTGCGGCGGGTTCGGTGAAGTCGTTTGTCTGTGCCACGATTTTTAGTGGAGGACGTTGTTAGTACCATGTTGACCGATCAGCCCGAGAATACCCTAAGCCCTAACTCATGATATCGCCATACACCCCATGAGTCGCCGTTAACGGCTGCGCGAAGAAAGCATCCGGAGGACCTCTTTCGTCACCTCTGGGTATCCTGGCCTGAGGACGTCGAAACGTTGAAGGATGCAGCTCGATGAAGGAAACGAGGGGTGGCGCGAGTATGGCCCCTTTATCTAAGGATCTCGGGGTTAAGAACCAGCCGACAGGAGGATCGTTGTGGTGAGGCAACAAGGAGAGAAAGATAGAGAGCACAAGGAGCAGCAGCCAGCCAGCCGGCTGAGCCGAGGCGCGTAGCGGCTGCACTCGGAGGAGTCACGTGCATTGCGTGCGCGCCAACTGGGCTAGGTCGATGCACGCGGATGCACAAAGGGCTCAAGCCACGGAGCATGTCCGAGACGAGCCACCTGCCGACAGATGTTGAGTCTAGCAGCCAAGATCCGAGGCTACATTATTCTCGGGCCGGCCCTCGCCTTACCTTCTCTCGCTTCTGTCTCTGTTCCATGCGTGTACGTGTCGCTTTCTCTCCGTCTCACTCACCTCCATACGAAATACTACATCTCTCCAAGGAGCCTGCAGTTTCGCCACCGTCTCCACCACCTTTGTCCGTCTGTCTCTCTTGCCTAAACTCGCGACGCAATACCCTCCACCTGCCCGTCGCACGACCTCCTCTGGATCACCTCGAATTTATTGACCCTGCTGCCTCGCCGCGACACAATGCATCCTCCAGCCACCGAGCCCTCCTTTGGCTCAGGACGTCAAGGATGACGTTAATAACGGTGATCGGTCCGACGATAGGCGTGACGCATGATCGATCCGGTAATTTCCCTCTCTCGATCTAGGGGGAGCCAGAATGGTCGAAACAACCTACTCACCTGGACACTGGTCTTACAAGATCTTTACGGACAAAGAGCAACCCTCGAAGTCCTTGAAATGGAGATGCCTTACAGTTTCTCAACAACTTGCAATAAAAATTTCAAATTCCACAAATCCTTGAAACTCCACGTGGTGCCCATGTTCCAAAACCTCTTTCGTCCGGCATAGACAATGGTGCGTTCGTTCCTTGGGGTATCGGTGGCCCTTAAAGGCTGTGTTTATCGATCTCGCACAAAGCGCAGCAACAATGGCGAAGGTTCTCGGGGTTCGCCAGTCCCGTAAAGCCAACGAGACACGGCGCGGCGGTGTGCCGTATCCAAAGCCGAAAAGTAAAGGTTCCCGCGTTAATTCCATGCGCACGGCTGCGTCCGAGAATTTACGCGGGCACCGGGCAACAAAGCGGTTAGAACGCGCGCGCTCTGCGTCTACAGCCTAGTCGCCGACAGCCGGCTCCCGAATGAAGACAATTATTAGCGAATGCACGGAACCCCGTCCGCCTTAATATCTGAAACCGGGCCAGGTCCCGCCAGCCCGGGTTCTAATATCGCAGCTCCAACGGGCCGACCCAGCCCGAGAGACGCTAACTTGCATATTGCACCTCCGGTTAACCGACAGCCTGGCATTACCCACTTTGCCTCGTTTATTACACGGCATTCCCTTCCTACGTTCCACCCTCTTCCTCTCTTTCCCGTAACCTCTTTTTCTGGATCTCTTTCTAACCTCGCATTGATTACACTATCTCGCAAAATATCTTTTTTATGATTCGCTGCATGCACTGAGTGATTCCCGGATAGCTGAAGAATTGGTTAATCCTCTGCTCTTAAAGAACATCAGTTTTCGGAGAAGCTGGATTATTTAAGGTTTATCGCGATTTTTTGTATGAAATAGAAAACGATTATATTTTATTGAATTGTTTTCAGATATTCGAAAAGCAGTATTTTTGTTTTGTTTCATCTTGGAGCTAAAAATGTTCAATAAGAATCACCTATTGGATTACAGATCGAAATTCGTGTTGGACGGTGTTATTACCGTGCTATCCACCGGAGGTGCCGCCATCCAAGCAGATTGCCAGCCGATCACTCGCCCCCATTACGGGCAATCGCTAACGATTAGACCCCCGACCGATCTATCCCCAACCAGATCCATAGATCGCCGTGCATCCGTCGCTTCCCCGCAACCATGCCGAAAGCATGCTCTTTTATTAATGGACATTACGTCCGCTCGCGGAGATTACATGTGTTCCAAGGCCCCTGCGCCGAGATCTTGATCTTGATGGCGATCTGCGGATTTTTGCGAGCGATTCAACGCTTCGTCCTCCATGATCGAGAAAGGTTCCATTGAAGAGGTCTCGTTAAAAATATTTTTTTTTGTTAGAACTTTTTCATTCAATCAAAGATCATTTTCCGATCGTGAATAAAATTGTCTGAATTTTCCAATTCGAGTGAAAATATCTCGAGTAACGACTGCGAAAAGATACTGAATGAAGAAGAAATTGATAATTAGGTGATTAGGCGATGAACGTTCGAGAAGGAGAACGAAAATATCTTACGAAATCGCTGTTAATCCACAGGAGTCGATATCGTCCGAGGTGCTCGCTCGGCCGATACGATATTTACCACGCGTTCAAGTCTCCGCCCTAAACGCTAAGCATCGATAACGATTTAACTGGGAGGCATCGATCTTTGATGTCCGGTCGCCGAAGATCCCCGTTAAAGTCGGACGAGACGTTAATTCCTCGTTTGCGGAAGTTTATCAGGTGATCAGCAATAAAGCCGGGGTGGCTGGCCGGCTCTATACCCGTATAGAGTCTCGCTCTATACACCTCCCATCGTTCTCTCCATTCTACGGTGTTCGCCCTCAACCCCCTCGAATGTCCCATTAATTTTTCAGCGATGGAGCGTGGCCGGAGTGAATGCTCCTACCTCACTGTTGCTCTTATCTACTCTCAACGGATATTCTTTCCAGCAACGAACCGCGTAAAGCAAAATAACATCTTTATTAGTCAAGTAGCTGGTTACAGAAATTTTTATTTTGCATTTCTGCAGATTTGGTTATACAAATAAATTCTTCTGGTTTCAATGCAGATGCAGTAGGAGAGTCCTTGAGCATTTCAGACCAATTTCCGGGCGATCCTCTCCAGCTTCCGCCATCTTCGTTCTCGTCGATCGTACGATCGTTGCAGGCCATCGAATTTTACGCGAGGAAATTGATTTATGAGAGATAATTGCACGCTTTGATACGGCGATGGCTGCGATATGGAGGAATGCCCAGGATTTCATGAATAAGCGAAGCCTCTTTAATCAGGTCCGAACAACGAGGGCTTCTCTCTGTGCACAACTTTCTGCATCGATCGATCGCACGGATTCCGCTTCGACGGAAAATTATAATTCGCGTCGGCCGCCGCGCCGAGACAAATGATCTGTCACACGCGGCTCACTGAAAAACGAGCAGCATGAGAGGAAAAGAGAGAATAACAGTGTGCAACAGTCGCGGCCGTCCACCACCGATGATAAATATTTATGAACGGGCCCTTTTGCAACGCGAGAAACGCCGAGGAATCTTGATCGATCGCGGCCGATCTCGAGGACGGCTCTCGTTTTCCCTTTAAGAACGGATTTTACGATCCAGACAAGTTTCGTTTGCATACTGATTGTTTGCTTGAAGTCTGAGGCGAAAAAATATAATTTTTGAATAGTTTCAATAAAAATTGAAAATATTTTTATAGAGAAATTCGATTGGAAAATAAAGAATCGCTTTTTAACATTTAAAGTCTGGAGAGGTCCGTTTCATGCAATTTATGGAAACGGAAGTTGAGGAGAATCGCTTGAATAAAACTTAAAAATATTTTCAGTGGAGCGTTCTATTTTTTAAGTTCGAGTGTTTGTAGAGGTTCGACTGGTAAACAAAACAATCGCGGGCGGAGCCGCACGCGGCAATGTTTTCCTGGACGAGTCAAAGAACCCGAGAAACCCCGAAAATCAGCACACGCGCACCTGTTCCCGGCACGATCCCGGTACAGGCTGCGTTGCGTGAGTCCACAGCGCATGCAGGCAGGCGAATGCAGGCGAATGCATCGCGTCAGGATACACAAAGGTTGCGAAGTGCCACCTGCCGAAAGAGGCCCGGTGTGCGCCCGGGGTCTGCTGCAGGAAGCCAGCAGGCGGTCGGTAAAACTACACCTTCCTTTCTCCTTTCTCTTCAGGCCGTCCTTCTTTCGCCTTTATCCTGTTCGTTAGCCGGCGTCTGTGCTGATGGCCACTCTGCTTGCCCCTTGCAGCCGACCTCTAACCACCCATCGGTGACTTTCAAATTGCTTCAATCGTTCCCCTGTTTTCGGCTCCTACCGCCGCGCCGCTGCAACCATCGAGGAAGTTGCACTTTCGGCCATGGACCCGATTCCGATGCACTTTAAACGGTCCCGTGCAGCTGCACGCCGAAAACCACCATTTTTCGACGCCGTTCCCACTTTTGCACCCATCCATCTACCACTTATCCACTTATTTAATCGTAAATTTGTTTGCAGTGCTATTATATTGAATTTTTACAATGAATGTACATTGTTTCTAAATAAATCTACGGACCACAATGTACTTACACTACCGCCCAAAAGTTTGGAGTCACGGCGTAAATTCAGAGAAACAGGATGTTTCTAAGAAAAACCGCGTTCCTTTAGCCTTTGAAGTAACCAAGCAAGATTTATTTGGAAAAACAGAATGCGTATTTTTCTTCAAATTGCTAATATATAAACTAGTTAATATTTGATATAATAACGATGGATCATTTCAAAATTTATCGGTTCGATTTTTACAAAAATCAGCAAATGATTCCAAACGTTTGGCCAGTAGTGAATAACTGTCCAATTTAAGTCTGGCCCCCGGAGCAACATTTTTCCTCGACCATTAAACTAAAGATGCCGAAACGAAACCATCTGTTCTAGAACAGTTCTCAGAAATGCAAACGGGCACCATGCAATTATTAATCGTCCAGCGTTTAAAGAAGTGAGTTAGCATAAACATCTGCAGTGAATCGATCACAGTGTAACCGGGTGCTAAATGCAATTATGATGTTTACATTGAAAAGGGTCCAGTGTAGCCGATACGACTTGTAATTGGATGTCAAGCGGAGTGGACCAACGAGTAGCCTCTCGAGTTTTAAGTAATTCAAGGCCCATAGGATTTTACGAGAGCTTGACGAATCCTCTCGTTTTCCCGTCTCTTTCGTCGACCACCGTCGGCGCTCGGAACGAGGTCGCGATTCGAGAGAGGAGCATTTACTGCGGCTCGGCCTACAAATTTACGCGGACGAGGGTTTACTACCTGTCCCGAGTTCGGTTGGTCTTCGCCAGGTCAATTTACTGAATCTCCATGCTATTCAATTCCACGCGAACTAACCTTACAACTTCTTTTCACCCCGGGAAAGAGAGAAGAGCTGCTTACTTTGTGCCCGGTGTTTGTCAAGGAACCGGGAAAACTTTTCTATTTTCCGTGGAACGACCGTACCCCGACGATTCTAGATATATATCGAATGTTGAAAGGGACATTCTTGAGTCTTTAGGAATTTTTACGTTGTTGAGTCGCTCGGTATTGTTCGTGTTTCTCCGCGCGCTTGACATTCTTTTAGCATCGTGGTCTTTTGTAAGACCTTTCCGAGAATTGTAACACGGTCCATTCAAATTTGCATCGCAGACTCCTTTTCTTTAAAATTCTCCGAGATCTTAAAGCAATTTTAAGTAACATAAGATCTTCAAGAAAATCGTTGTTCTTCTTTAGCCTCTTCAACTTTGTTTCTTTCCATTTCTAAAACTATCGAGAGAATCATCCTTTTGCATTCTCAAAGATCGTAGGGAACCAAGATCTTGAGACGACTTTAGTGGTACCTTGCATTTTTTAAGATTTCCAAGAGGATCGTGGATCCTTTGCATTTTCTAACAGCTGAGAGCAGTGGTGAGTTTTTTTTTATACATTCTCTAACGTCTTAAGACGACTGTGAGTGATCTATGCAATTTTTAACACTTTCGGAAAAATCGTGGTTCTTTTGTGCACTGTCAAGGATTTTAGAAAAATGAGATTCAACTGGTTCTTTTTACAGTTCGAAAGCTTTCAAGTTAGAAATTCTCCTTTGCATTTTCAGTTGGCTCTTCAACATTCCAAAGGCTATCCTCCGAAAGTAAATTTCTCTTTGCACTTTCAAAGAATCTTCTAATGTTTTCCAAGATTCAAAGCTTCAAAGAACCTTAGAGGTAGAATTGACCTATTTTATAATCTTTTGGACATCCCACGATCCATTACCTATATTGAAGTTCGCCACAGATCTTTCTCAAAGATTTCCAAAAAGCGAATCCATTTCCTTCAAAGTATGTTCACCAAAACTAAATAGCACCTATCAAACGTTTCCGATTCATCAGCGAATGATTCAAGAGAGACTGAAAGAGCTTTAATCTTTCAGTCCCTTTAATCACTGTGTCGCAACTCCAAGAGTCCTGGATCCTCTTCGGCAACCATCACTGGAATCGTCGCAGCCCGTTCAACTTCTATAACTTCGGAATGTCATAAGCGCCGATCGAACAAGGTTAGTGGTTGCTCCCGTGGCGTCGCGTCGGTAGCACCTGTTCCCGTGATCGAGCCTGCGATACAGTTTTTAGCTGATCGAGGCTTGCCTCGTGCCAGGGATCGGCACCTGCCGCGCCAGATTAAAGTGGTTCGGTGTTTACCGGAGCAGCCGTCGCGCCGCGCCGTGCAGATCCACCGGATTTATTTTGTTTCGTGTCTAATTACGAAGGTCGCGCGCGACCCAACCGGACAGGTGTTCCGCTCGATTTTTCAAGAGAAAGACCCTGGGCTGTGTACACCGGTGGTGCGTTCCTCCTACAGCAGAAAAACACTTCGACCGTCTGTTGCAGATTTAACAACCTCGAGAAAGAGAGAGACCCGAGGGCCTTTTTTACCTGATGGATCCAACGAGACCTCTCGCACCTGCTCATTTTTCTCCTCTCTTCTCCCACCATCGGGGCCTGTTGACATTTTTCTAATGGCGATGATCCGGGCCGGCCGCGTGCCACTGCACCTGGCCCCGACTGCGCCTCTGGGACACCTTTGGCGCACGAGCCTACGACGCAGAGCCTCTCCGAGGTTGTTAGATACTCGTTATACCTGGAAATGATGGGGTATAAAGCGATCATATAGGCGGAGGTCTCTAATCCTATGAGCATTTTTCTAAGTAAACACAGGAAATGAAATCTGTGGTTGTCAGGAAAAATGCCGCATATCGGATACTTTTGCTTTCGTCGTTAACGAAATTGCATTATTTTTTCGAGTCTTTCGAATTTGTTTTCATGACTTTTTTTTTCTGGTAAATACGTAAGTCCTGTAGTATAAAGCTCTAATTTTTGAAATTGTGACATACGGCGTATTTTTTCTTGCAACCACATAAATATTGACCAAGCAACCTCGTCTAAGGCCCTATCAGAGTTTTCGAGGTCGAAAATCGTCGCTACATCAAAGTATCCACGAGCCTCCATAAATTGAGATATCGCAGGTTGGTATTTCTTCGCGAATCTTCTCGTAAACCGTCGTGGGTCTCTCTTGGGAACGGCCCTTTCTAATTATCACCGGCGATTACGAGCAATTAAAGATCCATACGCCGGTCGTATAATTCAAACGGTCTCGGGAGCTATTCTCAGCGCAGCTGGCCCACCTATACAGACCTCGGGCTCTCGGTATCATCTTCATTACCGTCAACGTATCGGGGATCGATTAATTCACGCACCTGTCTAGTTACACCCCGTAACGATGCCCACGTTGCATAGTCCTCTTTTTCCCCTACCCTTCTTCTTGTTCATTCTTTTCTTTTTTTCTCCTTTTCGATTAACCGACCACCGCGCTCTGGCAGCTGGCTCGTTTTCACGCGAATTTTCTCGCCGATTAACTCCGCGACCGGTCGTTACTTATCGGGGAAACCGTTTCCGGGGTTCGCCAGTAGCTGCCGCAGTCACTGCGATAAGTGTTTGATCACTATATCGTGGGACAGCATGCGTTCATTTTCGTTGAGTTCGTGTGGAGCGGTGTGTCGTTTATTACTATTTCGTATCGTTAATTGCTAAATATTTAAGTACTGCATGAGGTATTACATCAATCTCAAATCCATAAAATGAAACAAATTTTGATGAAATTTTAATATGGTATGCAGCAACACATTCTGAACAACTTTTTCCTGTTCCAATATAGGGGGCTCGCTGTTAGTTTTTGAGATATTTGCAAAAAGCTATCGCGACTACTGTATTGAATTTTTCGTATTCCTGCATGCTCCGCGGCAATGTAAGCCTGTCTCGGTGCGGCGTTTGTTTACATTTGGACACTGCTGAGATGTGGTATTGTCACTTCTCATCTCCACAACGTGTTTACAAACAAAAAATAATTTACGTAGCCGCGGAGCATGCAGGAATACGAAAAATTCAATACAGTATTAGCGATAGTCTTTTGCAAATATCTCGAAAACTAAAAGCGAACCCCCTATATTGAAGAAGGAAAAAGTTGTTCAAAATGTCAAAATCTATAACATATTAAAATTTAATAAAAAGCGGAGTACGCAGACCTTTTCTATATAATTACCATAAAACAATCTGTGGAACATATTTGCTTAGAACGAAGACAACGTTCGAAAGATCGGAACGTCGGTGTTCGAATAAGAACTTTTAGGAGCCACTGTACGCCGTGCAGGAAAAACCTAAATCCAGCGGTAATTTCGATGATAGGGTAATTCGATTTTACGCGGGCTGTTTTGATACAGGGTTGGTAGCGTATCGGCGGCCTCGTTATCGTCGCTCACAGGGGCGACCGTCAAGGATACTCGTTAACCACGGTGTCGAGGTTCTGTTCTGCGACTATGCGTCCCCGAGGGCCCCGGTAATCGGGCCCCGGCTCTTTTAAGAGCTCTTTAACCCAGCCGGGAGGAGCATCGGCTCCGTTATGAGGCGCGGGGATATGCCACCTGCCCGTCTCCACTTAATTGCGCGCTCGAGTCGGTCTTAATCCAAAGGCTGGCATTCGAAACGAAAAAAGGAGGAGCGCCGAACGAGCCGGACGATTCCCTCGTTAAGCCGCGCTCACACGACCAAACGAATCAACAGGCTGCTTCAGAGGAAGCACCGGAGAAACTTTCTTTTTTGTCGATGCGTGCGAAAATGATCAGACCACAAGATATCTTCTCCAGTCCTTACAGTATGGTAAGCAATCACTACAACTCTAACGCGTTTCAAAAACATTTCTTTATTTGCGCAGGATCGTAAAAATATACAGAAAAAAGTTGAAAAAAGGTTCGTTCAATAATCACACATTCAGCATGCGCTGAGGATCTGCGCAAGAATAATCTTACATCTCGAAATTCACTGTTTGAAAATTGCTGGGCAGAAACCGCAATTATTTTTTCACTGATCTAACATTAAGAAGCTACAAAAACCACAGTGTTCGAGCGACGGAATGTCTAGGTTTAAGTAGAAGAGCATCGGGATGTTAGGGTATCCGTATAATGAATGGTCGGAGGTTTCAAGAATCCAGCCCTTCCTTTCAAAAATCGAAATTGAATTATAAAAGTAACATCTGGTGTCTACGAGGCGTGCCGAATGGAGTTTAAAGTGCTAAGTGTTTTCGAGCATCCCTTTGATGTGTAATCTTGAACTGCGGACTGGTTCTCATAGGGTCCTACTACCGGAAGTGAAAGTTTTGTATGAATGAACCGTGGAAGAATCGATACCGTTCCGTTCCCTTTACTTTATATCTTTATGGAATTATTAGGAAGGCAGAAGAATGGTGTAGGTTATTTTTAAAAATCGTTTCGTTGCATCCGATGTGGTATTTAAAGGGTATCTAGGGTATCTAGAGAGTAATTATTTATACAAAGAATAGTTTGATCTTTCAAGAGGAATCCTTCAGGCCAGATGCTAAATATACCACGTGAACTTATACCCGATTTTACTTTTCTATGCCCTGGTCGTTCTTGAAGGCTGACGTCTTCACGGGTCATATAGGGCTTAAAATAAGACTCGTATTACCACCGTGGATGGTATTTTCGGTGAGCACTACGTTGGCCAACCTGGACACACTCGCACGTTTCTAAAATATTACTACACGGAGTATCGAATTTTATTTTTGCCACCGTGCGGAGCATGATCTTTTGCCGCGCGAAATCGGAACAGTGGAGAAGCTGCGAATTCTATTCGACATTAATAGTCCGCGGAATCAAATCACCTTCGTTTTTTGCACGTTTACACCATCCTCGATTTTATTTGATTTAATTGATAAAACAGTGTAACGACGAAGAATTTGTTTCGGCTGAAATAAACATAAATAGATTATCGTCGTGGAACTGGCGTCCACAGAGACACAAAATGTCTGCGCCCGCATGGCGTCGTTCCGCGGACGCGCGTCGCGACGCGCCGGCGTCCTCTCTCTCTCCGAAAGTAATTTTCCGCCGGGCGTTTTGTTCGTCGTTCTCGTTTCTCGTCTATGTTACTCGATTAGCTCGGCATGTCTTCGCAACGCGTGACCGTGAATCGCGAGAAAATTGGAGCCGAGCATGTCGCCGTTTCGGCCGAGTTAATTTGGATAGTGATCGACCGTGCGAGAGCGAGAAAGAGAGACAGAGACAGAGAGTGAGAGAGCCCGTGTTCTCCTCCCACCATTTTGCCCCGTTTTGTGTGTTCCCGCTTTTTATTACGTAGCCGGCAGGGGTCGTCGACTTCAATTATGTCGCTCAGAAATTAGAAAAATAAACCAATCTCTCACCCTCTCTCTTCCTATTTTCCATTTGCCTTGGTTTACGAGATTACCCGCGTAAATAACTATTTATTGCTCCCTCTCTCCTCTCTTCGGCGGTAATACGCTCTGGCGAACCGGAAACGATGGATTTCGCAATTTTCGAATTGTCTTTTTCGAATCTCCAACCTTTTCTTCTCGATTCGGAGATTTTGGGGCACAGCGCATGGTCGGTGCGCGTTCAATAAACAATGAACATTGTCGTATATTCCTGCGTAGCTGTCCCTGGGCCTCCGGGCAGGTGCAAACCTTGATTCGGCAGCTGCGGCTGCGTGAAAAAGGATTCCGGCGCTCCTTTCTCGAATCTATAGAATCAAACGCGGGGAATCTTATTCCACGGCTCAGATGCTGCTCGCTGCAGTTTGCATAAATAAAAAATAACCCGGCGATACCGGGGGAAACTCGTCTCGACCAATCCCAAAGAGAGAGAGAGAGAAAGAAGGAGATAGAGAGTCGTAGAGATTCCCGGTGTAATTTTCATAACCGATATATATATAGGAGCCGGTTCCAGCTCGGAGATCCGAAATTATTTAGAAGCCCCGAGATCGTATCGAGCCCCGCTCATCGAGCTTGATGCGAGATCATTGCTCGGACTAATTAGCGAATCCAGTATGCTGTTGCTGAAACGCGCTGCGGATATCCTTTACAGCAATCCCTTTTCTACGGAAATTGTTTTTATTGATCCCAATTAAACGTCCACCGTTTACATTTTCGATAAGATCCTTCCATTAGACACATTTTGAAAAATTGTCCAATTCATAATTGCATAAATGTGCCTATAATTATGGAAGTGGCTTAAATACTGTATTTATTGTTTCGAGATTTTAAAGGAAACATTACATTGTATTAATTTTGTTTAAAATAATTTTATGTGAAATAAATGATGAACTCCATTAGACACATTTTGAAAAATTGTCCAATTCATAATTGCATAAATGTACCTACAATCATGACATTGGCTTAAATACAGTATTTATTTTTTCGAGATATTTAAAAGAAATATTACATTGTATTAATTTTGTTTAAAATACTTTCATGTGAAATATGTGATTAACTCATTCTTTTTTCATTTTCGCTTAATGTTCGTAAATACAGCCGTCGACGATCACGAAGCAGACGTTCATGAACGCACAGAAAAAAGAAGTTAAGCATAAATACAAAAGCTAAATCTAAAAGAAGTAAATATATTTAAAAAAAAAACAGAAATTAAAGAAGAAAAAATTACCGTCCCAAGGGAGACGATACCGAAGAGGAGTCTCACAGGAGCCAGAACAAAAGAGAGCACGATCTCCGAAAAAAAGGGGTTGCAGCAAGATTTCATTCCCCGTGAAAACGTCCAGGTAGCAAGTCCTCGTCAGAAATACGTAGGAATAAACAAGCCCAGAGCATCGTAAGACGAGCACACGATCTCGGAACAAAGGTTGACTTCCGTTTCGAGACGGAAGCGTCGCCCATCGGCTCCCGTCTGAAGCGTCAGGAAGTACTTTCGATGGCGGGGCGTCGTTATTTATAACGCGCGGCAGCTTCAACCCCGCAAGATATCGGGCACAAAAAATCTTTCCCCGTGCGCCCCATTGTTCGCGTGAATCTTATTTTTACCCCCGTGTAGCCGGGTCGCTCCCATAAAAATAGAGGAGAAAAAAAGCCTTTCTCCCCGGCCTACTGGTGCGGGATTAATGATTTCTTCCCTGTGTACTTTTTTTTATAAATATAATCCTTGGACGGCCGAGGGCGCCGCCGGGAGAGCGAGAGAGAGAGAAAGAGAAGGACAAACAGCAAGGAGAGGAAGAAGGAGAGAGAGAGAGATCTGCATAAAAAGTGATCTACACCCTCTCGAGGGTGCTCGGCGCTTCGATTAATCACGCTCGCGTAGATCCGCGTCGCGTACGATGAGACGCAGGCCTTTCCAACGCCGAAAACGATCTTATCAGCGACTGGGATCTTATCAGTGGCGAGAGGGTGTTCTTAATTGCGTCGTCCTTGACAGCTTTGGGGAGAGAGAAAAAAACGAGTCGAATGAGAGAGAAATATTCGATCGAGCAACCCAAATGTCCCGCCATCCGTTCGATCGGTTTATTATCTACGCCCCAACGGGCCTTGCGATAAACAGTATTCCGTAGCCTGAAGCGCTCCTCGACCTGCACACGTGACTGCTAATCAGCCTCACACGTGCGCCGGAGACGCTTTCTCGCCAACGGGCAGGTGGAAAATGTAAATACAGCCACCCTCGATCAGCCGAGCTTGCTGCAATCGCTACGAACGATCGGATCTCGAGCGGCTTCTCGAAATTCTGGCGCCTGTTGCGATATAAAGTTGCGGGATCGACGCCCTCTTCAGACATCGGCTGTCCCCTGTGGATATTCAAAATATTTTCACTTTGAATATGAGTTTATAATATTGTTGCGGAGGCCTCGGCGCTGTCTTGCCCATGAACACATTATTACAAACTTATTATATTATATTTATTGAATATACAACAGTTAATAACAGATAAATGTGTGATCGTTGATGTGTTTTCTCGTTTCAATGGCTTCTCTCGATCTCTGCGATATCTTCAGGATATCACAGGGGGAGGCAACTTCATCTCGTGCCGTGGTAACAATATGAAACGAAGATTCTAGACATTACGATACAGATTATCGAATAATTTGTAAACTAGTGAAGAAGCAAATCGTTCGTGAAATAGGAGTAGCACAGAAACCAATGACCTCGACTGACACGGAGTACCTCCCACGCGTTTCCCAGGACGAAAAAAAGGGGGCCTGCATCGGAGCCACGTAGATGCGTTCAATGACACGCTGCAGACCCAGGGCCGAAGATAAATGCGTGTCGAGGAGCCCGCCCACCGAGGGAAAATCCCAGGTTTTTCCGTGGGAGAGTGCCCGGGGGACATATGTGCTGTGGAACGATTTAGGGAAATGACTTAGGAAGCAAAGTCAATTTGAGAGCGGTCCGATAATCGTTCCGATAAGAATCGATGTTCGGTGGCCGGGGCTCCGCTCGATCAACAGAACGATTTTTCATGGCGTTTACAAGGTAATCGGAGCCGATGGGGCGGACGAATGCCGCGCTCAAGTGCACCTAACCTCCTCTCCGCCCAGTTTTCGTCGAATAGGGTCGCAGAGTGGGGGAGATGTTCCTTATCTATCCGACGATAAGTCCCGACGACCGATCTACGGACGGCACACACTGATAACAGGAATTATCGGTTAGGAAATTCGATAAATTCGCTGTGGCAGGCCGAGCGGGCGCGCTCGCGCACAGCTGCAACATCCTCTCCAGAGTCAGAAAAGCTCCGCAGCTGTGTACATTCCCGGCCGTAGTACACGGATTTCGATTTGAAGGGTCATACCCCGCGATTGGAAATCTGAAACACCGATAGAAGTATGAAACGAATCAATTGATACGTTCGCCGGACAATCTACTCCGGAAACGACCGGACTTTTTAATGTAATCGGGAGACTAGACATAGTTATCCCCTTTGTTCGAAACCAGATTGTACACCGACGATCAAAGCGTCGTTAAATCTTATGCGAGCGTGGTGTCGATATTTAACTTGGTCTTGTTCACGGGTCAAATTGGATAACGATCCGGACGGGCTCGTTTTAACGGATGAAGTCAATTTTATGAGCTCAAGCGTTTTTAGGGGGTATCGTTCCAAGCACGATAAAGCGATAAGACTGACGTCGTGTGGCAAATTTTATGGCGCTGTTGGAAGAGCTTCAATCTTTAAATCCATGGTGGATTTCAATTTGTGAGTACAAAGTCGAAATCTCCGAATCCTCTCTAAAGCCACTCAGAGTTCCAATATTGGAATCTGGAATTCATAAAACGGTCGGAAGATAAATATCAAGTAGATTCATGTGCAATTGCGATCACGGTGAGGCATTTAATTTCGCCTTGGCGCAGTTTCATCGCCGATACAGGATTGCAGAAAGTGAAACGGCAGGAACGAGGAGAATCGGTGGCGGCAGGCATGCTAAAAGAACAAAAGGGGAGAGAGGCTCGATTAGACGAAGAATTACGGAAGCTCTCGATGGCTGGTTATGCAAGGCTGCGGCGCAGGGCCGTAAAAACTGGGTGCAATCGCGACTGGCGCCTCGTAATTGGCATGCCCGCGACGAGTTATGGCGCGGCAATAATTGTTTCTTCGCGTTTCGTAAGTCACTCTGTCTTTTTCCCCGTTCTGCCCCAGCCACCGAACACGGTGCGCTCCTCTATTCGAGGAGGAAACCCACCGCCGCAATTTAATTTCCATTAAATTTTATGATTGCGCCGAAAGAATTGCGCGCGGGGCCCGTGCTTTGCGTCACGCTACAAAGGAGTTTCGAGAAGAAGTCTCTGGGAAATCGTCCTGCCTATTGTCACGGTGAAATTCGCCGATTTCTATCGGTGATTGAACCCGCCGATGCGAGAAACGCCCTGCCCGTGTGGAAACGAATCCATTAATTTTCTAGCTTGTAAATTTAATCACACTTGACTCTAAAACAAATGTACATACCAGATATATATTTCTGGTGATGTATATTGTCCTTCTAGCAATCCTTCCACTTATGGAAAAGCTCCTTAAAAATCATCTTTGGAGAGAGCGAACAGCTGCCTCGTTGTAGACTGTTTTATTGCTTCTACGTCCGCAATCTTTGTCCTTTATATAAGAACTTTCTTCATTTTGAAAATGCGAAATGATATAATAAAGATCCTGGCTGAGGCTCTCCGAGGTAACGGTTGAAATGCTCCCTCGATCCTTGGCGAAGATGCACCCGGTGGATTTTGTAGAACGTCGGTGCCGCGGGAGATGTCGTTGACGAATGTCACCTGACAGCGTGGTTTTTCAGGTTGAAAAGGACGGTCGGTAGACATTCCTGGTTGGATGCCGCGTAGGCCATATAACGGCCGCCCCGTTGAAGAAGCAGGAATTGTCGTATTAGCTGCGGTCGCAAATAACCCGCAAATAAGTTGTCGACAAATTGAGCAGTACCGTGGAATTGTGGGGACATCTGCGTGGCGGATGTTAAAACGCCATAAATTTCAGCCATTTCGCTCGGGCTCGCGCATCAAAACGCTTCACGGTAACGGCTTCCCGAGATCGCCGGAATTTTTCTGCACACCGCGTCGCGTCCGATTCAAGGCGAAACAGCCGTTTTCGCAATAGTACACGGTTTCCAGAGCTTTCAGGTTATCGGGACGGTACGCGAAAGTGGGCCGCCTGTCCGGCATCGAATACCGTATAATGAATATTAATTGCTCGGCTCGTGGAACAGATGAGCTAACACAGAAACCGAAATCATTTCCACGCCACGTGGCCGGACACAGAACCGTCGATCATTTTCCCTTTAACGCTCGGCGACGCCTCTCGAATCACCTGTTCTCGACTTTCTATCAGATAGAGATCAATTTGAAAAAATTGTCTGACGTTTATCTACAACGATACCAATTTCTAGACACACCTGTGCGAACGCAGCAAGGAGCGCCGATGATCCAGTACGTTACATCATACATGTGCGACGGTATTATAATTGTATCTAGATGAGGAAGCGGGGGATAAAAAAAGCAATGACTCGCGCAAACTCGAAGCAATTAGTCCGGCACGCCGGCGTGCTCGTGATCACGGCAAGAACTCTCCTGGTACCTGGTGTCCCGCGAGAATTGTCAACAAATCCCGCGGGAGGGAATCCGGCAAAAACGTAATTAAACGCCGAGAACGCTCGGTCCGGCGATCAAACGGCCGAATCTAGGGACAGAGAAAGAGAGAGAGAGAGCTATTCGGGTTACGTGATGGGAGAAACCGCGTTAATACCTACCGGAGCCGATTCGTTTCGACGTATTTCAACGGACCAGCGACAAAAACTCTTGGCTAATCCGCGGTGTTTCGCGCAAACTACTCCCGGGATCTCCGAGGAACTCGGAACTTTCTGCTCGTTGCAATTCGGCTGATAACCGCGCGTGTGCAGACGCTGCAATTATATTTCATACACAGGATGCGGCAGAATAAGATGTACAAGCAGGTATGATATGGTTCCTCATGAAAAAATGGTGATACATTATTATATTATATATGTTATTGTATCAGAAGTGTAAGAGTAAATATGTTTAAACTCTATTAGTATACTGAATAAACGTAAAACTCTTTAGCCGTAATTCGCGTTCGTATTCCGTATTCATTATCGTATCGTATCGTATTCAATAAACTTTGACGTGAATTCGTTTTCGAGAGAGTCCTGTCTTTTTTTATTAGGTCATGTGACCTGCGTTTTTTACATGGTGTTTACTCAAAAATTACCACAAGCTGGAATGCTGTCTACACTTTTGATTGGTTATATTATTTAGCTTGAGGGGGTTGTGTTTAAATTCAATTTATCTTGAAATTTCTATACAAGGAAAATTTCAAAAAACTTGTTTAGATTTTTTCTTCGATATCGGTATGGTTTAATTCTTTAATGTTTCACATGCGTTTTGCTTGTCTCTTTTCACGTCAGCTGTTTGTTTACGCCGTTGGTTACGTTTTCAATCGATAGCATCGTATCGATTAACTCACGCATACACATACGATACATACATACAAATACAATCGAACATACACATATACAAATGCAATTGAACACATACAAAAAATTTACAGAATCTCGCTCCTACAAAACAAGTCTCAGATCATTGTTTACAAACAAGACACTCGTTATACATTGCTCGACGACCTAGCTGTAACAGCATACGTACGATGGATTTTCTTGAAAACTAAGCCGTATATAAAAAAATTTTATTCCATATTTTGTACTTATTTTTCATAAGGAATTACCTCTGCCCACTTCGATCATGTTATTCGACTGCATCCAGTGTATCGAGATTTTCTGAATTTAAAATACAAATACTTTTCGCACGTTCGACGCACATCTCGGAGAGAGTTTCAAAACAAACAATGTCACAATCACACGACGCGAAGCAGCACGCTCGAGCTGCCAAAGACGTGGACAAACGTCCCCTGATTTGCCGCGGCGTTGATACGCAATCGGGGAATTCCATCGTCTAAACTGTCTTGCGTCTTACGTAGATGTTAACGAGGGACGCGTCGCGTTGCAGGCGGCCTTGCCTGTCCTTCGAGCAATCGATACAGGCCGCGTCCTGTATTATAAAAAGGAGGAAAAAAGCGCCACCGATAGCGGGTATTAATAGTTCGCCTTGACACGCTTCTAACACCGCTCGAATGGTTTAAAGCGAAGTAACGAGATTAGAGGGACACAACGCGGCCGGGGGCGGTCGTGTTTCGCGCGTCGTTGCGAAAAACCGAGAGAGAGAGAGAGGAAGACTGCGAGCGAGAATGAGGAAAAAAAGTGGAAAAAAATAAAATAACGAGGCAGATGAAAATCGCGACTTTCCCGCGCGAACGCGTGGTGCAATCGCGCGCTGCACATTGCCCGACGCAAGCCCGACGTGCGACGCGACGCTAGAGCTACGTCGCCGATAAAGATTGATGTCACGGGCCGGCTGACCGACGCTCTTGGCCCGGTTCCCGGCGTCATAGACGACGCGCGATGCACTCCGGACGACACGGCAGTGCACATTGCGCTTCGAGCGTGGGAGCTTCGCAAAGAAAAAAATTAAATTAGGAATTTACGTACAATTATGTTACGTAAAATTATGGACAATCATTTATCAAAGCTGAGACTGTATCTCCCACGACGAATCGTGGACGGAAGTTTTGCCGGTCGTTCTCGATCAAGGATTAACGGCGTGGAAACGTCGGGGACCCGCCGACGAGGACCATACAGGCGCGTGTACGCGTTTAGCCTAAATGCGTGTACTCGATTCGGAGTCATTAGGCCCGGCGCGGCACGGCGGCGTGCACACCGTGAGAAAGCAATTGCGCGGGCACGGAGGCGGCTCGGATTGAACGGGTGGGCAACCAGTATCGTCGGGACCATTTCGGTACATTCGAATCTCGCCGGGTCGAGTCGATTAACCTCTTAACAGGCCCGTTAATTTATCGACTATGACTTTGCTACGCTCGTTTTGAATAACGTGGACAGCCGCAGGACGTTTGATTGAAAGCAAACGCACCGGACCCTCGGCGACGATCGAATTTAGGACCATTACTAACCATTTACTTACGAACGTGCCATCGCTTTATTCTTGTCATATCTCGTCGTAGCTCTGATGAATTCTTAACCGACCTACGAAATGCTCTAGCGAAACGCGTTTCGAAACGCGGACACCGGAGCGATTCCAGAAATCAGCACTAGAGTCTGCAAACGATCCGCAAACTAGTTCACCGTGGGGATTCGACGGGGCCGTGGAATTGCATCGCGCTGCAATGCATTGCAACACGTTGCGTCGTTTCAGATGGTAATAACTTACGTCTCTGAGGAGCATCTGCACGGAGGATTTGTTTTGCGTTAGTGAATATTGGCCGACGCTGGTCCAGATAACAAATATACTATCGCGAGTACGTACCGGGGCCTCACTACCAATTCGACAACGACTGTTCCGCGGAAACACGTAATTGTCTGTTTATCGTGTGCCCCTTGTGAAATTGAGCGATCGGGATTTCGATTTCCCGGCTCGCGGTGCTCCGACGCCTCTAATGGACCCGAAATTGAAGATCATTGCCGGCGAACTCTCGACTGTTATTTGGTTATCGATTCCCTTCGGGTTAATCGAACGAATCTGCTCGCTGTTAAAGCTAGACAGAGGAGAATTGGACGTCTGATCAGCAGACTATATTTTCCTTTTATTCAAACAATTAGCGGATTTTGCGACAAGAACGAGTACATGGAATTTGGAGTAGTAAGAAAGGTTGATTGAGGGAGATTGACAATTGACAATGACGTAACGCTAGTCGAACGTGGGACAGGGAAAAACAAGGGGACGATAAGAAGAAAACGATAAGCGAAGCAAAGGGAGCAAACTGTCGGCTCGAAGGACTCGAAATTTGTATCCCTCCGCCCGTTCTCACTGCGATAGTGCCGACAACCGGGTAGTAGAGGCGCCTCCACGTCCGAACGAAAACGGTAAACGGAGGAATGTAAAGATTAATGGCTCCTTTGTCCAGGCCGGACCATTTCTGTTCCATCGTGCGGCCCGGCCGCTTACGGAGGCGGCGCGAGAGAGCGCCCCGACAAGGAAAAACAGAGAAAGAAAGGTGAAATCCTTAGGTAAGTCTGTGTAACGGGTTTCGAGCCGCTAAACCGTCGTCGAATTACGAAGTAACCGGCGCTCGTTATCCGCATTAGCATTAATTAACAGCAACAGGCACACCTTCGAACCGACTCGGCGCGACGACTCGCCGCCACGCCGCGCCATTCGCACCAACAATTCGCGTGTGACTGGCATCCGATCGCTAAAATCTCCGATCTGAACGCCTTGTTCCTAGAGGAAACGTTTCCAGATGCAAATTCGCACCGCTGCGATCCGTAGATTGCGAAAGATTTACGCGCATTTGCATTTTTATGGACAAACTTTAATGAAACAGAAAGCCGTGAAAATTAGTAGAATCGTTGCTGTGTTCGCTTTTCATTAGATAAAAACTTCGCCGTTAAAAGGTTTTAATAAGTGCAAGGCGAAAGTAATTCGACGATGCATCGATTTGATTTGACGCGGGAACAGTCGGAGGAAAATCAAACGGTATCGCGATCGTACGATCTCGCGGCACGTTTAGCGCGATAAGTCGGCGTTGGACTGTAATTCAAGCGATCCAGGTGAGCACAAAGAGAAATATTATGCGATTCGCACCTGTTCGAATGGAAGCAGGCCGCGGTGAGTCGGTGCCCGCGTGAAAACGTTTAGAATTCCACGGGTCGAGCGTCACGCGTCGCGCCGCTCGCTGACACCGGCCTGCTGTGTTACATTGTTGTCAGTTTTGAATCGGATCGAGTTGACATTCCTTCGGATGACGAACAATCGGGTGGTGATCATGGGAGAGGCCTCGAACGCTTCGTTCCGATCACCAAAGCTTTTCATTCACACGTAACTGTCTTATTCCGTGTGAAATTAAATTAAGTGAAATATATTATCGTAGATTCTTATACATATCTAACTTGGTTGTACAATATTCTTGTTTTCGATACTCGAGTTAATAACCAACCACAGTATACCCTTGGACCACCCCATTTTGCTTTCCTTAGTCTGGCATTGTTACAACCTGCTGGATTTCCTTGACACAATGACCAGACGTGTTCTCGGCTGACCCGCGAGGTCAGCTTTCATTCAACGCCCAGAGATCCTTCTTAGCGAAATCTCGATGGATCGCTGTTCCATGCGAGAGCCGATCGATTGCAACGTCAGCGGAGCTGACACGCCGCGTTAATATCGCTTTAACGAGTACGGTAACACGTTCGTTAATAATTTTATTTATTTCGTCGACTTTCCGTCTGTCACGGGGACCAGGTCGACCAGTCCCAGACCTGTCGAGGTCAGTTTTCACTCGGGATTACCGAGGACGTCTCGTGTGTTTACAAAAATGATTGTTGCCATTGAACGCGTCGACAACGCAACTCTTCAAACGCAATCCGTTAATACCATTCCGATGGTGTGCGCTATTTTTTCAATCAATTATCCATTCATATATGCACCAGTCAAAATAAGTCTTTTCGCTTCAAATGTTTGATTGACGATTATCAAAAGTTGTTCATAAGGTCTATGGTTTCTTCCGAGCACCATATCCAAACCGTCAATTGATGTTGATGTTCCCGGACGCATGAGATGTAGAATAAGCAACCGAAGACGTTGAGGAAGACAGTGAGAAGACCTCGAAGACAAGAACATTCGACGCGTGCCGCACGGTTGAATAATGAATTGAATTTGTAGCGGCGGGATAGCGTAATTGTCGCTCATTTCCGCGGCGTAATATTAATTAGCCCCGAGATAAATCTCTTAGCTGTTCGAGGGGTGGAGAAGCGAGGTGGGCACGAGGCGGGCTGAGGCACGGGCGAGGCGAGGGCGAGGCGGCCTCCGTGAGGCGTTCCAACGACGGATTTAATCGTGATTTATTAACACCGCGATCGCTCTTATAGAGTTCGCTACGCGGTTGATCGTAATCGTAATGCACACACGGTTTATTGTTGGCCTTTGCGGGGAGAGAGAGCAAGATTAATGAGGCCCCGCATTAGACCGGCTATCGACGCGCCTTCCCAACCCGGTGACAATTCTTTCCTCTCGTTTTATTTTCACCGTCGTACCGTGCCGTGCCGTGCCCGTGCCCGTGGCCTGGCCCGTCCGCCCCGACGATTTATCACTTTTAATTGGACGCGGGGCTTCCTTCGTTTCTACCCGAAACAACGGGTCACATCGAAATTTCGATCGTTCCCGGAATTGAGACGAGATTTTTTTCTAGTCGCCGCGTTTGATCGATGGGATCGCACGTCCGTGCCGCGGTTCGTTAGGAACGCAACATCTTCAATGTACATCAAATTCAATCCCCTATAGTTCCGTTTACATGTATTCTGTTTCTATGTACTAGGAAATGTTCACATTTCAGGTAAGAAATTGAAGCGTCACGGTGTTCCGCATCAAACTGTACGGTTTACAGCGGCGATTAACATTTTGCAGATCCAATAAATTCTGCGGTAGGTGTCGTTCCTTGGGAACCGTCAAAACGAGCACCGTTCGAATGCAGAAATCGGAGTGCATCGTAAACCGTTGTTTGTCGTCGGGAAAAGGAGTGCGCCCCCAAAACAGAGCGGAGCATCGTGGTTCGACGGTTTAGGTGGGAATTTATCGGACTGACGGCGGCTGAGGTGCAATTGTCGTTAACTTGGCTCCTTTACGAGCCGGTTGCTCGTAAGTTACGCGTCGTAAATGTAAATGCGAGATTTGTAAAACGGGCACAGCTGCCCCCCGGAGCCACCCTCTCTGCGGGGGTGTTGGGGACAGCCGAGGCTGTAATTAGCGAGACCCGGTAAATTATTATTGCGCGATTCGGTTCGCGTTAGTTCGCGAGCCAGCATGTCGATGGAATCGTTGCCGAGTTTTTCTAATAGCCGCGATTGATCCTGCGCCGTTTTTCATCCTTGCGATTTCTACGGGCCGACCGTTTCTGTTTCCTACCTCCTCCCTCTTTCGCCGCCGGAATAAAGGAGCTGCGAAATTACGCCGCACGCCGAGCGTAAATTACATTTTTCCTCTGTTCGCGTTCGTGCGAGCTGACGCGGACCGTTCCGAGCACGACTACCAGAGGCTATACGGCTGTCCGTGTAATTCCAAGCGACGTATGACGAATGCGCCACGACGGTGACGAATCAACCATCGTTCCTACTAGAGAAGATATTAGCCGTTTATTAAAAATTGGACATTTCTCAGCGAGACGATCGGAGTCTTCTTTTTTTTCTTCGAGCTTCGACCGGGCAGATACCAGAGCGAATATTACTGTTTCTGTTGAACTTGATTCTCGCAAATAATTCTCCCTCAACCATTTCTTTTGATTTAATATAGATGATTGGTGTCGAAGAGTGTTAAAGTGAAACTGCTCTGTAATGAAAACTCGAGAATGCTGTTACAATGTAACGAGTGGTGTAAGAGTCGGTTTTGGCAGGGTATACCTGAAATTGATTTTCTGTTACGAGGTAAGCGAAGGGAAACACGACGATGTATAAGATGTTCTTTAGGGGATCTGAGATTTCTTCGAGAAATCTTTTGCTATTCCTATAGGCAACTGGGATAATCATGAATTTTTTCACTGATCAAGAATATTCTCAAAATCTAATTTTATTTAGTAACTCAATTATAATGTATCACTCAAAAAGAAGCTTGTGTAGTTAAGTTTTAGGTTCAAGTGTAGGTGTCGCATTAATATTGCAGTTTTCTGTACTTTCATACATCAAGACAAGATTTATGGCATTCTATTAAAAAAGAAAGGCAGGGTGTACCTGGTGCAGTTGTCTATTAGTTGTTTTCCCAAATTAGCTATTTCACTGAACTGGTTGATTCCACTGAAACCATATCCCTTGACAAAGAGAATGACTAAAATATAAAATATTTAATTCGGCGAAGACGCGGGAGTACGAGCGGAATCGTGACCGCGTAATTGCCGTCCGTCTGGCCGGAAAAATTTAATTATGCCTAGAGTAACGTCCCCCTGGCAACGATGGAAACGTGGTTAACGGGGTACAGTAAAACTTTCCCGGGGCCGGCTTTCAATTACGATACACTAATACCGGCGGTTTTCTAATAGAGCCGCGAGATAAATTGGATTTTATGCCGGGGTAAACGCGATATCCGACGCTTCTCCCCGGATCCCTGCGCGGATAGTTGCGAAAGTTATCCCCCCGGAAAACCGTGATATACAACGGAGAGCGGGTCCCGTTCGAGAACGGAACCGTTTTCCCGGAGACCGCCATCACCGATAATTGTTTACTTCGAACCCAATCGAGTTAAAAACTTCCGACATCTGTGTCCGAGAGATATTTACCGGACCGCTTCGAGAACGATTGCCCCTAATCGACGACCGAATCCATAACATCCACGCTGACGCATTGAACTGAAAACCTTGTCGACGAAAATTGCACAAATTCCGTCGTCTTTTATTCATTAATCATTTGATACTCTTCTAGGAATCGCAGAGATGTCTCTAGCAATATTGTTAGAAGCTGTATTACAATGTCAAGCGTATGTCACCGGATCAGCGTTTACCGTTCGACGGTTATATGCGTGGGGGTGGGCTAGGTTATTGCTGATTTGGGTGGCTCGATAAGAGGGGGTGGTCTGGAGGAAGATGAGTGGTCGGTGGGTACGTTCAAGGACTAGGGGATGGTGGGTATCGTTTGATGGAAACAAAGCGGGACAGTAGATATGTACTGCGTTTGGCTGTTACGAAGGAGGGAGATATATGGAAACAATACCCTAATTAGGTGCCGCGATAAGGGTGGGATGAGGCTTGGCAATAGACAGTATGGCTATCAAATACTGACAAATAATAGCATCGTATATTGCGCATTATTGTTATTAATTGTACGGCTCCAAACGATGCATCTAATTATATTAACCGTTTCCCCCGAAACCTCTCGGACTAATTATGTTATTTTTAGTTCGGTCGTGAATCTTCGATAAATGAACCGTCTTCTAATAATGTCAAGCTTATTATGCTGCACGTATAGTCTGCTGAAGTAATGAATGAATTGTACCATTATTTAAAATATTTGTTTCATTATCAAATTTGTGTTGAATAAATTACTAAACGTATTTAATATTTTAATAAACTATTGAAACTATTGTGCGAGGTGTTATATCACTTTTATATCGACCAAATTAAGAAAATTATATAAAAAGGCAATAGTACATTCCGGAAGAAAAATTCGGTTTTCCACTAACTGAATATATGTACATATGTTGTCAGCATATGTTCAATTAATTTAAAGTTCCGTTGTAAATAAAATACTGATTACCATCTACCAAGTTATCGAACAAATTCGAGCTTTGGATTGAGCCGTTGGGCATGTAACTGACCCAGACAGGTGTGTGCTGGGACGGATCTCCCACGTATCGGGCTTGAAAAAATGATCGGGTCGAGAAAGTCGGGGCGGATGTTGCGACACGCGGAGTGCTCGCACCGCGAGACGAACGAGAGGCGGGGCTCTCGTGTTACAAGGTGGCAATGATGCCCGACAGACGTCGTTGTCATCCGAACCCGTGCAATACGGAGCGAAGAGGCGCGGATCCGAGGAGGAAAGAGCCGTGGAACGGAGAGTCGGCAGCCAACCTCAAGCGTGACCGCAGCCTTCTTGCAATCTCGTCTAGACGGGACGCACACGTGGTGTCTATGACTGTTTCTCTGCTCTTTCCTGCTGCTGCTGCCATGCCGATGCGAGCCGTTGCATTTTCGTCTCTGATATCTCGGCCCGTCAAGGGCGCGCCGGCGCAGAATCGCTGCCTCCGCTTCTGATGTCTGTCGGCGATAGAATCTCGAAGATATTTGCTCTCTCGGAGGAGAGAACCCGCCGCGAGATCATGCTACGAGAAATTCAACTCCGCGGGACGCGATCAGTGTTTTTCGCGCATGCGCGGCCAAAACAGTAGCGTATCTACAATGACGCAGCAGAGCGACCAGAGCCCTGACGCCCTGAGGCAGCTATATTAGCAGTAGTGTACCAGTATTATTGGCGGGACGAGTGTTCCGTCTTGAAATTTAATTTGCTAACCGTTTTAAGGGTAGCTTATATACTAATAATTTTTTAAAAGTTTTCGGGGTGCTCAAGCTACCCGATTTCATCGAAAAGGCTACGTTACTGAGGCTGAATTTATCGCGCATGCCCGAAAAACTGTGACTTCAATCGGAACACTGGATACGATCTGTGTTTTCACGGTACAACGGTCCCCAGGATTCGAATTTCGAATTTTAGCGTCCCTCGTTTCACGATAAATTGATGAATTAAAAAGGCAAACAGTTATTATTCAGAATGCATTTTTACAAGTTAGAGGCACCAGATATTTTCCATTTTAAATCTGATAATAACGGGCACTCCGTACAGTTCCTCGTCATGCACATATCGTATTATGTTTAGAGGTAGATGCTGTAACAGTGTATCTTATGCACAGCGGACACTGACGAGAAACCAATAGACCTATTTCATGTTAACAATATACAAGATACTCCGGCGGTTTCCCTACGAAACATCAGATAATCGCGACAGCGATACCATCACGGAATAATGAGCGAATGAAAGATGAAACGATAACAAAGTGCTCGCTTCCAACCCCCGCCTCCACCCTCTCATTGTCAACTACCCCCTGATACTCGCTTTCTCGCGTCCTTTTTTCAGAATTCGTAATGGATGTTTCGTTGTCGTTCTCTTTGTTTCTCGGGGGGTCTACATACATGCATCATGTCCTAGCAATCTTTTATTTGCGAAATGATGGACCTCAATTTTAAAGGGGTTGGCTCGTCCCTTGAATTCAAGCTCGACGCGCGTAACGAAAACTTGTAATACAGTGCGCTCCAGGAACCTGAAAATTGAAGAAGTACATTTCACTGGAACAACAGAGTCTTCATTAATATTTTTAAATAAATTTGACTGCCTTTATTTTCAGGTAGACATTCCGAATTTATTCATGAGTATCAGGTCAAAATTCTGAAGCTAGAGCAACAGCAGATATTAGACTCGAATGACACGAGTTTTGTTAGACAAGTGGCAGGATAACGCACCCCAGCGTTCACGAAACGCCACAATATTGCTGCGAAACGCCACCGAAAGAATTCCAAGGGTGGCATTGTGATCGGAACGCGCGGCAAAGACGTCGGTGGCCCCTTCGTTCATTTAAATCGATACAACCACGAAGGTGATTTTCGAGCTCGATTTCCGCGGGGAACGTCAAAATACCAGGGCGAGCATTCATTGGGGCACATTCCGTGGCGGAGAACGAGCAGCCCTGAGGTCTCTGGAGGATCGAACCCTGATCCATTCTGAAAAAGCCTGGATGACTGGCCAGAACGAGTAAAAGAGAGGGAGAGAGAGAGAAAAAAGAAAGAACCCGATGGGTGTCTAGCTCGTAATCCGAAGCCAGCGTGGCGAAGGCGGTGAATCACTGTGTCGGCGCCAAAATTTCTGAAAGGGTCCCCTACGAAACGCTTAGGCGACTGTGAACGAGGTGCTTCCACGCGTGAACACGTCGGACTCGCTCGGCCACGTTGGAATGCACACGTAGACCCTGATGGTACAACAACCTGCCCCTCCTCGAAAATGGCCCCGTTTTGTCCCTAAACTGAGCCTAGGTCACGTATGCAACTTGTGAACGCGTTTGGAACGCGTGACGCTCATCGCGTGTTCTGAATATGTTCTGAATATGTGAGACACTGAAGACGATTGGTTGGATCGATTACAGATGTTTGTTTAAAAAATGGTACTTCGGAGGTATTCAAAGAGGAAGAAAAGCGTTTCGAAATCGGTTAGACCAGTCGGTAGACCTGACCGTTACCGTTGGCACCTTCCGTCGGGCTCTCTTTAAATTGTAAATGAAACGGACTAGAAAAGGGGCAAGACTCCCGCAGTAAAAAGATGAATGGACCGCTCCCTGGAACCGTGTCGGTTCACTTTGCTGCCTTAATGAGGACCGCGAGGACCTAGGCCGCGCGCTCTGTCCTACCGAAAGGTAAACACGACCTGCGTGCCAGGGAACTCGAAAACTGGTAAACAGGACCCTACATCATCCAGGCTAGCCCAGGCTTAGGATATCGTTATCGCATGATCTCGTCTCCGGGAGACCAGGTTCGAGTTCCCTTTTCAATCGACCCGTTCCGTTCATTTCTAGTTTCTACACCAGTCGAATTCTATGTATAACGACCCACCGCAAAGACTTTCGGAAAGCCGCCACCAACCTTCGTTTCGCCAGCTACCTTCTAGGAAAAACTTGTAAAAGAACCCGCGCCGCTGTCTATTCTTGATGAAGGTTCGAGTGGAAGGTGAGAAGAGCCGCTGCAATAAACGGTATTTACGGGATACATCCTCGTGTAGCCCACAGTGGCTTGGGAAACCCTTCTCGGTTTCTCTGTTTGCGTGCCAGTTATGCGTTTATGGCGGAGGGAAATTTTTCTCGGCGATTTATGACCGCTCCTTTGACACTCGACGGTTCTATGACAATTATTGCGTGAATTTATGGTCTTGTTTACTAGGCAGATTTTTTATAAAAGAAACAAACATTTTTAGTAATGAGAATGTTCATTCTTTAAATGTAGATATAAAATTTTTGTTAAAGATATCTTTTATGTTGACACAAGAGTGAATGACATTGCTCTGTGTACCAAAAGGCTCGAGAAAATCTCCGTTTGAACAGATGACCTTTTATATCCACATTTCGCGATCAATGATTTGGGGCGGGATCATAATCGACCCAGGAAAAAAAGGGGTCGATCAAACACATCCCCAACAAACCTCCAATCCTATTCTCTCTCCTCCAGGATCCAAAAAACATACACAGCTCTGGAACACCAATTTCCCTCGGTCTTTCTCTCTAAACCCCTTGATTCCCTGCCCCCTAGAAAAAAAAACGCAAATCCGGCCTGACAAACTCGAAAACACACAGTGTTCCTCGAGAGTCAACATCCATTACGTTCGATCCACGGTTTCAATTCCAAATCCCCAAAAAAATCCCACCCTCCCGAATTTCCTCGGTCTTCAGAGGGTTGGGGGTCGAAAGAAGCCGTCACTCGAGGGTTCACATTCCATTACCGGGAACGCGTTTCAAAGTCCTGCAGCTCTTGGCCAGACGAAAACAAGAACCGAGTGTGTGTGGGTGTGTGGGTGCGAGTGTGTGAAGGAAACTTCGTGAAAAACGTAAACAGAAAGAGGAAAAAGCGGAGAGTGTCCGAGGGGGTTGGTCGAGGGAGCAGGAAGGGATGGTGAAATTGTGGAGTCGTCGGCCTGTGGCCTGTGCTCGGATTCCTTTGTTTGGTCTACGGTTCGCTGCCGCAGACGGATAAGAAACGACGTGCTAGCAGCCAGACAGAGTTTCTCGACTCGGTGTCGGTTGGTGGTCTCTCGCCGCGGAAACGAATGGTATGCGAGTGGATCGCTGGAGAAAGAAATAGAGAGTGGGAGAAGCGAGCTGGTGGGGGTCGAAGCGGGTCAGTTGGAGGGGGAGACGGGGCCCGAACGGTTCCCGTTGGAACCAGGCCCCGCGCTCCCTGCCCCTCCTGGCCTAAAGGGTGGGGGGCGAGGGGCCCTGGAACCGTGGGGGTCTTGTGAATGAATCTACCTGCCCCTTTCTCTCTGCTACTTCTCCGTCACGGCGGCGCTTTTGGTGCGCACTCCGATTTCAAACTGGAATTCTCTTTCGTCCCTTCTCTCCTTTCCTCTCTACCCATCGTTCCCTCCTCTCGTTAACCGAACCATCTCTCTTTCTCCTCGCTGTTCCCTTTCGCGGCGTTTCTCAGGCGCTGGACTTCGTGGAATTTCGTCGTAAAGATGATCGAAAGCGAAGATGGGCCCACATACGGAGAAAAAGATAGGGTCCACGGAGAGAGAGAGAGAGGAGTGGGGGATACAGGGCCGCGAGGAGGTTGCGTGGGCAGAACGTGTGAACGAGGCCCTACATCGCCCACCGACATTCCTCCACGGCGTTCTTCCTTTCGAATCGAGCTTCGTTTACTAGTTCCTACGAACTTTCTACCATCTCTTTCTTTCGCCTCTTTCTTCCATTCTTCCTTTTTCTCGTTGGTTTGTAAAGGCCGCCGGACGTTTGAACACCGTGAAAATCGATGCGTTACAGGTTTTTCATTCCGGGAACCAACGTCCTCGCTCTTTCCACTACCGTGAATCCACGGCCATGGAATCCGGCACGAACTACGTTTCTCAGGACGCGTGTTTGCGGCTTGCTGGAACTGTTCTTTTAATCCGAGGTCGCCGAAACTTTCCCCTTCCTGGACTTATCGACCGACCAATACCCGATGCTTCTTTCCAATTATGTAACGAGTCATAGTGGCTCGTTTCATGTTCCACCGCGAATTTACCCTTCTCAGGTCTTTTGTTCGCTTCCTTTATTAATTAATGCTAACGAATGCAAAGAGAGTACAAATATTCAAACATTTACGAACAGTTCCACTGCAACTTCATTTGTCACAGGACATTTGTAGTCGGCAGGACGCGTCCGTTCGCAAAAGCGCACCTGTAGGAAATGGCAGAACACGTCGAGGCGGATAAACCGTCTCGCAAGTCATTTTCTGGTTAGTCTAACAAAACCATTAACCATCGACAATTTTTCCCACTTCATTTGCATCGGCGAGAAAGGTGGGCTTGAGTGGAACAGCGTGTTTCTACGGTATCTACCTGTCCGGGCGGAAATAAATATCCTTCGGAAGCTAACGGACTACTGCATTAAACAAATTCATTCAGGAAACATCGAGGAAGCGATCAATCGACGCGTATAATTCTTCCGGTGCGAGCCAGGCAGTCAATTTTTCTACTACCGAAAAACTACAGTCTAGGTATGACAATTATGGTTCCCAGTTTGCATAACAGTGGACAGGAAGCATTCGCCGCAGGGCTGATTTACGAGAGCCAATGATAGACACCAACAGGTGTCTTCGGTCTCGTGTGCGTGGCTCCGTTCACACGTTTCCACCAATTCGGCCCACGCAGCCTCTTTGACGGGCCCCGCTCTTCTTGATCATCCGTGTGCCACGAAATACCTGGACTGATGGGCCGGAGGAGCAGGGGGTGAGTAGAACGCCCACTCTCGACAGGTGTAGGCGGAGGTGTAGCCGAATATCGAGGTGCCGCCGGCGAGCAGCCATAAATTCCGTTCCGAACCGGCGAATTTACAGAATTACAACTTGCTACTCTACGAATGACAATTTCCATCGAACACATTGAAACTTCGGCAATTTATGCGAAGTAGAACATTCTGTTCGTTAATTGCAACCCATTGGAAATCTACAGCAGTATTTTTCATTTGACAACACTTTTGCTCGGACATCGTAAAATCGATTGCAAGCGACTCTACCGACTGTGGATCTTCTTCAGGCTATCGGTAACCAGAGCCCTCGTCCCGCTTCCCCTAAAATTATGCGCGGTCGACCGCATAATCGGCAGACGTGGGCTCGTTTGCATTTGTACCCGCGTTGTCCCGTTGCCCGTTCGATGGAAAAACAAGGTATTCACACGAGGTAGGAGGTCGTCGGCCGTTTGTTTGCGCGCGTTCCCTGAAAAAAATGCAAATACACTGGCGGCAAGGCGACAGTTTTTCTTCGTTCCATCGGGGGCAAGGAACGTTCGGCGGTTCCACGAACCCCTGCTTCCTTCTGCAGGACCTAATCTCCATTTTCCAGCAACGCTGGCGCGCGCGCGTGTGTATGTATGTGTTCTATTCGAGATCGTGAATTATGGACCGTCACGGATAGATAGAGAAGGACAGACAAATAGAAAGATAGCGAAGGACAGTCTACACACATACACAGAGCGCGCGTCGGACCTAACTAAATGGTAATCGACGACGATTTATCTTCGGGCTCCGATCACGCCGTTTCCACGTCACTGTTCGATGTGTAAGAGGCACCTGCCACTTGTTGAACCGTTGAAAAACAGAAAAGTTCGCCTGGGAGGAAGCCATTTTCACGTGACTGCGGCCTGCTTCCGTGACAACCGGGATATCGATGGTAGCAACTGAGTCTCCACAAAAAAGGATCCTTCCTCGTCAGAATGTGCAGATAAAATAATCACAATTGTCGATTGTAAATGTTAAATATTCAATTTAACGATGCTTTCGGCGCAACCGTTTCCATCAATTAATAAATCTAGCAATTTTCCAATAAAATTTTTTTCTTTCCCAACGTTTCGGTTCAGGTTTGAACCTTTTTCAAGGGATTGAAGTTGAACAACAAGGATATTAATACTTACCTGCTATAATAACTTTAGTTATGTAAATTAAGCATTGAAAGACTGATTTGAACACGCTGCTGGTTTAGAACGTTAAATTTTAAATTTAGACCGTCAAAGTGACCGTTTGAACAGAGCCAAAAACTGAAAACTAAACATATAGACACACTAGTCTGAACATAAGGATCGACCGTTCTTGAATCAATATATGGAGGTAAATTTGTAAACGTCCAATGATTTTAAACACGTGCTATTGTACTATACCACAGATGGTAGATTTAGAAATCGATATTCATGATGTGAGACCAGCAGAACAAATGTATTTTATGCTATAGAATAGGTTGTAGTTTAAATGAATAGTACCCAATCATAAACATTATAAAATAGGAAACTTCATCATAACACATTACTGGTTCAGTAATGCTGCGTAATAATCATCATTAAATTAAGACTGTTAAGAGTTCGATTTAACTCTTTGGAGGAGAGTGCCAGTTGCATTTGGTAATTTGGAATTTGATTTTGAAATTGAATCGGCTCGAAATTTCGAATATCGGATAGATTGACCCGAAGGAAGCGAAGGGGTTAATCGATACCGCGAGTCCCCGACGTTTTAACGATCTCACCGGAAACCCGGATCTTATTAAGCTTCAGGGTCTTATTAAAATTTCTTGGACGATGCGCTCGCGTGCGCGCAAAGTGGCGGACCTCCGGACCCGGGCACTTCAACGGACCAACTTCGGACGTTTAATTCTCGATAATTGCTATCGCGTCCACGGACTTTGAGACGCGGCTTCAAATTACTGCGTTTTCGCGCCTCTTCTCTCTCTCTCTCTCTTTCTCTTTCTCTACCTCGCCCTACGAACCTTACTTACTTCGATGGCGTCCCTCGCGGGCTCCTTCAAGAGCCATTGTTCCAGAAGTTCTCGGTGTTCGACACCTTCGACGTGTCCTCCCGGGGGGTGAGCGGTTTTCGACACTGTTCCTCCAGCTTTGTTTCTTTGTGCGAGTTGCCGGAGTTCGAGATTGCGAGAAGAAGGTATTGACGCGGCTGTCTGTCCGTTGATTAATAGGCTCCGACCTGGAACGGGAATGCAATCGGTGGTAATCGCCATTCTTCTGGATGCTTGACTCCTATTTTCTGCGCTTTCACTGTGATTCGTTTCAAAAATATGTAACTTGAAAAATTCAATTACGTCCACCAAAAAAAAAACAGGTTTCCAGTCCACTGTGGGATGGAAAGGACCGAAGGCCGTGACCTTTGACCAGTTGCGTGAACCGGGTACGTGCGCGCACTGCCGTATCGTCGCTTAACTTTCGTTCGACGGTGTAAACAACAATTTTACTTAACCGGGCCGGCGCGTAACGGCGTTAGCACCGAAACGAGCAAGAGTCACGTTCCCACGACCCTAGCCAGAACAAGAGTAGCTCGACCGGCGAAATTCTGTTTGCCCGATATTTGCTGCCGAAAAATCAACTTGGATAATTTCGGGTTGAAGATACGTTTAGAGCACTGCTGGAAGAAGTCGGGGCTAATATTCTCCGTTCGACCAACGAGAAACAGGTATCTTCGAGGAGTATTTCGAATTCAAAGCGGCTCGCGATCCGCGTCGGCAACGAAAGAACGGAATAATTCCGAGCAATGGCACGCGACCGTCCCGTGACAAATGATACGAAGCCGGCTAGTTTACGCACGAGCGGATAAAAGCGGGTAAAACGTTTGTCCGCTTTGGTGGAACGATTCCAGCCCCGTAGAGAAGCTGGCCAGGTCCCGTGCGCCACTTTTTCCCGAACGGACAAACAGCGACCCGTCGATTTCACGTGACAAAGATCCGTCGCCGGGATCACGGGACTTTCCGCGGTGATTTTTCAACTGGCCCCGCACCACCGGGTGCGCTCGTATTGCCGATGCAAGAAACAATATTTCCCGAAACCCAGGCATAAACCAGCCATCAATTTCCCTCGAGCGAATGCTCGCAAATCGAACTTCCTTGAATCCGAGAATGAAACGCGGTTTCCAAGTTGTAGATGGGATTGAATCGTCTAAAATCATTCTTACTCGTTCAACCTTTGCACTGGAGAATTCGCACCACGGTCCAAATTCACCTAACACCGCGCCCCTGTCTCGCTTAATATGCAATCGGGTCGTCACTATTTTTGCGGGACTCCGTGCGAACACCCGGCGAGCATTTCTAATTAACGCGAATAAAAACAAAAGCTGGTCCGTCGAACCAGTTCCGTAGACCGTGTACCGAGTCTCGTTTTGTTTCTGGTTTGCCGGTGGTGGTCGCCTGTTTCCGTTTCGGCGGGAACGTGTCCAGCGAACGAACGGACGAATGTACGAGCGAGAGAGCAGGATGTAGGAAAACTTCTATCGACGAAGCGTAACTGTACCGGCCGCAAATTACGATTATTCGTTCCTCCGGCGAGTTTGTCGGATCGTAAAACGTAGTTCGCAGGATGTGACGTACACGGGAGCGCCATTATTCCCGGCGATATTAGCAGTTAGCATCGCTGTCTGCCCCTACTACCTCGCCTAATCGCGGACGCAACTCTTCCGCCCCCAACCTCATGATTTCTTTTACCAAGGCCGATTTTTCTTCGGACTCCGATGTTTTTCTCTCGAGTTTCTATTCGCCGGCCAGGATGCATCGGCTTGTCAACGAGCTAACGGGATCGAACGCATGCCGTTCGCCGGTGAAAGAAGCCGAGGAACGTCCCCAGGAAGGAAGAAGACCGCCGAGACTCGCTTCCTGCCGCTTTCCGCAACTTCCGCGTTGATTTCGCGAACGATTACCACCGTCCAGCAATTAATTTGCGGTCCGATCGCCTCGCTCATTACTTTGGAATGAGCACGTAAATTCGGAAACCGTTCTGCAGATCGATTCGTAAGATCTGCTTATTTATTGTTCAGCGGACCCAGCGAAATAAAGTTTTCGAGGAAACGTTGTCAAGCCGACAATGAGAGTAAAATAATGAGCGACGCGCGATAATTAAGTGCTGAAACGTGTACTCGACAGCCAGAGACTCGATTCATCCGGATTCCTCGCCGATCGACGCCGTTAACCTGGATCCCGGCGATCTCGTTTCCGATTGCTGTTTTCCTGCGAACTCTCTATCCTGTGTACGAAAGAATGCATTCTTCCTAACACTTTCAGTGGTTCGATGAAATAGGACGAAAATCACGATCAACCGAATACCACCAGTCATCCATGAATGAAACCGAGTCATGAAATCCCGCAAACGTTCGCAAATCCGTCTCTTTCGACGTGGAACCGAAGCACCGTTCATTTCCGTGACGCGAGGTAGAAGAATCCTTTGCAACTAAGTGGATTCCTACGATTAACATCCTACGGGGCCGCGGCGAGGCGCCGCTAATCCTCGGGATCCGTTCTTAAGAATCATCGTTTATCGTCGGATCTCTCGTCTTTTCCACGAACGGTTTTTCCCGGGGTTTTTCGAGGACAATGGGAGTGCTGCAGGAGGCGGCCAATGAAAAAAACATGTCGGCAGGATAATCCTGGCCAGTGAGAAACGCTCTGTGTGAGAAAAAGACCGGGGAAAGGACCTCGGTGGCGCGAAAGCAACGAGCTGCCGTGGGGTGTGGGAACGAAAACGGAGTCTCTGTGAAGAGGGTGCGAGGGCGGTGCTGCTTTCTAATCTATTGACACAATGGATCTGCTAATGGCGACCTTCCAGGAAACCCGTCGTTTTTCAAAATTCAGGACGTGCTACAGCCTGAGACCTCCACGAGACACAGGGACTGTAAATTATCGGTGGAAAATGAGTTGTTGTTTTAGGCTCCGATTCTCTTTTGCTCTTTCTGCCCTTTTTCAACCCTCCGAGAAATAAACCGGCTGGCACCTTGACGGCGACTTCGAAAGTCGCGCACGGAGGTCGGCGAGGTCTCTGTTCTTGGAATTTCGGAACCGCGGCCAGACCTTTCGTGTGGCTTCGCAGGAATTTTGGAAGTTGATTCTGGGTCGAGGGCCTTGAAAGCATGTCTTTCGTCAGGACATTCTTGTTTGGGTTTTGGCGACCAAGTGGCCGGTGAAGAGGCTAATAAAATTAACACCAGCAATCCTCTAAAACAAAAATTATAACAGTGTCTAGCGTAATTGCATTAATTATATTTTTTCTTTTTCCGAGAAATTATACTGAGAATTAAGAGGCATTAAAGTAGAAAAACATCCTCCGCCATACTAAAAAAGGCTAGAATATAGAATTCGATAGAATTTTGTAGAATTTGTTCTGTATCTACAAAGGCTGTTCCCATTAAAAATAAGATTCTATATCATTCCACTTGTAATTTGTCCAGGAAAATTGGAAAATGCATAAACAGCCGCAGTCAACTAATGACCCATTTGTTCGCCTCGAATCCGATTCCATCCCTTCATCGGTCGCAAAAACCAGTAAGAAATGGTCCAGGATGACAGGCGGATGGAAGACTAATTGGAGCGCGAACAAACACGAAGATACCTCTCCGGCAAATCATTATCAATACCTTGTCGATGCCCGGTCGGTAATTGGAAAGCTGCGTCACGGTGTCAAATAATCGCAGAAGAAGAATAACCACGGATACCTTGTAGCCAGGTTATAATTGCGTCGGAGCTTTTTCCGTGCTTCCTCGCAACGGTACAACGGGACCTCCATTGAACATCTTGTTCCCGGTTTTCTGTAGAATCTCATTAAACGTTGTACGTCCCAGCAAGAAAGCTGATCTCTGATAGAACAATTGCCTCTTCCTCTTTTTAAACGACACAGCGAAAATCGTGACTTACACAAACCGTTCGCAATGCTCACGTTTTCATGAGAATGTAGCATTGATACGAATTGTACCTTATTGTGTTATAATATAAAAGAACGTGATCGGTCGATGAGGTGTTTCCGACAATCGTTTCAATTCATCACCAGTGTGCTCCCAGGTGCTCGAAAAATCTGTCGAAACGAAAGTTACAGATACAAGGAGACGCGAGATCGTTTCTCGATTTCACAACCGAGTTACGTGGTTACGATGACGACGCACAATCAACCGACGTGCACTGGTACACACGTCACGTGAACCAGATATTTTCGGTCGGAACTAATTTGTATACCTGAGACGCGACGCGAAGGTCCTACCATTTTTACGAGCCTCTTTTGTTTCCCACTTTTTAATCGACTGCGTTTTCTCTCGCTGTCTTTTGTGTCTGAGATTGAAGGCTTTCTATAAAAAAACATTAACAAATATGAACTAGTCAAATCTAAGATAATTATCCTGAACGTGTTAATCGGGAACGGATAAAGCGAGCTGTTGTTTCTTGCAACAGCGCTGAATATGTTTATTTTGCCGATAGATCGGTCTATTAATAAAACCGATTGTAGGTCTTGAGAGGTCACTTAGCAAATTGCATGGAAAAAAAGATACAAGATTTAGGTTCGCCGATAAGAGAACGCTATCCGGGTGTACGCACACGCGCTCGCGTCAATGAGTACGTCACCGTGCTCGGTGCGAGCCGGGCCTCGGTGAATGGTAAATAAAAGAGAATGTTCATTACGTATCGGTGGAACCGGCCCAACAACACCTGTTGGACAAAGTCGTTTTCCTGTTTTGTTCGCCGCCGCCAGAAGAAAACGTCCAGCTAAGTGGCCGGGCTCGTGTATCGCGTTGCCTCTTGTTAGCGCCACTCAACGCGACAAGCATGCAAAAACCCTCTCGAACGCGTAACACGAGGGCTACGACAGCGAGACAGGCTGTGACCACTGCGAACCTATTCCAAACATTCAGCGGACTAGTTTCTGAACTTCCAAGTGTAATTTCGAACGAATCGGTACGCGATACTGTCTCGACGAAGCTGGAAAATACTGAACTTACAACACTTTTGCACATCCCAGGTTAACAGGACCCCCAATTATTGGGTTGACAAGAAAGTAATATTGGTGCAATACTTTCAGGTGAAATAAAACAGAATGTCTTTATTCGAGCGATGAACTTTAATCAATAAAATATTTTCTTATTTATTCTTTTTGGTAAAATTTATCCATTGAAGTTCATTGCTTGAATAAAAAAATTGGACTCTATCTCACCTTAAAATACCGAAATTACTTTCTTGTCAACCCAATACACACATTCGAGCCAAATAGCCTTCCGATCGATCCGAGTTTCACCTGCGACGTTGTAGAGGGGATGGTAATGCGCGAGATCGCTATTAGGAATTTTCTCTTAATTAACTTTCCGCTCGTCTTGCTCCGGCTCACGGGGGATAATTGCGCGACAATAATGTGCTTAACTGGACGCGCCTCGCGTAATTTCTGCGTAATAAGTGTCCTCCGCGAGCGAGGCAAGAAATAAAATCCTATTATAAAGATGGATTGATACTGCGAGCCGCTCGGGAAAGGAAATGGTCGCTCGATCTTCCTGCTAATCCACTGTTGCTTCTCCCCTCGATGCTACCGTGTAATCGAGAAAATTGAAAATTACCAGCCGATTGATCTTTATGCAAATCCGAGTTTCCATCGGCTCGGTCATTGAAATTGTAGTAGAGAAATTTTCCTGGTTCCGTCGACGAACTTTCAAATTCCCACGTTCCCGAGACGTTTAGCATTAAATTACAGTAGACTATAATTAAGAATAAAATGAAACCTTTAACTTTGTAAGAGTTCATATTTCTACACGTTTTTATTACTGCGTGAGAACCTTTAGTTCAATCGCGAGTGATCGAAGTAAATTATTACACGTTTTGCAAATTGTTGAAACAATCCTATAATTAATAGTCCACAATTTCCATCTGATGCTTCTTTATGGGCTTCGAACGTCCGCTGTTAAATTGGAGTCTTTCCCCAAGAATCTTGGCAGGAAAGTGACCGGAGAGGGAAAAAGAAAAATCACAGACAGCAGTATCAAGCCTCCCGGGCGCGGATTATATAAGTTATGAACTTCGAGGCTGTTTCACCGTGTATTAATTGCAATCCGAGTGACACGTAACCAAGAATAGCGTCTAATTAAAACAGTAAAACGCTCAGCGAACCGGCTCCAAAGCTTTTCTTGGAAGCTAATCTAAATGGAGAGGTTGAATCGTGTCAACGGGTACTCAGAATAGACCTGGGGAATTGGAATAGGGTGGATTCGAGGTCCAACCGGATTCAAAAATTTGGAACACCGACTGCTAAACCGGAGAAGACAGGCCCGTCCCATTGCAAATTTGCTCGGCGGGACAGTTTATTCGCGTCTATAATTGCACGGTTGTCTGGGCGACGTTAATTGTCTCTTTCGAAGCGCGTGGCGCTTCAACGATACCAACTGGTCAGAGACAAAACTGTATTTCTTTGTTTTTTATTGCTAAATTGGATCCTGAAGAATTAATACGAATCTATGTATTTTGTAAATTAAAACGTCATCAATGATATACTAGGCAGACGTTTGGAGAGTCGCAATCATCAGGAAAGGGGTTGGAAGGGTCCCGCAGCTTATCGCGCACGTGATAACAATTAACCGGTTAATTCACGAGGCACGCCGGGTAACCGGCGACCAATGACACTGTGGAATGCCGATTTCTGTTAACCAGATAACGGACTGCTGCACAGCCTGCCCGAAGGAATGGCGGGAAATTTATTATTCCGTGGCTGGACAGTGCAGGAAAGGTTGCTGCCGCGCGTTAAGTGTCTTATTTAAATATCGCCGGTGCTCGGGTTGGCAAAAAATTTAAGGACCACGTTAAGGAATTTTAAAACGTCTCTCGACTTTTTTACCGGTTTGTTAAGCATCGGGTTTCCTCAATAAATAAAGACAAGATCCGTGGAAGTTCGGTGCAATTTATAAGAGGCTGTCATTCGATTAGCAAAATTATTGGGGGGCCCTTAATTGCTCGCGTCCGTGTGCGGGTTTCCTGTTCCTGAGCTGTTCATCTAGAAGGTGTTCACGCAAAAATCCATGTTAGGTGAAATTGGATATACATACCTGCTGAACACAAAAATCTATAATCAACGTCCATGCAGTGCTTGGGGACCTGGAAAAATGTTTTAAATTCGTCGCGATAACTGCCTGGTCGAGCTGGTCGACAAGTTAAAAAATTGGCGCAACATTCCCCAGAAATTGAAATTGCCAACTAATGTATCCTTGCGAAAGATCGCGAGGCAATGGCGCGGAAAGAAGGATCGAGGCACGAGCGAAGTAGAAAAGAAAAAGAAAGAGCAAAGCGTGAGCTCGTGCGCGCGCGCGCCTTCGGATCGGATCGGTTCGGATTGGATCGGGCGCGAGGCGAAAGAATCCCGGGATCGTTTACCCCGTTCACTACGGTGCACAGTCGCGGGCAGAAACTAGTTCCATCGGGTAAAAAGGAAAATAGAAAAGCGACTGTCGGCTAGAGACGCTGTTTCCTGTCTGGCCGTGTGTATCGGGGACTCGGCACGCGGGGGACCTTGAAAGGCACGCGAGGAATCCGGCTCCGGCTCTGGCGAGCGTTCTCCAACCGAGTTTCCTGCTCCCGCGAAACGATAGAGCGCACCAGCTCGAGGATCCACGATTTTTCGACCCTACATGCGAATCCAATTCTTTATTTACTTGGCATCAACTGCTGGGAACGCGGAATTTCGTTTCCCGATGGTGTTTCGAAATGTTCCCTGCGGATCTTCGTGGAAAATAAAATTATTTCTTCTTTGTGTGTTTCTAGAACAAGCCGAATTCATCGATTAAAATATTTACCGAGAAGGTAAGGAGTACAAACGAGATTATGGGTCCCGATAAGGAGAGATCGATTAAAAAGATGTCGAAATCGTTCGGCGCTTTCAAATTCCACGGAGGATTAAAGAAAAATTCGTTGAAGGGAGTGTAGATCGCGGACGGCCGATAGTCGGGTAGCGATTTCTTCGTTTTCTTTCGTTTTCTTCAGGACGGGTTGCGCAACTGGCGTGGCAGCGTGAAGGAATCTCCGAGCTATTTCGAGCAGGTCGCGCCGCGAGTCGGAGACTTTAACGAACGGTCAGGACGGTCGGTTAATTCGAAACAGCGCCGCTAACACGTTCACTGTCTTGTCGGGCATCTATGAATGACATTATCCTCTGTCCGGGATAAAGAACTAATTTCTATTGTAATTTCTCCAGCACTTTCTGGACATTTACTTAAAACGTGAAAGCATGTAGATATTTAAAGGTGCTACAAAATAGACTCTGTATTAAGTATATGTAGAGAGAAAAAGGAGAGAAGGACAATGTGGTTCAAGGAATTTATGTGGGAGCCTGCAATTTCCTTAATGGTCCATTAATAATGGACGACGCAGAAATCTGTACGACGCACTGAAGAAATCTGGTGCTCGTGGTCACGTATTGTTCGCCCGCATAAAACGGACCATGAACGCGCGTTGGCATCTGTGTTACGTTTATGCCCTTACGTGTGAAAACTGACGGCATGCATACGAAATGTCCGAAGATTCCAATGACCCCATTCAAGGATAGTTACACGGCCTCTTTCTGCCACCTACTATTTATAGGCTGTGACCATTGTCACCAGAACACCGCGTGTCATTTTTTTTATTGCTGTAACTTACAGCCTGCAAGTAATTTGTAAGATTTATAAAAAATCAATCTGCATTTTAATAAAATGATATATGAAAGTAAAAATTAGTATATCGATTCGGGGTCTGGATTAGATTCACAAATGATCCTTAATCTAACTATATCACAATTTTTTTTCTACTGTATTATAATTTTATTGTATAAAATAATTCATGGAAGAGGATATTACTATGGGAATCGAAGCTCTGCCACCGGCCCGCGTTCCATATTACAGACAAAACAATGGAATCAGGATGGGAACAGATGGGATACAGTGTGAATGTAATACTCTTTATTTGGCGATATGTTCGGGAACATGTCTGAACAGAGAAAATAGCTGGGAAACCTGAAGGACGTCGACGACGACCTTAAGGATTCAGAACAAATATAGTTCGGTCGCGGTAGAAAGAGCATTTGTATTCGAGTTCTACGAAGAATTAGCCCTAATTAGCAGACTCTCTCCTTTTCCACGTATTCCGTAATAAACTGGACAAGTTTCGATGCAAATGATATTTTCTTGATCTGTTTCTTTTCGCGGAGCCGAACGGGAATGTTTTAATGACTCCCCTGAGAAACTTGTCGAGGGGGAAAAAAGCGTTCGCCATGAAACGATTCTGATAATTGTTGAATGCATCAGTCGGCAGTGCTTCGCTTTTCGCCAATTGTATACTCGCTTGCAATTAGTAAGCTGCGTACGATTTTATGCGCGCGTTTCGCTCACAATGCACTCGTAAGTTCGAGTGGAATGTTCGGAAAAGTTAATGGTATTTTTACGTTTTATGGTAAATCGCGTTCTAGCTGGAAAATTCGAATCATTTCAACTAGTTCAATTGTTAAGAATATTCCATGCATCTGATAGTTATATATCAGATGCACAGAATATTCTTAAAGTTTTTCTAATTTTCGACTTACAAAGTATGTATAGCACATTATAGTATGCTTGAGGTCATCTTAGAATATATTATACATATACTATACATATATTGCTTCCCATAAGTTGAAACGATATGCAATCAAATTCAAATGCAAAGAGTGACGTTTATGCACTTCTAGTTTGGAATTATAACCTAATTTAAAATAAGCTTAAGGTCATGTCACAATATTCTCATATCTTTACATACACTTAATATATACTTAATATGTTCACATAGACGTAATACAATGGCCAATGTCATTTTCAAGTATTACTTCATCATATAAGGAAAAATAGAAGAACCAAGCGTATTTACAGAAGCACCATGAATACATACATAGTAGCCGCTCATTAGCACTTGAATAATCAACACCTTAGTCGGCAACAAAATTTATTTTCCCAATGTTCGCTTTCGCGGAACAATTTTTCGCAATATCATCTCGCGTCGACAGATTTTTTGTACCAGGAAAACATGAGAAAACGCCGCGGGATTTCCAAGTGGCGCCACTGAGATAGGCTGCTATTTCGAAATAACCCTGAACGGATTCGGAACCGCATTTCCTTCATGGAAGTGTCACTATCGCGAGGAATATTCATTAATTACCGGGAACGGGCGATTTTTTTTCCTCGTTTGTGGCGGTCCGTCGAAGGCTGAACGTATAAAAATATTATGCTTAACGCGAATCGCGACTCGCCGCTCCATTTATCACGGCTCGTAAAGGAGGAAGTGGCGATGACCATGATAGTAAAAATGATCGTGACACTAACAAAATATCCTTCCACAACGCCGTCGAAATTTCATCACAGAAATTTCTGTATAAATGCGTACTTATTTTCCGGAAATAAATTTTCCAAAATTCTTTTAATTGTAAAACTAATATAAAGCTATTAATCGTGCAACTATTGTATACATATAATAATGATATTAAAAGTACTAAGCATATTGATACACCGTGGAATTTTTGCAATGCACACGGTTAACAACTTGACCACACAAACACTTTCAACAACATAACTGTAGAAAGACTAATCGCAGAAGCAAACATTACTATCTTTTAAATTGAAGTTCTTCTCGATCGAAATTGTAGATTATGTGATTCATTTATTAATTTCAGAGGCTAAATTCCGAAGCTTCGATAGCCCGTTCAAGGATAGTCGTAGTGTTCTTTGTTATTCAATTTGACGTTAATACTCGGAAAGGAAGAAAGAATGCGACGATAATCCGTAACCGAACATTACTGCAATTGTTTCTCAAAATTCGTACACGGTCACGGGGAAAAACTGCGAGAGTCGTCGATGAATATTCATGATCGGCGACGGCCAGCCGAGTCCACGAACGCGTGTGAAATAAAATAAGAGCCCCGCCGGCCGGCCGCTTTTTGCAATTCGCCAAACGCCTCGTTTTTATCGTATCCTTCGCTGTTATCAGCTCGCAGGCCCCGGACCGCCTCTTCGGTACGACTGGATTGCGATTGCTCGCGAATAATCCTCTGACGTATATATACAGTGGGTGTACAAAGTGTTCGTGCACCTTTTAAATTCGTTTTTTTCTAATGTTTCGTCCAAAAACGATTCTTTTTAAGTGCTTAAAAATTTTTATGAATTACGCAAGAGATCCGCACGAGAAGTCCATTGATCGAATTTTCGTGCCTCGGGTTCATCGAAATTCGCGAAACGTATTTGAGCGGTGACAGTGCAGGCAGTTAGTATCGATGACACACGACCTGATCGGCAGACGGGAAAATCAATGGAGGAGATCGATGCAGTCAGAGGTCGATTTTACGATAATATTTACGATCCGAGGCCAGTCGAGCGACGAATAGTCCGCCGCAAATAAAAACCGAGGACCTCGAAACGCATTGTCGTCAACGAACGCATCGTGTGACAGGTTTGCCGCGCGTACATGACGCAACGCGACGCGAATAGGAAAAAACAGACGGGAGCTTCACGAAAACCGAAGCAAAAGCCCCGCGGCGTGATCGTCGGCGACGCGACGTCGTTGCCGCGATCTGAAATTATAATGCGACTCGTGGAATCGATGATCGAGAATGTTTTCACGTTCCTCGAGGGCTCGCCGATCGCGTTTCGCAACGCGATTTGCATCCGCGAATAGCGCCGGGATTAAAACTTTTCTACAGAATACACCCGGTAGCCAAATAAGTTTACGCTTCTCAGATTTATATTTGAAAACGTGCACGTGGGTCTCCGAAGAATGTGGACACACATCTAGAAAATTTACTTCTCGTGCAATGAGAATGCAAACGTTCGTTCGTTAAAGATTGTTACGTGCTTAGAGTATTAGGAATTGCACAAGAAACGTACAAATATAAAAGCTGTCAGTCAATGTGTTAATTCTTGTACTGAAATCGTGTCGACTTGAACTCGATTTGAAACCAAGACATAAATCCGTCTTCCTTCAAAATTAAAATGTATCGTTTAAATGAAGACTATTTTAAATTGTTGAATATATAGTATTAAGATAAAAGCTTCGTCTAGTTCATTTTTCAACGAGACGTTTGGTCTTGAAAAAGATAAATACATATATTCATTATTTTTCTAAGAAATATTTTTCTCAGTTGGAATTTTTCCAAATTGACTTGTATAATTTGAAGGTTCGTAATAAATGCAGTTCCTTGAATGATGTCTGTTTCAGCAGGGAACTAAAACGAAGGAAAAAAACTACCTTTTATGATTTAAGTGTACGCTTTTAAACCGTTCGTTACTGGCCTTTATCAATCCTTCGTTGTTTTCAGAGACACACGAGGCGAAATATTCAAAATGCAAAAGAGGTAGCGAGTACAAAAATATTTGACTTAAACCAAAATCTTTAAAGCCTCAAATAAAAAAATATATTACACCGAACATCTTTTCTTTACGATCCACGCAGAATCGTGACTGCGACACACGTGTCGTATAGTGATAATAATTTCCGTAAATTATCACGAACTGTGGAAAATTATGGATTTTGCGTTAATGGAGAAAATATTGAAAAGAGTAGATAAAACAGTATCATGCTTGTACCGGTGATTTCCCGGCTAGCTAATCTCGATGCACGCAACAATTTGTTCGTTAGGCAACGATTACGAGCAGCTTGGAACAATTGTAAAAAAAGTAACCTCGTCGAGGTATAATAACTAGAGAAGATGATTGTTCAAAGCTTCCGAATAATTAACGCGGAGATCGTCGGGGACCAGTGTCACAGGATCTCGCTTCCGTTTCGCGGAAACGGTGATACATGGCGCCAGCGTTTCCAGGCACCAGTGGAACGGTTAATTGTCTTCGTGGAAATCCCCGACAGTGAATCCATGGTAGCCGCAAATTATCATCGTGTCTCTAGCGCTCTTATCGAGCGATCTACACTCGTAACATATTTTAACAGGAATAAATACGTCTCTTGTAGGAATCCTTATTTTATTCTGCCGCGGCGCGCGAGTCCTCCGTAACGTCTCGAAGCGTCGTGTGATTTATCGTGTCTGCGGAGTTTGCAACGTTCTGGCAATTATCAGGAAATACAGGATCATTCTACATAGGTACAATGTTTCCCAACACCCACGACGAATCCCTCTAATCATTTCCACTGAACGTTCAACCAAATTTATTTTTCACAAGAACTTATCTTCCAGATATTGAACAGATGGAATTCAAAAATGTTGAAACCTTTAAAAATTTAAGATGTCATTTTTTTCTTCATTCTTGTTGGTATTCCTGTTATTCCTATATATATATATATATATATATATATATATATATATATATATATATATATAAAGGTAAAAGAGCTTCTCCCAATTGCTCTCCAACAATTTTCCATTGAAATCATTACGGGAAGAAACAGCCTTCAATTTAGTTTCTATTTTCTGCAATCGATGCATACAATTTTTATTTTGCATAAAGATATGTTCTCGCCCAACAGTGACGTTCAAAATCGAAGGACGTCGATGGTTTTGCGATTCATACTCCATTTGTCGTAGTTCTCTGCTGTGCCTCTGGACGCGCAAGTTTACGGTCCTATGATGCGATTTACTATATCCTTCTAGACGCAGTGGCTCACGTCTAGACGCAGTTTTGACGACGTATGACGAATGGAGTATAAAAGACGCTGCGTCCAGACGCGGAAAGGAGATCGCACCTTCAGCGAACAGTATGCACCGTCGTTGCGGTATTCAGGCGTTGGATTCGTGAGGCAATGGCGTCGTCGTGTTACCAATTCGCGTTCCAGCCGGGACGTTTCCGTCCCGTCGCCAAGATCACCGAGATAGCGGATTAATCCGCGCATTCAACGCTTTCCGGTGCTCCTTTGAAAAAGCTCGCTTTGCTTTGGTCCCCGGGGAGGCCTGAATGAAACCGCGACCCTGTTGGCGTCGCGCGCCTTCTCTGCCCTTTCATCCTGCTGCCGTCATCGTCGACGCGATAAGCGGCTCCGATAACAGACGGTATGCACTGACCGGATTTCTCGTCCTGCTGGAATTTCCGTCAGATCCGCAGATACGCGCTTTTCCTCTTGCAGAGAACTCGCCGCGACTAGTAATTCGCCAGGATTATTGCAAATGGTTCCTTCCTGGACTCCGAGCCGGTAATTAATTCTCCTGTTTAAACGGGTAATTTTCTGCGACGTTCAGTTAGTTCAACTCTTTTGAGACTCCAGAAATATGTTCTGTATAAATTACTATTTACGATCTCCACACTCGTTTTTTTATAAACATTGCGAGAAATTCTCCAACTTCTCGAACACGCTAACTACCAGCATTTGCTTCATCAAGAGCCTTCATAAGTACCTGAAGTTTCTAAGCCAGGGAGTCGTTCAATCAGCCCGTATCCGCTTCCCATCTAATATCGAACGACTCAATCGTTGCGCATTAGTTAAAAAGACTGGACAAATAAAAAAAAGCACAAGGTAACGGTTAGCATTGGCTGATGATTGAGTCTAAGAACCTGACGATCGAGTTACTAATCGCTGGCCCTACTCTCTCCCTCCATTTCTTCGATCTTCTCGGGCAATCAACATCGATCGATAACATCGCAATCTTATGGTGGTTCTTGCGAATTCTGCACTTTTCGTCGGTCCGTTATTTTATTTAATTAGATTTAGAAATTGTTATTCTAGGCGGTGGGGAGCTTCTAATTTAATTATCAGGGGCTATAGTTATTGAGCGAGCGACGTGAATTTATGGGCTGACTGCGGATGAGAAGTAATTAGGACGGGTGTCGCTAATAAGTCTTTTGTTTCGGTCATTAATGTTTGGACAGATGCTCGATCGACATCGGGGGGGAGTGAGTCCGTGCTTTTGTGTTATTGATTCATTTATTACGGTCTAGCGTGGCACGGCTATTCCTGGATTTGTTTAGAGCGCGTTTTCCCCATCGTTAACTCGATGATCGCTACAATAAGTCGGGCCAGGTATTCCGGCCGGTATTGGGTCATAAATTTCCCCCCTCGTAAAAACGGAACGGTGGTTTACGGAATTATGGGAGCTAGGAATTATTTAAATGTAATCGGGTCACGGAAATCAACATATGTCCCTGATCGAATTAACAAGGGCTGGGACGAGTGGGGATCGAATGTTCCATCTGCGATTTTCGTGACACGAATGGCTCTCGTATTTTTCTACCAGGTTATTAAATTAGTCATTAATCTCATAAAATGAATAATTCTTTTATTACTTGATATACATAATTGATACGCAATTGGTTTTATAAGTAGCTACTCCGAAGAACTTCAAGCAATTTTTCATCATTTTTACCGCTCTGAATTAAATTATATTAATCTATCGAAGTAGGATTGGTGGAGCTTGTTTATTATCTGTTTGAATTTAACCTCGGAACATTCCAACGTAATTTATTATCTCTGTTTCTTTGTATAAATATACTTTGTTGATATTATATTTTCTGCACGTTCATTCGACGCATTTCATTTGCACAATATGATTATCCATTATGATTAAATTACCTATCTGTAAAAAGGATCAGCGAAATATAAAGAGGCTGCGAAATCCTTTTTGGCTCGAACAAAATTATTATTCAAATAGTGAGCTTCTCATTCAGTCTAAAAATCTTCGAATTTCTACGATCACGCACAGATTAACATTGACTGTTACTTTTTATTAGACCGGCCACACATTTATGAACCCAAATATAAAATAGAGTCGTGACCATTAAAAGAAATCCTTATCGTACCTATAAAAACAGAAAAAAGAATATGCCCTCGTTAAATCTTCTCCTTAAATAAAGATAGGTAATTTTTATCTGTAATAGCTTCCCAAGATAGCCTGACCTAGCCTAACCTCTTGATCTTCTCACCTCTAGATTACCTCGAATGCACACAATGTAGATCAGAAATGTGGTGTTTAAATAATTTTTCATTAATTTCTCAGTACCTCCGGTGCCGAGCAAATCCGCGAGAGAGAAAGAAGCAGAAACAATTCAGTGTAATGAGATTTTAAGTAACCACGATGAATAGACCTCCCGGTGCATGGAGCACTTCATCGTGATCGGTCGAATCAATATTTTAATGATTACTCAGCGGCTCGGCTTCTCGAAAAAAAAACCCCGCCGAGTGGCGAAAGATAGTGCGCGCGGGAAGAGCTCACGTGAGGGGTTGGTTGAGAAGCAGCCGCTGGTGGGCGTGTCGATGCGCCATTAGCGTGTCATTAGAGCGTCATTAGCGCGCGATACGCAACATTGAAGTGCGCCCGCTGTTTATTATTGAACATACTCTCCATCATCGCGAGGGGCCGCGTGTGTTCGGATAATTGCGAGTCTCCGGGACGATTCCGAAGGTGAAGTTCATCGGGACGGTGAAAGATAGCTAATTATAATCGATCCTCGTCGAAACTGATCGACAGCTAATCCGCTCGAGCATTCGAGTAACGGCCATTTATCGATCTCATCGATCGGGAAATATTTTTATTCGCAAAACTCGAACGAGATAAGAACCCATTTCCTGCTGTCACTAATCCGTAAGTAGCTCATACAATTATTAACTGTTTCAAAATTTTTATACTGGCATCGTAATAAAATATTTGAGGAGTATTTTTTCCGAGTAGTCTAAGGATATTGCCAATTTTCAGTTACAATTAGCACAGCTCAACCGAACAAGCAATTTCGCGAGAACACATTAAAGGAGTTGTTTCCCATAGCTCTAAACGATGACGTCCCTGAAGAGGATGTTCGAAAGCCGACGACAATGACGAAGATCTCTTTATCTCTGGAGAGGTTTCGCAAACAAACACAAGACGAAGCGTTTTATACAGCACGCCGTGAATCGTCGTCATCGTCGTCGTCGTCGTCTACGCGAATCGGAATGCGCGCGTAAGTGCGTGGATGACGATCTTCAGCAAACACTCGATTGTTTGTCGGGTACGCGATGTTTCATCGCGACTCGGAACACCTACGAGGAATGTCGTAAAATATTCAATGACCATTTCGATTCCTACGACGCATATACGCGAGACTCCATTTCTCTTTCATAATACCGAGTCAATGTTTAGAGAAAACCTGCCGACCGTGTAGTTTCCCGTTCGTCCTCTTTCAGCACGCAACTTCGTATTTCACCAGTGGTCAAAAACATTCTGCTGGAGTCTTCGAGATTCTGAAATGTCGTGCCATCTGTGAAATGGACGAGAGCCCTCTTTTCAATTTTCAAACAATTAAACATATTACGACGGAACAGTATTAATAATTCTGGAGCGAGATCGAACAATCTCGACGGTCGCTGCGTTTCCTTTTTAAAAAGTAGTCGGAAGGTAGTCGCTTGCAATTATCGAGGGGTAGGTAACGAAAAAATGTAACGAACCCCCTCAACCCTCGTAACTCGATTACCAGCCGCCTTTGGAAAATCTTGTCGGGGTTCATTATCCGAGTGTTGCCCCGACATCGCACTTCACTGCTCCCGTCCTTCCCTTATGCATAGAAACCCAGGGGGCGAGAGAACGGACACCGACGCGTGTACACATTCTAAGTACGACGAGAACGAGAGAGAGAAAGAGTGAGAGAGAGAGTTTTCATCCCCCTGCCTGCGCCTAATTCCGCCATTTTTATACAACACCTTTCGCCGACGCGCGCCAAGTCTGTTTCCTGAACAGGAATGAAATCAGATGACCCGTTTCATTTCACCCCCAAGGAACCTTACCTTTCACGCACTTGGGTGCTTTCATCGATCCATGACGGTATCATCGGAGCCATTAGTTGTGCAGGTACTGCGGACTTCTTGCGCGTTTATGGTCCATTCACTAAATTATGCTGTTAACCCTCGGACGCACTATCCTTACTTATAGCTATACACAGGGCTGTACCGTGTTATGATACAGAGTGGCGCCACCGTAAAGGGGTGGCATAATCAGCGAAATGAAAATACAATTTGAACCATTCAATAATTATAAATCTTTACGCAACGCTTTATTAACGCTTCAAGCAACGCTCTATTATACAAGGAGTTTCAAAATTGCTTCAACATCCGCAAATTGGAGATTCTTGAGATCATTTGAAGCAACATTTGCAAAAACGACAGTTATTATCGAAAATTACGAAAATGAAAATTATTAACGATGTTATTAACGAAAAACACAGATGTAATAGTAATAATAATAATAATGTTGCGGATGTTGAAGGAATTTTGAGACGACCTGTGTATTGGTCTATGTTATTCCGATATTGATACATATGATTTATGATTTGCTTTAAAGAATTTATTTCAAAGGAGAAACATTTAAGGGGCGGCATTGCGAAGACTTGCATCACACTGAGAAAACCTACAGGGTATCTCGCTGGATATTAAAGAAGAAGATTCTTTAAGAGGAGTTCGCAGCCTCCTAGGAACTCCGCGTTTCTCTCGGATTCGAGAAATAAAAATATTTATTGTTCGCTAGCACACCTCCCTGCGTCCTTGGCCAAGGAACCAGCCAATTAACGTTTCAACGATCATCAAGTCAAACCACACGTAATAATTCAGCGGCTCTCGGGCAACGAACACGGTCGACAAAGCTCCCGTGGACGGTTGAACGGATTAAACGGATGAGAAAAGTTTGAGAGCGAGCGTGACGGCTAACGATGGGATGAGGGAGGCCGAACACGTCGGGGGACGACGAACGGAGAACCGTCGTTGAAGAGAGAGAGAGAGACCGTGAGAGAGAAAGTTGGTGGTGGAAGACAAGGGCGAAAGTACTTTTTGAAACGTAGCTCGTAGGTGGCGAGGTATTTGCGTTGGGCGGAGGACGCGTAATTATATGGCGGTGATTAAGGTCGTGGCATTTCGTGAGAGGCCATTAAGGAAAGTTTGAATAATCCGCGGCTGGGCGGGCGTTAGCGTCGCGTTACGTCGCATTCGTTATCGCGGATTTTTACTCCTTTTGCTTCTTCGTTTGTGTAACGTACGACTTTCGAGCTTCTTCCACCTCGAGAAGAACACAGTTTCTGTGTTTCTGTCGTAAGTGTACGGGAAGAAACTCGGTGATCCAACGCTACGCTGATTTTGTCGAATTCTGAAGCGACTCGCCAGGCTCGCCTGGTTGCGAAGGGGTGGTTTAATTTGCACGTGCGGCTCGCCTGACCAACGAGCAAATGAGAAAGAAAACGAAATCGTGGGTACCGGGGCGACGATTAAGGCACTCTTGGTCTGATTAAACACGGAGACCGATGGAGGTACAGCTGGAAAACGAGGCTGCTCCAATATTGACTCAGCGTGTTTGGGGCCCTTTTAGGGGACCGATTAGGTGACTCCGCGCACGTCCGCGCGGCACGGTCTGTGCAAGCTCCTAAGGAATTCAACGGCGAGTTTCCGGCCTCCGCGGCCCGCACTTTAATTCTACACTGCCGGAATCGCCTCCGCCTCCCTGTGTACACTCGGCCCACCGTCGCAATATTTGGGTAGCACTTAATGGGTCTCCGGGAAATTTACGCTTTCACGGGTAGAACCAACCCCCGTAGGTCCACGTAGTCGCTCGCCTTTGATTCTACGGGACGGTTTGCTCTCTTCGTTTCCGGCCCAATTATTATCACAATCGCAATTTTATGCTGGATAGACCAGGTGTCATTGTTTCTGTAGATTCTTATTAATTGTGACATTTGTGCTGGTAATTTTAGATTCACATTGAACAATATGATTGAAATGCAAATGTCATTGTCTTCGTACTACACTTCTCAGTCGAATTGTAAATGCATAAACGTACTTTTTGTAGGTCAGTTAGCAAATATTTTGACGGTAATCTAGGAATAAATTGTACGAACCGTGATAGGAAGTCAAAGACACGGGAAACCTCGAGTAATTTCGTTATCTCCAGTTTATCTTCGGTTTTCCTTGTGCCCACACGCATGAGTTTCCGTCAAGCTTTCCTCAAGCTGTCTCAGTGACCCTCGTCTCTTTGTTCGATTTCGGCGCAGCTAAACCACGTTTTGCGTCGCCGTTACGCCTAATCAACGCGGAACTGATAACACAGGGGAATGTCGTTATCATACTCCGAGCGGGTTATTACGACTCCAATCGTTCTCTGACGCAGTTCTCGACTTTATCCGCAGATAATCGCCACTCGGCCGATCTGCGTCATAATACGGAATTTCATTTCTTGTTTTCTTTCTTCTATTTTTCCTTCCCCCGCGGCGTGCATTTATATTCAAACGTCAAAAGAACAGAACAAGGTACTATTATGCATTGAAATTGCTGAAGTCAAAGAAAATCGTTCCTGTACATTAATTAATGAAAATTATAAAACGTTCTTTTACAAACGCTTAATATTATCTTTGTGCTACTGCGTTTTTTATTCATGCTGCAGATACTGGAATGTTTTTCAGGAAGTCAATTTATGCAAATCCACCCTGAAATGTTATTCCTTCTCTTTGCTGTTAATAAATGATCTTCTTCTGCTTGTTTTATCGCGTGTTGTGTACAGCAATAACACGTATGATTTATGGTTCCTTATGGTTTTTTAACACTTCCATTTTTTTTGCTTTGTTTTCGAACGTCAATTTGCGTCTTCGAACGAGCTTATCGGCAACGATCTCCTATATCGCAACACGAACAATATTAGTAGACTGTGGATCTTTACGAATTTATGACAAAAATGAGCAGGTGTAATTTAACGAATAGAAAAAAAGGAAGAATTTCATAATACTGTTATATTATTTTCGGCCTATCGAATATATTAAGAAAGAAAATAAATTTTGATTTCACTCCATATCGTTACAACTCAGAAAATTTTTATTTTGCATAAAGATCCGCCGTCTAAATATATATAATAGCAACTTTCATCACTAACGTATTCAAAGAGAGTCAATCTACAAACGACATAAAAAGTTAACAGCTCTACAAATTACCAAATAATGCCAGTAACAATAGTAATAAGTAGAAACGCGTTTCTAGGAGATCCGGTGATAAGGAACGGGTAGTAACTCGTGCGGAGGCGTTGCAGCAGGGTGGGTCGACAGGGAGTTTGCCGTAAATCAATTTCGATTTACGTTGAAGGCTCGCGGGACGGCGGACAGGTATCAAAACTCCTTACGCGTTCGTTAACCGGTAACACGCTCTCTTTTCGTGGTTTCAGTTTACCGGTGTGCGAGAAGTTCTCAGCGAGAACGGCGTTGAATTTCGAAGTCCCGGTGTGTCAAAACGTTCGATCGGGAGCCAGAAATTCAACCCCTCGTTGGTGGTTCCGGGATCGCGGGGGTGGGAGACGGCCTCTAACTACGGCACACGTAACACGTTGACGGCATAATAGAAACGAAAATCAGTAAAAATGAGTTACACGACACCGTGGCACGCGGGGGTGGCTGTTGCGGACACGCGAGCCGGAAGTTTCGGCCCCGTGTTCCCGGTTCGAGCAAATTACAGGTGTACGGACTCGTGACAAGCGCCCCACGGACGAGCCAGGGACCTTTCGCAAGAACGGGAAAAATCTATATACGTATATAGAACAGAGAGGCAGAGGGAGAGAGGAAAAAATGGGCAGGAATTTGCCAGCCATAAAAAAGCCGATTGCACCCGCGTGTTCCAGGAACACCGGCGATAGTTTGCTGTGCGCAGATTGCGTCTCGTTATCGAGCCTGCTCGATCGAGACCATTCGCCGGCCGGACTATGGCGAATTTATTCGCGAGAGCTTTTAATTTATAGCGAAAGGGCGGACCGAATTGTTTTATCCTTCCGCGAACCGCTTGGGAGAGGCTTTAGCGCGGCATTTGTGAAGCCTAGCCGGTTCTAATGTGTTTATGTTCTGGATTTGGTGGAATTATTTTGTTGTACACTGTGCCGTTGGTAGAGTTTAAGGCAGATGAAAATAGTAAATGGTAAACATTTACAATATATTCTCCTGTCTCTGATCGAGAAGATACGTATCGCCATTCCATGGGACACCAAGTACATATTTACTTTCCATGATCACGGGATACTCTATCGAATCACCGTGTAATTGGAGTACAATTTCATCCTCCTAACCTAATCATAGCTAGACGGTCATATAAAACGGGACACTACATACAGCAATCTGGGCGATATAATATCATGGGGTGAGAGGAGAAGCGGTAACCTGGAGACCTTGATGATCAAGGTTCTGAACTTCATTCAAGAATTTTCCTACCATTGCATATTTCATAGAACCAATTAAAATGCACAACGAAATGAGTAACGATTAACATGTTGCTTCACGTATTTGTAAAAAATAAATTGCAAATTATTCTGTACGTACGTATGTATCCATCGGTGACGGAGATCGCGGCGGTTGTATTTTTCGTAGGACTAGTTAAAAAGCAGAAACGAGTAAATTTCGCTGACAATACGCGAAAAGCGGCTTGGCAGGTTGGCAGAGGAGGCCTCTTGCTACGTCGCCGATGATAACGAGCAGCGGTACTCGCACGCGTGCATCGTCAGCTGTCGTCGTCGACGTACATACGTCGTCGACGTGCGCGAAAATGTGCCGTTTCATTCCGCGGACATAAAAGGCGCCAGGCTACGGTGAGGCGGCGCGGCGCTTCGTTTGATAACGGATCGCGCGCATACGCTCCGTGGGAAGCCGCTGATAACAGGACCCCGCTGTTGCACGTGCTGCTCGAACCAACTCGACTCGATGCAACGCAATGCAACCTGTGCGTGCATCGGAACATATGTGCCCCGAGATACCACTGGCCGTTGATACGCGAGCTCGACGATTTCGTCCCTTGTCACCTGCACGCAATTATTATAATGACCGGTGATATCGAAGCTACACAGCGCGACATGCTGTGGACACTTCCACTCCGACGTCACTGGTTCACGCGAGATTTTTGCAGCTGTACATCCCCAACGATCTTCAAACGTGTAATTCCTAGTCTAGAGTTAAACTAATTTACGTTCGCTACCATTAAGTATTTGTTTCAACGACAGCCTGCACGGTTGCCATATTTTATGAACACGACGATTGCCAAGTCAGTCGTATATTACCGACACAATGTTTTTACCAAATTTGAAAGTCAATTTTTTGTCCCTACTATCTCTTAACACTTTGCTGGGGGTCTAACTTAGGATTCTTGAGAACTGTTCATTATTAATTGTAAAGTGTTACGCTCATGCAAGTTGAGTAAATTAATTATTTGCAATAAAAATTCCACAATCGCCGGTAGAAGTACCACGTGTAACAAACCAAATGGCATTCAACGCGCTTATCTCAAGAAAGTTCTATGGCCTCATATTGTCGTCTAACTACATCGGCGAAAGTAATATTTATACACTTACGTATATGTATACATCCAGTCGGCATAATCAGCGTTTTGAAAGATCATGAATAGTTATGGGTAATATCTCAAACGACTTGTCGGACGGGTATGGTTTGGGTCGAGGAAGGAGGAAAAACCATGGTCGATTACGTTCGACAGCGTGTAATTAGAAAAATTGCGTTACAGAGTGGAATAACAATCAATTGAGCTGTGTGAATGGCGACGACTATGTTTCTAACGAACTGAACAAATCGGTATGGACAGAAGAAACAAAACTGTGGAATTAACGAAATCCGTTCCTGTGGGAAGGAGAAATAAAAATGTACACCGGAACAGGAATTCTAATTATGCGTTTGATTCATTAGTAGTAATGAACTCTCAATTAAGCGATCAAACAGGCTCTTTAATTATCCAGGCGCGGGTCGACCGCGGTTATTTTTCCCGGGGAAAACCGGCGCGGCGCGGCGAGTATGTATTTTGTCACGATCGCCCGGGCTCTCTCGAAAATTTCCACGTGTGCCTTGCCCCGGTGCCATTTGTTCAGTCGAGTTCGTGCGTCAATTCCCCGTGAAATTCAACCGACCTGTTATGTGTCTCATGTATATGCATGCTCGGCCAATTCAGCATTTTAACCGCGATTTCGTGGCCGCCGGGAAATCGCGCGAGAGCAACACCCGAAACACGCTCCTTCGACAACCCAGTGAGGTACGCCTTTCCTGAAACGACTCTCATTTTTGCGTAACGATCAGTTAACCCTTTCGCTACCGTGGACGAGATATCTCGCTTCCACGATGTCGAAAGAAAACGATGCTGTGAACCAGACATCTCGTGTATCTTAAGAACTCCATATTTTACAGAATTATAGTTTTTATTGTCCATTCTGTATAGGATTCAGGGATGCTAGAAATTCTGAATATTTGGAAACTGGGACGTTTGAACTTCCAAAAATTATTTTCCAATTGAATTTTACAAATTACCTACTTCGTAACAACTGTGTCAAATCGACAGGAGGGACGGATAAGGATTAATATGATCGGAATGAAAATAAGTTGATAACCACTCTTCGTGCAAATTTCAATGATTCCAGATACAAAGTTTTCTGCAGTTTTCACACGACCCGTCGCTTCGAGTTTACTAGAGCATCTTGCTCCGGATTCGATTCGATCATAAATCCCTTCTGCGCTCTATTTCTCCAGAGTTTACCGCGCGGTTCCGGTAAAACGCCCTTTTAAACGTTCAATGGTGCCTGTAAAGGACAAAGCAATTTACCTGACATCGTTCTCCATCCCACAGAAAATTGTTTCTATTTCCAGAACCGGATTCTCTGCCGTTCTTTTTGCATAAAAATCAAGACCCTGATAATTGGAAGTTCACTCCTCGGAAGATTCAATCTCTTTCTTTTTAATTTCTCAGCGAAGAATTCGTTACATTCCGTTTCTTATCTTTCTATTTTCCGCTGCATAAATCCACCGAGAAAATGGTTGATTCTCGTGTAGCTCGAATAGTTGAACGCCGTTTCCACGTATCGTCGAATCGGCGTTCGACTATTTCTTTCAGCCGTCCATATGTCATAAACTACGGCACCTTGTCGTCCAATCGATCAAAGTTCCGCGTTTGACACGTGTCCAGTTAATATTCATTACAGCTCACTGAAATGCCTCCGTTTAATCTCGTTATACAATGTGGATGGAAATTTTCATAAACTGTTGCATATTCCGATGAGTACTAATGCTCGTGGCTCGACGAGTCAAGAACTTTCGAGAAACATACACATCGTTACTACCCTGCCTTCGTTTTCGGTCAACTTTGCGAACAGGTTTCAATTTTAATCTTTTATACTCGCTATGAAGTTTGATGGTCTTCTAGGAAATATTTCTATATTGTACTTTTTGAAACGTTTACAACTATAAAACAATATAAAGTTCCATTAGAAATATATTGTGTTAATTGCAAACATTATTTATTCACATTTGAACGACGTTTGTTTCGTTGTGCTCTGTAAATAAACATCTAGTATTGAAAAATATATTCATTCTCCAAACCTATGAAGCCCAACACTTTTCATACTTTGAAACTACAGTAATGAAGCACGACTGAACCGTCAGCTCGATCCCGCAGCATCAATCTCGGCAGTCTCAGGATTCCTAGAGCATCTAGGGGAATTCCTAGAAACAGGATTGAATGAGGCTCGAGCTCGATCTCGGCACGAACGAGGAATTAATTGGTCCGGGGTTGAAGCTGGAGACGAGGGAGTAGGACGATGATGAGTAGAAGAAGAGAAGGGGTGTAGTACGGAAGATCCGTGGGCAGGATCGAGGTTAACAAAGCACAGGATCGTGTCCGATCGAAATTCGGGGCTTCCTTTTGTGGTGGAGGCCAGGTAGACTCTGCCTTGGGTATCGGCTGGGCGTTCAACAGGTGGTTCACGATTGTCATCACACATGTGCGGATTAACCACCTCCTTCTCTCTCTCTCTGTCATTCGTTCGCTCTCTCACGCATCGTTTTCCCGTGGTACCTTCCATCTTCGTCCAGCGTGCGAGTCGGAGCGTGCGCGCAAACACACACTTCTCTCACATACTCATCCGTCTATTTGTCAGGCATGCTCGCGCGAACTATCGGTGTATACATGCAGGAAGCGGGAGAAAGAGAGAACGAGCTGCGACGATGGGTTGCTCGAGACGGCGAGCATATGTAAGGTTCAGAATGTAAGTGCATTCAAGAGGTCCTTGCCTTTTCGCCCCGTCATTGGACACCAGTTGCTTGAACCTCCGCGTCAACCACGCTCGAAAGCCCCGTTCCCAGAGCTAAGATCGCGGGATAAAGCGGAAGCGTTTGGGGATGCCACCCCCGCACGCCCGTAATTGCCCCCGTTAACCCTGTTGCTGGGATTTTGACGCGGCCCGCGCCGCGACCCGAACTACCCCGTGGCTTTCTTATTGTTTTCAGAGCTGCCCCCGATCCCCAACCCCTTATCAAACCCTCCAGAGAACGACCGGGATACCAACGGACACCTACGAGAACCTTTTCCACCCCTGGCTCGACGATCTCTGCTACTACTCCATTTTTCGGATCACTAAAACTGTATGAATGTCGTCAGTGGAATAAAATAGAATTGCAAGTTTCATTCTATGAATTCTATAACGAATTAATAAAATAGAAAAAAATTTCCAGGGCTGATTATGTACTTAATACCACATAAATGTTATACATAAACATTCTTTTCGCGGAGGGGATACTTTAAGAGATAATAGTCCATTCGCACTTAAGCGCGGACACGCTGTGGATATGAATAATCCCATTAGCAGTACTGCGCGGCTGGATTAGATCGAATAAGAGGATCAACGCGTACCGCGGGAGGTGTGTTAAAAAATATCAGATTATCAACTTCTCCTTCTGCCGTTGTTGGATCTGTTACGAATAAAATTATTTTCTTTGGTACTGAAGCTTTCGTGTGTTCTATTTCAGCATCGTCAAGATAAAAATCCACGTTCTCAAAGGATTAATTTCGCCCAACGATCAGCACTCTATCCACGAGCACTGCACCAGCATGTCGACAATGGAGTCCCGGGAGTATAATACACGCAGGGACCTAATGACATCTAAAATTTCAATGGTTTAACGGTCGTCCATGACTACGCCGATGATATAACTGGGGATAGAACGGTATTTGGGAGGCAAATCTCGGTCGTAAAGAACGTTTACTGATGGTTGCTCATTCGAGGACACCGGGGCATGACTAGTTAGCGCCGAAATTGCCCAATTTGCAAGGATAGTACGGAATATTGCATGAAGATGACACAGCGGGTGGGGGAAGGGCTGCCCACTTAAATTCTCGTTAAAGTCCATTTCTAATTACACCGTCCTCCGGCCATCTAATTAGCGAGCTGCTCTCCATAAAGGACATCTTTAACGAGCAGTTTCGACTTATGAACCGTGCTCGCATGCATTAGCGACTATACTAACAGACCTCCACACCGATTGACTCGTTTTTACCTGTGAAAATCGGTCATTTCGAGCAACCGTGCAAAAGCGAAATCGTGTGAAAACCTGATCCAGATGGGAGCGAGTCGAACGATCGTCGTGTAACTCGAACCTAATCCAATCCCGGCCGACAATCGCCGGATACGTGTGTCCGGCGACTTAGAAACTGTCGACAACACTTTTATGAGACACGACTACTTGTACCTGAGGTATGCGCACTGACTCACCGTCTCGTCGCGTCGCCTTCGTGTCCTGCTGTCCAGACACATGTGGTCCACGATGTTAGCGGCTTGTTGCCTCATGATTGCTGCTTGTCGTGACGTCGATTTGATACCTTAATCCTCTGAGCCGTGGTGGTCCGATCGGGAATTATTTTCAGCTGCTGGAAAAATTTCGGTGAGGTGTATAATTATTTTATTCGTAGCTGAACTGGTACATTGTTATACATACTACAATTTAAAAAAAAGTACAAGTTAATTCTATTTAGTTGAATTTGATTGGATTCGCCAATTTCTGTTTTGCGTTAGTATCAAAACTCCTTACGCGTTCATTAACCGGTAACACCTCTCTTTTCGTGGTTTCAGTCCACGATGTTAGCGGCTTGTTGCCTAATGATTGCTGCTTGTCGTGACGTCGATTTGATACCTTAATCCTCTGAGCCGTGGTGGTCCGATCGGGAATTATTTTCAGCTGCTGGAAAAATTTCGGTGAGGTGTATAATTATTTTATTCGTAGCTGAACTGGTACATTGTTATACATACTACAATTAAAAAAAAAGTACAAGTTAATTCTATTTAGTTGAATTTGATTGGATTCGCCAATTTCTGTTTTGCGTTAGTATCAAAACTCCTTACGCGTTCGTTAACCGGTAACACCTCTCTTTTCGTGGTTTCAGTCCACGATGTTAGCGGCTTGTTGCCTAATGATTGCTGCTTGTCGTGACGTCGATTTGATACCTTAATCCTCTGAGCTGTGGTGGTCCGCTCGGGAATTATTTTCAGCTGCTGGAAAAATTTCGATGAGGTGTATAATTATTTCCTTCGCAGCTGAACTGGTATATATATACATTGTTATACATACTACAATTTAAAAAAAAGTACAAGTTAATTCTATTTGGATGAATTTGATTGGATTCGGCAATTTCTGTTTTGCGCTAGGAAAAACGAAAGCAGAGTGAACGTGCTTGATCATTTCGAAGGATTCGAGGGTGGTCTGCTATAGCTTTCGATTTCGCGACGATTTTCGGGAGTTGTGGGGTGGACGTAGGGGGTAAGAGCCGGCGGCTAGCAGCAGTCACGAGCACCGGCGAGGCATTTCGGGAATTTTGCCAATTAAAATCGACGAACGACGGGGGTTGGAGGCGATCGGTGGCCCCGAGGCCCTCTCGACGTAAACGGTACTTGGAGGAATGTCCTTGGGCGCGGCAGTTTCGCTAATTGAAATCGATTACCGGGCCCGGGAGCATCGTTTTTCCGTGACGGCGACGTTTTCCCTGTCGCCAAGGAGGAAACCGCTTGACAATTACCGGGCCACTCGCTCCGATGCTCCCCGGATATTCCCATTTTCCGCGGAGAGTGCTCAGACATCCAGCATCGCGTCGTGCTACGTCCGATCCACGCCGGAGGATCAATCCCTCTCTCTTTGCCATCCCACGGTTTCCCTTCGACCTCTTCCGGGTCGTGTTTTTAGCTCGTCAAGGTGTATTACGTCTGCTGTAACCACCACCTTCTCATTGCATTGGCAGCGATGATGTAGGGCTTTTAGAAAAGTTGTTTATTAAATGCGCGTGTTGCTCGGTTTAAAGTCAGCGAGGTACTAGTTTATAGAATATAAATTAACAAAGATGAGGCTCGATTTTGAATTAATAAACTGCGGGGAACAAGTTTGATCGTGTGAAACATTTATTTTATTAACATCACGAATAGAACGAAAGACGATCCAGTTTTGAATCAAACGACAGCGACAATTTACCAGGTTCGCGGAGCTTATTAAAAATATCGATCAACATCGTTCCCTGTCCACAGCGCAGAGCGTCCGGCCCGAATTAATTAATCAGTTAATTACCTGCCCGTTACCGTCAAATTGAACGGTACACGGCGAGAGCAAGGGAACGCGAAAGTTTCGCGAGCTCCGGATCAAGAATGTCAAGTTAAAAGTCGCGCTGACCCATATCAAGCCACTGTGATCGTGTGGCAACCCCCGTAACGCCGCCGGCCAATTTCGTCGCGACTTAATTGCGGGAGGGATGAAACGAGAACTGGCGTGCGACTCTCTGTGCCTCGACCACGAGAACCTCGAGAACCGCTTTTCAAGCTCGATTTATCGTGCTTCGAGGTACGACCGCGTTAAAAAGAACAGCAAGGGACCGCGCTCGTGCTCACTGGATTCTTTGATCGAGCGATTCTACGCCGAAATCGGTTGATTGGCTTCGTTCAGGAGTCTCAAAGCATCGAAGAGTGTTCCCCGGAGAAAGCTGACGAGACCAAGGCCACCGGAAGTCAGAATTGCCTCTTAGGAAGTTGGCCTCTTGACCGGTAAACAGAGAAATGTGCTGTTTCGCTGACAAAGTTGCTCTCCGGAAAAAGAAAGTCGAGGGGTTGCGCGGCGAGTGGAATGTTTTTTCTGAGAAATTGGATGTTGATGCAGCTTTTTAAGCTGCTCGACCATCCCTTCTGTTTCTGTTAGTGTACAGTGAAAATTTATTTTCGGCGAGAGAATCTGTTAGGTTTTTATGTTTCGTTTGTGTTTGTAATTTTCAGAGGAAAACAGCCAGCGTGATTTTATATGACTCTCCCGGCATCACGGACAATTAAGGAAGCTCCCCACGAAACGATCTCCATGCACTTCAGTTCTTACTGCTGAGCCTTTCGGGTTTAACCCGTGCCCCTCCCCCTCCCCCGGAAAAGTAATAGCAATGTTCTGCTAGAGCTGCAACTAGCGGCGATAATTTCAGTTAAGTAACAGTTAAATAACGCTGAGATGGGAATTTGGAATTTTTCCAAAAGAATTCTTCTCGCACGAAAGCCTCGACTGTAACAACCCCATGCAGCAGTGTTGCAACTCTGCCTTAAAGAATCCCGAAAAAGTCGGAAAGAATATTATTCTGTACGAAAATAAATATATTGTATAATAAAAATAATAGCTTTGCCAACGTCGGGAGAATTTTCGCCGATGTCGACGATCCTAAAAATAATCTATGATAATGCGAGTTACCATTAAGATCTGAGGTTTGCGCATAACCTATTTTTCCTTTTGTTTGACCAAGACAGCAAACTCGGGAAAGCCAGTCGCTGTTCACACGGCGAACGTATGCTCATAGCGTACCAAGCGCCCAATTCTGCCATCGCGGAAAGGGTGAAGCTTTGATCCCGTTAGCAGAAGCAGATAAACCGACGTCAGAGAATTCCCACCGGTCTGATGTTACCACGCGTTTCGCGTATCCGGGGGTTTCGCTAACAGCGGAACAACGGAGCCACCGAGATTTTTTCCCTCTAACCTAATTTCCCGGCGAGACTCATTGTTGGCCCGTGCGAACACGGGAAATCGCAGCTCCGGGTCTACGATAAATGTGCATATTGTACATGTTGCTTGGTAAACAGGAATTAAATGTTGAATTAAATGAATATATATATGTAAAGAAAGATACTTTCTTTAAGTTAAATCAGCCGCGCTTCATTGGCCCAACGCGCCCTATAATCGATATATATCGTTGCTCAACGAGTGATATCAAAACATAGAGAGGTGACGTAAGCGAACACGTGCGAAAAGATTAAAGTGACAAATAAAATAAGATAATAGACCTAGGAGGAATTGAGGAGAATAGACTTTAATTGTCGTTTCTCTTTCTGTTAGGTAATTAATAAATCATTTTATAGCCTCTTTCTTTTAGAGCAACACAAACTTGGTTGTTCTCATAGAAAGTCCTTAATATTATCCTTTATCTTATATACATATATATTCGTGACCTACATCCGACGTTGATATGCGAGGTAGGAGATCATCTGGGATTCACACGATTGTTTGCGGAATAATGGTTATTTTTTAACAATTTGTTAGCGGGATCGACTAGAGGACGATGTCGATCGAAGGACACTTGTAAGTCAAAAGCGATCGATGTTCCCTCGGACCCTGCGAGCGGAGGGGTAGCATTGATCGGATTTGCGGGTGGCTCTCCTCGACGGTCTTCCGGCGAGCTCGTTCGCGAGCCGATTACGGGCCTCGGGAAAGCTCTCCGCGACGACGGCAATTACCGGACGAGTTTATCGCGAAGCACGCTAAAGCACGCGGAAGATTTCCACCCCCGCACGCCAGTCATCCCCTTTCCCAACAGCCTCAAAGGGAAGCGGTCTCGGGAAAGGGGTGGAGCAGAGAAAAAAAGAACCGCAAGGGATAAGAAACAGACGTTTCCTTTGTTTACCAAGGAACGCTTTGTTCCTGCCACCTCCCGGGAAAGCACGGGCGTTGTTTAATTTTTAACACGCAAACTTGCTCCCTCTCTCCGAGGGACGCGGACCCCTCGAATACAGCGATTATCCCGGATAATGTTTGCGCCGAGAAGATTGCCAGCCGGTTTATGGCCAATTCCGGGAGAATAAATATTGCTCCGGGGGTTAATTGTCGCGGTCGTTGAGTTTCGCGAGCGACCTATTGAATTTATTTCACGTATGTGCGATTTTTCGCGTGACATTAATATTTAATCATTTCCATAATGACGAATACCGTGAAAATTAGGTAGAGTAAACTTTGTCGACGCTTCATCGTCCGGTCTGGCAATTCGCTTATAGTTGACGGCATTAAACAGAGAGCGAGCGCGGCAACGATATCAATGATTCACGCTGATCAGATAATTTTCAGACTTCTAGTTCTCCCGACGTTTCCGGCCCGCTCGCTGATTTCCTCGTGTATTATTCACCGTTATTTCCCGCTCGTTGCCGAGCATTTTCGGCGTCGAGTTCGACTTTTCACCGACCCCCGAGTGTAACGTTTTCGCGAGGTACGAGAGAGTGAATTTCGGGGTGCGTTTGCGATCGTTCTCGGCTTGCGAAAAGTTTTCACCATTCGGAACGTCCCACACCACCCGGTGCCCGGAAACTTTTAACACGGTTCCTTCGCCGCTTTTCGGATCCGCTCACTTCGCGATGCGAACCGGGACGCGAATCGAGAGACATCGGCGGTCCCGTGTTATTATTTCGGTCCGATACTTCGACTCCGACCGACAGTTTTAGTGAACTTTCGGACGGCGAAACGATCCCCAGCTACTACTAGCTTTACGTGTCTCCCTGGAAAATGTTCCTGACGTTCTCTCTCTTTCACCAAGCTTCACCAGCCGACGACAATGTTATCGCAAACGCGGGAGTTAAGAGCGCGTGGAATATTCGGAGCTTGAAGATGATGTCGCAGCTGAATTGCCACTTGCGTGACGCACTCTTTTATCGCTCGAGTAATCGACTATTAGGTGTCTCGGACGCATAAATTCGAATCGTTCAATGTCTGCGGAACGTCGTTCCTCCGCGATCTCCGTTTTTAGTGACTTCCTTGTAATTCCCTGTGAAATAGTCCGGAGTTTCGTTCGTAAGCTTACGTGGAAGCACATACATTCTAGACGTTCCGAGATTAGTATGGTTGTATAAGATTTTGGTTGGTGAAATTGGTCCAGGATTTTTCGAGACACGTCTCGCGAGTGAAACCGATCCGCGATTTTCGATCGCGATAGCGTGGCAGAACACGGAAGAAGGATATCACGCCTGGCCCCCTTGTATCCTCGAAGGAGCGCGATAATTCCCGCAACGAAGCGTGAAATTCAACAAGTTCTCATTCTTCCTTCCGCGTCCTGCGGCCGTAGAACCTGCGACGCTGGTTTCCCGTTCCTCCGGCTGCTCGTGGAACGTGAAACTAGAAGGAACGAAACTGTTTACCGTTACCACTTGCTACCAGGACCTTGCCCGGTTTGATCCTACCAGCCGACCTCCCTATCTCTCTCTCTCGGCAGGATACCACCTATCGTGTATTGACTCCTTTAAAAAAGTATCTTCATATTTCAGCGGCTGATTACCGATCACCGGAGAAAAATGCTCGGTAAACACCGGCTTGCTCTCAAAGAAGATTTTCCTCGTTTCTCCCCTCGGAACACAGTAATATCTCGATGTATGTTAACTTTCGGACCTGGAAAATGTCACTTATTTCATTTTCACTTATTTCAACATAAGAAAATGAAACGCTAATGCAGTGTTGAAATATTCATGCTCGATCCACATTTGCAACGTTCTTTTAACCATGATCCATTTAAAAGATGTAAATCGGTTAAAAGACCGATGAAACAACGAGCTAAATCTGCTAAACAGTTTTTAATTCAAATGGATACTTAGACAATGGATGTTTATGCAATTTGCAATTTTTGATAGTCTTTACGTATCTTATTTAAAAAATGAAGATTCAATGAAATATACATATAACTTTGCATGAAATAAATTCGCAGAGCTGATCCACCTTTCAGATCCGTTTCACCAATGCGGACGAATTAATAACTTCCTTTCATCGACGACATACAGAATAATAATTTCGTTTGTATCGGTGATACGGTAAACAAAATTATTCCGATTCCGCGGTGTTCCGTATTGCATCGCATGAGATATAATTCTCTATCATTCGGTACTATGGAATTTCCATATCCTCATTTTCGATTCAGAAGAAAGCTTCACGTGAAAAGAAGACAACGGATTCGCGGCGACATTCATTGAACGGCGCATTATCGTCGAATGAAAAACGAATATCAGTCAAACGTTTACGAGATCACGCTTATAATCCGTCCGCGATGCAGATTTATTATCGTTCCCCGATGAGCTCCGCGGATTTCGCATTCGGAATTTGTATCCATATTAATGAATCATCGATACGCCGTTTCGAAAATTGAAATAATCTCCCCCCCCCCCCCACCCGGTTTTTACTGTTTTAACACTCGACACGGACTCCCGGACTACAGCGATATACGTATATCCGTATTTATCACGCGCATTAATCAACCGATTCCCATAATCGAAAACCGACCTGCTATCATCTGCGTCGACGCGACGCGACGGTCCGCTAGCCCGGAGAAATATGGCGTGCGTTTCGCGCTCCGTTCCGGATCTCTAATTACAAAATCACGAAGACATGGCGAATAGAAAGCCGATTACATTCCCGATGGAAAGGCAAAACATCTTTTACCTTCTCGGAAATATTGTAAATATCTTCTTGGATATAAAATACCTGTTTAAAGAAGTGGGTAACGTAAATGGGGGACAGAATCGCGTCAGAAAGTTACGCACAATTGATTAGGATTACTGGAACGTTAATAGCGACGATAATTCAAAACGGTACGGACAGTGATTCAGTATCATTCAGCCCCGTCACCATTTACCGGCAGACACTTCGAAAGAAAGTTCCGGCAGTCTCGTTACTCCGAGTTTCCTTGCTCCCACCCCTAAACCGTCCCAGCCATTTCTCGATTTTTCCCCACCGAAATTACCCGCATCGCGTTTCCTTTTCGTCCCGTCTTTTCATCGAGCCTCCCCTCCGCTCCAACAAGTCACGCGATTCTTCAATTTTTGCCATTGATCCTTTCTTTGCTCCTGCCTCGCGAAAACTGCTCCTGGAACTTTTTGTTTCTATTCGAATTAATGCTTGCAAATAATTCTGTCTCCGCATTCGAATGAAACCTCCACAGGTAGGCTGCATTTTGAGGACAAAGTGAATCCATCTTTCGAAGATGTTTAGGGTCAACATACTGTCCCGAATTTCCGAGGTCCGTCGAGGTGAAATCGTCGCCGTAGAAAATTCTATTCGGCGATCGATGGATCCTCGGACAGCAGAATTTCGTTGGGATTCAGGGAAGCGAGGTTAGACCTCCGTCGAAAAGGGACAAATTCGTTTCGATGCCGGTGAACCGAGAGCACACACCTCTCTCCCTCTCTCTCCCCGTAGAATCGGGTTTGCGCCGCGATACTGGATATGCATGGACTTTTCCAATATTTTATTTCATTTGTCGGTCCTGTGGCCGTGTAGATTGTGTTCGTTACCCAAGGGCGGCACGTTTAAAGTCGATCCGATTTAAGGGAACGTATTGGACCGACCGGGCAGCTGCGACAATCCAAAGAAACTTCATTCTTTCTCCGAAAGTGTAGATTAAATTCAACTTCGTTCTCGACACTAAGTAATTCATTGTTGAACATTTACACGGGATAAAATCGTGCAGTAATTAACGAGAAAGATCCGATCCGTCGACCGAACGCAAACCGATGCTCTTTTTCTCCAGATTTCGCAGTGCAAACAGCTGTGAAAACGGAAACGTTAATGATCTCTATAATTAGGTTTAATAAAACAATTCGCATGTTTCGGTTTTCATGCATAAAAATGTATGTACAAAAGTTTAGTAAGGGTATATAGAAATATATATATATTGTATAAAACCTATAAATAGTGAATCACTGTACTGCGGATATCTCGTGTATTTATAGCGCGCGCTGTTGTTTTAATTTCGGACTAGCGAATGATTTAATTAACTTCAATGGAGTTCTTAGCTCGTTTAAAAGCTAATTGAATCTTTAACACGGTCACGGTACCGTGACCCTTATACGTGGGTTGCGGATGCTCGTGCATTTATATAGTGCGCTTAACTCTTTGTGCAACACTATAGAATATACATACAAACAGCAACAACAACAAAAAAATAACGCTAACTACTTAATAACAATGTTTCCTATAACTGGACCGCGGGGCTTTAAGCGTTTATGAAAAATACTGGGGCGTAACCTGCCACATAAAATGGGAAACGCGTCAGAGGTTAAAAGACTCTGTCGTATTTTTAATTAATTAAAATTTATATTACTCAAAATTTAATGAGATTCTTTATGGGGTAAAATTTTCTGAAAATTCTACATCGTGCTGGCAAAGGAAAGAGAAGGAGAGAAAGGGTGTTGGGAGTAGCAAGGTAACGAACACCAAAGCTTATTTTGTGTTTTGTTTATATAATGGGAAACCACGCGAAACGCGTTCGCGGACTTCGTTTACTTTTATGATTTGTATTCGTTCCCGCATAACTGCATAATGTCACTTTCTATAGGCTCGCGCATTTCTACTTTCACTTCTCTCTCTCTTTCTCTTTCTCCTTGCCCCCTCCCTTTCTCTTTCTAGGTGTTTACACTGCGGTACTCCAGTTTCGTTGAAAATTTCACCGGGTTTCCAATCGCTCGCGACCGAAATAAATGGCGTAGGACACTCGAATCGTCGCTGTTCCTCGCCACAATTGATTAACAGCGAATTTCACCGATTTTATACACTGAATTACTCAACGATTATTGTTTACAGCGTTTCTCCATCTTAGAATCTTCAGCGTTCCTTGTTTATTCAGAAAATTGAGTCGAGAAGTTGACTGACGTTACATTAAACGTTATTACACGTGTTCAACGGATACATATGTAGTTCTTGATTTATTCGCGTTCTTCATATTTTATAATATGCGATTTTTGATTATTCTGGTTCGACGTGTTGAGAAATAAAGACGTGTTTGATCTCAGACGGAGATTTAAACGATACAATTTTATTGATTGTATCTTTTACGTGTTATTTTATTGACGACTTAAATCCTGCACATACACCCTGGAAACCGACTGTAAAAAATCGTCAAAGATGTTTTCTGAAAGGGGGAGATGGACGTTTCGCGAGCGAGGATTATGACGAGACGGCCGCCGTGGGAAATATTTAGCAGAAATTGTAAAAGCAGAGAAAGCGTATCGGGACGAGGTGGACCGGTAGATAGGCAGTCTAATAAAACGTGGGCGGCCGTTTCCGAGAGTGTCGGCCGGTCATCAACACGCCGGGCCCGATGATAGCGCGACGCGCGATGCAAATTAGCCGGCCGCGGCAGCCGGATAACGCCCAATTGTATGCAAATGCGATCGGATTCTGACAGCGACGCCCGATTGGATTCCTGTCGATCCGATCGCTTCGCCGCACAGAACCGAGCCGAGCCGACGGCGAACTCCCAGAACGAACTTGGAACCGGATGTCGAGCTCACCCGTCGACCGGCTGCGATATCCGACTTATCGTTATGGAAACTCTGCCAGCTTTTCGCGCCGAGACACTTCGCCCACGCGCGTCCCTGTCTCTTACTCTCCCTTTTACTGCGCACAACCTCCAATTCGTATGACAAAATCACGCCATTTCTCGCACAAGTCTACACGATCTACAATATTCGCTGCCGATTTTCATGCAAACTCAAACATTTCTTCATTTCGTGATTTTAACAAGTCGTAGACGTTCTAAGTTAATTCTTGTTTTTCTTCTGCAATCGACGCACACTCTGTGTCAGCAATATAAATAAATGGTGATTATATAGAACAGGTCTGCGTACTCCGATTTTGATGAATTTTTAATATGTTATAGATTTCGACATTTTGAACAACTTTTTCCTTTTCTTATATAGGGGGGTCGCTTTTAGTTTTCGAGATATTTGCAAAAGACTATCGCTAATACTGTATTGAATTTTTCGTATTCCTGCACGCTCCGCGGTAACGTAAACCTGTTTCAGGGCCGCATCTGTTTATTTTTCGTTTGTAAACACGTTGTAGAGATGAGAAGCGACAATACTACACACACCCACCTAGTGTTTCACACGTACCCAGTGTTTCTAAAAAGAAGGTGCAGGAATACGGTGCAGGAATATTTCAATACAGTATTCGCGATAGTTTTTTGCAAATATCTGAAAAACTAAAAGCGACCCTTGTATATTGGAAGAGAAAAAAATTGTTCAGAGAATATGCTGCTGCATAACATATTAAAATTTCATAAAAATCGGAGTACGCAGACCTTTTCTATATAATTACCCTAAACTTAAATTAAAAGTACTATATGCAAAGTAATTAAAAATTAATAAATACAAAGGCGTGGTATCCGGCCTCGCTGTTTAAATACTGGAGAGCAATATCTAATCGACTTGTTTGCGAATGAAGATCTCGGATTGTGGACTTGTCACCCGCCAGCAAATTGAAGTTAGTAACCAGCTGGCCGGTAAACCGCCTCGACGAGATCGCGAAACGTCCAGACAAATGGTGGGCCCTAGTTCTTGATCTCGTGTTCGGCAAGTTACACGAAATCCGTCGCTCGGAACGATGCGGGGTAGTTCGATGAAGAGTGCGGCACACTCTGATCGATCGCCTGGAAAGTTTGATCGGGACGCTGCTGGCCGAAGGTGTCGTGTTTGATAGCGGGTCGGAGTTCAATTGCATTGGGAAACAAGGAGTGGGAATTGAATTCGGACACGGCCGGCGCGCGAATAAAGTCGATTTGCGGAAGACAGCTTTGTCCGGTTCCACTGTCCTGCAATTTATTCGGGAATCTGTTGGGAAGATAATAGAAATTCTCTGGCTCGCTCATTTTCTTTCTGGCACGTCGTATCTTCTTTGTAGAAGATATTTGTATTTGGCTCGTGTTTCTTACAATCGACGAAGAGAATGTTTATTTTGCTTGAAAATCCGCAGTCTACTTATTGTACATGTTTCTTTTTAGCAATCTCGAAGAAATCTCAGCTCTCTCGCGATTGGATAAATACAAATCCACATAGAGACTGGTATCAACGAGTCTCTTGTACGTATATGTACTCGACCAGTCAACGATCCAGCAATGAAACCGCGAGTCAGTTAGCAACGTCCTTGCCTTAGCAGTCGCCTACGTGTTCGGCCACCTACTCGCTGCTGACATTATTGTCTCGCGACAGTCTTTCAGCCTTCTATGGCCTACAAGACTGCTCTGGGTTGTTGCTTCCACTTCTCCGTCACTTTTTCCTCTCACATTTTCACAACATGTCCCAAAGCAAAGAAATCGCGAATACATTAATTCCGTGCGCCCAAATCCTGACTTGGAGCAACTATTATATCAATGTGGGACGGAAGAACGCGAGCAAAGTGGGCGTGTATCTGCATCCTCGCTGTGTCTATTTACATAATTATGGGCTTGCACAATTTTCTTGTCGTAAGTCAATTTTTCAAGGAATTTTTACCGGTCGCACGGTACGCGACACTTTAACGGGGGTTCGAGAGAAAAATCAAAAAATGGATATTATTTTTATATCTAATCACGATTGAATCAAGATCGAACAACGATAAGTTTGAATTTTTTCTACAGCATACCAGGCAATGGATCGGCCAGATTATTTTATAATGAACGCCGCGCCGCCAGGACTGTACCTCGAGGCTGGAGCACCTCTGGAGATCGTCCCCGGGAATTGGGCAGAAAAGAGAAATTGTTTACTCGACTTTCTATTAAACGACGCCCGTCTTGACCGCGCCTGTCGATAACCTTTCCTCTGGGAAATTAGAGTGACGCGGCACTCTAGACTTCCAATGTTTCTGTCTTGCTTCGTCTGTGCTTTGCTACTTGAATCGGAGGGATTGCGAACAACGGGACCCTCGGTAAACAGGAAATTCCGATTTTTATGGAGTACCGTGGATTTTTACCGTCTCTGCTCTACCGAGTTTTCCGAATAATTGCTTCGTACGTCTCTCCTCAAATAGAAAAATATCCGACAATTAGAGTTTTTTTTAAATTTGTAAACGGCTCCTTCTCAAAGTATCTTTAACCAATAAACTTTTATCATTGCCTTTCGTTTCGACGAAATCGCGGCCGAGTCCAGGTAGTCACCAATTCTTTGCGAAGAGTCGGAAAAATGATTAACAATCTCCCTAAACCGAAGACCACGATTTTTATGGAACCATGAAATAGATTTGTCGGTGTCCTTTGGTGGAGTGTCAGGTGATTTTTAAGAAGGTCACTTTTATGGCTACTATCTTTTGGTCTCTGCTGGATAAAACGCCCTTAAACCCGGCTGCCCGGGTGCTGGAAAACTCTACGACTCTACGTAATGGTGAAGATTCTTTACTTATTTTTGTGGCGGAGCCCTTTGGTTTTATTGCTCTATAAAATACCGGGACATGCATTTTTTCTTATTTTTCTTGAAAGAACGAAGGGACGGACCGAAATCGTTGGTGAATTTACAGTTCACATACACGACTCCATTCTTTGAGAAATCTACGTCGGAAAAGAAATATTTGTAAGAAATCTATTTATATTTCTTCAGTCTCGACACCTAACACAGCCTTTATCATTTCGACGCAAAAGTTCATTGAATCCGACTGTATCTCGGAATGGCGTCATCCAATATCAATATCGAGAATATCGACGAGGACTGCGATCGATAATGAGCTTCGACGAGTCTCCATTCCATCGGTATTACGTCGCAGACTTCTATTGACAGGGAGACTCATTTGGCAACGTCCCGCGATCTATTGAACCATCGTGAAAATTTATTTACTTACCCCGAAGCCTTTGTTACACAGTCGAATTCGGTAAATACAAACGCTGAGGAAGAAAACGAGACGATATCACTGGGAATATTATTAAACATTTTCCGGGTCCGCCGGGAGGAGCAGCAGTTCAATAAAAATGTATTTCTTGACTGGATCATTTTAATTAGTTGAAATTTATGCTGAAATAATAACGTCACGACTCGAGACTGAACTTTTTCGCTGATTTCAAAACGAACTCTTTTTCGCAGTTAATTATACCTTTCCAGTGTTAAAGAATGAGAGAAAGAATTGGTATCTTTTCACGACGACGTAGAAATTACTCTCCAGACGCTTAAGGGGGAAAAAGAGTTTGACGAAGAAACGGAAATTGTTCGCGAAACCAGTCGGCAGAACCTCGAAAGAGCTTCTGGTTTTACAGTTGTTTGTGGATTTTCCCGCGCGTGCTAACGAGCTGCGAACCCGAGCCGGAAATAAACGTGTCGAATCGGCGAACGGTTCCCCCTGTCGATCCTCGAGAAGCCGCGGAGGAACACCACCCTGTAAAAACAATTCCGGACATTTATGGCGTCTATTTTTCCGGAAACGTGTCGAGCACCGAGTCGAACGGCTCCGTGCGAGCGCCTTCTGAGCGTGTTTACCTGGCAGATTGAAACATCAACCGTGGCTCCAAGTTCAAACGAAGCCAAACGTTTGAGCGGTGATTTCGAAACGTGGGAAACTTCAGTTTCGCCAGCTCGGACCAAAGATAACCACCGAGCAATCCATTCGCAATTTCTGATGAAACTGAGAACAGCGGATCGTTCGACATCTTTCGAGACTGCGAATTTATTTGTTCAATAATGGAGTCTCTTCTTTGTTGATTAGTCTAGTCGTCGTAACGCTTTTCGATTCTTCAATCAATTTGATTTTAAAGGATGTTTGCGGCAGCTGGATAGAGCGTCAAAGCAGCAGTTGAATCTTCCTCGAGCAGCGGAAAATCAAATTACGGCAATTTCTCGAAGGTCAAACGGGTTGAAAGCAGCTTTGCGAACGCAGCGGAGAGCACTTGCATGGAATTATGCTGCACGCTTATGTTCGCTCGGATTGAAGTTACTATTTCGCGATCGTTAACGACGAAATTGCAGTTGTCCTCGGGTAAATGATACATTGTACGAGAGTTTTTGTTCTATACCATGGTCGATCGTCTCTCTCTCTCTCACTCTCACGTTTCGTTGGTTAGAACACGATATTCGGTCCCCGATAATTATGCGCCTACTTGCGCCATGCTGCGGATACAGTAGTCACGCCCGGCACGCTACTTGTTGCGATTACGGGCCGACGGAATTCCAGTTTAATGTTATGTAACAAGCGTCAATCAGTTCTGCTTTTCTGGATTTCATTATGCAGGAATGTTGGACGGCAGAAGCATGGCCAACATCGGGCGAACGCGAATGCGAAACGGCGAATACGTTTGCATAGATTATCGCCGGAGAATTCGATGCCAATTAATTCGTTAAAATCATTCCAGAAATAATAACACGGCATGGAAGCTTAATCAGCGGAACTCTGCCCGGGAAATTCTGCCGTGTAACGGGAGCGTAGAACGCCAAGTCGGCAGGCCTCCTCTTCGAGAGAAGATGTTGTATGTTGTATCCTTCCGTCGTTACTCGTTGCCCGGCAATTACCGTGTAATTTTATGTATCGAACGCACGGATATAGTTGATCCGGACGCGGACCCCTGATTCGGATCTAGTAGATGACGAGAAATTCCCTCTTGGCATCTGCCGTGACCAAACTGCGGCTATATCAACGCGTTCAAAGAGATCAGGGTTGTCGATTGTCAAAAATAAAGAGATATTTGAAAATTAGAGAATTTTTTTGTAATGGCGCCATTAAAATCAAACTGTATTAATATTATTATTTATTATAGACGGGCGGAAGCCCTTTTTACATAAGTATTTACAAAGAAAAAAAATGATACAAGAATACTTATCTAACGAGATATTATTATTATATAAATCGTATAAATATTGGATTGCAATGCGGATAATTTTTCAGAGATTCGAATATTTGAAAGTTCGGAACTCTAATTCGATGAAAATCTGTAGTCTAATGATGACACGCACCATGGCAGCGCTGAAGCGGCGTTGTTATTACCTGAGTGGCAATTTGTATGTTTGTCGGTTGGGAAATCAGCCGGCTAGGTGGTTAATTATTGAAATCCATTGACGCCCGTCGTCGGTGCGTCACAATCCTCCTCCCCCACGTGGTGACACTGACGCGTCCCCCTGGGAGCGTCAACACAAAAATTATTTTGATCGTCGACGACGCACGGGCCTGGACGTCAGTTGTTATTAATTGAATTCGTGAATTAAATTCGGCCATCAATATTCATAGGTGCCGCGCGTCAGTCGGTCAATTGACGTTCGACTGGAGGAGAAGGCTTCTGGTCGGTTCTTTCCTCCGAGAAAAATAGTCTCATTGTTTACAAGGCTTTTCGGCCTTCTGCCGTGCGCAGACGTCAGGTGATGACGTTTGCTTTCTTACGTTCATATCGACGAAAACAATGTATTGCGACGAGCTCTCCAACACTTGCGCACTCGTGGAACAAAACACTGAATAATTCTGCTGGCTTACGATTTCTCAAACGTTTCGCGAGTATGCAAAATTCAATTATCTCGGCATTAGTATTCTGTAGAACTTATCACTGAATAGTAGAAAATGATATTATGTTAAATCACCTAGCAGAAGTTTGTACGAAATAAAGAAAATATATAAAGATCACCATTGAATTTACGAAAGCAATTTCATTGGAAGCAATACAGAGGATTTGCATCCAATTTCTAGTTCTTAGAAACAAATGGAGCGACTACAATTTATTCCAAGCTGTATTAACATGCACCCAGCGAAGTGATCTCGGTATCCTAGACCCTCTATCGCTAATATTGGATTGCAATGCGGATGTAGGGCGCAGATGTTGCCTGCTGTTGGACCTTGGTCCCGTTCCACCCTCTGCGATCGTCACCGTGACCATACTTCAGCCTTCGCAGTAATTCTTTCTTGCGTCGATCCGGAGCAATATCAAACGTCTGTAACATTCGAATTAGGTCGGCCCAGAGGATATCGCAGTGATCGAGACACAGCTTCAGAGGATTGTCAAGGAATCAGGTCGCCGAAGGATTTCCTCCTCGCTAAATACGAGAATGCACGTTATCCTTGACTTAAAAAGAGGAATTTATCACAAACCTTGGATTGATATTCTTCATTTGATTTTCTTCCTCTTTCTTGGATTTGCTCGAAAATCCCCAAATAATAAAACAGGCATAATTTCGAAGAAACATCATCGCGCAGAGTGCAATGACCGTATAAAACGATCCTGTAGAACTCGGATCAAGCGAAAGCCGGGTCGCCTAACGAACTGTTTGTGCTCGTTGGCCGATCAAAACACTTTAATCTCTCGTTTCACAGGTTTTGCGTTCGAGGGTCGAGCGAAGTGTGCCGTTGATCGCCGAACAATAGATCTTATCGGCTCGATTCGCCACGTCACTTTCCGTGACGATCGTGACCGGTGATATCTCGCGGCGATAGCACGGTTTGTTGTTCTACTAGCCGATGCGCCATCGTTCGCGGGCTCCGGACCGTGGCCGGCCACCGCGAAATTAATTTCTCGAACAATTTCTCGCGATAATTGCCGCGTTGGAATGTTAATACCACCCGGGCGGCCGTTCGATAATATTAACTTCGATCCGCGGATCCGTGTTTGAATGCGAGCCGAGCCAAGCCAGGAATTCATTGCGATGCACTCGAAACAATGCAGTCACACCCGATTATAAACTTTGCTGAATCAACTCCGAAAACTTTCACTATCGCGCCGCAATCACGTGTTATCGATTAGGTCATGAGACTTTCGATTGGTAATTGTAGTCGCTCGTTTAATGCTCGACTTTTGTTTATTTGGCCAATCTTCTACAAGCAATGCAATTCAAAGATTTAAGAATTCATATAAAAAACAATATAGAGGACTTGATAAGAATTTTTCGCTTACGAAGAATATGTAAAATAAAGTCGAAGGGAACGCCACAAAAATCCATCGCGCGTCACCTTGCTCTAATTCTTGGGAAGCTCGGCTGGAATTTGCAGTAACCTTTAACGGAGTACTCGAGGCCACATACTTCCGAACAATGACAAGGTGACTGAAAAAAAGGAATGAATATTGATATTCATCGCGAATACGAGGGCCATTGCGAAACAATTCCCGTACGATAATTCGCTGGCGAGCAAGGCGCTTTACAAGGAAAAGTGAAACTTTGTTGGAAAGAGACCGTTCGCCTTCGGTAAACGAATCATGAATTCCATCGTTATCTGTTCGACGAAATCTTCGATGCTCAATTTCGTAGGTTATTTAAAGAACGACACCCGAAGAATATTGTGAGAGAGAGATGGAGAAACGAGAGATAGAATCGAGGAAAGAATTTGGAAATATTTCTGTTCGATCCGGGAATTGCAAATGAGTGTATTATACAAAACAAGCCGCTCGATAATTCGCCGCTTATTTATGGATGTAATTACGCGTCAGTTTTTCCTGTGCGATAATCGACCACTAATTTACGATGATTTTCGAAAAAAACAGCCTGGTTGCCAGTCGGAACGGCTGTAAATTCACCGGGGCCGGAATTTGTAACGCTTCTGGGCTTCCTCGGCCCATTGTGGCCCGATCTTTTTGTTTCGGCAACAATGCCCGAATGACGCAACAATAACCGTGCATTTATCATCGGCATCTTGCTTTGGAATAATTACGTATTTCATTAGCCACTGTGCGGACGCAAAAAACGCTTCCAATTCAATTAAATCCGCAATTAAACGGGAAGCGACCCTTTACCGTTCCCAGCCATTCCAACAACAAAACATCCAGATTTCAAAATTTATACATTTCGTTCCAAAGAAATCCAGCATTATATAAATCGCATTATGCGAGACCTAATATTAAAGACGAGGTCAACTCCAAAGACTTTTTAGTTTATTTTAAACGATCATCTTTCTTAAAAGATCGGAGCCCGTTTTTCCATCGAAAAATCAAATCAATACTTTTATTTTTATACAGGGTTCCTCAATTTATCAATTCTTTTTAACAACCTCGCCCAATTAAGATAAAATTCTTGGCCCACCAAAGAGGATTGCTTAAATTACATTACACACGATGTATAATGCATTTGTATAATTTATACAGCACACAATGATGTATAATACATTATTAAAACCTGGTACTCCGTGTAATGACAATTTTTATTCGACTTCTGTTCTTTGCAATTATTTACGAAAATGTTCGTCTTGCATGGGATCCCTAACGACGACTTTTACAAACCGCCTGCGTGCGTAAACCTGGTTCATTAGCAATCTTTTTAAAAACAAACACTTTAGCTACGGCACGTAAATACGAAATATAAACACTTTGTCAGTTGTAAACACTTCATCTATCGCCACACGTCCAATTAAAAAGTAAAATTAATAACCTTGGAAGGTTCGATGGTACTGTGAAACTCCGAGAGGAATTTCGACGAGGAGACATTCCAACATTCTGAATCATAGCGCGGACGATTGAACAGGTGTAACACCTGAGATTTTATAATTCGGTTTGGACAAATCGACCAGTCATCGTGACTGTAAGAAGGGGATAGAGATTCGTGGGCGATTAGGCTCCTCTGTCGAGTGGTCACCGTTGAATGGCTGAATTTCTTGTGATAATTGCGTTGTTACCACCGAAATGTATCACGTCAGTGGTCTACACAGTCTACAGTGTCTACACGATCGAGGATCGATCTTTACGGTGTCCGAAGAAAGGGCGACTGCCGGGGCACACAGATCTAACGATTATTTCGAAACTATAAATCATCCAGCTACGAAACCGGTTCCCAATCGTCGATTCACTGACGACCACCTTTCTTCGGTATTCCCGATCAATGAGTTCCAGGATACCGTAAATCCCAGCTCCGCGGACAAATCGTCCTCGTTCCGGCCTGATCTCTCGCCCGGCTGCTTCTGATGCAAATTAGGCAGTCATTTGCATCCTCTAATTAAACAACTCTGGAATCGGCGCGCTACTTTTGCTCGGGATTATTTCGCTGGATAGAAACCTGGGAGATACAGCAGTGGTTACGCGATTTTAAAGAATCTATTCTTCATTGAGAACGATGTCGCAGAAGTAAGGCCATAGATACGCGGATTCTTAGAAGCGAATCTGAAAAGCAATTCCGAACTGTGAAATTCATTTTTCGATTGCCAGAACGGGAGAAGATAAGTGTTTGCTTAGGTACTGCGTAGGCAGTCAGCTATTTATCAGTGAGAAATTTTCCATGAACATAGATGATTTCAATTTGTCTTTCAAATGAGTATATACGTATACATAATATGTACAAAGCTGATTGTATTAATAACCTTTCAGCGGTGGCTTTCAGGCACTATTCGATGGGTACCATGGAAAACACCGACACAAATTTCACCAACTCCAGATTTGACCGACAACGAATCTAAAACCGTTGTCGGACAAATTCGTTGTCCGACCCCTATTCGACTAACGCCGAAAGCGGTGGAACGAATTAACCGGAAAAGCCGAGAGGACTGACTGTACCATAATTGGAGCTTGTCGCTAGTTGGCCCATGAAAAAGTGGTAGATCCCGAAATTTGCGGGACAGCTAATTCAGCGTCTAGGTCCATGAAGCACGGGGTCGATTCTCCAAAGTGAAGCCAGACGGGACACGTGCTCGCGAATTTTATTAATGGCCCGTGGAAGGAGCGAGGAGGGGACAGAGGGAGTAAAAAGCGAAGTTTCCACGACGTCGACGTCGACGTCGGTGGAAGGATAGCCCCGGTGAGCTCGAAATATTTTTCAGGACGGCGAGGCGGGCGTCGGGTGTGCGCAACAGGTGCACAGCCCGTTCTCCTCGGCCGCCATTAAAGTGTTTACACGGGAGACAAGAACTTTGAACCGTCCGGTTTAATCTCTTAAGCGCTTCCCGGACACCGGGACACACCGGGACCGGGCCCGGAGGGGAGCACACCAGAGAGTCCGGAGGAGGCCAATTGTCGGCGAATATTTATGAATTACGTCAGCCGTGGCTCGAACAATGTGCGCGACGCGGCGAGTCGCGCCACGGGTTACAACGACCCTGAGTTCACGACCTCGTCGAGGCTCGACGCTCTTTGAAAATTGTTTCGGGAACATGGATTTGTTGAAAGGTATAATATACTCCATTGGGGACTTCAGTACGCATTCCATAATTTTATCAGATTTTTTGAAAGTCTAAAACAGTTAAAACTATTAATCGTGGACTGGATACATGTTAACCTGCTGCTGGTACACAGTGACATATTTATTTAATGCACTAAAAAAACATGTATTTTATAACAGGTTTAAGACTGCAGAATATATTTCCACGAAAAGAAGAAGGCATTATAAAGAATGCAGTGTAAAACTAGTTGCCGACAAAAATTGATAGTACTGTAAAGGATGAATGAATGATCTCTCAACTTAAATATGATGGTTGAACACTATCCCGATTGCAAGCATTGATAGCGTTATCGCCGGGAATAAACAGGCCCCCAAATGAACCGCAGACTTATTAACCCATAACGATTTGTCGAAGTGCCATATTACCGAGTGTCCAATAAAAAAAATTTCATTTGGATCCTCTAAGTGATGGAGTGAGCGTTAATGGGAGCTAAAAAAACTATATAGTTAGGGGTCTGTTTAACGACACGCGTTCGTCTCCGTGGCGGCTTTTAATCGATCTGTCCTCCGCGAGAGTAATTACCGTGAGGATTTACTCGCTTTTGACGGTTATGGGAGTCGCGGAGAGAGTACGCCGGAGAAAACGTTCTACGGTGATAAACCCGAAAAATTTATCACGGCGTAGATAGGACAGTCGTGTCGCAGGACGAAGATTGAAAAATATTTAAACGACAATCGCTGCACGAGATAACGATAATACCAAATGGAGGTCTGACTATTCAACAAGTTAAACATTTTTCAGGCCCGCAGCTATCGGCTAAATATTTTAGTCACTCAAAATTCTCGGGGAGTCAGCGTTTACGTCGGTATCGACGCTCGAAAAATATTCCAAAAATAACGTGGACAAGCTGAAGTGAAAGCCTTAGCTCGATCTCGTTTCGAAATTGCCTGGTGGACTGAATAAATTGATTGGATTAATGCAAATTTAGAAATTGATGAAAACACCGTATCTTACATAGTTTGTATTTTTAGTAAATTCCGGTTACTTTAAGACTGTATTAAATGCTACGAAATTATTTATGGAATACGTGAACCAGGATTTGTAGAATGCTTAATGATTTTCATATTCGGTGATTCTCAATTTTTCCTAGCCACTTCGAATGTCTAAAAAGAGAGCCATCGAACGATCTGATCTGGTGTGAGGAAGTTTGAAATATTTTTCAGTGCTGGGACATGATCCTAGATGGGTTAAGCGCGTAAAAAAGGTGACTTATACTGATTCCGACCCGCTAAATCCTCCGGTGTAGCCCGCAGCGCGATGTTTTTTTTCCCCGGGGCACGAAGAAGTCGATCGAGAGCAGACCGGTGCTTCGAGGGCTGGTTATCGATCACGCGACACGTGTCAGTCTAGACAGATTGACACGGTAACCTATCGGTTAGCCAATAATAGTGAAACCTTAGCGGGGGCCGCAGCCTGTAGCACACACCTCAGCTATGCTAAGTCTCGTGAGTCCCCGGCGATCGGTCAAGCCAACTCCGAATTTCCGGCAATAACAGGGGAAGCCGTACGGCTACACAACACAACATTGGCTTGAGCGAGGTTGTGAAAAGAGGGACACACCGGGTCCCCGTTTCGCTGTCGTGCATCATTTGACGAACGAGGACGGCGAAGTTGTTGTCGTTGGGGTGTGCTATTCGAGGGATCAGGGGATTGGTCGACGATCGCGAAACGCAATTTAAGGTGCACGAGCTGATCCGAGGGTTCCGTGATCGATGCGATCTGTTACTCTTTTGTGGATTCGTGCGACGAGGATTTAACCTCTTCGGGGTTTCTGACGTGTACACGCACATTTAATTTCACTGTAAATGGTTCACAGGGAATGAATCATTTCTCATAAAGGAAGAATTTCGAGACCGATATAGTTATCGCAACACGGACAACTTTCTACTCAAATATCTCAGCTTCTAATTGGCAGTGAATCGATGTGTCTAATTATTTTTTTCTTACGGCATGGTTTCCTCGCATGCTTTGTAATTAGATGATGTGTGCGGATGACGTTCCAGTCAGAAATGTATGACCGATTGCGTGTCTTCGTTATGCAACGCGTTTAATCGCCTTTGGATTCAACGCGTTGAGAGGAAGGATTTATCTGTTCAAGAGTTCCATCGCTGCTGGAGTTGTTCTTTGAGCATGTCAAGCTGTGTAGATTTTTATTAGATTTCAATAAAATAAGCATCGAAAAATATCTGTTTACCTTGTTGTTTCATCGAAATTTTACCACTGTGTCAATTTGAGACCGAGAGACAGGTTCTGTTCGTGAAATGAGGGTTAATAAATGTGCCTAGAGAGAGAGAGAGAGCGCAAGCGACAGGCTTCGTTGCAATAAAGATCGAGGCCCATGGATCAGGATAATCGTATGAAGCCGTCTGGCTGCTCGGAGGCCGCCGGAGACGTGATGGATGAAAGGTGTTCCAGTTATGTGGATTCCGTTGCGCGGGATGATGAATGAACCGCAGCAGCCGGGGGCAGTGAATTTGAACGTGCAGCCACGAGCAAAGAGAACGCGCCGGTCCGCCGAGACAACGACCGCAGTGATTTCCGCAGATGGCCAAACCGAGAGAGACGGAACGTTAGAGACAGCTAGAGAGGAACGGAGAGAGAGAGTCTTCGGCCGCATTTGCCAGTGCCGCGGCTTACACTTCCCATTATTCGGATCGACGATCCTCGAATGCTCTATCCTTGACACGATCGTGTTTTCTTTGTCACGTTCCTCGTCCCCTCTTCCTCCAGAAATGAACGTTACAGGTTGCGCCTCATCCCCTTCTTCATAAAAAATGTGAGAAAAGCGATTTTTAACGAGGTTGCATTTTTAAAGCGCTCGCTAGATGACTTTATCGACTGACGCTCGGAAAAGTCGTTCGAGATTTTTTTATTCAGCACAGTTTTACGGGATATCGTTGAATACATTCATTCGCTCGTGCATTTATTGCGATGGAAGTCGAGTGTACTCTCGCAATTCTTCTAAATAGACGGCGGGTCTTGATGCGAAATAAAAAGAGCGTCGCCAATAATTCCTATAGAATTTATAATCCTCGTAATGAATTGCTTCACCGGTTTCCAATGAATTTCGAATTGTTGCGTCGCGAAAGCAGCACGGCCCTAATGGCTTGCAGTAGTAGAAGTTTCTTCCGGCACAAGTTCAGCAATTACATTGTTGAAGAAAACATTATTGAAGACCGGTAGAACCGAAGTAGACGTCGACGCTCGGAATGTTTTCTTTCGCTTGTACCGGAGAGGTATTCGATAAGGTTGATTTATTGTTTCCATCGTTTCGCAGAAAGCTGGCCGAGCTCCTCGACGAAAATTAATCCGACTTCTCCCATCCGGCAGAACTCCGGTTGCAATTTATTACGTTATACTATTCGAATCGCGATTTCTTCTCGGTCCCCGATTAAACGGCACATCTCTCGGTTGATTCGCCAGTTTCTTCCACCCACGTTACTACGGGAGACAAAAACAAAGAAAAAAAGAAAAAACAGAATACGAACGTTGAAACGATAGGATCTTCGCGCCGCTGTTTGTCAGCCGACAAATTGCAACAACAACGAAGAGGCACGCTTTCACCTCGCCCGCGTTTATAAATTACTATATAAACGCCTATTTTCTCCTTCTCGGGACAGAGAATCGAGCCAATGATCAGATAAATCCTCTGGCAACAATTAATTCCCGGCTGCAATCGGATCTACCGCAACATCGAACGATCGTTTCTCTCCGACGATTATTTGCATAAGAGAAACGGTCCGCGAAAGACAAAGCTCCGCTAGAAATTGGCGCACACTGTATGTAGTACCAGCGATGCAACAATACGATCGCACTAACTTTTTCAAAGGTTCGTAAATTCATTTTTATCGCGACGCATTCGAATTTTATTGGGAGATAAATGTATTCGCGGTAAAACGGATTTTATTCGTATCTTTGAGATGCGAGAGAGTGAAAGTGGTATCTACAAATTATTAATTTTTCTTTCCTTTGATCGCAGCAGCAGAACCGAGTCTACCAGACACCGTTGCTTCCACAGTTTACGCGACTCGTCGAACAAGCAACTTTTTCCAAGAAGTTCTCCTGATCCGCCTAACGAACAGCTAAACATCTCCCGCTGATGTGGAATCAATTTTTAGATGGACTTTCATTTTCGGCTGCTGCGTGTTGCGTCTCGAATCGAGCATCGATGTAACAAGAAAAAGTTCAACGTTTCTGCAAAGCAATCGCCTGGCGAAAATGAACGGGGGAAAGTTCCTCCGAACGATACAGACCCAATAAAGGGAGAAATAAATTGCGATATCGCGAGAAAAAAACAGAGACTTTCTAAATATCTCTTTCTAAACATTCTGCTAATTCATCGACAACTAATTCTTCCTTCTAAATCCATTTTCAGCCGTGAAAGTTGGCGACTCGAGCCGACTGTTTCTCGACGGTTAATCATAGAGGTTCCTCCGATTATTCATAGTCGGAGAGTTAATAGAAAATTGTAAATCAATAGCGTTTTCATGAAATTATCAACGTTGTTGCGGTTCAGGAGGTACGTACGATGTTGGGTGCTCATTATTTCATTTCGGGTTGGTGCTTGTTGGGGAAATTGTATTGGACAACCGACATTTATATAAAATTTAAGTTCATTTGTTGTTGGACTGATCTTTCTGCACTTATGAAACACGAGGAAACGAGTGGCGAGGATGAACGACGTATTCGGCAAGTTGCGCAAAACTCGTGAAAAGTGGGCTGGTTGAATGAAATCCTAGACTTCTCAGGAACACCGTAAATTCGTTTATGGCAAGCAGAGCTACGTCTTAATATCTGTCCACGTGTCTGCACCGAAAATACATCCCCGTGGATTTTTGTCTCAATAATACTTTATGAACGCGCAGTGCGTCCTTTATTTCTTTACTGTTGAGTTGCAATTATCGAGGACGTAAAAGTGCATAGAGAAGAAATTTCAAAAATAATTTATTTCTCCGTGGTCCTTGGCAACTCCAAAAAAAAATTTAAAGAATGACAAAATTCTGTATCTGTTAGATACATATCAGTATTTCATTCCTGATTTCCTTTGTTCTATTTCAGGAGCCCGATGCAGACAGTGAATCCGCCAGTGAACCCGATTGCCCCATCCCGGTAAGTAGATTATTCGATTAGATCCTGCACTAAAGTGCCATTTTAATGTGCGACGAGTTAGTGAATCTATTAGTAACTTAAATTGATGTTTTCGGCGTAAAGATTCGATCCTATGTTAATAACTCTAAGCAATATTACAAATAACTATGACTTTTTCAACGTTTCGGTGTAGTTTAGGACCATTATCAAGAAAAAACTTTAAAAATTTGTCTGTAAAAATTAAAAAACTGTAAATTATATAGTTCAAGTTAACTTCCGTGTCAAAAAACAAAAAGAAATAGGAACATACAGAGTGAGGTGAAATATCACAGACGTTCTGGTCTGAAAACGGCAAAGTCTTGGTTTAATCTATTAGGTCTATTAGGAGATATTTATAGGTCTATTAGGAGAATCTATTAGCTCCTTCGGAAACTCATTTCGTTTTCACAAGAGAACGATAGTTCTAAAATTCGGCACGCAGGCTAATATTTTCGGAGGGGATGAGCCTCGACCGAGGAGCAAAACTCGTTGCGGGTTCGCCGACGCAAAATGGAAAAGACAGAGTATGTCTCGAAACGAGGCGACGAACGGTCACGTTCGCCCGAGACCGGAGCCATTCTTATTTACGCTGCCCCGACGGACGGCGTCGATCTTGAAAAACGCGGCTGCTAGAAAAACGCGAAATGAGCGTACGTGCCGTGGAAGAGGACGAATCCCCTGCCGCGAGTAAAGGAATATCGTCTTTTCTCTCGTGGTCGCCAGACAACAACCTCGTCTCCGTTCCGACCACCTTCCTCTTCGATACTGCGACCCTGACGCGTCGCTCCCGCAAAATCTGCGAAGTTATTGCATTTTTATCGAGTTACCGAGCTGATGGCTGGCGTCTCGCTCGTTCCGCCGCACCGGAAGCGCGGGAAATTGCCCCAGCTGAAACGTGTCCAAACGTTTGTTTCCTTATACCCTATTCTCGTTCGCCACCCGGGAAAACTCGCTTCTGATTGCGGCTCGCTTTAGTCTAATCGGAGAGCTGGTTGTAGTTTTAGTTAGACAATAGCCCACTAACAATGCTACAATAACTAGCACTCAAAGGGTTAACAGATCCTGTATCGAATACTTCATTAACACATTACCTAACGGTGATTATTAATTGTTGAATGTCTATGTATCATGGGTGAGGATTTTTTAAAAGAATCCTTCAATACCAACAGCAATTTTAATAATAAAAGAAGATTTTTAAGATGCCATTTGGGCTACCGGTAGATAAAATGTTAAAAACGACCAAACATGCACACTATAGTCTCTCGTCACACCCAATTCCAAGCCTCGCAAAGTCCCCAATTCCCTTAAAATCAAATTCCTCCATTGTCACCGTGCAAAATCACTAAGCAACGGACAAGAACTTCGATTCTTCGCTATTCCGTCCATGAAGGGTTTCTCGCAGAGATCAATCTCCAGCAGACAGGCTAAGTCACGGCAAGGTCGCGCACGAGTACAGGAGACAAAAGACGATCTTGTACCTATTCAACGTCGACGCGCGAGGCGAATTCAATTTACCAGTGGGGTGGAGGGGAGGAACAAAAATGTTTCGGGAACGGGGGTTGGATACGACAAATAGCGTCCCCGTCGAAGAAAGCTTTCGCCTCTCCCGATACAAGTGTCTGCGTCTCGCATAAAGACGCTCTTCTTCCCCCACCCCCTCACCGTCTTCCATATAACCCCGTTGTTGCTCCATCCGACAAAAGGCATTGTTCTCGCGAGGCGGCGCAACCGAATAATTGCCTTATCGACGGCGGCGCAACTTTCCTGAATTGCGTGTACTTGTTGCACCGGGGGGACCGGCTCCCTTTACGCTGGATGCACAACCCCTCTCCCCCCTCGCCACTTCACCGCGTCTGTTTTCGTGTCTGAGCTCGCGTTGAACTTCTCTTTCAAACGCGTGGAACCGCGCCGGGACACGGGGACAAGATACGTTTCTCGTATTTCAACCCCCTCGCACCTCCCAATTCGAGAAGCGGGACAGACGCAGCCAGCCCTGAAACTGCGGGGGGCGGAAAACTGGAAAATGAGATTCGCATTTAATGTTAACTCTTATCACTCTAATCACGACTCAGAGGCGCCACTAAAAATTGCTGTATCGGTATCTTATCAATTACTAAACATTTAGGTATTGTGCGAGGTATTTATACCAATTTCATATACATGAAATTTCAAAAATCATAGGCAATGGAAATATTCTAAATCGTGAAAAATGTTTAATTTTCGAGTGCAAAGGGTTAAAGTTAGTGATGTGACTTTTGGTAGACGTGAAAATGCATTTTCGCGAGGAGCTTCGGATAGTAGACTGCGAATGTCCCTTCCGTCGAAAATGATCGAGAATATGAAGCTCTCTATCGGGCTGGACTATCAACGATCACGTCGCCCGTTGAAAAACGGGTCTCGGAGACACGAGCAGGCATCGATCCAGAAACAATGCCTCTTGAAAGCCCGCCTCCCATCGGCAGCCGCGAACGAGCGAAAACAAACGGCGCCAATCAAAGGGACGCAGCTCTCTGCCAACAGGAAGCAAACACCGGCCCGCGAAAAGGGGTTTAATAAAAGCCGATTTGTCGCTCTTTTTATTCGGACAGGCGATGACGGGAGTCACGTCAGCGGACCGATTCGGAAACGGCGATCGGCGGGGGTGGAACGCCGCTGATCAACCCCGAAGCCGCACAGTTTCCCGCGTTGTTCGTCGAATAACACCTTGTCCGAACCGAATATCCCATTTTCCAGTTTCACCAACCCCCGTTGGAGCGTCTGCCAAAACAAGCGAAATGTTTAAGGTGGTCGAATTCGATCAGTCTGTATCGCGATATAATAATTAATTGTCCACCGGTACGAAAAGAGGGATGACTTCTCCGTATCAGGTATTTGGACACTCGAAGAACAGGGGAAACGTTCATTAACCCTTTATGGGTGAACCATGCCGTGAAAACGTCAGCAGGTTTATGATCGTAGGATTGAAAGTCGGCCGCTCCTAGGATTGCATGGTCCAGGAAGTTTGAGTTTATTGGACGTCCGCGATGCAATTTAAAATTAAATTTAACTTCCAGCAGCAAGTTATGGGTTTACATGGGCCGAGAGAACACGGGGAGAGGGGGAGAGCACTGTTTGTCAAATAGCGATCACCTTAGAATTTATAGCGGTCAAACTGCCGCTCGCGGTTCGGCCAGTTTGTTGCCGGTACAAGCGCGCGCGCGCGGGCGAGCGAGCTTCCCAGAAATTTTCGTGCCCTGGGTAACATAAATATTTATTGACGAGCACGCCGCGCCTCGATTTTCATATTCCATTAAAACTCAAACGCGAACCTATTTTATATAACAACCGGACTTTCGTTCCACTGAAAACTACCGTCAAACACCGCTCTGTATACCGTTGTTTGCGCGGGATTTTTCGATTTAGACCGGCTAATAAACGTCTCCGCCGTTTTCACTGCCGCGAAAATGATTTACGATGTTGCGCGCGCTCAAAGCAACGTCCGTGGAAAACGCTGAACGTAAATCATAAGTACATGTAATAAATAACAGCATCGAGGAGTTCTTGAATTATCGAGCGTCGTCTTCCTTCGACCTTCTTTTTCTTATCGAATTTGATACTTAAACAATGTGTGTAGTTTCCGCTGAGGGGTAGTTTCGTCTAGGGTGTAGCAAAATGTCAAGGAAAATCAATTGTCTTAAAGTTAAGAGGCAAAGGAGACTCGAGGAAGATGGAGCGTCGGAAACAAATATCCCCGAGCAAATTTAGTCGCAATATTAAGGAGCTCGAACGGTTTCGTGGGGCGAGAGGGAGTGTGGAAGTAGGGGTTGGAGCAGCGAAAGAGCGAGTAACGGGTACGAGTGGTAAGTTATCTGCGACATGCAGGCGGCACGCGTACGTTTACTCGTGTAAATCGTCGGGTTTACCTCTTCCTCGGTTACTTCGTCTTCTTTCGCGGACGGCCACGGGGGACACAGGGTTGAATGGGGGTGCGGGCAAGGAAGGGGGCACGAGCAAACAAAGATACGTGACATAAGTGCAACGCCGGTGAAACCGTAATAACCACGGGGCCACCTCGGGTATCCCTTTCGAGTACACCGTTTTTCGCGGAACGTGGCAGGAATCTTTGACTTGTTGCTTCCTTCGTCCTTCGGAAAATCCTCCTCGCCGCGGAAACGACACCGTCCCGCCGATATTCTCTAATTGAATCCCGCTGTAACCGCCGTGGATCCTTCCACACACCCCTGGGGAATGATGGATTCGAGTGGTTTCAGCCACTGTGGCTGCCTGACGCGATTTCGATTAGGGTAAGTCACGGAATTATGGCCCTTGGAAACGTCTTGGCTGGTTCCTAGACGCGTCGGGACATCGTTCATTTCTTGTCTTCGTATAAATCATGTTGTATGTCAACTAGTTTTACTTATCATAAGTTTACTTACGATATATTCTTATCATAAATAGTGACTAAGTTAGATGTTCCCGACAGCGACCCTTGACTAGTCACTACCCTGAGTCACACAGAATTGTACGATGACCCATCATTGTAACCATCTACCTCTCCCTTTTTAGGGACTTCTATTTAAGCTCTTGCAAAATACTTATCTTGGCCTTTTTTACCTACAACCTCTGTGCAGACTAGAACTCTGTCTCTCTGTCTCGACGAATTAGTACTCGTACGCGTTTCTCGTACTTCGTGTCCGGATCTTATAAATTGAGGAGTTTTATTAATAAACTTGTTTTGTTACTTTAAACCAAAAACGTTTATTAACCCTCATCCGGAATACAACAACCACAACATTACAAAATCAACGTCGCGAGCTCATCTGCGGTCCCATTCAAGGAGCAAGTAAAGAGACACCGTTGTTTACTCTCCGTTGAAAACATTGAGAAGAGAGGGCTCGCAACAAACGGTCTACATCGTGGAATTTCATTAATAAATCCAAAGTATCCCGGACGATTAATCACAGTCCAGGCCGCGACCTCCCACGATCAGGCTCTCTCGCCAAGCTCTCGAGACCTCTATCGTTTGGGTCGAGCGTTCTATATATCCCGACACTTTCCTTTTCAGTCGGTGTTTACACAAGCCCGATAGGAGAACAAGGGGGGCACGCGAGGAATTTCTCGCTGGCAATATCGCGGCGCGGCTGGCAGGCTCATTAATTGGCCGAAATCGGCTCTAGCCGGGAGCGGCGCGCCGCTAAAGATGAAAAGTAGGTCGAGACTCGGCGCAGAAAGTTCCGTTAGCAGGCGTTACATAAAGATTTCTGCTTATTATCGCTATAAATAGACGTTAATGCGTCGGGATCGATGGGCAAGGAGAGAGGCGGCCTTGGCGATGCGATCGACAACGATTTCCAAGGAGAGACATGATTTTCACCCCCAGTAACATTATACCGATCGATGGGGGCTGGGATGCATCTGACAGAAATGTTAAAAGACAATTTGACTGTTCATGAAATTTTTCTTAGGCGACACCTTGTCTTAGGTAGACGATTAAAATAGAAGAAATTGAATAATATAGTTCATATTAAAAACAGAGAAGCCATCACCGGTATATCGACTCCAGTACATCACGAGGTTCAGCTCGTTCCAAGCTGACCAGGGGTTGCAGCACGAAACGCATACCAACATGGAATTCCCAAGACGTACCTCGTGGCTCGTATATTTATTCCATTTGTTCGCAAACAATCCTTTGTTGATTCGCCTGATTGGTTCGTTAGATCATTGACGTATGTTTGTAAACACGTCTGCCGTCGGCGATACTTTTGAACCGATGTAGATCCTCTGGAAAAAAATTTCGTGAACCGCAGCTACTCTGCGACTCTGGAAAAGCAAGAATCCGTTGAGGGAAGGTGTTGTGAAGTTTGGTGAAACAAATTGTCCGACGAATCTCCGCGAAAGACAGAAAGTCTGGTCCGAATTGATCGCGCAGTCTGGGGACGCGGCATTAGCATAATCCAATGACTCGAGAATACGTTCGTGATTTCCTCCACGGCTGTTATACGGTTCAATCACGGAAACGGCTGATTTAGTAGTGTACGGCAGCGCGTGGCATTCCGGAATGAATAATGAAAAATACAATATTGACAGTGCGCGCGCACTTCGGCGAGCCGGCTCAATTATTCAGAGACCCGGCTTCTCTCCGACAAATTTCTGATATATTATTTAATAAACACCGGCCAAGGACTTCGGAAACAATCGCGTAATCCTTCGAGCAAAAACCTACTGAATTATTCATGGGAGCCGCGAGGCTCGTACATTTCGATTATACGAAATTCTACTTTGTCGTGTTTGAACGGCTGACTCGGAAATACGTCGTGATTCCAGCCGAGAGAGCCGACGGGCATTAGAAAACTCTTCTTGGAAACGGCGAGGCGAGCTTCGCAAACATGGCTTCTTCGCCGTTTCGACTTCGCGAAGTGAGGACGAACGTCATCTTGACCCTTTGCACGCTTCGAGATGCAAACGAATCACACCGGCTTCCGTGTTGGACATGAAAAAGCAATGGCATCTAATGGACACTGTGCAAAAGAACAACTTCGAAAGTCCAACTTCGGTAGAATTTAACTCTATTTTATTTTTTTTTACAAGAAACCAACGGTTCGTTTAACTTGCCTTCGAATTTGTTCATGGAAGTATTCGCTAGAAGTGGTTATTGATATAGCAAATTATTTGACCAAGTAATACGGGAACAAATTTGCGAAGCACACAGAACGAATACATCATCGGTTGTCCGCCATTTTGGAGAACGGTAACGTGTACCATTCTCACAGTAAAATGGCGGTGCACGGATGAGGCCATCGGTGTTGCGCGTGTTGGTTCTTTTTACCATGTTTTTTCTGTTCAAAGGTCCCCGCGGAAGAATCAATGTCATCGGGTCATGATCGCGAGGCGGTAATGGCACAGGAAACGCTCTTTTCGTTCTGCATCGCAAACGCCTTCCTCTTTTTTTCTTCTCTCGTATATCTGATTGGGAACGTGCACACAATCGGCCAGGAATCTCCGATGGAAATTGAAGCGACGCGTTGCCACCTCGTCAGAAAAGCGTCGGTGACGTGATGCATAATTCGAGAAACATTCTGCGTACAGTGAAATCGGTTCCTAGGAATTGCGCAATTCTCGGCCCAGTATTTCTGAGCGATACTGTTCCCGCGAAATACGAACCCCTTCCTGGTACACGATCATTTATTAACGTGTGCTTCTGTGCATCGATTCTCTATTAGTTCGCCTTTATGGTTTCTGGGATTCTCGTCGCTCGGCTCCTCAATTGTTTCCGAATTCATACATCAGCCAGAAATAGTTGCAAGAAAGACTATTCTATAAATCAATTCAAATTAATTCTATTATTTCCTTGCGAACGCAGAAAATTTCTGTTTATCGCATGTTTAAACCAAACTGACTTTTAATTGAATCTTGGATCAGGTTCTTCCCAGCGGAAGAAGGAGGATCGTCGAAACCGATCGCTTATTTACTTTCCATTAAATATTCTTTTCTTTTCAGACGATTCCAACGAGTGCAAAAAAATGTTTCCCGCGATTTTCACCGGAGTGTGGGAGACGGAGGGAGGGAGCTATCTAGTTTTCATCGCAGGAAATTGAGGGGCATAACAATCCTGGAGAAAATCGCAGAGACATCCGTTGTGGCCGAGTTTTACGAGGGCTATTAAGTTATGCAAACGGCCCGCGTTTGTCGTGCTCGGTCGATCCACTCTTTCTCGTATTATCGATGCCGGATAACGTAAATTTTCGTCGGGGCTGATTCCTGCCCCTTCTATCTTCCATCCCCCTGCGTAATGTATTCCGACTCGTTTACCTTTTCGCTACTATTAACTGCGTTTTGACCAGGGACCGTCTTGCCGGCGCCGTGATCGCGACGTCTCCGATCTATCGATCCCAAAGTCCTCGAGGTCTACCGCAGTACGTGTTTGAAGACAGCTGAAGTTCGAAGACGTAAATTCTTAATGCACATCATCGTACATAGTTTTGTAATGATTAAATTGAGGATGCAAACTAATTGTTTGCATGTTGATTGAATATAATTCAACACCTTATTAATAGATAAAAAGTTGTCGTGTTTTTAGTGTTCGAATATTAATGGGAGTAATAAAAACTGGGGGAAAGCAGACTCTTTCGGCTCGGGATTTAAAGAGTTTCGCAGGACAGACTTTAAACTTTAAACAGTGCAACGTATCCCAGTTGAGTTTCCCAAGATTAATTATCGTATTCAGAACCGCACCTTGAACCTTCCGCCGCTATATCATCATTACTTGAAACTCTATCGTCGTCGTTGGTATACCTTTAGCGAGCGAGAACGTTTGCCGGCTCAAGACCATGGCGCGATCAAAGTCAAGATTCCCGTACAAGTTTGTTTACTAACTCGTTTAACACATCCGTCGCTACGTTCGTTTATGAATGACGTTACTATTTCTACCGTGGCGTCATCTTCGGCTGTCATTACACGTGGATACGCAATTTTTTCTGGAAATCGTCATACCGTGTGTGCGATGTTATTTATGCGGTGTGCGCGAGCGATAATGACTTTGCTAACGTCATGTCACGGTTACGAAAGCCAAAACAAAGTTATTTAATAGTACTGTTCGCTAAACTGTGAATTTTGTACATTCTTCGCTTCTTAGATTCACCTGCATAGAAGAATATCATCTTTATTCGAGGAACTGTATATTTCTAGAATTATTGATTTATGCTACGTAAGAACGTAGAACATTTCGCAGAAGATAAAAATACCCAGGCTCGTGAATAAATAAAAGAAAAGCAGAGGTCCTCTTATTGATTCAGTTGAATTAATTAACCCTTCAATCTATTGGTTCAGTTGAATTAACCCTTCAATCTAGAAGATCTGCAGTAGATTTCGCAAAATACGAATACTCGGGCTGGCGAATAAATAGAAGAAAAGCAGAGATTCACTTCTCTGTTGAAAACGATGGCAATAAAGGATCCGACGACGGCAGACGAGCAGATGTTAATCGAGGAGAATCGATTATAATTGCTTCCCCGCATCCCCTATTTTTCTGCTCGCGCGATTCAACGGGACCTTATCGCGAAACACGATTGATTACGCGACCGCTTCCGGTCGGTGACTTTTCGCGCGAGTTTCCATCGGAAGGAGAATAAGGGTGGAAAAAAAGAGAGAGATAGCAATAGAACAGGGTTGAACAGGACGAAGGGCTACGGCGGGGGTGGTTGGGGGCGATGGCTAAAAGAAAATGAGATGAGACGAGCCCGCTGGAATCCCGCGCCCCGTTGAGTAAACTCGATAACGTCGATTCCCTTAAGTGTAAAATTAAAATCACTCGGTGTGCCAATATTAGCACGCCCCGGATGGATCTTACGAGCGAAAAACTTATAATTCGAGGGAAACTACGGGTACGCGGACCGATCCTGCTGCAACTGCGATCCTGTTGCTCCTCGCCCCTCGCTCAACAAGTCCCTGCCTTTAATGGAACCGATATTTGCCGATTTTAATAACGATCGCGTGCCCTTCGCGCCCTTCGCTGTACTACGCAGAGGCGAAAAACATTTTTTACGCTTCTACCATAAAAGAGGTTCAATTTTTAAACTTTTTAAACACTAGATTTACGACTCTACCCTACAACCCGGTTTTAATATTCTTAATGGTTGATTATATTAACATTGTAAAGATGCTTCCTTGAGGAATCATTTACGAAATTTATTTCTTTTGGTATATATTATTGGAAAACTGGCGAAAAACATGGACAGACTCGTTGTTGTTATATCAAAGATGTAGTGTTAAAGTACATTTTTCTAAAGAACTGAATCACTGTTCCCACAAAGCATCTCCATCGAGGATAAAGTCCACTGGCACAATTCGCAACATCTGAACCAGCATCAATCTTTATAGCGAAGATATTAACTTAGAAGAGAGATCGCAACTGGACAGGCCAATCTGTTCAGGTGAACATCGGTCGAGCAATATCGTTTCCCGTAGGATCACTATAGAACCCGGGTGAAATGCAGAACAGTGGTCGCGGGTTGACAGTCTTGTTAATTTTCCGTCCATAAATTTCCCGGTGCGAGGAATTCTCGGAGTTTCTGGCGATCGGTGCTCGATACGGTCAGCTGACCAAGAAGAATCGTTCGGGCGAGGATTCGCCAGGGCAAAACATTCCTCTTCCTTTATCTGTTCCCTCCGTTCGCGTTCGGGTGACTCGTTATCAGCGACGGTGGCATGGTTTTCCCCGTCGAATCACGTCCGGCAACTTTTTTGCCGAGCTGCCTCCGCGACGGCAAACCTAAACCTGGCCCCATAAATTATTCCCCGAGGAAAAACAAGCGGCCCGAGACGCGTCCCCCTTTTCCATGGCGGGAATTTTGCTACGGAGAGCTTGGTCAAACTGTGGTTCTCTCCACGTGGCTTGGAAGGCCGGAAACTTTCTATCCCCCGCACACCTCGGTGAGCCAAACAGGCTATTTTATCCGATAGAAAAACAGACTAATAATTTCACCATGTGTAATCAATTTTTCCACACAGATCATATTTATTCTACGTAATCTTTTTTACATTGTGAACGTTAAATTGAACCTGTTTCCTAATAAAACAATTAAGCTTTTTACAATTTATAAAATACAGACGAGTTTGATAACAGTAAATCTGTTTTGAGTCCACGAAGAATAATGGTATGGCAATTTCTCTGTCGTCCCTCTTCAAGTTGAGTTACCAAAACCGAAAGTTTTCGGTTTCAGGTAGCATTTTCTTTTTTCTCCCCGGATAGGCGTTGCTATTCGACGGTGCGTCGACGGGGGTTGGTACTCCTCGTCGACGACGTGGCACCCCAGGGACAAAGTCAGGGTCTGTCTCTCGTCCAGTCCGGTAATTACACGAACGCGCTCTTGCCACCTCCTTTTTGAAGTTGGCACGCCCGCGGAATAAGTTTACCGGCTCGAAAGTCAGCTCTCAGACGCCTTCTTCGGCCCCGTCGCTGATTAACCCTCTTGAGATTAGCTTCCTGATGGAGACGGAATTATTTTATCCCCGGCCGCCGACTGGGCTCCGTGGTCAAGAGAGAAAAAAGAAGAGAGAGAGAGAAAGAGTCTGCGCTTCCATTATCCTTCGTTCACGTTCCAGCACCACTGGGAGGCTGGGGAATTTTTGTTTACGCCTGTGTGATCCTTTTCCATCCCTCGGCCACACCAGCTATATTGATTCCGACTCCTCTTCTTTTCACGGTATTAACGCGGCCCGAAGTCCTCTCTGATCCCTCGGCGCAATCTCGAGTGGACGTGTTTCGGAATCAGCCTCGAAACGTGATTATGTTCCCTTTAGAAATTATGGCGAAGTCCAACAGGGGGGTTGGACGAAGTTGCTGGGGTGATAAACTTATTGGGTTGTTGTTGCTCGAAATAATGGATAAAACAGGATTTTGTGGTCTAAGTGATATGTATTCTAAGTGATTGTATTTAACATTCATATTAACGTTCATTTTGCGCGATATCGTAAAAGTTACATTGAATTAATTCAGTCTAAAACAATGTCATGTGAAAGGACTGATAAGCAACATTTTCAAGTTTCTTCCAGCGTGAATGAACGCCGATAGAGATTGTTGATGAACAATCAGCGGCGTTTCAAGCTGAAAGATCGGACGATTGTTGCTAAACGCGTTCCCGCCATTCATCGACATTGAGCATCGAGCGGATCGTTGGGAACGACCGGCAAGGACGCTCCGCGAAGCGGAAACGGTCTTACGAAACAGAATTTCTTATGGTTCTAATGTAGTATTCTGTTACGCGATGCTGCGTAGTATACGCGCGTCTCGAATCGGAAACAATGATTTCCGCGGTTGTGGTAATCGTTTCGATGAACGTGCACCGGCCGTTCATGCCGATGAAATAAACATCGCCCGAGGACAGAACAGGCGCCTCTGTTTCATTTTTCTTCGTCCTTTTTCTGCGCGTTCTCGCGGCGCGCGACGACGCCGCCGTCTGCGTTCTTTTTTTTTCTCTTCCAACCAGCCGACGCGGTTTTTGCGATCGCGATCGATCGGATGACTCGCGTGCCGTCGAACAGAGAGACAGAGGACGACGATTCCGCTGAATTCCCCCGAGGCAATGTCTTCCGCCGATTGTTTACGATGCCATTTAACCGGACAGGTTCAAATGAAGCGTGTCAACCCGTGCGGCGCTGGCCGGGAACGGGTTATATTGAAATCGGCGAACGGGGGGTTCATAGCCGTCACTGTCCCGATGAGAGTCCACTGAAACCAAATTTGATCGGCGACGCCATTCAACGACAACAGTGTTTTGATCGACACCAATTTCCTCCGGCTCTATGTATATCGCAAAAGTGCGTACACAGGGGACGTTGTTCTTGGTTAATGATGGCGGTCGACGTCCACAAGCTCGATCGAACATCCGTGATTTCGATACGCACCCGTTTCGATTTCAATACGTGTGTTCTCCCTTCGACTAGCGGTAGAATCGAATTTATCGCTAGAGCTCTACGCATTTGTAGCATTCGCGAAGCTATTAAATACAAGCTGGACCGCGAATCGTGATCAGTAGAGATTACTCTGTTATTAGCAGCTCGATCGAAAAAGTTTTTATCAGATGTAGCATGGTTTCAAGACAGCCTTGCACGTGATCATAACAATTTGTTTGTTAACTTTTATTCGTCATGATTTTTTAAGGTTACCTTCAATTTTTTGCACCCATAACATTTTTTTTAATGTATTATTTTACGGAGCAAGTTTGTTAATGGTTCGCTTCTTGTTTTGTTTGAGGTTAAGCGTGATAGGGAATGGGAATATTGTAAATCGTAAGAAATGTTTAATTTTCGAGTGCAAATGATTAAAGTTAGTCATGTGATTTGTGGTAGACATGAAAATGTTCCCTCTGTGTCTTAACTTTTTTTCTTCATAATTTTTTAAGGCTACCTTCAATTTTTTGCACCCATAGCTTTTTTTTACTGTATTTACTGTATTATTTTACAGAGCAAGTTTATTACTGGATTCGCTTCTTGTTTTGTTTGAGGTCAAGCGCGAAAGGGGTTGCTGAATATAAATAGCGCTTCGAATATTTATTTCTTCATTTATTTCCCGCCGGGGAGGATGTACGTGGAGTGTAAAAGTATAAAAGAGCATGGCACCCTTTTTTTATATTTTTATTATTACCTGCTAGTATAAATAATTGAAGAACATCTATTTTTCTCTGTTGTTCGTGTCTGTTTCGCTGCGACGCGAGGCGTGGGAAAGATTAGTAGCGTGAGTATATCACGTCTAATTCTGGACCGAAATTTAGAAAAAGGAAGCCTTGCGTCATCTACCAGGATTGTTATTGTATTGATAAGAATACACAGTGGTTCTCATACTTGTATAAGAAGAGAGCTTCACTTTCTTTCGAAATACAACAACAATATTCAAAGATGTTCCAAACATAAAAATATATCATGAATAGGATGCGGATGTTCATGCATTTATAGCTTCTAAAAATTTCAAAAACTGGTAGAACGTAAAATTCTACAGAATTGAGTACGATTTTTATTTATTTCAGAACTAGAAATTTGTGATTCCTCTTTCTTAAGTTTTGTCTGCAAAAATTGAAAATTGCATAGACATCCGCAGTTTAATAATGAATATACTAGAATGAGTACTCTTGTTTCTTGAAAAGGGTTTGATAGCAATTCTCGTGAGGTTAGAATCGATTCGTTTCCATTCCGTAGATTCCGAGTCGCTGCGATTATGCTGAAGGATCACGATGTTCTCAATCGCGTCTTTACAGTGCAATAATTATTGCGCAACGGGGCTCTCTTAGGGGAACTCCGCCGGTCGATACAGTGTCGCGGCTAATGCAAAGCAACGGGTAAATTAGATAATGTTTCCTAAACGGTAAAATAATAGAGCTGGACACGTAATGCCTCGCCCGGCATTACACTTGCATTCGTTTACGTGCTGCTTACACGAGGCCGCTAATGGATACGTTCGCGTTAACGTCACTGCTAACATTGAATCCAGGTCTGGAACAAGTATTTACAGGAATGTCGCGGAGGGTATGAACAGGAAACCGTACAAGACGGGACGATCAGCGTTTACAGTCTCCCATTCTTGCGAAAAAAAAAATGTAGAACTTTCGATACAATCAAAGTACAACAATACAATATTTTTTAAGCAAATTTCATTGCAAATGAAGACAAAGCTAGTCCTGGAAAGTATTGATTAAAGTTTACTCTTTTCAGAAAGCTTCGATCTGTCCAATGTAACAAGCGGAACAGTTAGTACAAATTAGAGCAGAAGGGGGTTCATCGATAGGCGGGGAGGCAGTATAACAAAAGGGCTTCAACGAGCACAGGCCGATAATCCGCGAGGAATAATATTAATCGCAAAAAGAGCGATACGCGCCGCGACCGCCACGAAAATAAGAAATAATCGCGATGAAAAGCGGTTGCGGATCGGTGATATCGTTATCTAACCCTTCCAGTTCACAAATCTCGGGAAAAGCAGCGGCGTATGGCTCACTTCCTGAAGATAATGCACGCACCCCCTGGCTGAAATAAGATCGATTATTTGCACGCGACACGGTACTAATGCTCGACGTTTTCACCGCCTTTCAAGTCTCGCTGCACACGGTCTATATTCCGAAAATCCTGCTCGAAATTCGAAAACAATAAAATCTGGAAATAATATGTAAATAAAAGATAGGAGGTTCGAACATTTCAACCGAGTAGAATTCAGGACTTGCGTGTCAACCCCGAAAATGTCCACCGTTTATTCGAAAACCACCCCCCGTGTTGCTAATATCGAATACAGCCGAGGCTGAAACAATGTAGCACCCGGATCGACGTGTAGATAAGTGCAATCGCTGTCATAACTTTGTTTAATCGCGTCCAGCTTGTCCTGAAATTTTAATATCTTCCGTTTCCGCGGTGCTGCGAGCCCGGCGACAATCAGGGACGATTTGACTTGGATATTAAGAGCAGAAAATTGTTTGGAGTTTCCAGAGTTGGCCCGAAGCTTTACGAGGCTGGAATGGAAATTAATGGGGTGCGGATTTTCGAGCATCTACGGCTTTAACTAATGCTGTGTCGGCTGCTATATTGTACGACAGATGCGCACAACACCGAACAGCTCATAAAACATTCATAAAAGAATACGGTGCAGCCTAAAAGAAGTTCTGTGCATGTTTCAATATTACAAAAAATTGCAAAAAATACATCTATCAAAAAATGAACTGTTTTAATGGAAAATTACAAACTTACGCAAACGACTCTAACATTTTGATTACTCAGTGTACGTTCCTGTCAATTGCCTGGTGCCTCAAGGGGTATTGAACGCAGAATTCCGGAAGAATGGGACGTCCCGCGCCGACGGGACCGTTCAAATAATAATTAACCAATAGTTTCTAGATTAATTCGAAATTAATAATCACCAGCAATTTCGCGAGCGTCAATATTTGTGGGAATCGATCGCAGCGAGACGCCGATGCGCAGGCAGGTCCGAGCGGCCTCCGAAATTATTTAATTGAGCGAATTTGTCGTGTCGCGCGTTCGCACAATAAATCGTCTGGTGCTTGAGAGAGATAGAACAGGAGGGAAACAGAGATAGAACGTCAGCTACACCGGCGTTGATTCTATATATTGCATATCATTAGAACGAGGTTTAATTAACTTCGCGAACCGTGGCGTGCAATAAATGACGCAAAAGAGCCTTGACACGCACCGCGTGTCATTCAGCCGGCCGCGTACTCGTTTCCATTAAGCGTTATACGCAAACGTTTGACCCCGTTTCTCGCCCGTCGCGGCGTGTGTACATTATCTTCCGGAAGTGAGCCGCTCCGTGTTTCTCGAAATTTGCGAAAACCTCTCTGTTTCTCTTTATGAACCCTCACGGCCCCGTTTATTCGGTCTTCCTTGTTTATCATTTTTCCTCCCCGCGGAGTCACGCAGTCTCGTATAGCAAATTCTTAAATACTGTCCAACAGGCGTACTCTGAACGGACAGTGTTTTCAAAGATGACTTTATTTTTTGATTTATGACTGCGTCTCCGCGCCGAGCTAGACTTCAATAGAGAGCCGAACATAGAGAAGGGCAGAATGAAAGGACAGAATGTTTACAAACAGTGGAGTGACTAAAAACTACACAATGTTTACGTAGACGACCCCGGACAGTATTTAAGGTTTTACTATACATTGAACCCGATATGATACATCTAAATGCACAAAGAATTGCCGAATAATTAATTTCTCCCCGTCCAACATCAATTCAGTTTTTCAAGGATCGATAAACAGTCCTTTGCGAACATAAGACAAATATTTCTCCACACCGTTAGCCTGAATCGCCGTTGCAGGCGAGCAGCTCTTGTCCCGGGTGTTTTTAACAAAGTTCACCGCACGTCGGGTACGGGAACTGCGGCTGTGGTTGCGGCATCGCTCGAGGAAGACAGGCAAAGTCGAAAACATGGCTCAGAGCCGGTCACGTATTCGTCCGCATTGATCGTCGCTCACGGGTAATCTTATTTCGTCGAGCCAGTTGTGCTTCTCTCGGAATAGAGAGAGGAAACGGGATTCTTCTCTCTTCCGGTTCCACGTAAGGATGGGGGGTCCGGAAAAACGTCAATTGGAAGTGCCGAAGAGAGGAACGGAGCTGTCAAAGGGATGGTGGAGACTCGCGTGGACGACGGTGTTCCACGGACACGTGGCCGAAGACTGATTGAACGCGATCTTGCACCTCGGCGAAACTCTGTTTCGTGTTTTCGGCAGCGAACACACCAGCGACAACCGGCTGCCATCGGAATCCACGATTCGCAGCGAGAGAGTATACGTGTCTTTGGGAAAATGCTGTCGGAGAGACGGTCCGAGAATTGCCTCGCCCCCCTACAACAACTGACATTCATTTCCTTCGTAGCTCTTGATTACTTGACAAGTATTTTTGCCAATGTCTATTTGTATGAAAAAGTTATGATATTGACAATACATTTGAAAGTCAGCAAAATCCGAGAGTTTCGATTTCGACAATTATACGAAAAATTTTATTTACGCTGATTTCCTAGCTGTATAATTCGCCCGATTAACAAACAAAGCTTGGAGTCGGTCACAGTATTTGCACCCGGACGGTAAGACAACAAAACACATAGTAACGCGTCCTTTGTTGGCTCTATTACCTGGAGCGTACGAGAAGACTGCATTGAAATCGTTCGCGCATTGAATCCTTCAATGGGATACTGATAACGAGCGACTCGATAATGATTTTCTTTAGCGACGGTGCTCGAATAACACGCGACGTTTGCTTGAATGCGAAAAACCGTGTTTTGTTCGCGGGTAGAAGTTCCATGAATACTTGTCCGACGGTCAACGCGTTAATTTTTCCAGTCCCATTGTCGACGGGCCGCGAAGTTACTATATTTTCCAGCGAGTTGCCGCGGACAATACTTTTATTTCTCGCGCACCGGAAGATGCCGCGACAGAGAGAGTGAGAGAGAAAAAAAGGAAGAAAGGACAGGGGAAAAAGAGAAACAGAAAAACGCGTCGGACGGACATTCCAGTCGGTTGGAACTACTCGTCACGGAGTTTTCATTCATCGCTATAAATATGAATGAACATCGGCGGGCGTTAAACGAGTCGACGATCTTTTTTCGGTTTACCGCGTCACGTCGACCCCCTATTTATAGTTCTGCGTGCATCGGTCGACGAACGACCGAACAAAATATACAGGCGAAGACGCCTCGGCATTAATCATTATGAATGTCTCCGCAAGTTTTAAGTGATCGGGCTCTTTATATTCGTTGCGCGATTTAAGCGGATTCGGGGAGATCGATCCTCGTGCAGAAAATCGAACTCGAGGAACTTGAAGAATTAACTATTGAAACTTTACCTACCGAAAGCTAATCTATTAATAGGATTTTCAATAATTTTACAGTACCAAACGAAAACAGAAATTTTCTTTTACATTACAATCTTAAATGAATGTATCAGATGACGTTATTGAGGGTAACTTGTTCACTATAAAAATTACTGTCACTGTTGAAATTTATGCAATAATCACCGGTCGGTTCTGATGGTGGAAATATATTCTGCAGTATATTAAACCTGTTATAAAATATATGTTTTGAAACTCATTCAATAAATATGTCGGCTGAATGGATATACATATATATATTTTCTTTTTCATTATAATCTTAAATGGATGTATTGGATGACGTTATTGAGGGTGACTTGTTCACAATGAGAATTACTGTCACTGTTGAAATTTATGCAATAATTAGCGGTCGGTTCTGTTGGTGGAAATATATTCTGCAGTATTAAACCTGTTATAAAATATACTTTTTGTAACTCATTCAATAAATATGTCGGCTGAATGGATATACACATATATAAAAGAAAATATATATATACATAGTTTAACGTGTCTCAAAATTCTTACATCAGCTATAGACGATTATGGCGACACTTTTGCGGAAGTTAGCTCACCTCCGTCGAATTTTCCAGGCGCGTTGACAGGTGACTGATGATGGAAGATCCGGAGGTTATTTGCCGGCGTATTGTTCGTCTCGGGCCACGAGAAGATGTTAATTATTCGATGCTCGTCGGACGTCTTTGTGAAAATAGTTTCTTAATCTCCTGGAAATCAGTGTCCCGTGGATTGTCCTCGCGTCATTATTCGATATCGCGGTTATGTCTCGAAGACAGCCGCGGATCCCAGCGAAGCGTTTCCCCGAATGCAATTTGTCGTAATGAGCGTGAGCAGTAAACGACGCATTCTTGACGAGGCTGCTCAGTGATTAGCGCTTGGCGCCAGCGGCGAATCCGAATTTTACATAATCATTTAATGACCGAGCGTCGTTATTACGCCAGTTGTGGTGTAAGTAATTTGAGGAACGGCTCGGAGAGAGAAGCAATCGCGTCGGTTCTCGATAACATTAATCTTGATTGCGCCGTGAGTTTTTACGTTTCTTCCTCGTAAAACAAGATATTTTTCGGACGGTTTTTATCCGTGGCTTTACCGTACGTGGTTTATTTATAAATATCAATAAAGTGCAACCGAATGGATGCGAAATGAAGTGCGACTCGAGTCGAGGTGCTGCAGTAAATTGCATTTTTGAGGCCGATTAATTTCGGAATGTTCGCCGTTTTATTAACGAACCGAACAAATTATTACGGGGATCGACACTATATTTGAGAACCATGATCCTGCTCGACGTAAATTCGTGATCATAGTAAAAAAATCGTAAAATTGGATGGAACGGGTTTGAAATATAAACTTTGAGCTGCACTATCCGGATCGGTCGTATTTCACAGTCCGCTCGAGTGCAAAGCGAAATCGACGGATTGAAAATAATTTATTGATTTTATCCCCGCGAGCGGTTTGTTTTATTCATCCGCATGCCGCGCGTAAGGAAAGCTTTTGACGTCTCCTGAAAAAGCATCGCGCGCGGAGCATTTGCTGCAGAGCAACGCAAAACAGTTACGTGACACTGTTACGTAATTAGGATTTGCCGGCAACATTGTTGTTGTTTGCGTAAACACGGAGAACCTCGCGCAAAAGGATACCCGCCCTGCCCAGGTTCCAGTGGCAATATCTCCAGGGCTCTCTGGTAAATTCGACGATCCCCTAGGGTGAAATTTTGGGAATTACATCCATAATTCATCCCTTTTGAAATCTCGGCAGATCCGTGACAAGGTCGGTGCAGTGATACATTGATATATTTCGTTGTAGCCCTCGTTGATCCCTTGTTTTCGTGATCGTCGCGTGAACGTCCGCTGATTTCAACGGACTTTACTCTAGCTGCAGTCAACGAGACTTCTGCAATGCATTGTACAAGGGGAATTTATAAAAATAACGAAATTACAGACTGTTTTGTGCGACGCTTGGGAAAAAATGCGATAATCACGCGCATTGATAGAACCAGGAAAAATATCGACTGGTAATAGAAATGGGGGACGAGGACGGAGTTAATTGAAACTTAGGGCTGTTCGCGGACAGCTGATTGGACTATGACGCGGTAATTTAGAATAAGGAAGGACGGCTCGGAATAAAAGTTTTGATTGCACGTTTCGAGAAGGAGAAAGCGGATAGTCAGCGGATGATGATAGCGGTATGCGGTGTACGAAGAGGAACCGTCATGGGGAATCGTTGATGGGAAGTATGGAAATAGACAGGTGGGGATTCTTCTACGGTGTTGATGAATTCAGTCATTTGTTACCGTCAGTTTGGACATTCCGGTGCCAGAAAATGCAATCGTCAAGTCCCGTGATCCCTGGGGGAACGTTCCTCATCAATTTTCTGGGGAGCCCGTTTAACCTTCTGGATTACCATAGTTTCACCATAGGTTTCGCAAACACATCGTTAATTTCTTTCGAAAGGTGTAAAATAATTAAATTTATTAAATTCGTTCATTCGTGAATTTTTGAGAGGAGCTGTACCGGAGGCAACGTGCCCAATAAATAAGGAATCGCATGGAATTTCCAGTGCGTCACCGTGTGTTATTTACACGTCCGCCAATAAGGTGCAAACGCCTTTCTTCCGAGAAGCCGGCGTTGCGCATAATGTCGCGAGGCTGCCTCGACGCGACCGACGAACACGTATGAGTATGTACACGCTTTATTATTAGCAGATATACGACGAGAGGACGCGTCTATTCACTGGGCCAGGACATTCGACGCCGACGGGGCTGTTGGAAGGAAGCTCCTCCGCGAAAGCTCGCCGTGATTTAAAGCTACGGCGCGGCGTCCTGGCGTTCTCTAGCCTTCCTCAATGCGGGAGCCATTTTGGCTCGTTCGCTGTCTCGTTGGCTATTGTGAGTTAATGCTCCATCGCTAGGATATATTAACGATTTATAAAGGAATCGGCCCGGTGACCACAGAATTTTCATTACGTCCCCGAACGCACCTCTGTCGCGAATAATTTTCACTTTTGTGGCTGAACATATCCGCATAATAAAATGTTTTCGTTGTCCTTAGAATTATTCGTAGTCACGAATTATCTCCATCGGCCAGGAAAAGTTTCGATCCAGCAACCAGGCAACGTTTTAATTGCGGCACCTCACTGAACAAGCAATTGTCGAGTCGTTTGTCACAAACAAGTCACGGAATTAGTACCGTGCTACGACGCCAGAAGACTCTTCATTCTAAACATTCTTTCTTAATTATCCGCGTGACGCAGTTGCTACTTTGTTTAATTGGAGTTCAGCTTCGCGACGTTCTCTCCTCTAATCTGCGATCGCGGGACAGACATGGAATCACGGTTTTACGAGCGGACGGTAAATTCGTAGTTGCGCATCCGGTTACTTCGCGACTTTGTTCGCAAGATGAAACGACGGGGGCGACTACAAACTCGAGCACGTTTCAACGGTGTCCGATGTGTTTCTGGGTGTCACCGATTCTGAACACTTACTTCCTTCTACCCGACCGAGGAAACTTGAAGGATTTCGCAAATCACCATTGTTTTACGAGCTTTTTGACATACTAGGACGCGCTCTCGTCAGAAGCTTGTTAAACTTGATTACATCTTTCGGGCGTGTACCCTAAAATCATTTACCCTTGCCAAGAAGACGTTTTCCAGATTTTATGGTCCCTGCGGGTGGAACAATTCAAACCCTTACGCGGTGTTTTTCGAGATAGTTGTTTGCGTCGATATAAAAACCGAACTTATACCGACACGAAGAGAACTCAAATGTTGTGCTGGAGAATGTAAAATCGATTAGCAGTTGGGGAAAGTGTTGGCCAGGAATCTCTCCGGTGTCAAATAGCGGCAACCTTGCGTTGCGAAAGGTTGCAAGGCATGACGTCAAGTTAATCCGGAAGTGACGTCAGTGACGCGTCCCGGAGAGTTACGTGGCCCGTCGAAACTGCGTTGTGCGAACGTGAATTGCGCCTTCTGACCTGTTCAGCTTTCACTGTGAGAGACATAAGCGAGCATCTACGCCGCGGATTCATTGCCAGTGACGTCAAGCTGGGATTATCACGTAACCGCAATAAAAGAACCACCTTTTATAAATTTCTTCGCAGGAAACTATTCCCTGTATCAAAACAAATTCTCTTAAAATGTACAGATACAACTTTAATTCAATTTTCTTTCTTTATTCATTTATTGGACGGTTCCAACTTTTGTTATTTTCGCAAATAGAACCGCAAACTTTGGCGAGTACTTTTTCAGAGTATTGTACGATTGATTTGCGACAAGAAAAATCGATTTTTTTGGACCTGTTACACGAGGATCGTACAGTAACGCGTTTCACAATATTGCACGAGCCACTCTCTTCCACGTTGATCCGATCCCTCAGCCAGAGTGATTCTCCATGGACGACACGTTGAGCTTACGGTGCTGTACAACAGCAGGTGCTGCGTTCCGATCGGTGAGAACAGAATATACACTGTGAACTTCAACACTCCAACACTAAAGTAAAATAACATCGAGCCTTCTACAATAATTAAATTTTATCATCTGCTGGCCAACATACACAGCTCTTCTCTTCATAGAAAATTCATAATGGCATGGTGCGCTGTTGTTCTTTTTTTTTTGTTAGAAAAAAGGCAATGTGTAGCCAGTTAATGGACCCGTTGCACACCGGGAAAACGATCATCGACGAAATTCTTGCCGGCTACGTTCCCCACCCTCGTGTTTTCGCCAACCGTGGAACCTCGGCCCACGATAAGAACCGAAACGCGATTTGTTCGACCGGAATTCGGCCCGGAATGTGCTGTTCATGAGTCTAGACGGCTACGTTCATGGGGTTATCTTAGCGTCGATAGAGCTTCCGGCTCCGTGAACATGAAATTCAAGTGACTATCTTTCGCCAATCCTTTATATTGATTCTCTTTCAGCGTCCCCTTTTGCCGGGACGGCTTCGCGTTGAATTAACCTCTTCTGATACCTGCCGGAGACACCTGAGTGTCATCCCTGGACTGAAATTCTTTCAGTTGTCTTCCCGATTCTCCTTGCACAAAGCGGCTCCTTCGATCCTCCGAAAATATTAGCTTGTCCCAAATGTTTCTTTCGCAATGCCTACATTTAATATTATTAATATTCTTTTCATTACTTGGTAATAAAATGGACTGTGTTATAGGTCTGGGTTAACTTAATGTAATACTTGGATGTTTCCTAGAATCTCCGCCAAAAAAATGTGATGGACTTGGTCGTTTTGAAATTGTGAGCCACGCCTGGCCGCGCAAGTAACGACTCTGATTTTGATTTACATTCATATGTTGAGACAGTGAGAGGTCACCGAACTCCAATTCACGTCAATCAAAATGTAGACGTTCGTACGCTCGCCACGTTCACATTGCGCGTGAATACAAATGATCAAGGCCGTTTTAAGGTAATTAAAGGTCGTCTCGAAACTTGATTAAATCTGTGTGTGTCATTTTATTCCGTTCGTAGCGATTCTAAATCCCGAACCCCTCCGACCGGCATTACACGATCTATTTATTTCTTGTTCACGTTCCGCCGCCATTACACATTTCCCCGTTTGATCGTGGAACAGCCGAACCATTCGAGCTGCTAATGCTAGGTGAGTCATCCGACACACACAGGCTTTTCCCCATAGAAGACTAAATAAATAAAGCAGAGCAGGGGTGGTCAACAATACACAGGATAGCCAGACCTAATCCTACGAAGCTAATTCCAGCGTCCGCACACGGACAGTTTCGAGGTCGATGCACCCAGGACTCGGGACAGATTGCTAAACTGCATGCAGTCCGATAAACAAAATTCCAGTTGCATCGGAGCGAAACCGAAAAAGGGTGCACCGACGTTTCTCGCGTGTTCACGGTATCGCGTAGCCTGCTTGTAACGATAATGTTGGTTCGCGACGGTAATTAGCTGTGGAATGGACTTTAACGGGAAAGTGAATTATTTAAGGTCGCGTCAATGACACTGGTCATTAGCAATCACCGTGTTACACGTGTATCATTTAACATACAATAGAGCGGAAATGTACATCTATAATAAGTTGCACAAGATTTGAACGCTGAAAGCTGTCGCGCATCAATTGTAGTTAGCTTCAGCTGAAAAGAATATGATTGATAGCTTTCGTTACGGTAGCTGCGCCGAGGATGAGCTTCGTAGGTTAACCGCGAAGGAATGTTCCTTTGATTCTCTGCTTGTTGAATGTTGTTCATTCGTTCCGTTTATATGCGGCGCTAGCTCCTGCGATTTTTCAGGTACTACGATTATCGAGCCTTAGGCTATATACAGGGTGATTCTTTAAACGGATTTTTTCCACTATAATTTTTACTTAAAAAGACAGTAACTTGTCTAAGTTCCCTGTATACGACTCGTGGCCTTTTGTATATGTAGATGAAAATGGCGATCGGTTTGGTGGACAGGAGCGATCCTGGAATCGGGTCTCGTCGCCGGGCCATTGACGGCCGATACTCCAATTACCGTTCCCGTTTCCACGGAGGCCGAGACCGTAACGGTAATCCGACGGCCCCTTGATATTACGCGATCTCGGTGTTGCGGCGCGGCTCAGTGGTTGTGCCGGCTCTGGCCATACCACGCCGAAGAAAATACTTTCCCCTATATTTCACGTCCGACGGGCCGATAGGTGTGCCGTGACTATTCACGGTGACAGCCGTGACACCGCGATTACCGGGGCCCCGGCTTTGAGAACCGCGCTGATAACAGCCGCGATATCGTTCGGCGTTACATGGGGACTTGCGTAACGGTGCACGGGGCCGACACCTAGCCTGCCAGGAATTGCAGTTTCGATTATTCGACCGAATGCTTGTCGATCCGTGAGCCCGCAAACGCTAAGAACGCTGCACCGAGCTGCCGCATCGCCGGACATTCCTCCGTCGCATCCCTAATCGTGCCGAGTTCAATCTCGACACAGTTCAACGATGAAAAGTCAATTTTATGTGAAAACTAGTTAAACAACCGGAGACTGCAGACTGTGGGACGTAATATTATGTAAACATAGTTTTCGCAGTGCCGACATCCGGGTTAGGGGCGTATCAAGGAAAACGTGTGTGCCCGTCGAGCACACGGGGTACCGGTACACTTAGCGATTTTGCCGTTTTATCGCTTCAGATAGTAGTACTAAACGTCAATCAGTGCCCGGAATGCCTAATACTCTATTCCATTCATGACGGGAAATGGCTGGTAATGTTAGTAAACATGGGAATGGGTCAGACGGGGTGACGTAATGCGTCGGCTGCACGCATTCCTCCTTAACTGGTCATAACTCCGGCGCACAAAGCCTGAACCTCTCTTGCATTCATGCGGCATAACCGCATTTTTTTCTCTTCTCTCTTCGCTGTTCTACAACGGCAACGACCAGGTTCCCAAGCTGTGTATTTACACACAATTAAACCGTCGATTTAGAAGAACAAGATCGCGCTCGATCGCTCGAGCTCGTCCAATAACATTGAACTTGAGAGAACCGAACCCCGCTCGAACTGATTACGAGACGTACCTTCTCCAGGTAAACACGTTACGTCATTACAGCTTTGCGTCAGTCTTTGCTTCCTCTTGCAGCCTCTGCTAGTTGAGCGAAACTAACATGGACTAAAAGTTTCATCATAAATATAAAACAGTTTTCACCAGGATCGAAAGTGCTCGTGTTGTGTACCAACAATAAAATTCTACTCTCGTGTAATCCAAGCGTTTCAGTTTTCTATCTTCTCTCTCTATCGTCTCTCTATCTTCAGTTTGACATTCTATCTATCATTACTCATCCTTAAACTTCATCCTTTACTTTATTTCTTACTTGTACTTAATAAATATACATATAGGGTAACAGCACCAGTGAATAAACGGGCATCAATAAATGAACGCTTTTGTATATTTCAACAAATTTTAAACGGCCAATAATTATTATTAATAAATATCAATAATAATAATTATTACCAATAATTACTAGAATGTAGTGTTCATTTAATGGTATTTTTTTATATTTTTTATTTAATGTATAATAAAGAAAAACAATAATTTCATTTTATTTGTGTTCATTTATTTTTGACAAATGAAGTATAGGATGCCATTTGACATATATGAAATTCCTTTAATGCACATATTTTTTTAAAAATAAAATATCTTCCTGAACAATTTCGTAAATGTTCATTCACTGGTGCAGTTACCCTATTAAGTATCTGGAATATAACACTTGAAAGAAATGAGATCGACAAGTTTCGAGTAGTTCTTATCCCGAGACGTGTGTCGTGGTTCGTTTGTTGACGTTCGCGGGCCGGATCGGCGTTTCGACAACAATGACTGGCAACAGCAAGCGATTCTTGTTCCGTTGCGCAACCAATGTTCGCAGCTGCGCGCGAACTGCTCGGAGCGCGATAATCCTGCGTTTCCCGCCGCGCTAACGATACCGGCACCGGCTAGAATCGATACAGTTGCATCAGGATGCATCGAGGGTACGCAACGTTGCGCAACACACCGCCTGCTGCAACTCATCTCGAGCAGCAACGAAGCGAGATCGGCGAAGACGTACGAACGAGCGAATCCTCTCGTGCGAATCCGATCGACGCGCGACGCCGCGGCGTGTTTCTTTTTCTCCTCTCGCGTTCCGCATCACCAACGGGAACACCGCGTAATCTGAAAATTGCTGCGCAGAGAGTCCTCGGGATGTAATTTCCAGGCGCCACACGCGAGCTCTTTTGCGTCACGGATATCAATCGTTCGAGAAAAACGGTAATTAACCGTCCCGGTGCGTGGCTGCCGCGTGCGTTAACTCGAACAAGCTTTATTTTTCTTCTTTCCGCGATGGTATCTTGAGAGATCGTATTTCAATCTCGCATTAAACACGCAAATTAATTCGTACTTCTTTGTCCATGGTTTCGTTGATTACTTTCAAACGATGGAAATATATTCTACGAGTGAATTTCAACATCGGTACACGTTACTCCACGTGTTCAGCTCTGAGCACACGCCTTGCGTCGTCATTGCCATTTCGAATTAGCAACCGAAATCGATTCCGGTTCACAGAGTTGCCGCTGGATAAAGGGCTCCAGCGGCTAGATAAGCGTAAACGCGACTCGTAAGAATGTAGTCTGGTTATTACTATCGACTAGACTCGACTTGTAATAACGTCAACACGGGGCCAGGCGATAAGATTTCCGGATGCAGCAAGACAAGACAACTTGGCCGCCGATTATACATTCGACGATCGGACAAAAAAAGGCTGATATCGATGTCTAGCCGATACGGCTCGTTTATTGAGAAGGGTGGGAGAGGGGTTTCTCGTTCGAGACCGCCGCAATCATCGCTGGAACGCTCGCAATTTGACCAATATTACACAATACCGCGCAACTGTGCCGGCCCGCGGCGGTACCCGCGACTTAAATGAGAAATTCTTGTCCACGTCTCGGCATTCTCGTCGAAGTAAAGCGCCGGGCATCAATCCGCCGCGCCATCTTGTAATATCTCAACGGGCCCCAGATCGTAACGAGCTTGTCGATCCACCGGATCCATAGATCGTCATCGATTTAATGGTCCGGGAACTGTGATGCAAATTTACGAGCCCGGTTTTCACCGTTTTTAAACTAATTAGAGGGTGACTTTGACGCGCCACGACACGAACTTCCAGCTGATAGCGGCAGCCGGAAAATAGGGCGGTGATTAATTCTGGATTAACTGCTCTTTTAGGAGCACTTCATCTTTTCGAACTGTCGTTCGTCCGCGAGGACTGCGTGACTTCTGCGAGTTAGGACGCATAAAGTCGCGTTCCCACTTCTGAGGGTAAGCAATTTGCTCTTGTATTGTCCTGTCGGCAGTAGGACGCGTTAAGGGTTACTGCCTTTTCATAGCTAGATGCTATCCTACGAAGTTCGTAGGGCTGGGTAGATGGAGGTGCTATCTCTATTTTGTAATCAATTAGCATCTATTCGGGTTAAGAATTCACTTGAATCGGAAAGCTTCTGACAGACCGTTGCGTTGGAGTTTGCCGTCGGTCGTTTTCGTTGAAAGTCGCATAGATGAACCAAAAATTTTTTCAACGAAGTTTGTTCTGTCACGTGAAGTTTAAACGTTGAAGAATTCATAATTAATTAATTGGTTCTCGATCGTAATTTATCTTAATGATAGTATAAATATTTATTCGCGGCGCACTGGTTCGATCATTTATGACAAAGGAAAAGAAAAGGAAGGTGTTTCGTCCTAGGCCCGCTAGAGGACTCATCAGTAAGTCTATCTAGCGGGCCCTGCCTTATACACGGGATGCTAGAAGGCAATTTGGAAGACGTATTTATGCATTGAATTATGTATTATTCATTTATTATAGTATTCATTTATGTATTGAAGAATTCACTTGAATCGGAAAGCTTCGAACAGACCGTTGCGGTGCAGTTTGTCGTCGGTCGTTCTCGTTGAAAATCACAAGAGTTCGATCAATTAGCCTCTATTCAGGTTACGCGTAGATGAACCAAAATTTTTTTCAACAAAGGTTGTTCTGTCACGTAAAGTTTAAACATTGAAGAATTCACTTGAATCGGAAAGCTTCGGACAGACCGTTGCGATGGTGTTTGTCGTCGGTCGTTCTCGTTGAAAGTCACGAGGGTTCGATCGATCCACGATCATCGAATCAATAGGTCAACGCGGCGCGGCGGCGACGCGACGTTCACGAGGCTAACGTTTACGCGACGTTACGTCACCTCGTCCCGTTCTCGCAACCGTCCTTTAACGGATCGGAGCTCTCTCGGTGCACTTTGATCGACGTCGAAGCCTCGAGCCGCCTACATTTCGCATTCCCTTGGAGAACCCGTCAAGGCGATGGCCGACGATCTGTCAACGGGCGACAACGTCGCTCCCCATTTCCGGCTAACAATAACAACCGCTCTTCGCTTCTATTTCGAACTGCGTGTGCCCTGGACAGGTCCCGAGCAGAGTTTCATTTGCGAATTCTATTAGACTATTTTGGAAAATCTTGGAACACGTAATTTTTAATCTCCAAGTTTAATAATGTATTTAAATACATCTGCACTGTACGCGAAGTTTCGATTAATTATCAAAGGGTGCTTCGATTCCTAGAAGTTTCTTTTTTCTCTGATAACAGAGTAGCAACGTATAAAGTATCATCGATATCAGAAATAGAATGGTGAATTGCATCTTTAAAGAACACTTATGGGCGAAGCCCGATACTTCTTGGTTCTGGTTTGACGGCTTTATTCCCGACACTATAATCAGACACGCTTTGGTATGCGACTAGAACGGGTCTGCATCGATCGCGGAGCGATAAAGTACAGAGAGGAGATCAGAACGGGAGACTAGACGATAGGCGGTCAATAGGATAGGCTGAATAAGAGGAAAACGGCTGCTCGGTGCATATTTTTAGCGCGTTACCGCGGTATCGTGGACGATCAGGCAGCGTGCAGGATCGCCGCCAAGAAAACCGTCGGCTCGCAAAGGCCTTATGCGCATTTCGATACGTAACCGTCCCTACGTGCTACCTGTCTAGCGATGGCTGCGAGTTTATCCCACGGAAAAGACACTGGGATCGTTCGGGCAGTCGCAAACACCTAACAAGTCCCACCAAACGAATGAAATTCCTAAAAAAAGTGCAGTAGGTCCGTCTTAAAAAGTAAAATATTAAACAGTAATATTTTTTTTAACGTAACAGTCATTGAGGGATGAAATAAATTTTTATCTTATTCATTTTGCATAAGGATCCGCAGTCCAGTGATCATTTTTAGCAGCCACCTTGCAGCGAGAATAAAGACCAAACTGCCTAATCGACGAACGTGTACCGCTGTCAACAAAGCAATTAACAGTTATTCAGTTATTCTTGTTCGTGAACGGGGCTCGATAGCGGCTCGAAGCGGCTCGTTTGGGACTGTTTGAGCGTGTCGTCGGTTCCCACCGAACTCGAGCCGAAAATCCTCGGAGACCCATCGCTATCTGTCTGTCGACGATCCCGGTTATTTACGTGCCGGTACGCAGACCGGCCGCTGGCAGAGAAGCGAACGCGACCTCTAGGCAGACGACGCGACTCGGCCGTGTACGAGTACGTGCACGCCGCTCCGAATCGTCGAGTAAAAACATGGAAGTAGGCCAGATAGTCGGCGAACCAGGCTCCCGTCTAGATATTGCGACGCAATAATTCACCGTAAACTTTCGACACGCGGGGACAAATTGCACGGAACCGAGCCGAGTCGAGCCGAGCCGACCAGCTGGCCAGCTATTACGTTCCTCATCGCGTTCACCGCTTTTGTTACGCGAACACCGCTCTTTCTCTATCCTATCTTTTCCTTCGGACGGTTTTTTTCCCTCGACCTCTTTGCGACCGTTTTCCAAAATGCAGGACCTCATCGTTTGATTCGGAATCGAGCCTGATGCATTTGCCTTAATGAATGGATTGGTGTTACAATAATCTGTTGATGATTTAGAGTTGTAGTGATAATCCTTTTACTAGGACAGTTATCGCGCGTCCAAGTGCAACTTAAAATGTACTTGTTACTTGTAAATATGGCTTGCCATAGCCAGTAATGCAGGACATCGTCGTTTGATTCGGAATCGAGCGTGATGCATTTGCCTCCATGAATGGATTGGCATTACAATAGTTTTTTTTAATGATTTAGAGTCGTAAAATTGCAACTTTGTAATGATAATCCTTTTACTAGGACAGTTATCGCCTCTCCAAGTGCAATTGAAAATGTATGTGTTACTTGTAAATATAGCTTGCTATAGCCAGTAACAAACGGCTGGATGGGTGTTGATCTTTTTGACAAAGACGCTCCATAGATCTCTCCTAACTCACAGAAGTTGCCAGTTTTCAATAATACGCAAAGACGCAACAGGTAATAGGAACGTGTTGCTAATTGGGACACTTACCTCACCGAGAGTTTGGGAAGTAGAGACGTTCGATGGTAAGGCACGTCGCGTCGTGTCTCTTTGAAGGGAACAGTACAGCCGAGTGGTTATTCGATTCGTTTGCAGTATAAATTTCACCGTTGCTGCCGAGTCGAGTAGAATCTACTGGAAAAGAAAGAGATTGATTTATTTTTTGAAAGTGAATTCTTTTTTATTTCACAGAAAATCTTTCATTGAAAGAGAGAACCACAGACGATAGTTTCGAGACCTAGGAGAACACGAGAGAGAACCCGGATACTTAAAGCTATCCGAGCAGTCTTTCAATACCCGAGTTCAAAGATCCAGACTCCAATCCTGCCCGAACAAATCCTGCGGTCGATTCTTATCTAGTTGAAATTCGAACAGCAGGGTTCTCCGGCTAGACTTTCGCAAGAGAGCTGTCTACCTGTCAGAAATTCGATGGCTGGCATGATCTTCGAACTAAATATCCGGATTCGTTACATCGAATTCATTTTAACAGGCCTGGCGCAAACAATGATCTTTATTACCTGAAACTTCGACGGCCGGTTCAGCAGAAATCCAGCTTGAATCGGGCAATTATTTCTGGTTATTTCGTAACGCACAGACTGCAGAGACGATTGTACAAAATAATATCTATTCGCGAGGCCATCGGAAAAGCACACCGCAAAAGAAATCAGGACGCAGGAGATAGTTCCTAATTTTCACCGGCGCTGGACGAAGTTTCGTCGCTGTCTTGTAAGAATTAAATTTGTGATGAGAGGCGAAGTTTCCCGAGAGGGGGAGAGAAAAAATTTCGGAAACTCGTGAATAGTTGCCGCAGGGGGGAAAAAAGATCACCGGAGAATCCGGCGGTTCCTGTTAAGACCGCGATGAAATCGTTCCCCGAACTTCCCCGGGAAAGTTCGGATCTCCCATAGACAAGGCATCCCTCTACGATTTTAGGCATCGCCCTCGAAATATCCAAGCAACCGGAAACTTTAACTTTCCCTGGCCACAACTTTATCGAGCTGCGAGGTATTCCCTGTGTATTCCCTAGGAACCGTCTGATCCAAATTTTCGAACGTTCCCACCAGTTAATCGGCCGGATAGCGTGAATCTCGTTGGACGGTTCGAGAGTGGCCACGAATGACTTGCGTTGCTTTTTTTCTCGGGGAAATTTGAAATAACAGAATCGTAACCGGTTACGCAAACGGAATGGGTCCGCGGTCTCGTTCAGCGGGACACCGAAATTTCCACGGGCCTTTGTCACCGCAAAATCCGAGGTCGTTCCTGTTAATTAAATTTAATTGATCATCGCGCCGGCGCCACGGGGTTTCAACATTCCTGCGTATCAAAGGGAGCCGAGCCGAGCTGAGCCGTGCCAAGACGCGTCGTTAATCTATTCCCTGACCGCGTAAGAATGCTCGGCGACGGCGAACGTATAAATTTTTCTAACGGGGACGAGATTCGAGGAAAATCGTACACTTGAATACCGATGTCACGTGGCTCGCGCATGGATTCCTTGTTCCCGATGCTGATGCTAGAGAATGTAGGCTATCGTCCGAGCCCCCGCGACTTACGTTCCTCGCAAACACACGCCTACGCGTTCGGGAAACTCGACAGTTTATAAAATGAACAAGCGAAATTCTTTCTTCGCGGATTAAGATAAAACCTTTGTTCCGCAAAAAAATAAGATCTGCCTTCTAACCCTCTTAGCGCGACAAAATAAATTATACTCTTTATCTCGCGGTGGTGTTCTTTATTTCGGTGCACTATGTGCATTCCACTCACCGCAACAAGAAAGAAGCTGCGGGAAGTGCATAAAGTAACGAAACAAGTAAAGCGACTTAAAAGAAACGCATCTTTTTATATTTTCCACTGGAACCGTCGCCTCGTTGCGCCAAAAAAAGGAAAGATTAACAACTGCAAGATAAAACGACAGGTAAAATATTGTTCCCTATTTTATAAGGTTCAAATATTCGAACGGTGATTTTCCCGATAGGTTGGTTATGTAGGGTTGAAAGAAAGCTCTTCGAGAAAGAGAGAGCCGCAGGTGTTTCCCGGACAGTCGGTGGTCCTAATTAAGGTTCTACGATGATTTAATCACATCCGAAAGGTATCGCAGCGCGAGGATCTCGGCCCCATTCTCCCGAACGGGGCAGATGTTCGAGGAGTTCCCTCGAAATTGGCCAACGAGCAGACACCGTACGTAATGTATTCAAATTCCCCGCGGAGATGTGCAGCGGAGGGAATGGAAAATTCGCTTCGGAAAACACGTGGAAAAACAACAAGCCGAACTCGGAACGCGCGGCGGTTTGCGTAATGAACGAGCGCGTGCGATTCCGCGCTGTTCGTCGCGCGCGCGCGCCACGGAAATTAGCAGGGAGCGCGAGAAACTGTTCAAGGCTTTGTTCCGGCGAACCGGGTGACACTTTAACCCACTTTCTTTGGAGACGTTGCTCCACCGACGACGACGAAATCGATTTTTCGTGCACCGAGAGGGACGAGAAAGACGACGATCCAACACCGATTACAACCCCGACCGGTTCGTTGCATTACATCGCGGCGGATTCCGCAACGAGCGAGCGATCGCGGCCGTAGATCATCCGCGGTAGAAACCGGCCGCGATGATAGAAATCGAACGCTGTGTTTCCTCGCTAGAAATCAACTCTCAGACAACTCGTTGTTCACTGCAACGTACACCATTTAAAATGCTGATAATAAGAAATACATTTTTTCATTTAAACCCTGCTTGTTGCCAATTTTGATTGTCTGTAGTTATTTAAAATTGACTTCTCTCGCAAACGAGAATTTGCAGCGGCGTTCCCTCTCGCTAGGAATCGACTCTCAGACCACTCGTTGTTCACTGCAACGTAAACTTTTTAAAAATCTAATAATAAGAAATACATTTTCTTTTAAACCCTGCTTGCTCCCAATTTTGATTGTCTGCAGTTATTTAAAATCGACTTCCCTCGCAAACGAGAGTTTTGCAGCGGCGTCCCCTCTCGCGGATCGAGCATACGAATCGAGGTCCCGTCGTCGTTGACCCAGTATACGACCAGGAAGACTCGACTGGATCTCCGTGGAAACGGCTCGCAGCGATCCTAAGCGCGCCTAGGTGATCCGACGAGTGTCCTTAGCGCGCATTAGCGTCGACGTAATTCGCAATCGGATTGCTCCGCTAATGGCGCAAACGTTTCTGTGAAAAGGCAACAGAGAAGGCAATTGACACGTGTAAACAGCAGTTCTGCTCTGCTCGCATCTGCTCCGCTCCGCTCTGCTTCGTTCTGATTCGGCTCGGTGAACTGTTCGCGTTCAAACGTCCCGAGCAGACGAATCTCCCAGACCCAAAGTGCTAATTACCGGTGACACGGCTGGACACACCGGTGTGTCTTTGCTCGCACGTTTCGCCACTCGTTTTATATTCCGCGAGAATTCGCGGTGAAAGATCCCATAAATCGCTTGCCGCGGATCGCCGAAGTATGCAAAGCACGGCCGCCGAACGCCCTCGAAACGATGGGACGAGTGTCCGAAAGGTAATCCCTTGATATACTTCCAGAGTCTGCAGACTGATTCGCGAAGGGGATCAGGAAGTTTGCGAACAAATTGTCCCCATACCAAGAATTTTCCTCAACTTTTTATAATCGACCGGAAACCATGGGAAGCTCCACACTGCTTTGAAACACCGATTTTTTTCATCCTAAAATCGTTTTGTAATTATTATTCGACACGTGGCATATATTAGATGTATGCAAAAATCTTAATCTTTTTCAAATGTTTTCCTATCAGTAAATGTTGTACGTTTCTACATCGCCTGTCGATAGTGAAGTTGTTCTCGTACTCACATTATACGTAGTATCTACGTATATCTACGGCAACAAACTTTTGCACGAAATATTACATGTCGTTTCTAGACTGAACAGTTTATGCTCTAATCACAAAAAAAAATGATAACGTCCATTTTAAAACTGTACAAATGTTCAGACAATCAGGAAGACGAATGCATTATTTTCAACCCACTGAAATGATTAGAAAGAGGACGAACTGGATAGCATGAACAAAAACATTGAAAGAGCCGAGTAAACCTAAAGGATGCTAACTCGTTTCTCAGGTTACGGATCGACGTGTCCCGATCTTGTGCCGGTGATTAATTAATCAAGACTGCAAATGTCAACGCGAGCGAGGAAGAGGATTCTCTTTGGCGAGTATGGCAATAACAGAGCGAGCGCGCATCCGCCTCGTCGAGGACCGTCGGCTCTCTGGAATCTGGCAGGAAAGTCTAGAAGTTCGGCGAGGAGTGAGAGAGGAGAGGCGAGGTGTGGAGAGAGGAGAAGAGAACGGGCGATTCCGCATCGCGAGCGTCGGACGCGAATTTCACACAAAACCTAAGGCTGCATATAGAAACGCAGACACAGTGGCCTAGACAAGTAGGTCGCGGCGCAGTTCTCGCGGCGCGAGCTCGCGTGCGCGAGACCGCGACGCCAGTGTCCGTATGCGCAGCAGTTAGGCGAGCGGACAAGGAACGAAGCGTGTCGGTGCCGGTGTGATCAACCACCAACACACCGGCAAACCTGGACAGGTATACCTACGGTATTACATAAACTGGATGCCGAGCTAACAGCTCTGCTTCTACAGGAGGATACAAAACGGGTCCATCCCCTCTTTCGAACCCCTGAACATAGCAATTCATGCCAACTCACCCTTCCCCGAGATATCTGTGTAACTCGGTAACTTGTCTTTCAATTGCTGGTTTCTATATGATTATATAGTATGAAGTAGCAGAGTTACCGAGGACGCGGAGCTCTACGATGAGATTCAAGGTCGTTGATGTTGAGGAGACCTTGACGATTTATCTACCAGAAGCCTGTTCATTCTACTCGATGTCCAAGTACCTGTCAGTCGCAGCCAACATTGTAGCTACAAAATCATCCCATCGGCACGGGTCAAGATGGCCGCGGGACATCGTGAGAAGATCCCGACCCTTCCACGGTCCTCGTGACAGTGCAGTCGCTACTTCGAAAGTAAATTGCACCTAAACGTTCCGTCTATCGAAATCCTGTTCGCCGATCGAACGAAAAATCGGGTCTGGTCGCACGAGGCTACTGACCCGGTTCGCCGAAAGACAACAATTTCATCGCTAACGATACATGAAAGTCTGATTTGAAAATTGGTAAGAATTGAAGAATAATGATATTCTTCAAAATCCATCGTTTTAACATGTCCGGCAGTTCTAGCATTAAAGCTGTCAGGGTTTCGGACGAAACAGTCTGATGTTCTAGATAAGCGATTTAGCAGCCCTAGTTTCGATTTATCTCGGGTATCAGGTGTAGGAGCGAGCCTAAGCGGGTCGCGGCTGACCGGAAGAGGGTCCGCGTTCCGATCGCGTGGCGTTGCTTTGTTCGGCTCGCGTGGAGGACGCTCAGCCGGGCATCGCGGCTAAACAACAATTAAACTACAGTTAGCAGCGCGCCGGATTCCGGGGAATCTGGAACGCGACTGTAAAAAGCAAAGTAAGCGGCGGTGTGTTTCTTTCTCTATCTTTGTCCCTCTCCTTCTCTTCCTCTAGCCCCTGAACCGCGGAGTCCCGGTCGCGTCTCCTTTCCCGATCCTCTCCTCCCTTTCTCTTTTTCCCTCTCCGGACGACGACGTGTTCCTCGCTCGCCGATTCCAGGTTGCAACGGCGACGCGCGTCACGGCGAAGCGGAATCCCCTACCCTCGCGAAAGAGGAAACAGAGACCGGAAAAATCGTGCAAGAACGCAATCACGAGGAACGTTCGCAAAGAATTGCGTCGTGTTTCGTGTGTGTCCACCTGTATAGTCGGCCGAGAAAAAAATTCGTATCCGTTGGATGTAGGAAATGTTCTGCTGTTTTTTTGTAGGTAAAGTCTTCGCGGTGAGAGCTGATTTAAACTATAGAATTCAATGGTTTTATCTAGAATCCCTAAGCTGGCAGATGCCGAAGAGGAGAAGCAAGCAGAGTAGCACACATCGGCTCTCGGAGGGGATTCTGGAAGAGGGGAATTTCTTCAGAAGCAGTCCCCTATTCGTATCCGAGAGTGGCGCGCTTTCTTCGTGGCGGCTCGGTGCTGCAATTTTGCGCAATGCAGTCTGGTGTGCTCTCCTCAGCGGCTCTCTCGGCAAGCCTCTCGACGACCTGGTCTCCGGCGAGGCGACGCGAAGCGAAGAGACGCGACGAGACGAGACGATGGTCGATTCAGGGGGATCCAGTCGGCGTTCACCGTTGGAGGATCGGATCGGGACGGGAAAGGTGGGAGGAGGATTTGTTTGTAAACAGAGAGTCCGCCGAGCCAAGCCGAGCTCGAGTCAAGTCGCAGATCGGCGTGGAGGTGGGAACACGGTTAGGCTGACCAGGGAGAGCTGGAAGGACGCCGGGACGGGGCCAAGGGGGGAGACTTTCTCCCTCCGACGGGGTTACGTAACCTCGTCGCGCGCCTGTCGGCCGTCTGAGCGTTGCGGGAACGACCTACTTGACCCACTGTCCCTATGCGCGGCCTCGCGGATCCGAGCGGATCGGGGATCGTCGGATCAGGTCGCGACCAACGCTTGCTTGCTTGCTAGCTTGCTGGATTGCTTGCTGGCGATGCACTCGACCCACTCACAGCCAGACCGGAACAACGAGGGTCGTCGTGATCGTTGCTGAACAACGATCCGCGCAAGCCTGGCCCTGTGCTTGCCTCTAATTTTCATCCCCTGATCCCTTATTCTCTGCCATTTTTCAGGAATATAACGAAAAAAAATTTCCGATGGATAATGTGGAAGGAGTTGATACAGAATTGATACTTGACAGGATGTGATGTTTCCTCGATTGCTCGCAGAGGACTGTCGTTTTTATTTTAACAACATTAACATGACATGCAAATTGATAAAAACATGTATAACATGTAAATCAATAAATACATATATGTCAGACACAAATGTCAGTGGAGACTGAAACTGGGAAGGCGATGAAATTGAAATTTTTATCCATTTTTCGAGATATTGAAATGCATGAATTCAAGAGAACAGCGCATTTGAACTATGTTTCTAATAGTGAGTCCATCCAGAAGGTTCGCACGAATGTCTTGGGAATCCTCAGTGACCCAGATAAATTAGAAACAGGAAGTTTAAGATACTTTCTCTGTAACAAATGGATGTTGTGCAACTTTGTATTGCATTATGGAATGCCTCATCGCGATGAGCGATGTATGATCGTTCAGCGAGGAATTTTTCAAGTTCATTTATTGTTGGCTTCTTCGTTCGGAGAGATGGATGCCTCCTGTTCTCTTAGATTCTCGGTACAGTTCCGAGAATAATTGACCCAGAAAGGGGAACATCGAAACTGCGTGTCAGAATGATTGACACATCCTATCGCGAGTGATTCATTGATCACTGCGATCTCTGTGGTGGGGACGCTGGAGACTTTGTTACGAGGAATGTGTACGATCAATCTCGCCCGATGGTTTACAAATAACAGAGAATTAAGATCATTTTTATCTGTTAGACACCGCTGTGATTATTTCTCGGCTTTGCGAATGAAGAAATATAGGACGAGAATAAATTAATTGGTTGAGCGAGTATCTCGTAAGTAGCAAATAAGTGGTACATATTTGTTATTCTGGCTGGGAAGTGGCTTTCTTGACTGATGTAATCAATGGACCAAATTTTGGTTGAATTCTACCAATGAAAAAAAGAAATCTATTATCTTTAGTTCATTAGACATATTCTATTTCCCGTGATTCACGTCGGTCAAGGTGTTAGCAAAGTAATTTAAAACAGTCCGAGGACGTCGATATATTATTTTCAATTTGCTAAGATTTACAGTGGGGAAGAAATTTTCTCAGTGATCCAGATTAAAGAACAGCTTCTTGGGAACTTTAGCGGATAGTTAGCGTCGGGATCGTTCCTCGGTATCACGGCCGGCGGAATTACTAAATGCCTAACCACACGGCTGGTTGGTCAGAATGTCTGATGTTCCTGTCCGGAGTAGTTCATTGATGTCCACAATTTGGGAAATTCAGGAGACCGGGGGACACCTAATCCAGACACTTGTCCCGGAGATGTCTCGGTTACTTCGAGTGGCTTGCTCCTCGAGAATACCTGGACCGGATGTGTCTCGGAGCTCCTAGGCAGCTCAGAGAGCAAGAAAGAGGGAGTGAGAGAGAGAGAAAGGGAGGGAGGGAGATGGAGGAAATTCGCTGCGTTGTCTACTGCGGAGGCTGGTGCACGACCACTTGACGTCATTAGTTTGCGAATAGTTTCTGCGTGAGAGCCGAGCTCGCCTCGATGAGTAATTCCCTAAGTAGCTGCCTTTTAGCCAATGGCCTAGAGACATACCTGCGCGTTTCAGTTCAATGGAGTCTCGAGTGCTGCTTGAGAAACTAATGATCACAAATCGAAATTGTTCGAAATACCGTGATCCGGCCATGAATCGTGTATTCCTATCGTATCGCATTGTTTCGCTGTAATAATTTAATAAACGTCAATTAAGTCGGTACACTCCCAATCCCATAACACATTACTTGCTTCTGTGCTAGTTTCAAATCATAAAATATATTCTGCTACTGCCAATATTTTTTTCAAGCTATTTTTCAAGGTTTGTTTGTACGTTCGGACGCTGTTTAGTTGGTCAGCTAAAAATAATAACAATGACTTTGAAAACCTTCCGAGTGTACACGACTCTTCCGACTCATTACAAGTCCCCATCATATATTGTGCACGATGTCATAAATAACTGTAATTGAAGCCGTTATCATTACGCTTCATTATAGTCAACTCGGTGGTTCCGGATTAAAAACACAAGAATTTCCGTGGCCGAGTAATATTCATAGTGGAAAAGATTGCTATCTTCCTCGGTTCAGCGAATGGTGGATTTTCCTTCGAGGCTATTCCATTCGAAATGAAAATACGCTGGAAAGTAGTCCACTATGGCGAGCTGTTTTTACGAAATACTTGCGGTACATTCTCGATTTGTTGCAATTATTAAAAAAGGAGATACCACTAGAAAATCCGCAAAGACGTCGCATTTTTGGGCGTTCCGCGGGATCCTCTTGGGGAAACTTTTCAATTTGCATTTCGGCGAAATGAAGTTTGGCGGGCCGGCAATAAATTGGCATGTATCGCCGGACATCCTGAGTTACTTTCGGAAGTTTCTGCGGCCGGTGTCGGGTCTGGAGTGCGGGCGACCCGAACGGCGAGTCTCCGGGACGGGTATACGCGATCAAATGGCCCCAAATGGGTCACGCTCGAGCTTGTTCTCTCTAATTTCTGGTGGGTCGCGCGCGCGCGAGCGATTGCCGTCGACCTGCATCCGTCGGCGGCCGCAAGAATTGCGCGTCAGACAGGCCGGGATTACGTAAAGTTAACCGTGTCATTGTTTACCGGCTACCTTGCCTTGCGCTTGCCTGTATTGTGTGGTGGTGGCTCGCTTTAGAAGGCTTCGTGAATGTTTTAACTCCCGTTCCGGATTTTGATACGGCGAGCACACCGGTGCCTGCGCCGCTAGAGAGGAGGAAAGTGGACGATGCTTGTAACACGCTCATGCTCGCGCGCTCATGCCCGGTTTCTCTTTTCGCAGCCGGCTCACGTAGCTCTCCATCTGTTCCGAAAGGCGTTTAGTAATTGGTACGCGCGTCGTTTTGGAAACTGACGCAAACCGCCATGCCGGGAACCCGTAACTGGGACCGCTCTGCCCGGTTACACCATGATTTTGTACCATCAAACCCCGCCACTCCTACCCTAAACTGACACCGCTGCTTCGAAACACTCATTTTTCATTGTTCCCGTCAAACATGTGTTAGAATTCATTTTTATGTAACTCACCTGTCATCTAATTTACCGTTTATATTTTTAAGTTTTATTTATTTCTAGACATAATGGTATGAAAATTAATTTTTCATTAAAAAATTTTGACGCTTCCCACGTCGGAAACCGTTGGTCTAATTGATGCAGACAATTTTTATTTTTCATGAAGATCCACAGTGTTTCTTCGAAAATGGGGACACTTTGAAAAAATAGTAAAAACTGCAGGACAGGCAGCGAGGGGCAGTTCGAGTGGAGGTTGGGCTGAAATAATAATCAGCAAAGTGAACCGGCGGGATTGGCGCGGCGTTCTAGCCAAACAATCAATTCCCATTCGCTAATTTCGCGATGTAGACAGTCCGGACAGTGTTCCTACTCAATTGGAGCACCTGGATTCCTCTGTGGGGTCCCTCGGTGGAGGAGCAGCGGAACATTCGGAAATTTCGAAGTGACTCATTTCATCCATCAGCGAGCGAGAGGCCACGTTGGAAGCGGGTCGCCACGAGCGACTACTGCACTCGACCCACTCGAGAGAGACCGGAACGTGTCGTGTCCGGTCTCGATGTTAGTAATCCGTAAATAGACGGAGGTCGTTGCCAAACCGGCGGTAGTAGATTATAGACGGAGCCTATAAGCGACGGTAACACGAAACGAAAATAGTCGAATAGTAATTATTACCCCTGTGAATAATGCCCCCGTTATTTTATATCGACGACGCCCACCCGAACCGCAAACTGTGCCTTCACCGGTGCAAACTTCACAAATTAGTATCGTAGGAAATCGAAGTACGATTATTTATGGAAAAGAAATTATCCGGTAAAAATTTCATTTGTATACCTGCAATTTGTCACCGTGGTTGCAATAACTTCGCGAGAAACGACACGAGCATAAAGATCGGCCGACCGCAATGGGAAGTTAAAGGAAGTACCATTTTTACGTCGTACCCGCGAGCCGAGCTGGAATGGTCCCAGACGTTCGACAATGGAAAGATTGATTCCCGGCAATGTGAAATTTTATTTTCGAACGGCGACACGCGAAGTTGCGTTGTAACCGGCGAACAACTCCGTATGTCAGCGGCGAGACGTAAACGACACGAAATGAAAAGGTTAACGACGATAGAATGGGACGGAGAGTTTCCGTCGAAGTGTATAACTATGATACTTTGTTTCTCTTTTTCCGGTCCGTATTGCCGCAACGGTTCCGCAATAGTTTCGAGCGTCCGTCTCTCGTTTTGAGAGAAGGAAACGGAATGGCTGTTTAATTTGTTGAGAAAAGTGCGCCCGGAATGAATCTCGATGAGGATTTCTTGGCTACCCCTCTGGTCAAGGAGGAGGCAACAGAAGCAGAAAGTATTTGGTTTTCCACCGAACCCAGTCACGGACCGACCCATTTCAGACAGTAAATCCGCAAAAATAGACGCGGTGCATTGCCAAACTCTCTCTCTCTCTTTTCTCCCGGTAGAGATGTACCACGGCTACCAAAGTTCCCGTGGATGATTCGCTTCGGAAATCGTCTTCCACAACTCGCGAAACGACGTCCAAATAACGTCGTAACTCTTGCCCGCGGGATTTACCCTCAACAAACGCGTTACGGACACCATTGTTTACGAGCGGCGTAATCAAGCGACGTCGTCGGTCCTTTATTTACCGATCTGTTGCAAAACACACCCCCGAAACTTCACGTTGCCGAAGATCCGATCGAACCCGCCATTCGCGACTGCAACTACGATTTCCCCTGCGGAACACTTCGGAACAAAAATTCGAAGAAACACATATATAATGAACAGGGTTGGACTGATCGGGCAACCCTGTCTAAGGCCCTCCCCTGTCCATAATTCCATTCATTGTCCCTCCCCTGTTCTGACCACGTTCATGGTTTCCTCATATATCTCCTTTACTCTTTCAATTAACCCTGTTCTTACCCCTTTTTATCGAAGGCTGCTTTAAGGTCCACGAACATGGCGTACACCTTGCCTTTTGTTTATTGTTCCCCTGTGTCTCGAAGGAATACATATAAATTTAAATTCTTCTCGATCAAAATTGTAGTACGTAGTTGTAGTTCGATCATTTATATCATTATAATATCATTATAAATGATCGAACCCCAAAAAAATTTAGGAATACATATAATTTGCTGGAAATTATTGATATCAAGTGCACAAACAAATAAAACACCGTGAAACTAGTTGAATCGGAGAGAAAGGATAATTTCCGAAGAAAGTGGTGGCGGATCGAGATGGTCGGCTTTGATCGCAGCGAATAAAAGGCTCTTCAGTGGTTTTATCGGCTAGTTACAACTCGAAATCAATTTCCCTCGGCAATAATTCTGCCTTCGGCTGGCCGAGCCTCTGCAACGTGTCCCGCCGCGAAGTAAACAGTCTGAACAAATCGCTCGATAATGTGGCGTTGCATATATTATTTTTCCGGGTCGTGGCCGACGGGAACGATTACAATAGCCGGCGATCGGCCGGGTTCATTAAATTAATAACTCGTTTTCCGAACGAGCGATAATTACCGGTGGCGGTTCGTGGCGTGGTGCGCGCGGCTGCGGCTGCGGCGACGCCGGCCGAGCTTTATTCGCGAGCGGATGGAATAATTTGCCAGGAATAGTAGTCGCGTCCGGCAGACGCAGACCACCTCGGTCTGATCATTTCGGGAGTGACCTACTGCCCTTAAGCTGGCCAGTCGCTCGGGCCGATTCGAAATAAATAAACCCGGGCTTGCAAGTTCATTCCGTTTCCCTGCCATTCGAATGATATACGACGGGAAAATGTTCGTCGCTTTTTGTCACTGAACCTTCAAGTTTTATGCGTTTGCATAGTATACAGATTATTCTTCGGACGAGTGAAAGAGACTGAAACGTAAGAATGTAGGGAACTGTAACGACGCGACGATTCGATATTTGTTATTTATTGATTTATTTGCGTCCTTCATATTTTGTAATTTCGATTTTTGATTATTCTAGTTTGACGTATTATAAAGTAAAGAAGTGTTTGAGCTCAGACGGAGATTTAAATTAGATAATTTTATTAATTATATTTGAAATTAAACGTTAAAATATTGTGTTTATGTACGTATTATTCTACTTACGATTTAAATCCTACAAGAATTTATAATTTATATTAGAAGAGTAGTGTTATAAAACTCGATCGCGATTATGTAGCATCAATTTGACTGTACAGCGTCTCATGTTTTTCGTGCCATCTCGTAACTCTTAGATCTTGCCCGAGGTTCGATAAACATTTGTCAGAAGTTGATGAAGTGGACACAGCGGTAGGCTAGCCCGGTCGTCAACAATAAAATAGGAGGGGACTAAAAGAATGGGAAACTGGCAATCGTATTTATATAATAATGTCGCGGCACAATGTCTAACCGGCGAAACCTGACGTGAAACTTCGCGCGTGTTGCGTCAGGAATGAAAGTAGACCCGCGAAATGTCATACTCGGCCTAACGAACATTAACGGTAGTTAAGAACACTGAGTACTATACTCGATACACATTAGAGCCGCGAACATTCCTCGAGTTACACTTGAATTGAGAATTATAGAAAGAATAGTCGAATATCCGGATTATAGTAACACGATCAGGTTCTCGCGTGGTCCCTGAGGCGTTCAATGATCCCGTGACGAAAAAATTCCGCGAAGCAGGAACCTTTCGAGGGGATTACCGCATCGACGCTCGACAGCGGGAAGCAAGAATTCGGTCTCGCGTTCGATTATCCGCGCGATTAATTGGCCGATTTATAGTCGGTCTCGGACAAACCCGATTCCCCAGCTATTTCTGGCGATACGAAATCAACGAGGTGTTTAGAAAACATTCGCGACGAGGCGTGGGAAGCCCACCAGCCGTGACTTTTGTCACGTATGCTTCGGAATAGTTGCGCGCTGCGTGCGCGCGCTCGTATGAATTCGAAATTTTGTCGCGCTAGTAGCAAGCTAAATCTGGTACAACGGAGTTTCTCTCTTGAGGAGAACATCTACCGTCTGATTCAGATCAAACGAGTCGATCTTTTTCTCCATATTATTGACCGTCACGCAACCGGATCCCGATCATTTTGTGACTCATGCTCCAGGTCTCGCAGAGGATGCACCATCCATTCGTCATCTTTTGCATTCTCTCAACGAGCTCGTTTCCCATCCGCAGCATGAATCACTGAAAAATCATCCGAACCACGCTGATTTCCAAGTCGTTTCTCTAAATCGAACCACGAGCTTTTTGTACGTGTACGATCGAGTTAAGACGCGGTATCGTTAGGACGATTTCAAAACGATTTCGAGATCGTTTGCGATTTATAGGACCGTGGCTCTTATCGACTGTGACTATACGGTTTTTCGCTCTGACCACGATGACGCGATATTTTATCGGTAGTTCCAGTTGATTTTTACCGTGGCGAATTTTCAAAGCGGGGAAATCTCGACTCAAGCTTAATACTTCAAGAAAATTGATTAAATTGTAAAAATCCACATTGTACCGAACTGCGTCCCACTTCGCTGAAAAGGAAAGAAATGGGACTCGTCGGCGGAATTGCTCACACTCGAACAAAAGAGTGGTTCGCGACGCAGCAGCTCGGACACTCGGTAAAAAAACGCGGTGCTCGATAACGATCCTAATCTGCAAACAGAGAAACGTGAATTAACTCGACCAACGATTTTCTTTTTACCAGGAAGATGGTTCTTACTCAACGGCATCAGTTTGCCCGTGCTCCACCGTTTGTTCTGTTCTTTGGCTCGCCGAGGAGAGAAGAATGTGATCCGGGGTGCAAAGCGGGTTGATTACGGGTGAAAACAAATGCGATCACAGAGGATGAGGATAATTTCCCGGCTTCCCCGTCGTAATCTATCTCTTTCTCTCTGTAATACCGTCGCAGAATGTTATACAACATAATCAGCGGCGAACGGGGACCGGGGAACGGAACGGAAGCCACGTTCCTGGGAAGTCACGTGCTCCGCTGGTCCTACGACCTCGCTTCGATACTTCTCACGATCCTACGGAAGTCCTTTCAACGCGCACTTACGGAACTGTCTACGCTTCGCGCTATCGTTGTCCCGGTCTATCCCGAGAACCTGCGCTCTTTCTCTTGGAAAACTCTGAGACCGTATATAATACACGTCGGCTCACCTTGACCCAGGTCAATCGAGACTTATTGAACCAGCTCTTGACACAGACTTCTGACACGGTTTTCGTTCCAACGCCTTACGGAAGATCGACCAATGCGCTCGCTGATTTATCTATTTGATCTGTTTGGTTTAACCCTTTGGACTCGAAGCATTTTCTATATTCTCATACAACGGTCGAGCTTTTTACCATTTATCAAATACAGACGAATTTAATGATAACGTTGGTCTCGCGAACCAGATGATTCCACCATGAATCTAAACGTTTGGGTAATCTTACAAACTAGAATTTTGTAATTTATTATATCTTAATAATTTCGATCGGAATAACAAAAATCCTCGAATTTAATAATATTCAAACTGTTTTGAATAATGGTATGGCAATTTTTACTGCGCCATTCGAGTGCAAAGGGTTAAACATCTGATCCCCTCTAAATATTAACATCTTTATAGCAAAACGTAATATTAAGGCTCGTGTTTGTATTCACAATTATCTTACGGATTGTAAACTATCAATATAAATCTTATGTTATGTATCATCAACTGGTAACTTTGTAAAACCAAATTGTAAAGCGAAATGGACCCAACTAAGGGTCTAAAGAGCTTCAATAAAAAAAAACATCTGATCCAGCGAAATACGCTAGACTGTTTATTCGATGTTTGGTTTAGGTATTCAGATTCCGGTCCGGGTTTTTAGATCGTCCTGTAGCAGTGACGTTGCGTGCGATTGCGCGACCCAGCGCATTCACACGTTCGCTGACGAGATCCAAGCGTTTCATTTATGATCTCACGGAATGTGGCGTCGTTGCTTTTCGACGGCCAAGTGCCGAAGAACGCTTTATCCCGGCCGCTTCGTTATTTTGGTCGCGGAGCATGCTTTGTACGCGCGAAAGGAATTTATTGGTTTATGACGCGGCCCTCGAGGCTGAACTTTAGTCAGGTTCTTCTACGCTCAATAACAGAATTTGGCTTCTCCAAGTCAACAACGACCGACGCGCAATAACGCTTAATGTTTTCGCGGACAGGTCCAAGGTCCGATGGATACTCCGAAATCCTTGAAGAACGGCCCCCGCCGTCCGTAAGAGAGCATAATTGACTTTCTTACTTTATTTAAACAGTTGCTGGTCACCGCGACACGATCTACTTCAGTCGACGTTGCCTAAAAATAAGATCCTCGAAACTTCAACGAGGACTTCCGGCTTTTCGAAAGGACCACTGTCGCGAGGGGAAAAAGCTTTTATTTTTTGGAAGAGCGCTCGAGTGCCGCGAAAGAGATGTCGAGAGTAATCAGACCGTCAAGAAGTGTGAAAAAGAGAGGTATAAAGAGAAGTTACACTAGAAACTGCAGGTAGGTCTTTCGAAAAAGAGAAAAATAAAAGTGGGCGTGGTTAAGTAGCTCCCAGCATCACCAGACCTAGTCTCAACGTCCCACAAAGCGATTAAAAATCGAAATATAGTCTGCGAATATCACAGAAACGTTAATTGCTTGCTCAAACATTACCTGAAGCCCCAGATTCCAGGTTTCTGCCACAGAGATTAGGCTACCCAGGGTCGGACGGTGTTCTCGCGACTGTAAGTTGGATTTCTACTCTCACGGACGATTTTCCAGGTGCAAAGGGAAAACTGCGCGGCGTCTCGCGGATTACGTCGCTGATGTGTTGTATCCGCGAGTTGACGCGCACACCGTCGTCGTCGTTGTCGTCGCAGTAACTTTCGGTCCGTTCTCACCAGAACCCGTGGATTATTTCGAGATCTTCCTCGATGTTCAGTGACTCGGAAACCGGGTTTCTTGTGAGACCGCGGTGCTAGCGTCCTTATTACTCTTAAACACTTCGATACACCGGCTACGGATTATCCATTCGCGTTTAATCCTTTGCACTACAACTATTTTAACCTGAAAATCAAACATTTCTTCCAACCTAGAACATTTTCGTTCCCTACGAATTTTGTAATTTTATAAATATATGGGGTACAATACCTAAATGTATAGTTAATTGGAATTAATTCTTATCGGCGCACTAGCAATTTTATAAGAAAACCCAAACGTGTCGATTCTGATGTGAATCATGGTGCTTGAGGCCACGTTTGTTTTAAAAAATGTTTAATAGTAAGGGAGAAGAAAGGTGGTGTTTCGTTCTAAATGTATAGTGTTTGATTAGATACCGATATATTAAATAATGTAAACAATTTTGTTGAATAATAGTACAGCAATTTGTAGTGATACCTAGGAGTCACCATTCGAGTTAATATCCGTAAAAATTACAACAGGACAAGAATTATTTTCCAAGCTCATCGAGTTTCTCGAGCACCTCTCATCCGCGAGAGAATTAGGGTTTCTTAACCGCGTATCGATCCAAGGATAAGATCCCAGGATAATTAGGATATCGTTTTGGCGCGGTTTCAATATATTTGCCCTGCATACGCGAGGTTGCGCGCAGCGACGATTACCGAGGCAATCCTGGAGTCTCGGAATAACTTGGTTCGGGTGCAATGAAATTCGGCGACAGGGAATTTCCTGTTTACACGTGGGGAAACGGTGCCTCGTATCGCGAACGTGCCGCTATTCGCACGCAGCTCGCGGCCGCGCGTTTCTACACGCGCTTGTACGTACTCGCGTGCGTGTGAATCGCGACAAAGGCGTCCCAGAGCGTGGCTTCATTCACGCCCGTTCGAGGAAACGGGGGAAACGCGCTGGAGAGAATCTCTTGGAAGCAAAAGCGAGGGAGAGAGAGAAACCGTGCCTGTCGGTTCGTATAGTACAGCATTCGTTCTCGCCTTGCTAGCCTAGCATTCGCGAGCGAGTGCGCCCACCGTCGCGTCGCTATTTACCGTACAGACTTATTTATAAAGCCTTAACGCGCCCGCGCGTAGGAGGACCGGTATGCGCCTATTTCCTCGTGCACCGCGCCGTGAATAGCAAACGTGTGGAATAGCCGCGTCGGCCCCGTCAATGTCGCGGATTCCGCTGGAGAAGTTAAGTTTCATACTCGATGACACATACGCGGGAATAAATGGCCGATTTAAAAGCGGCCAGCTAATCGCCATCGGACAGACAGTAATTACCTCGCGGCGCTATTAATAGAGAAGCCCGTCGGCAAGGTGGATAACTATGTGGAATCATTGCTCGATGATTCATTGGGATTTTTGTTTATCGTTCGTGTTGATGCGACGCGCTTGCTGTGGGCGGAGTCAAAATCACAGCTCTCCTCGCTATATTCCCATACTTAGAGCCGTGTGTTTTGGATCGTAGAGATTGAATTGATGATGAATCAGGATGCTAGCAGACTGTGAACGGTTGTACATCAAACGTATCAACGTTCCGGAACTGTTCAGAGTAATCGGAATCGGTCGTTTATACGTCTTCGGAACCAGTTCCGAGATTAAGTTCTCCTAGAGCTGTGGTATTTAAAGCTGATTGGGCACAGATCGGATTATAGCGATTGATTACGACATTACGATATCCGTAGGGCTCTAAAGAGTTTTGTATTTAACGTTTCGAGATTGCTGTTCAGAGCAATCGAAGTCGGCAATGTTGATTGCGAGATTTGATTAACCAGCCCGAACAATTACGAACTGTCACAGTATGTTATTCGTGTAGCTGATACGTTATGGAAATAGGTATTCATTACACTTCCAGTCAAAAGAACTACCATATGCGCAAGTATAGGTCTCGCAGTAATCGATACCAAACGATTCCCTAGTTGAACGTAACAATCGCCTCTATCAAACTTATCACTGAGTAATCACGCACACCGTTTCATTGAAGTCACCTGCAACCAGTCGAAAAAAATCGCATCGATACACGCTGTATTTAAAAGCACTGTATTAACTGTGGTTGAACGAATTTGTTTAAACATCGTGAAAAACATTTTTACTACACCAGTAATTATGTATGTACCATATATCCAGACCTCGTTGCTCGAACGCGAAACGGCGACGCGAAAGCGACGAGCGTTTAGGTGTTACGCGATAATCGATGCTAACTAGCCGCCATTAATTACTGGGTCACACACGGTCCTCTTCAATCGGACCGTGAGTGCGGGTTATTGTGTGCCTTCTATTAATAAGCGTTTTTATCACTGGTCATTGTGAACGCCGGTGATCGTAAACATCGTTTCTATATTTACCGGGACAGTGGGTCTCACGCGCACATGTGTGCACCTTGTACCTGCCAGACGTCCTAAAAGTGCGTGCACACGTGTAATAACGCTGCGAGCCTGTCCGTTAAGTCAATTTGAAATTAATGAAAATATTGGAAAATATCTGATACAAGAAAAATATGATCTTTCTGGAATTTTTTTGGAGTTACACAGTTTCGAGAGAGTTCGTCGCAAGCCCGTCTCGTGACATCAGCGGCGTAAACAACGGGCACAGCTGATTCGCATTCCACGCGCGACTACAGCCTCTGGGTCATCGACTAACCAGCCATGGATTTACGGAATCACTGCGATGAAGTCATCGCCAGGCCAGGAAAGAATGATCTCCATTCGCGATGACGAAGCGCCGACGTGGTAACGATGGAAGAAACCACTGGAACCTAGTTACGCGTGACGACTTCAATGTACAATACAATTTGCCTCTTGTCCATCCACGTTTCGTCATTCCTTCGACGAATTTACCAAAACCCGTGCAGCGATTACGATTATTACAAAACGCATAGGAATTTGAGGCAGAGCTTTTCCGTTGCTAGGAACGAACGCTTCAGCATCCTCTTCGAGGCATTCTCGCAGCTCTTCGAATCTCTGTCATTACGTTGTCCTCTTTCCCCGTTTCCCTTATCAGATTTCCTTCTGTCTTTCTTGTCGCGGATTCAATTTGCGAAAGCTGATGATTCGCCTATCATTATCCTGCGCCGTCTTGCTCGTTTACCTCGAGTCAGATGCGCCGTGATTATTGTTTATTATTCCGTGCCGATCATTTTTAGCGCGGCGTCTGCTCGTTCGCGGGAACGCTGTTTGCTATTAAACAGTGTCGGCTCAAGGACGAAGGAAAGTCTGGTTGCCTCCTTCGCGCAACACTCCATGACGAAACTCTCATTCAAGAGCCTAATCGGTGGCTCGGTTGTTTGTCACAGCTTTTTATTTGCTCCAGACGACAAAAGTTTTTAGCTAGCCGTCCACTCGCGTGTTTATCAATGTGCAAACACCGATGAATTTGCAAATGAAGGACAATATTGATACACGCGATAAACCAATAACAATTAGCACCTACGGTATTCCACTAAATTCTGAAGTCATCGGTTCAAGGATGTGGACAGGACATACATTCCCGCTCACAAGACAGTGATCTATTTCTACTTAGACTATGTCTTAATGACTATGTATTAATTTTAGTAAGGAGGGGATATGTAAAATATTCTTTCATCCTTTAATCATTTTAATGCGTTGAAAAAATAGTAAATTCATGCTTCTAATTTTCTTTATGTTTACTCTATATTTAATTGTACATTACGTAGTTAATACTAAGAATTTTACTAAAAACCAGACGTGTCCTAAGTCCTTCGTTTACAAATCAAGTAGAAGTGCGCAACAGTTCGTCTGATTTAATTCAAGTCTTAGACAGAGCACTTATAGAGCAACGAGAGCTTATTGCTCACGCTGCTGCTCATGTTAGAGTCTTTCCAGGCGAAATTCTCAGTCGAGACACGCGACAGAGGTGATAAATCTCTAATTAGAAGCATAGACGCTTTCCTCGGGCTCGCAGATAAACAAATACGGTTCACCGCGAAAGTCTCGTCGCTCTCGTGCACTCGCACCTGTCCGTCGCTGAACGCACGAGGCTCTCGAGGTCGTAAACAACGCGGGATGGGAACTCCGCTTCGCTCCGCTCCGCTCCGCGCGCCACTTATTCGCATTCCTCTCGCGGCACCGTCTGCGTTTATTACGAGCGACGGCCGGAAGGACAGGTCTCAGGAGCAACGTTTCTTCATCGCGCGAGCATGAACGCGGACCGATCGGCCTTCTGTTTCCCGCGGAAAACATAAGCTCCCGCGACATTGTACATTTCTCCGGAACCAAAACCTAATTTCTTCGTGTCGGTATTGGTAATGAAATAATGAAAGTTTATGAAATATGTATGTCAGTATTATGAAATGATAATACATTTTTTATGTTTATCGAAATTATGAAATAATAATACAGTTTGGATGTTTATCTAAATTATGAAATGATAATACATTTTTGATGTTTATCTAGAAGCTTGAAGTTTCAGTTCCACAGAATTGCGCTTTTGTAAATGATTGCCGGCGGAGGAACGATCATCGACGCTGATCATCCTCGGAAAAATGAGCCCGAAGACTGGATATCTCGATCTAGTTTCTCGTTAACTTGTTCGCCGCGCGCCCCGGATGATTTGTCGGCCATCGAAGCTAATTTCATGCCTGTGAATGGTCGAACTGCAATCAAACGGCGGATCTTTATGCTAATTTAATGCCTGAAGAGAATTATGTAAATACGCTGAAGAATATTCGGCAGAATCAAGCAGTCGAACTAGAGTCGGCGTTCTTGTTAGAAATCACATCTGTATTTTATATGTTACGAATTGGTGTTTGTAGATATCCATTGCGACGATGCGTCGAGCGATAATCGACAATGTCATTTCATTGTTACATTTTTGTAATGTTTCGTAAATGGGCTGCATTGTTGAGAGCGCTAGAGGCGATACGTTGGTGCAACTGTTGAATACAGCGGTGCCTTTCTAGTTGTCATAGAAGGGACATCTTATCGCAACAAATGTTGGGGCTGATAGGTGTTCCAGGAAATGATTGTCGTTGTCTGTTGTTCCATTGTAGAACGTTCAATTGTATCGTTGAACTGCCCTCAACAATCTTTACCCCTATTCAACGTGCCCCTACGCCATTTTTATCAATCCCTGCCACTAGACTACAAACCATTATGCATTTACTGTACACAGAAACCTTTAAAAGATTATGAAATGTAAAATTTAATACAACTTCCTATTTCCATTCTCTAGGAACTCTATTAATTTTCTTTTCATTCGTACATTTCTTTTTGTACATCTTTGAAAATGAGATCTAATCATATTTATCGTAGTACAACATTCTATTTCCATTTCCTAGGGACTCAATTAATTTTCTTTTCATTCTTACATTTCTTTCTGTACATCTTTGAAAATTAGATCAAATCATATTTATCGTAGTACAACATTCTATTTCCATTTCCTAGGGACTCAATTAATTTTCTTTTCATTCTTACATTTCTTTCTGTACATCTTCGAAAATTAGATCAAATCATATTTATCGTAGTATAGAGATTCCGCCACGAAGTGTACTTCGATGTTAGAAAGAAAATCATGGATCAGTTTTCAACACACGTAACGACTGTCGTCTCCGAAGCGTCCTTCCACTTACATCGCGATTTCCAAACGTGTCTTCTGCGTTATAGAGATCAGCTGACTCAACGGGCAAACACACGATCGTACTTACAAAGCGGAGAACTGGTGGAATGGGCCACAAGGAAAACGATTTGTCCCAATGTCCACGGAAATATTTTAAGTCGTACGTGGGCGTGTTCCGTCCGTTGTTTGCCCCACAGTCATTCCAAAAATATTCACCGCCTGCGCAGTTTCAGGACATTCTACAAACGATTTTCTTCGTGGCCGGACATTTTTAAGGGGGTGAACACTTGCTTGGAAACGGATATATACGCATACATGGAAGGTGTCTTCGATTTCAGAGCTGATAAATTGGTCGCAATTAAAGTCTGCAACCACGAATAATTCTCAATCAAATTACATATTGATAGTTCGAGGATTAAACTCAGTTTAACCAAATCAATGCTGCTAAATATTGAACGTTAGCTAGAAGCAAGTGTTTCAAGCTGACAAAGGGGTTGGTAGCGTTATACAAAGTCGCGGTTTGCAACACGGGGCGTCGCGTGACCCATTGCAAAAGGGGATGGCGACACACTTGACGCGTTTATTATCGCTCGCGGGCTCGCGATGCGTAGTCGCGCAATAGGCGGGAGAGGACGAGCACGCGCGTCGTCACTAGATAAACCGTAATTGCGCGAATATAAATGCATGTCATTGTTAGCACATGATACCCGTCGCTTCGATAGTGAATCGCCGACGATGTTCGCATACACCGCACTTGTCCCGATACATTGAAAACTAGGAGAACGAGAGAGAGAGAGAGAGGAGAGAGAAGAAGGAGAAGAGAGAAGAAAAAAAAAACCGCCTAATCTGCGAGCGGGTGGCAAGAATGTAGCGCTCTCGGCGCGAGCGCGGCTCGTGACACGATATGATATAAGTTCGTAATATGGGGCGGCCTGTAAAAAAGAGCACCGATAAAAAAGATGATATAATGCACGAGGAAAACGCGGCCGACGTCTGCGTACAATAAAAAATGCTGTTATCGTCAAGCAGAAATTAATAATCCGATACTATCTGCAACGTCGTAAACTTTATCGATCCCGTCGCGATTCCTCGATGACACCGCGAATTAATTCAAGGGAAACGATCGAACCCAGCAAGCTGACGTTTCGCAGGTACGTTCGTATACGTTCGAAGTAGCAACACGAATTTTTCTACGATGTTATACCGAAAATTGTGGGAGTTATTAATAAATGCGCGAGTCACGAACCTGTTTCGTCTTCAATGTGACCATCCCTCGAGCTGCCATAAATTATGTAAAAAAAGAAGTGACGAAGACATAAAGGACACATAATCTGCATTTTATTTCAAACATTTTTTCGTGTTCCGGTCGAAATATTGTTCTTTAAGGTTATCGATAAAGCTTGAGGAAAGCCACGAGAAACATATGTACAATTTTAATTTAAACACTTAGGTCTAAATGAAGATGTTAATCCCCGAGAGTCGTGTATCGGTCTATTCTCAAAGCATTACAATCGTTCCACTGTTTTAAACACCGCTTGCTTATTCTTGTCATAAATGTATAAGATCCATTGTCTAATAATTACACAATGCTCATCAGCAATTGAAACAACAGCACTCGAGGAAAAGCTTGGCCACTAAAAATGACAGACACGTGTCGCGATATAAAAATAACAGACTTGCATATCTTAAGGTCTTCAGCGAGTCGGACGGTATAATTATGATGTTCCAGTTGTACAGCTAATTATTGTACCGATGATGGCAGGTTTGGCGATAGCCAATGCTGATTTTTGTCCATTTTTTTTCTTTTTCGAGGAATTGAGTACAGTTTTTGCGATTGCGACGAAACAGTGGTCGTTTAATGAGTTTCGCTCGAAATCCGCGACTCATCCTTTGCGCGACGCGCAGAAAGAGCGCTGGCGACACGCAAAAGGAGTCACGATCACGCGGCGTGCACGTTATCGGACTCGGAACGGGCTGGAATCCGCATGACAATAACAACAACGGGAGCACACGCCGCACTGTTCGCGCTCGTGGCCGGTCGAAAGTCCGAAATCGGCGGCGTCTGCCCGTGTTTCCGGCAACACCGATGAGTAACCATCGTGGCATCGCGCTAGCCAACTGCGGAATTGCCTTCCGCGAAACCCCGATCCAATGGAAACGCGATTATCGACGGACAATATTTGATTTTCCAGGGACGAAGTCGCGGGGACGGCGTTTTATCCACCGGTTCCTGGAACAACCTCTGCAAAATTGATGTTAAACATCGCACACCGGTCACGTTTTCTAGCACTTTCCTCGACGTCCCGGATTCGAAGTCTACAGGCGAGCCACGCCGATGATCGCTCTGCGCATGTTAATGCCAAATATCAACCTGTTGTTTAACTTTTTCCAAGTACCAGTCCGGTGAATTCCCGGCGAAACGATTTCGCTCTGACGCGGCTGCTATTTGCGAAACGCGTCGAGGAAACTGTATTTTTCAACCCTTACCACTGAGGCGCCACTAAGAATTGTTGTAGAGTTATTCAAAATATTTATTTGCACAATTAAATACAATAAATATGATACTTTATGTGATTCCCCTTAGGGTTACAAATCCTTATACTTTCTTCTTCATTTACTCGACGCATTTACACTTGCCCTTATTTATTTACAGAAGCTCTTAATTTCTATTTATTTACAGAAGCTTTTAATTTCTAACTTATAACTTAACTTAAACCTAAGCTTAAACCCTCCTACCCCCTTCCGTCCTTCCTCCTCTTTCGGTCGCTCAAATATACCAAATTCATATCCATAAAATTTCAAAAATCACAGGGTATGGATATATCTACGTCGGAAGAAATGTTTTATTTTTCGAGTTAAAATAGCTCCGAGTGCAAAAGGTTAAAGCTTATCGGAACAATTTAATTCCAATAAATTCGACACAATTTTTCAGAAAGATCAGTCAACCAGTTCCATCCCAATTTCATTTAGGAGATACCTACCGGTAAAATACAATCCCATCAAAGATGCTCGATCGAACAGCGGAACAAGGGCCGGCGATTTTTTATTTATACGCGGCCATATAAAGGTAGTAAATCGATTCGATTCGTCCTAAAGAATTTTATAGGAACATACTCTTCATCTGAAAGTTGTATATCTGTATCGGTGTTGCATCGGCGTTTCCGGACCGGCGAATTCGCAGCGTCTCGATTTCGCACGCGCGCGAAACTGCGTCGGTTTTACGAGTCGCGCGCGAACAGCTCGGGCCCGGGTCTCGCAGAAAATACCGGCGATTTCTCACGCTTCTTCCCGCGAACTAATGACACGAGCGCTCCGGGCAATTATCTGTCGTGCACGGTACGTGACAGCGGTGTATACCTGCGAAAACGCGTAAAAATCAGCAGCGTGATACGACTGACACGAGCGGTTACGCTCTCGCGTTCTTCCTCTCGGCTTCGTTCCTTTGTGCTCTCGCCGGCCATTGTACCGCGCCTTCGGAGAAATAACCAATCAACATACCAGGCGCGCAAACAATTTTACATACTGTTAGACCCCTGCTTTCATAATCTCCATGGGATCCGAAATTTTTCTCACCGTGCGCGATACACTATCGATTTTCCCCGAAGAAGCTGCGCTATCTACAGAATACTCTTTAAACATTCTGTGTTTATTTAATGCTTGTCACCGGTCGTTGATGTTGCTCCGAGTTATCTCCTCGTGGTCTCTCGTGCTCGTCGGATTCTCGCATTCATAAAAATCGGTCGGACTTGTTTAACGGAGCAGCGTACAAAACGTGTCATCGTAAAAATTAATTATTGAAATACACTATTCTCGACGCTGGATAATTGAGAAAAATTACAAGACAGATCTTAAACGACGTGCTTTTCGCAAATCAGAATTTACACGGTTAAAATTTCACCTACATATTGCACAGTTGCTGTCTCGACAGGCGGAAAAGAAACAGTGTCGAGAGATCACCTAGTTGCGACAGCTAAATTATCTTCTCCCCCGACATAAACTTCTTCTTGTGGCAGCGATGTTCGACGCAGAGAGAGAGAGGCCAAACTCGAAAAGTTTTCGAGAGGGGGTTCGTGTTTTCCACGGCGAAATATCGCAGAAACAACGCGGAAAGAAATGTTATTCGTGGCCGGGGCGCGAGATCGACGATGATGGTTACGACTCGATTTAAAAGGGCGTAACAGGACACGACGAAGACCGGTCGCGAACTTGTTATATACGAGCTGCAAGACTATGGTCCTCCAGGGAGCGACGATCCGGCCGAAAAAAGACGTCGTAAAATTCCACGCGGGAAATTCCTGCGCATTTCTCGACGATTGCTGAACTCGACGCTGTTTCATTTATTTAACAATGAAAAGTGTCGAGAGCGGTCGCAAACCGATTTTCTCAGAGAAAAATCGATCTCGAGCAAAGAGAAGATCCGTTTCCGCCGGAATCTGCTAGAAACGTGTTCACGATCCATCGCAGGAATGCTCGATCATCTCTCGGCCGGTTGCACGGCGTTTACCAACGAACTGTTAATTCATAGAAGCTCATCGGATCGATCGATATCAGCAGGTCTCGACTTTCAGGCGTGACCGATCCGCGGAAACCTCTGCGGATCGGTATCGACAAACAGCTCCGCTCAGGATGATCCTCGCTCGAAGTTGTTCGTTCGTTCGCTCGGTTGCGCGTCCGACATTCCTTCGACTAATTAGAAAGTGAAACCATCGGGACCGGCCGTAATCTCTACGAGCACGCGATGCAAATACTTTCTATCCTGAAAAAAACCAATGCACTCCGTGGGGAATCGTTAACCCCCGGACCCTCGAGGAAAAACGAACGGCCCCGAGACCCGCAGGAGGCTAACGGAAATCTTCTGCAACCGTTTTCGCCCATCCTGTGCCCGTGAATTGCACACACGAGATGGGTACACGCGTATTATCCCTGTCCTGAGATTGTTTGAACAACCGAAGACACGCAACGATCGTTTCGTTTGCATTGCGATTTAATAGTACTCCGTGGAATGTGTGCGATCGCAAATAGTACATTCTGAAGGATCGGGACGCGTGGTGCAAACCTATAGACTTGTTGCATATTTTCAATGCGCGTTGGCTGGACGTTGGTAGATGTTGTTAACACCTCGAGTGGAATATTTGTATCATCTCTGTTGTACGATAGAGCTTGGTGCTCTTGCACTAATCACTTCAATTTATTTTACGGTTTCAGTAATTAGAAATTTTTTTCCTATATTTTCCTGAAAAAGGAGAAAGTTTATATCTACTGTACATGTGTGCTTAGATATTCTCCAATGGCTATACATTAACAAAACCGGAGTAGAATTTGATTTCGGTTTAAAGAAAATTAGTAACATGTTTGTTAGACTCTGTTCAGTGTCTTCGTCACGATATTGTAGGGGAAGGAGTTGAAATGGATTCAGTATCCGCAATGAAAAGCGAGTAGAAATCAGGATTCCTCGGAGGCCGTCTGGGCCAATCGTCGAACCGGGACTCCCCGGTTAATTGCACGTGGACGAGGCTCGGCACCCGACGGAACGTTTTCGAATTCAGTGACCGTGCTCTCGGATTGGTCGTTCCCGAATTCCTGTGGTTCGCGTGATCGCTATGTGCACGTGTTCCGAAAGAATCGCGCGTAATGCCTGGGCTTCGTCGTCGGATCGTGCTCCCGGAGAGAGATGCTCGGTGTCGCATGGTGCAAACCGTGACAACGAGCACGCCTTAACCATTTAATTGTCTTAACCGTTGCACCAGGGAGGCTCCTTCGCACGTAACAGATCGCGCCTCGTCGAGTTCTCGTCACGTCGAACTACATATAGTTTGGATCGCATGGTCGTTCGGCTGTCGATCGGCTTCTCTCTCTCGCTCTCGCGTTCGTTGTCGTCCTCAAGCGCGAACAACCATACAGGCTACCGGGAATCGCGGCGCGAAAGAATGCCCATAAGGGAGGAGCTTCCTCGAAGTTTATGGTTGCGTTTCCAAGCAAGGACGTCACGTTTTTACGCGAACGGTTTGACGCCCTCCGGTATTTACGAGCGTTTCGGAGCGAGGCTTCAGTATGCGCGCCGCGGAATTCATCCGATCGAGTTCGATTTGCTGTTCACCGCACTGATCATGATCTTAACCGAATCCTCTATCCGAATCCACAAAAATCTCTTGAATCCATCGACATATCTCTTTGCAAGATACATGCAAGATATAATCAGACTGCGGATCTTCATGCATTTATAGAAATCGTTGGGAAATTTTCGAAATTCTCAGTATTCTCTCCTGAATAAATGAGGTAAAAGGATTTAAGAATTCATTTCTCCTCTACCTTAAACTTTTTCAACCATATTTATCATATTGTTAACTCCGCCTCCAGAACACTTGGTTTCATACTTCGTTTTTCCATTGATTTTCCACTGATTAATTATATGATAATACATATCGATTGTACCAGTATTATTATTTTTTTTTATTTGTTTTTGTGCGCATGGCCCTTCTTTCTTATTAGATAAATAGTCTTGTATCTTTTTTCTTTTCTTTGTAAAATACTTATGTAAAAATGGTTTCTGCCTGTCTATAATAAATAATAATAATAATATATTCAGGATGTCATTATATGATTTTTCCTCTATTAAAATCAGTCACGGTAGAAATAACATCCAATTTCGTTTCTATTTCTTACAATCCATGCAGGCGATTTTTATTTTGCATAAACTATAAATAAATGAATAAATGGAAAATCTCTGACTACGCGTTTTCGCGGTAAAAGTCCATGTGACGTGTAAAAGCTTGTTGCGAAAAGAATGGCGAATGAATGGTGGTCTAAACAGGGAGAAAGAGAGGGGAGAAGAAGTGGTAAAAAAACGGTATCGACTGACGAACGACGAGGGTAAATAGTCGAAGCTCCGGTGTCCTCCTGTTGTTCCCGGAAGCTTATCTGGCCGACGGCGATTGGCCGACGCGTGGACGTGCGTAACGTGCGAAACGAGTTTACACCTTTGCACGGTGCGGGTTCTTCCCCGGGCTGGGGCCGGGGATTCCAGGTAATCGGTCGGCCGCGAACCGTGCGCATTCGCGAGAGAGCAAATCGCAAACTCCGGTCGCGGTTGGACTGGCTTCGCCTCGCCTGACTCTCGCGCCTTTTCCCGCTGGCCGGGACCGGTCGCCTGGTCTAGAACTTTGTTTATTTATTTATTTACACCGAGAGAAAGTCTTTGTTTACGAGCAAGTCCACTCGTAAATATTTCCGGAACCACCGTAGAACTTCACCGAAGACAAAACAAAGACGTATGGTCTCACGCTCCACGCCGGTTCAGGGTGATCTAGGGGATTTCAAGAGTCGCTAGATGTTCTACGTTTTAAATGGAATGCACTTTTCCCGATGATATCCTACAATGTTTTATGTATGGGTTAGCTGGTTGGGTTTGATGCGAATGCAGTGCAGATGCTGCGTTTGTTTTACGACCTATGTGTTTTATGGTTTTTTTCCCGATGATCCTTCAAGCTGATCTACAGGTTTCTTCAGATTTACCGGACGTTCGTTTATGCTCTATACGCAATGCATTTCCATGTAGGAATTAGTGAATTACTCTCCTAAATTGAAAAATTTAATCTGATGGAAAAATAAGCGCTTTTGCTTTGTTCTTGGGAATTTAGAATGTGTGGTGAAACAGAAGGAAATCATAAATGTTACGAACTGACTAAGTATACATGTAACTGTGAGCCAGATGGAGTCATGCATTTCGATGACCAGAAATATTCGCCATTTTATTGGCAATGTCAATCGGTCAGCAGTTAAAGTGAGATCGAAATCATCATATCCCTCTTGCAAACCATAACCCACACTCGCTTACAGATTTAATCAAACAGCTGATCGCAAAGAGGCCGCAAATTGCACGTATTCAACCGTTCCCGCTTGACCTAAATTTAGCGTAGCGTGGCTGGAATTCGCAGTACGAATTCGCGAAACGATCACGAGCCGGTGATTAAGTCTCGCCCACGATCACCGTGAAAATTTCGTCGGAAATACGTCAGGGTCGCGGTCGAGCCACGGAAAATCGTTTCGAAAAATCAAAGCCCGGACCCCGGCTGTACGTCACCGCGGAAAAAGGTTTCGGCGATCAGTTTGCTCGGACAATATTTACAATGACGGCGGGGCTCGATCTCGTAGATACCAGGGCTTTTTTCCCGAATTTCGAGGCCGGGCCTGGTTTTCGGACTCTGTTTTCGAGCGGTGTGTGTGTATACATACGTATGTGTGTCGGTGAGTGTGTCTCTTTTTCCCGCGCTCTCGGAAGGCACTCTGACATTTCACGTTCCCGCTGATACGTTCTTGCGCAAACAGCCGCTGGGCACCGTACCAAGTCGCATGACTAAAGCGGCCGACAAGAGTCAATGGATCGGCCAAAAATATAGATCGCTCCAGACGGCGGCAGTCGGGCCTTTAATAGGAGAACGCGGCCGACGCGATCCAAATGAACCGCGCGCGGAACTCGTGATCTGATGCTTCCGCAAACTGGCATTCTCCGCAATAATATTGCATAATGCTCCGTGCTAGAAAAATCGTCGCTCGTACATTCAAAAATAAAATGTATACACTTATTTTCAGCTTCTTCGACTCGGGTCACATGGAAGTCACGACAATAATCTTAGCCGTCAACGCCTTTAACCGAAAACGAATTTGATCGACAACGAATTTGACCGACGACGATTTTAGATTCGTTTTCGGTCAAAATCGTTATCGGCCAAAGTAATTGTCAGTCAAATCTGGAGACGGTGGAAACCGTGTTGGGAAATTTGTGTCGGTGATTTTCCATGGGACCCCTTAAACCCATAGCACCAATTACATTATCAATAGACGATGCAATTAAAAATTGTTGAAACACCTTCAAACTTGGGGTAACGTTGAACACTCTCCTCACTTTCAGCAAATCCATCATTGCTATTTTAAAAAGTTTCAGTGCATTCTTGGAACGTCATACAGCAGACTGAATGTCCTATTAAAGCGAACAATTCCAACGAACTTAGTCATCGTTTGCGCAACCGTCGAAACGGTCAGCTTCCGCAAAGGTTACCGCCGGCGCCACAATTTGCACGTGATTCTCTATTTCAGCGGTATTAAAATCAGTTCCAGCGACTCGAAATGGTACCCGGAATCCGTTCTATCCGCGAACCGTGTAAACGCGATTGCGCAACGTTCCTCGGAAGCTGATTCCTCGATGACTGTTGCTTCAGACTTATTTTCTACGCGGCGTTATTCATCCCGTTGCGTTGGTGGGCGTCGCGCCGTTGAAACGCGACAAATGAACCGTTCGCGCAACGGCGACGTCCTGACCGAACATCGTCATCGAACATCATCGTTCAACATAATCGACTATAATATGCCGATTCGCGCACGCACGTGTTCGCATTTCCCGCGACGCGACGTTACTGCATCTCGACTCGTTCTTGACCTACACGAAACCAGGACGCGAAATTGCACGACTGTTACTTCTGTCGATGCAACCGATGACTGTACAAGCTATTATTAAACCGTTCGGTTTTCCTCTAGAATCGCATACAATTTACAACCAGATCGTCTTTTCTTAGAATCCTCCAATCACCGGCCTTTGCGAGGCTGCCACACCGAGCATGAAAATCCTTAGACGTCTTTGAACTGCGACAGAGTAAGTCCCTCTCTCGCGTGTTTGATAGAAATCTGATGTCTAATGATTATTGAACGTTTGGAATTGGTGTTGCCATTGATGTTTACAGAATAACAATTATTGCGCCATGGATAACCACATATGGCAACGTTACAGGGTATAGCCTCCAACCGGATTTCACGATCAAAATACGAGTAACTGATGCAATCAGTCGAAACCAGCATGCATCAACAACATTACATCAGTATCGTTTTGTACTGGCATCTAAATCGTACTTTTAGAACAGCGGGGTCGAGCAACTTTATTTATTGACCGACCGGTGTATTTATATTCGTATCTTCACGCATGACTAGCTACGTATGTATATTCATGTGCGTTAAATGTTGATATCGTTTACACTTAAAAGCACTGAATAACCTGCGTGAATTAAGAATAATTGAGATGTACTAGTAATAGCTTCAATATTGCACATCATTGAGAAATACCACAGCTATTTCTGTCCGTTGGATCGATCAGATTAAGAGATGTTTATGTGTGCAGTGTGCATACTGCAAGTCAAATAGACGGCTGTGTTTACTGTTTTCTTTCGCGATACTTTTCAAGCCAAACAAATTCGCTTTTACATTATGTTTGCGCTTGGGTTTCCGGTTTCTAGTGAATGGTAACTGGCAGATCCAATTACATCAATCCCAGTATACGTACGTCACTGTGTTTCTAATTTCTCTTCGCCGATTTCTCTCGATTCAGCCAGCCTCCAAAACAATTTCATTGCAATTTCGCTCGGTCGTCTCCGATCGATGCCGGATTAAAATCATAGACCATATTCGACGCGTGGGATTGCAAACACGCGGACATTAGTGTCGTCCGCAATTTTCCCAGAATTCCTCTAGGCATCGGATGACCTTTGCCGGCGATTAGAGTACGTATACCCAGTAAATTCCCGGCGCTATAAACACCGGATCCAAATTCTGCCTAGCCGCCCCACCGTTCTCCATCGAAAGCTGCGAATTTCAGCGTCGACGCGAGCATATTTCGTCGAAGCCAGCACGTTTCTGCGTGGGTGTCTCTCTTCGTGGAACCCGCGTGTGCTTCCGCAGCGGACCAATTCGCTACCCCTTCCCTCGCCGTCAAACTGCACACTTCCGTACTAAAGAGACCTCCCCAGCGACAAACTGAACATTTCCGCATTGAACTACATACTTCCCAACCGACCGGGCCGGAAGGCTTCCCCGTTCGGATCGGCCTGGACAGGAACGAATTTGACGCGCAGAAACAGTTCCGAGCGTCGTATTACCTTCTCGAACACTGAACCCTCTGTCCATCGACACCTGTTATACGAATAAACGCGTCTCTACTTGTTGTGCTAGGCCTTCCGACATCGTACGCCGACTGTCGCATTCCATTCCCTGTCTCGAATACCGCGCGACAGACTCGGTCTACACGCAGACTAATTTCTTGCTCAAACTAGAGTTCAAATTCAGTGCCGGATTAAGCCTCGTAGAAGGAGTAGCAAATGCTATGGACCCCACTCTTGCAGCAGAAAATTGACTTAAAATTTGGTCGATACCGTTCCCAGATATTTTTGCTAAGAAAAGGTCATTCATCGTGTTTTATTATATTATCGTGCAAAACCTAGGGCCCCTTTGGTAATATTTGTTACGGGCCTTACGCTTGCAACAGAAAATTGACGTAAAATTTGGTCAATACCGTTCCCAGATATTTTTGCTATGAAAAGGTCATTCATCGTGTTTTATTATATTATCGTGCAAAACCTAGGGCCCCTTTGTAATATTTGCTACGGGCCTTCGCTTGCAACAGAAAATTGACTTAAAATTTGGTCAATACGTTCCCAGATATTTTTGCTAATAAAAAGGTTATTCATCGTGTTTTATTATATTATCATGCAAAACCTAGGGCCCGCTGGTAGCATTTTCTATGGGCCCCACACTGGCTCAATCCGGCACTGAGTTGAATGTCTAGATTCTAAAAGATGGGCTCATAGGAACACACGGAAACATTATTGTAGCAATTAACGAAGCAGCTGGTATATAATATACATACGAATTAATAAATTTTCTTCAGTTGCTACAACAAGCAAATTCTCAGTATTTAATTTGTTAGTCAAATAACTTTTGACTTGCTGGAATTGTCGGTTCGAGGAAGATTCTCGATTTGCTCGTAAGAAAACACCGAATTTACCGAGTACAAACGATCCGTTCATTAGCGACTGTCCGCCATGTTGATAAGGGGTTATAAAATATAGTGGGTCCCTCGAGGCCAGCCAAGAGTATCCGGTGTACCCGTTGGACCCAGGAAATCGGTGGAGATACGGTCCGAAAGATTTCGACGGTACGTCGATCCGTTCGAGAAATATTTGCTGGATAAACGTTCGGTTGTTTGATCGATGCCAGTGGCGTAAGCGACGACTACGGGGAATGTTGAATGTTGACATCCACGGTTTATTGATGAGCTCTGTTTCGGTGGATACTACAGCGGTTTGATCTTGTCCGTCCAGCACTTGCGCCCGGTGGAAACTGCGGTGGCCTCACCGTCCGACCGAAGCTCTGGCTTTCATCGATCAACTAATATCATTCTGTCCCGAAACCGATTAAGCTAAATGTCATTGTGTGCCGCCGATTTCCTATTAATTATACAATGACTCCCACTAATGTTCCAGACATTCTTAAAAATGATGCGTTCCTCAGGACGAAAATTCACCCATTCAATATTTTTGCAAACTGTAAAATTATTCATTCTTTCATGTCTACCTCGTGAGATGTATTTCTTTAAAATGTGAAGCTATAAATGAAACATAACGTGTTGATTTAACGTGTAAAATAAAAATGGGTGAATTATTATCTTAGTTTCTTTTATGCAGCTATTTTGAGGAGCGTATGAAGAAAAATTAAGTATGAAAAAATATTTTTGAGAAAAGTTGTAAGTTGTCCGAATTGCAGAAAAAATAATAAAAATTATGTATACTGCAGTATAGATCGAGAAATTGGCGATAAATGTGAATCAAGAGGGAGACAGGATGAAAAGAAAAGACAAGCGCCAGTGCTTGTCTACCCGCCTAAGCACACAAGAAGAACGTAGCACAGGCACACGATGACGGCCGCTTCCGACTATTACCTGGCGGCGTTATCGCGGCCGGCGATATTGGTCTTCCGCTGGAAATAAAAACGTTGATCCCACGGCCGTCACCAGGCACGGCGCGACGGCGTTTCCATGAATGAAACGCGACGAGCCACAGAGTTTACACGATCGCGGACCTTTTATCAGCCGTAACGAACTCCGTTGAACGGCGACGACAACGACGCCACGACTCCGGGACTGATAACACCGATGCCCGTTATCGCGTCGCGCTTCGAAAGCCAGCTGGCTCGGGTTTTACAATTTCCGCTCTGGCGTTCGACGCACCGGGATACACGCTTACCCGCCCAGTTTTCGGGACTTCGCGAACAGAACGGAAGCGATGCGTAGGCCAAGAATCATCCGAGAATCATTGTCTTTCCAACAGTATCCCAGAATCACTTGAAAAAATTCAAGTACAGTATATTATCCATATAAGTTCACAGCACGAGTCTGTCGAGAGACGTTTATGCGCCAGGGTCAGTATTCTTTGACTTTTGCCGAACGTAGTAAATTTTCAACTTCTTTATTTTTCATTATTTTTTTATGGGACTTCGATGACCGTATTTATGGAATTTTTCTAATTAAAATCATACCTAATGTTATATAATTCCGATGATATTTACTTGTGTAATATACAATTAAAGTTTCGGGCGCGAAGAAAGATAGCGTATGTCCTATCCTTCCTTGCGCCTAAAACTTTAATAGTCTATTACACAAGTAAATATCATCAGAACTATATAATATTCGGTATGGTTTTTTGTTAGAAAAATGTCACAGATATGGTCATCGAAGTCCCATAAAAAAATAATGGAAAATAGAGAAGCCGCATGGTGTCGTATTTCTTGGCGACCGAGGCCTCTCGAACTTCACGGTCCTTCACCCCGCAGCGGTGGGGATAGATCTGGAACATTTACAGGTCAGACTTTTGTGACATTTATGGATAAAATACTGTACATTCTTGAAACCTCATTTGATCAGCATACCAAGTTTGGAATCAATACCCGGTACTTTTTTAAAAAATAATTCTCAAAGATTGTTTGCTAGCCAGTTCTCTTTAGCGAGTTAAATTGTGGTTCAGCCGAAATCTCTACCGGAAGTGATCGACAGGAAGGACGTTCCCATGATCGATAGCGTCCGTCAAGAAGCACACAGACTCGCCTCGGTGACGAGGGCGCGAGTCCGAAGGCTTGGGAAATGTTTTCTCGGCGTCCGGAAGTGGTCCGCGCGACGTAAACAATGAATAACGCCTCGCGTGACTCATGCGATGATTTCTCGATGATTTAATCGCGACGCTGGATAACCGGGGCGTGCTCGGTGCGTGTCACTCGTGTGGGAGGAAACGTTTTCTCGCGAGCTTCCGTCATCGTCGTTTCTCGCTAATTCGAGAATGGTTTCCCCGATAGACGATCTCGGCGTGTTCCATTATGTTGCGAATGATTTGCAAACTGAACTTGATTCGTGCAACTAGCTTGTGCACGGATAAACGTGTTTCGCTTCTTGGAACATCCAAACGTCAAGCAACCAACTTTCGTTCTCGCTAGTTAACACGTTCGCTAGCTTGCTAAATGAATCTGTACATTTGACAATGTTGAACACGAAGAGGAACCGGTTTCCAGCGGTTCTAGGAGTTTTTATTTGGAACGAGGTAGCATTTCGAATTAGCGCAGCATAGTTTTTCTGAGAATGCAGGTGAAGTCGAGTGTTTCGAGCGTTTAGAAAAGGATGCAACTGCCTCTCGGCGCGAGACGGCACGCTTTTCACCGAGACAAACCGTGTTTGAGGACCCGCCGCCGGCTGTCAATATTAGCAACTTTAACGTGGCCGCTCGTTAAGTACAAAGTAGAAGCGTTTCTTTTCTTGGCTAGCTGTAAAATTCCCCGGATATTCGTTCCACTTTCATACTAGTGTTGCCGATCGCCGGCGCGGCGAGTCGTTCGTCTATCTTGTCGCACAGAAGCAGTCGAACATTTCTCGAGTCCTTGTTTTCATCTTTCTTTGCTATATTTACTTGACACACTTCAGACGCAAATAATACTTTGCAACAGTTACGCGGATCGATCTATCACGGGTCTGGTCCGTGGCGCTGAAGATTTCTCGGTACTTTCACAAATTTATCTTTGTGGAACGAGTCACCGCGGCGGCGTACACTTTTTCGAAATCGTAGAACCTCGACGGAACTCGGCGACTGTCTTCTTTGTGGTACGATGCTATAAATCCCATGGCTATCGAAAGAAATATCGCGTGCTACCCAGATTCTTGGTACACATTGTTTGAAGTCGACGGAATCGACACATTTATGACAGCGACGACTGCAGTCGCGTTGATGCTGTTTAAAAGATATGAAATTCTCTGGGGAACCTCGAAAATACTGGGTTACTCGTGACAGTTAAATTTCTGAATGATTCGTGAGAGATATCAATATCCAGGCCGATCTCTCGATGACAAAGTTGAATTGATAAATTGGTTGCACAAAGTTTTTTCTTCGGAGAAACCCTTATTATACGTTGACGAAGCATATCGGTTTCACTGCGGTACACCCAACAGAATATACCACAGTAATAGCTGCTTCGTGGATGCACGGCTTCAGCGTAATGGATACCTCGTATGTAAGACACAAAGGAAATTACAGATAACGTATTGCCTCTCCAATGTGTTGACTAAAGACTAAACCGTTCTTGCAACTAGAAGGTCGGCGGAGATACTGGAAGTGGTCCATTGAGGAGGAAATTGATTTTCGCGTTTAAATTATTTAAATAGTAGGTAGGATCCAAGAAAAAATGGAAAGATGCTGTTGGATATTACATTCCGACAGCCGAATAGCAAAAATGAATTTGGTCAAAAAATGAGAATCACTGTAAACAGTTGATACACAAGAGGTCAATGAACTGACAGGCCTACTCGATTTTATAAGTGAACAACGTGTGGTTCTATTTTGTGTTTTACCACGTTTTTATTATCTCGCTTCCTTGTTTGTTTGTTTGTCTGTCTGTTCATCTGTTTGTTTGTCTGTCTGTTTATCTGTCTGTTTGTCTGTCTCCTCACTTCGAGTCTAGTCGTTAATCTAATTCGACGGCCATCTTTGCTCGCGTTTCAAATGCGTTTAAATTAATTGGCTGTAGTTCCATTTATTTCTTAACCCATTCCAATAGATGCTGTTCCAAAAATTGGGGAAAAAATCATCCTGTTTACGATAATACGCAGATGTTTCCTTATTAGCGTATGAAAGAGCATCGTCACCCCAGAGCGATCAAAGAGCCGATCTAACCACTTAGTCACGGACGTCCGATAAACCCTGATTCGAGCAATCTCATCGCCGATACGAAATGTCACCGGAGCAGCATCGTCGATGCAACCGATCCGCGGCTGAAATCGTGTAGTCCGTTTCATCAGATTCTGTTTAGCAAGAGAGCGGCGCGGGGCATGATGATCGCGGCCGCTCTCCATCATTCTGTTACGGCGGAGCGGTCAAAGTGACAGTAACACGTGGACGATGAGGCGATAAAACAAACTCTCGGCTAGAATCCGCGGGGCAGAACCCGCTTGTTAGCGTCGCGAGCGCGCGTTGCTCCTCGTCGCGAGGAAAACCGGGACGCTGAAAGCGAGCTTTGTCGATTGCCGGCTCACAAGCACCAGCAACGACGCGCACACCAGCATACCGTTGCAGACAATCGGTTGTAACACGCGCGCACGTGAAAAGAAAAGCCGCGAGTATGCCGCGCGCGTTCTATTTATATAACGCGCGTACACGCCGATCTACATAAATAGCCGGTCGTTATTATGCAACCAACGACAAACGTAGAAGCACGAGCGGGAGAGTATAGCGTGCGAGTGCTGCGCGCGCTTGCTTGCTTGTGTAACCCCGCGAACGATCGCGCGAAAATGCGCAGATCCAGCCGTGCCGCCGCGGCGCGAGTCGACGCGATTCATCGTGATCCACGGCCACCGTGGATCCGCGGGAATGACGACCCAAAGTGATTTGTTACCGCCGCGCCGAGGAATGCCGCTTGAATTCAAGGGAGCCGGTTCTCTGAAAGCGGACGCCAGCGCCGCGGGGATCCTTGCTCGGGAATCCAATAAATGCGAGATCGTCTTATGCGAAATCAAATTTTGCCTTCCTCTATGTTCTATTTTTTCATCTAACAGCTCGTGGGTTCTCTTGATCTTCTAGAAAAAAAATCGCAATCGAGTAACGAGAATTTAATTGGAAGCTCTGCTTTTCCTTACTCCGCAGGACACCAATTAAAGATTCTTAAACCATCGTAATTAAAAACTCCAGTGAACGCGAGGCCAGTTTACGATTGAAGTTTCTGTTGCTGTCGAAGGATCCATTAATACGATCCTCAGCCATGGACCATAGACTTCCAAAAAGTAATAAATAATCGCTGGTAGATGATGTGTTAACACGTACACCTTCCAATAAAACATGAAATACATGAACATATCAGCTCGCCACGTCTGGACCAGCAGGCTCTCCGTGTGGACCTTCATCCAACGATGGGAGAGGTCGTAGTTAATTAGCGGAGCCAGATCCGCGAGATGCAAGGCCGAACGATCATCTCGCTCTACGAGCATACATCTTCGACACAACGCGCGTCGCCTGTGCCATGCCGGATCATTAATCTTGCCGGTTGGTAGCGCTGTTAGATCGAGCAAACCTCGTACGCGCAAACCTTCCAGAAAATGTACGCTCGGGACCTTCAGGATGAACTCGGACATGCTGATCTAACAGAGACCGACTCTAACTCGGAAAATAAAACGTGAATCTCCACACCTTGGTTGCAGGGCGACGTCAATCATATCGATAAAAACGGTAATCAGTAAACTGCGGATTTTTTCATTTATATCACATCTGAAAAGGCTATTACCACGGAAAATAAGATTCTATTTTATTCCAGTTTCTTAAAATTTATCATCATCATTATTAAAACGACATGGGGGAGGGTGTCGTTTAGGGTGCGAGGCGTGGAGGTCAGGTTGCAGGGCGACGTCAATCATATCGATAAAAACGTTAATCAGTAGACTGCGGATTTTTTCATTTTTATCACATCTGAAAAGGCTATTACCACGAAAAATAAGATTCTATTTTATTCCAGTTTCTTAAAATTGATCTTCAAAAATTGAAAATCTAGTAATCAGGTGATTATTAAAACGACATGGGGGAGGGTGTCGTTTAGGGTACGAGGTCAGTGTGCAGGGTGGACGCGTGGATCAGGAGCAGGAGATCAGGAATTATTCACGACAATTTACAGCCGCAAGATGGCTTGATAAATCGTTGCAGTCCATCCAAGCTGCCCGATCGAATTTGTCGAACGACCGACTCCGTTAAGCGGCCCAAATTGATCGCACTATCGGTCAATCGATCCTCACCGGTTAACCGCGTAACACAAAATGCAGCCGGCGAGCTAGAGAACACCAGGACAAGACGCCTGACCGGAAGGAAAATTGTCATCCCCGGGCGCCAGAGTGCCACTCGACGATCGTGCTGGAGGGTCAAGCACGTATTCCCGATTCCTTCCTACGTCCCAACAACCCGGTAAAGGTGTACTCACACCTTTACACCGAGGAAATCCTTTCCTCCTAGATCCTTGGAATGTCCTTTGTGCGGACGTAAAGTCCTCGCAAGTCTACTGTAACTCGGAATTGTTAGGCTAATGCGACTGGTCTACTCCCTTTCGAACTTTTAACTAGACAGTCGCGATTCCTAATGTACTTTTCATTTTTGCTGACTGAAGTGCTGGAAATCTCCGTTGGAATTTATTTCATAATCTAGCTGACCCGACAGACGTTATCCTGTCCAAATTTCAATAAATTTGTTTGTGATCGTTTTAATTACACATATCCATCGTTCTTGACTTCAAAAATCCCATAGAAAAAAGCACTTTCATTTTTCCCGAATTTTCCATTTCTCCGGGCAACTTTTCCAATTTTTCTTTCCTTAAAAACCTTATTCGGTCTATTCCAAAGATTTTTTTTTTAAATTATCCAAATTGGTCCAGCCGTTGAACAACATTTAATTTTTATTTATATGGATAAAGAAGATTTGCGAAAGATTCAAAGTGACTATTTTACGTTGCTTTCAGAATAGACTACGTATATGCAAAGTAAAAATAGTCTGAATCGGAGATTGCAACGAGACGAAAAAATGTTTGAAAAATCCTGAATCACACTTTCCAAGCCACGTTCGGCCAGCGACAGTCAGCCGCGTGTCCAAGGTCTTGGCTGACAAAAAGATTTATCGTTTCCGTTCGAGCGGACGCGTCCACTCACCGCCAAATCGGCCGATTCGTTCGATTTGCCAGTAAAAGGTTGAACCACCGAATGTGCTCGCCGAACACCTTTCTCCGACCATTTCACCTGACCGGATTGATCAGACATCGCGGTTTTAATTGCCGCCGCGTCGCGAAGGCTTCTTTTCGTTATCAGATGTGCGAGCACAATTACGAGTGGAGAAAGAAAATTGCATATTACCGTTCGATCGAATTGGACGACATTAACGCGGAGGAAAATCGATTCGTCCCGTGGCATCGTTCGCGATTTAATGAAACTGACCTAACCTGCAGGATAAACGGTTTTCGGTTAGGCTAACGCCCGCACGTGCCAAATCGATTCGATTCGAACCTGTTCCCCTGCTGGCGAGTTCCCCTTCTCTTTCATTTAGCATCAAGTGAAAAATCGCGATGGTTCCTCGACGAACGCTGGTTTGGCTGAACATTCAGATCGTAAAGTAACGATCTGATATTTAAGGATGGGAACAAATTGAGCTTGATCAATCTTATTCGTAAAATCAACTCTTTGTGATTCCAACACGGTACAAACAATATGATTGAGATATAGAGAATTATAATACTCGTGAAACGAGCATTTTGTACTTCGTCCTCGAGGATTTTTGATTTCCCAGGAAGACAATAGTTGCTTCCGAACGTGGGAAAGCCGTTGTGTTCCGCATTGCGAGATATTTCTTCATGTTTTTTCATATATGCGCGAGGAATTACGTGGGCCACGTGTCGCGAATATTCTAATCGATGTCAGCGATGTCAGTCATCAATAATACAGGTGGCAGTTTCTTGCAAAAAGTTCAGTGTCGTTCACTGTGACGACCGCGCTAATAAAGGTGTCACGCGCGGAAAGTAACGCCAATAAAAAGTTGCAACACGATCGTGGACGTACGGTTTTTTTGCGCACAAGCGTGACGTAACGAGAATCCGCAAAACAAACGTTTAGCCCACTGAGTCACACGATTTTCCCAGCAGCACACGTACGTCGTCGATAATTCTAATCGGGAGCTTTTCCCCGTTTCTTACCTATAATAAAGTGTTCGCGTTGCGGAAAGTCCTGCGATCTGGCTCCGGGAATACCTCGAAGAACGTCGGTTTTGAACGTTTCCAGAATATCCTCGTAGACTTCGTATAGGTACAGTGTTTGCTGATTATTACAATGATTATAGTATTTCATCGCCTACCGAAGGAAAAACCAGAAGACCTTGCGATCAGATCGATGCATTTAAATATGCTGTCATACTATCCAGCCAATAACAGCTAGTGTTGACGTTTCTTACTCGAGCAAATGATTCAGTAACATGACATTAAAATACTCTGCTATGCAAAGTCCTGCAAATGTATACGATACACAGATCGCAGCCAGACTTGAAATAAACAAGCACGAGTATCCGAGTAAAACGACCCTCGAAACTCTTAAAAAAAACTTGGGAAAGTAAAAGCAACCGCATTTTGGTTATCTAGAAGCAAGGGGCCCGACGAATCCAGGAAAAACAGTCCGTCGCCGTCGAGTAAATAAGAAGCATAAATACAGTCGGCTGTGAGGAATTGACGGAAAGTGGTTCTATTTTGAAAACGTGATCTTTACCCTAAGATTTCTGATGGTTGGGGTTGTACGGATCCCGGAAGATGGAGAAGAAGTGGCAGAGGGGCCCGTTTCCGGGCCGAATAAAGCCGTCTACGGATCGGGGAATCCGGCGGACAGTTTTAGAAACGCTCGAAGAGCACGTGCGCGTAAATTTAGAGGGACGAGGCTGAGCCCCGCTTATTGACTGGCAGAGAAAAAGAGAGAAAGATGGTTGTTTACGAGGCCCGGGGCTTCCCCGAGCCGGTGTTTTCACGCGGGGGACGTTTTTACGCGGCTGGAATTTCGGGGACGGACTTCTTTCTTTCTCTTGCTGAGAGGTATCGCAGCGATCTTCCCGCGTTTCGCTCGTTCCCAGTCACGGCACGCGCCATCCTCCTGGTAAATATGAAACGCCGCCTATGGTTCCCATCATCGTCACTCATGCCTCGAACCCCGTAACACCCGGCGAAAATTACTACGAATCTTTTCAGCGAAGCTGCCGAAAATGCGAGCCATCTTGCCCGGAAGCCCCCATGAATCGCAATGATCCCGCGCGAATAGCCAGGCAACGTCTCGGCAATGGCCTTTTCGACAGCCATTCTTAACCCTTTGTAAACAATTTTGGTAAATATTGACAAAAGGGGACCCTGTCATCATGACCTTCGTCTTCACATATGTTGCGAAGGTCAACATTCCAAACAACTTCTCCGGTCGGTCTTGGTTTCGCAGACCCACGTCGAACTTGGAGCGAACAACACAAAGCAGAGCGTGCGCTGGGTCGACAAGTTTATAATTAAGAAACGTCAGACGAAGTGGCGCGGAAAACCCGATCCATATTAAAAAAAATCCAGGTAAACTCAGATGTCGCGTGTTTATGCAAACAGGATCCGCTCGGAGATATGTAAAACGTATGATACATGTGTATCGGAGGGGGGAGAAAAAAAGAATTGAATGGAAAAATATACGAGAGAGAACAAGAAGAAAAAGATCGGCGGGTGACCAAATGGTGCCGAAGACCTTCATCGAATTATACTCGAGGCTTTACAACCGGCTGTAATTTACGTCCGGCACACCGGATTGTTTGCGGAATACGTACGAGACCCGTATTCATTCATTCCTTTTAGCAATCCGCGCTTGTTTGCACAGATACGAGAGAGCATTATGTAACAATTCGCCGACGAAACTAGTCCAGCAAGGTGAATATGTTGAATAAACATCGCGAGGCATTCTGTTTGCACGAATGTAAAATATTCCACGGTCGAAGAGCATTCTGTGCATCCAGCAAATTTTTCGTGACTCTTTGAGCTTACATGACCGCTAATAAACAGTCGTAATTTTGGAATGAATAACATCGAATATCCCGCAAATCTCGTTCAGCTGCCAACAACTTAAAGCGATAGCGGCTACAAGTTTTAAAAAGATGTAGGACAGAGAATTTCTCCGTGGACACTTGCATTTCGATCGGCGATACGTTTAATCAAAAAATGTTGTAATTCTATTAACTCTTGTTTCAATCGTTCCACTCGAGGTCGAAGTGTCGTATCTCTTTAAAGAAGAAAAACCAAAGGGAAAAAGTCTTCTGTTTAGCATTTCGCCGTCGAACAGTGGTGCCCTGGGCTTCATAAAGAGATCTTTTTTTCCATAAACGTTGGAAGCGGCTCCGCAGTTCGGCGCCGCGTCTTCTCGAACGGGGCGCCCAGCTCCGAAAGCTTTGTCCGCCGGTTGTGATTCAAGCATCGAGATTGCCTTTCGCAAAACAAAGCTCCCCGGCGCGACGCGGTGACTCGGGGCTCGTTTATAGAAAAAACCATGTAACTTTGAAGGCTCGACGCCGCCGGATGCGATCGGACTTCAAAAGATCCGGTTCAAACGAGCCCCGTTTGAAGATACCTTCGAGCACGCTTCAGCTTTCCGCTGTGCAACGCGCGATTGATATTACGATCCCCGACGTTTATCTCTTGTTAATATTCGATGCGACTGCCTCGCACAGTGCACTGCCCGTCCTCGAACCTTAATCGTTTCGTTAAAAAGTGCTGGAGCTTGTTTAGGTGCCATTGTTCTCCTTTGGCGCTCCGGAAGCTGGTAATTTCGTTTAGGAAAAGGATAGACATAATTGACTTTTTCGACGATTACATGTGCCCATAATTGTAAAAGTGGGGCAAGAGAAAATTTAAGAAAAATAAATGCAGCAGCGAGATTCTGTAAATCTTTTATATGTGTTCCATTGTATTTGTATATGTGAATGTTCGATTGTATTTGTATGTTTGTATCGTGTGTGTATGCGTGAATCAATCGATGAATCGATGCAAACGTAACCAACGGCGTAAACAAACAACTAACGTGAAAAGAGACAAACGAAACGCATGTAAAATATTAGAGCGAGAAATGTATAAAAGGATGCGTTTACGCGGAAAAGACAATAACAAATCCAAAGTGTAGAGAGCACTCCAGCTGGTAGTAACTTTTAAGTAAACATCATGATAAAAATGCAGGTCACGTGACCTGACTAAAAAGAAAGAGACGACATTATATATTGTTATTCGCGGTTGTGTGCTTTCTTTCATTAAATACTAATAGTTTAAATATCTTTAATCTTACAATACAATATATCCGTTCACTTCACATCACATTATTTTGAAGTTTTACACTAAATGTAGGAATCACAAAGTTACGCGCAACACCGCGTAAACTGTGTCATTATAAGTAGCAGTACGGATACGATAAAAAATAATTTTAAGCGCAGTTTCGGTTGACCGTCTAATAGAGGACAATTACAGTTTCATAGTTTTATAACACACACGGCCGGCCTGCAAAATGTTTAAAGCGTCTTTATGAGGACATAACGACGCAGAAACGGTAATAACGCCACGGTGATATGCAAATTATACGTTTCACTGCGTTCCAACCGAGATTAAGATCCTCGAATTAATCTTTTGTCGAGTATCTCCTCGAGTGGCTCGTTGTACGGTAAATGTGCTGAAAAAATCTTGTTTCAACAAACGTGGGCGAGAAAGTAATTGGTAAATCGCTAACATTTCATTGATGGCGATGTTGTAGGTATAAGTAGGCTGTGATTTCTTCCGCGTTGGAGGTTCGGTTACTCAATCGGGCGGAAGTTTTGTATTAAAAATGGCATTCGTTCCTACATTGCACGAAACCAGTCCCAGTGAAACAAGATTTCTCCGAGGAATTCCAAGATAATTCGAAGGGTACAAATTCCATTCGTGGATCTTACATGGTAAACCGTGAACCGAGGTATTCCAATGTAATTTTTTAAAATATTGAAACAGTACAAATTCGATTCTCATCACCTTTCGAAGTTTCTCGACGTCTTGGCTTCTCGATGTATCTTGGAAATTGGAAGGAAAGTAACAGCCCCAGTTTCGAGCGAGCACTGGCTTATGTTGATTTGGTGGCGCATTCGGGGGCGGTTTTCAGGAAGATAGCGTGTAAAAGAAGCCGGAGGCGAGGCACGGGTATATCGGGTCGTTAGAAAAAGCTGAAATGCTAGATTATAAACCATCTGGCAGGTCTAGCGTTGATATCCTTCGATAAATCCCGGTCGCGACGTCAGATGGAAAGGCTCGTCCGCTCGATCGCGCTCGCGCGGAATTTACGATTCCATCGCGAAGCACGAAAGCAGCCGGCCGCTATTCAGCTCGAGCTGAGCGGAGCTGAGCAGAGCGGAGCAGAGCGCGACACAGTTTCGTCGACCTACTTTTCAGCCGTTCTGCAAGCTCGCGGATCATTCATGAAGGAAGAAAGAAGGGACGAAAATAGCGCGCCGCGGAACAACCCAGATAGATAAACAGCCGGAACACAATGGGATTAAGCGACCGGCTGGTTTCTTTCGAAATATTAATAAGCCGTGGGCGATGAATCTCGATGCAGTCTCTGCCGATACGGCGCGATTATCAACTCGATTGCAGACTAATTGAGGTCTGCTTACGGTGTTTCTTCAACGTCGACTATCTATTCTGTTTTTTTTTAATGTATAAAACATGATTGGTCCAATTGAAATATAGAAAAAGACTAGATAAGACTATATAAGATGTAGGTCTTGTATGTAAATAAGAAAAATGAATTTTTATTATAGCACTGATGAATGATAGGATTTAATTTATCAGATTAAGCACAGCTGCTTCGTGTCAGTCCCTATTAAATTCCACTAGTCACGATTCTATATTATGACTTATATAAACTGAAATGTACGCCACGTATACCCGAGTAACTTATTTACGTTTCGCTTGTTTGTGCCATTAGTTCCCAGCAAGAGAATCTATGTATAATGTTCGTGTAGAGCGTCTTTAGAAGGACGCAGCGCCATTTTGACTCACTCGCGACTGCTCCGTCCTCGCGTCCTTCAGCCGGAAGTCGAAAAGCATCGACTTCGAGGAGCCTTGCACACTGTCGAAGGTGTTACATAAAGTCTCGCCACTTTCGAAACGGAGCGAACGTGAACCGAGTATATATCAAGGAACATTGAATGTTGAACTTGAATCTGTTCCAGATACACACGGGCCTCTCTCTAGAGATGCTAATTGCATTTGTGTTTCTGCGGTTTCTGGTTTTCGGCTCCGTTGGTATCTGTGTTCATCGGAATTCCATTTTATTTTTCGAAACCATTTTCGAACCGTTCGATAGCTTGTTAAGAAAATGGAATCTACACCGAGTCGCAACCTTCGCCTTGACCCGGGGGATAGTCTGTTCTTAATTTTCCTCGTTCAGTCGCGTGCGAAAATTCTCAAGCCTGGCGCATTGCAGCATTGAATTCCAACTTTAAACAACTCGTTCCAGTCTTCGAATTTCTGTTTCGTTCGTTTCCTTCATTTTCGAGATAATTATTCGTGATTCGAAAATGCTACAATACACTGTATCAGACACTTTGATGATGTAGTACTTTTTGAAACTACTTCCCTAAGCTACAACCCCTCAAAAAATGTGTCCAGCATGGGGTGGCGAACTTCCTCGTCATAAAAGCTTGCCCCTTCGATGACGTGTATCAATAGTTCCCCCTCTCCCGAATGAAAGTACATAAGAAGCTGATTAACTGCGAACCGGGTCGCAATAAGTCGCGAACGACCGCCGCGCCGTTAATAAAGCACGCCGATAAATCGCTCGTTATTGAACGGGATGAACGATCGACTTTCGCAGACATTTCGCGGCTACTAAATATTATTCGATCGCGACACCGTTTTACGTGCGCGGGAGGATATCGCTATATATACCGAGCACGCGTGCTAAACTGAAAACGAGACCATTCCTCAAGAATGAGCCATGTCTGTACCAAGAGAATGTAAAACAGAAAATTAAATTTTCTAAAGAGAGAGAGTATCTCCATACTAGAATATTTCTTTAATACTGCCGGACAGAGGCTGATAAATAATAACAAAAATCCCGCTGGACCGGATCCCTTCGAATCTCTTATTTACGACGCTCTTGAACGCTATTTCCCGCGAATTCCTCTAATGTCCATCCACAGGGTTGCCTCGTACCCGACACTGAATCGAGAGCGAATAAATCCTGGCTGTCGTTCGCTCGGAGAGAGAGTGAGAGAGGGGTGGAGAAAAACATTGGTCTTCGCGCCGGAAATTTCCGGACGAATTTGCTTCCGGCGGCCGGAATCCGTCCCGCATACGTTACCAAGCGATAGCTCGATCTTTTCGACGAGTTACGCGCGATTTATAAGCTCTGATTCTCACTATACTTCCTGTCATGACAGCACGAACCGCAGATGGTCCTCGTTTTCGTAATTGATCTGTGGTTGACAATATATTTTCCTAAATCTATTAAAATCATTGGAGGAAGAAGGAATATTCGAATTGGCTTCTTGCAATACCCTATGAATCTATTAAAATCTATTAAATCTATTAAAATCATTGGAGAAAGAAGGAACATTCGAATTGGTTTCTTGTAATATCCTATGAATGAACTATACTTAATTGAACGTAAAAATGGCGGTCGCTGTTGCAGTAGGATGCGTAAAATAAAGTGGACTGCGGTGACAGGAAGTATAACTCGATTCTGATTTCGCGAGGACGAGGATGGCAGCCATTTTCTATGGAATCGAGGGCCTCCTCCGTCGATATTGGCTAATAATCTTTTATCGTCTCCGGTATGGGGCCGAGCAGCCCCGCTTTTTATCGTGTTGTTACAGAAGCCACGAACACCGCCCCCACTTTTTCGCCGATCCTACTTTTATTGCCGCGTGCCGCGGCTTCTCTCTCGTTTCGCGTCGCGGAAACTTTCATCTCGGAACGTTTCTCTCGGTTCTCGTCTTACCACTTTTCTTCGTAATCAGCGGCGCTTTTCCACGGTGCGATTTGCCAGCACCTGCGATCGCCAATACCGCACTTTCTCGGTGCTGTGGGTGTCTCGAACAATTTCATCGAAGTGACACCGCAAGACACAGAAAACCATGAATTATCATCTGATTCCTGACATTTTTTAACCCTCTGTGGACATCCTGAGTCGTTCATGTCCGACGTAATTCTTTCCAATATTTATTTTTCTTTTATTGTACATTGACTAGAACTTTAAGCAAGCTCGAAGTAATTTATTTAATGAAAGAAACCCCGAAGGATTGAGGCTCGTTCCAACCTCCTATCGTCTAACACACCCCGATCAAGACTGAAAAAAAATCCCCTGTGTTCAACAATGGCGCACACGCCCTAAACGCACGCAAATCTACCATCTCCATACATTAAAATTTACGAACTACATGCATTACGACCGAAATCAGGGGTTCGCAAATGGAGGTCTGAATTAAGAGGCAATCGGCGAGATTATAGTCAGCCTGGGAACGCAACTACGTGAATTTTTCGTATCGAGTGACCGGCTACACGTTGATATTCGCTCGATCAAACAAAGTAGACGTGTCGTACGCGTGTAACGTGATACGCTGAATGGGTTAATATAGTCGCGGGCCGTGTAGATCGGTTACCGATCGAGCCTAACTATAAGGGAAATTAGAAGAGTAGAATAGATATGAGAGCCTAGTCGTCGGGGCAGGCCCGCTCATAGATCAGGTCGGGCTATGAATTCAGGTATAGAGCTTTAATCGCGGCTCGATCATCGCGTTAGGCGTGGCTCAGGTTCTACGTTAAGTATAGGGGAGACAGAGGAGTCGGGGCTAGAATAGTCGCTAAAATTTATAACAAGCAGTCCCTCGGTGCTATAGTAATTCTATCAGGCGATTTATTTCAAAGAGAATCGTTCTTAGGATAGTCTCCGACGATTACCAAAGGCGGAGCGTTTTCGAGCGCGCGTTTACAGCGGCGAAGACGTTCGTAATAACTGGCCGGTTGCCAATTAAGCAAAACGAAAGTTAATTCGTGGCCACGAGGAAGGACGATCCATCGATCCAGCTCAACCTTCCCGCGCGCAACTGTCGATTTAATTGGCATTCGGGAATTATTTTAATAACGCGAGATCCTCGAGCTGCTGCGATGCCGGGCCGAGCGACTCGGATTCAATAGGATTTTTGCGGCCGCGGCCGGGAATAGAAAGCGGGTGTAATGGATCACAGCTCGGAACGCCGATTTCTTCGCTCAATATCGTATGCAACGATCGCGGGCCGACTTTACGTAAGCACGGGGACCCCTCTTACGCGGTAACTAACACCGATTCCGCTAATTAACCGGCTGCAGTTGTCATCGGCACCGCGCGATCCACAAGCAAGTCTGTTTCGGTGATAAAGTCCTCTCGTGATTAAGTCTATTTTATCATTATCGAATTGTACGTAAAATTATTGTTTTCATGTTTTACTATTTCTCATTACGACCCTTATTCCGTTGTTTGTGGAAGTACAAAAATATAGAGGGTTGCAACAATGCTGTCTGTACCAACCTTCACCCCTTAAATCTTGCTTCCAATATATAAATGAAATTTATCTTTATACATCAAAAACAAATTTCTCAACAATTTCTTTGCGGAAGTACAAAAATATAGAGGGTTGCAACAATGCTGTCTATACCAACCCTAGCCCCTTAAATCTTGCTTCCGATATATTCAACAGATATAATATATCAACAATTCCTCCATTTAAAAAAGAAACCTACGGTTTGCATAGAGATCCAGAGTCAACAGATGACACTGGGTATCCCATAGCAGTTCCTCAATGATCCCATAACGATAAATAAAAGAACCTCGGTGGAGATTCGTCCGTGAAGGTTGGATCCCAAGCGTCGAATCGAGCGTTCCAGTATATTATCCCTGGAATCCCCATAAAAATAATATCCATCCGTGTTCTATCGAAAGAAAGAGGCGCTGCGAGGTCCGAGAGGTCCGATCGACGGTGGGCCGTCTGTCCGGAGGCAAGAAAAGGCATCGAGGTGGTCGTCGGATGGCCGCCATTAATCGGAGTGGTCCGAGAGAGCGAAATAAGAAAGAGAGAGGAAGAATACCGATTCTTTTCTCGGGTCACACGGTTTTTCGATTCTCTATGCTCTATCTATGTCTTCATACGTGGGTCAGCGGGAACGGTCGGGTACCGTTACCGTTTTCAAGGGTACCGCGGAGCTCTGTGGTTCCTGCAGATACGAATCTCGACAGGAAAGGCTCCTCCGTGTGTCTATTAGCGGCGGTCCTAATAGCCTTTCTAATACCTCGAGATCGTCCGATGAAGAAAAAGGGGCATCAGCTCGGAATTAACAGAGAGGGCCCTCGGCCAATTTCTTTTTGACAATGGAACGCACACGCGCGCGCGCGCGTGGAACGAGAAAACAAAACTCGCGTTTGCGAGCTCTCGGCGCTCCGTTGCGAGCACTCCAGAGCTACGCGGGTTGTTTTAAAAGTCGAGCCAGTGGAATTCACTTTCGCTGCGTCGCGTCGGTTCGCACGCTCGCCGCCCTCTTTTTGTCAATCGTCGCTCGATCTCGATCCACGCGGCCCCCTCTTTCGGGGAAAGCCCGATCCAGACGATCGAGGGCCTCCTGGAAGCACGATCGAGTTTTTGACACGAGATCATAGCCTCTGCAGACACTGGCTACCTCTTCTTCATTATACTATCCTACTTGTGAAGGTTGTTTTTGCTCTGCTTCTAGAATTACGTGACTTTTCGAAGAAAAGAATACACAAAGAAAATTCAATTAAACAACGCAAAAATAGAATGCAACCTTCAATCGCTCTTAAAACGAGTCAAAATCAGATCTCTAACTTTAAACGAACAGCATAAACAGTTGGACGGTAAACTACCAAGTACTAAATCACCGTTCAACGAGGTTAAGCCACAGCCTCGAAGAAAAAGAACAGAATATAGATTAATGGATTCGTCGTATGGGTTTTTCGTTTTTTTTTCTGTCGACGAGCGTGGGCGACGGTTTACGAGGATCGAAACTCGACGGCCGGTCGTGTTCGATCGAGGAAATCCGTCGTTTCCGATCCACGGAGTCAATTACAGGCCAATGATGTCATAGCCATTATTAGTGGTGCAATTCCGCGGAATGTCGGTCACTAAGTTATGAAACTGCAAGAATCTATTCGCCGCGTGGTGGCGTCGGCGGTGGCGGCTGTATGTGGTACACTTTCTCCCGGCTGAGATAAATATCTCGCGTGTGTTTGTGAGACGCTGGTGTTCCCTTTAAAACACGCTACTATTTGCCAACTCTCGATCGCTCGAAATCGAAACCCGGCCAGAAATGATCGTGGACATCCGGCTCGCGAAAATCGACTTCGGTTCGATCGGTTTTGAAACGGCGACGATTAGAATTAAATTTATCCGAATACTTCTGATTTCGTTTTTCTCAGTTTTGTTTGTTCAATCTTGTTTTCTTCCCGTGTTTAACTGGGAAAGATTAATACTCCGATTTCGTTTTCCTCAATATTTGTTTGTTCAATCTTGTTTTTTTCCGGTGTTTAATTGGAAAAGATTAGCGTCGAGGACCCGGTGATAAAACACGGGAATTCGATCGACGCTATTCGTTTCAGAGAACTGACAAGGTTCCGCGATAAACTGTGATTGAAATGTTGTCGATTAGCTGGTTCCAGCTAGCTATAGCTATGCGAAACGACTTTTATGGGCGTGTCTGGTTTTCTGATTCTGAAATGTCATTAGGAAATTATGATGTATTCAATCAATTTGTATAAGCTTCATTCGAATCCTAGGATTTTTGACAATTTCTTCGAAACATACTGTTAGATGAATGATCTGGGTTAGGTAAGGGCAAAGCACAACGTCATTCAATCGGGGACCAGAAGACATTGTTTCCAATCGACTGGATACGATCGAAGATAAGAGACGGTGACAAGACGCGGATAGAGATATTTAGGGATAAGTCCTATCTAGCGCCTAGGCATAGAGCAATAGATCATAAGTGAAAGGAGAAAATAATGTATCGACGTCGCATACTCGTCGCACGATTGCTCTATCGATCTTTGTTCAGTTGATCCAGTTATCTAACGCTAGAAGTGCCGAGCACGTACTGCGACTGGTTTGTAACGTGGTATAAACGTATAATTTGATGAATTAATGAAAAATAAAATATAGAAAACTGTGAGGTGGCATTTCAACTGGCACCTCACGCGAAAAAAATATAGTTAAAGTTCGTCGGGAAACAGCATCGACGGAGATCGCGTTAGCATACATCGGAACACAGTGGAGCAGTCGATAAACGAATCAGCTAAAATATTCACGCGTTCGAGGCGAACGGGGCCGCGACGCAATACCGATGAGCTTCCCGTTCGCGATTCCAATGCTCTCCGCGCTCGTCCCCTGAAGAGGAGCACGACTTTCTGCCTTGCAGAAATATTTCCCCGGGGGGCTCGGCTTGAACGCAGTTTATAGAAGACCTCTTAAGAGGATTTACAACCTTCGGAAAATGTTTTAAGCGCCTAGGCCGTCCCGTCGAAACCGTATCGGTAGGCGCGAAACGGATACACGTTATTCCGCGAAACGAACGATCGAAGGATGACAAGAAATGTCGGAGCAACGAGCAGTCCCCCGTACCCCTCGACAAACACTAATAAAATTCACGGAGAAACGGCCGCGTTTGCGGAAATCCGCGGAGCCTTGCCGGAGCCGTTACCGCGAGTCCCGCAAGGCCGTTTTAACTCTGGAATTCGGGCCAGTCGTTTCTCTAGAAAGGAGCACGCCGTTCGCGACGCGGGCACAAGCAAAATAAAAGCCTCTCGCTGCCCCCTGTCTCCCCTTCTCGCTTCTTCTTCTTCGCTCTCTCTCTCTCTTTGCCCTCTCTCCCGTAGTCCCGTGATCGGTGTTTGTTTTCCAGCGGCGAATTTCGCGGCCGCTCGATCGACCGGATCGCGCGAATTCGAGCGGCTCGCGACTCGCGACGCGGAAACAGTTCACGTAACAAGGAAACCTTAGAGGCTACTCCAAGACAGGTCATTAATTGCTCAGGGATCAGAGAATTACAATTTAAAATCGCAGATCCGACACAAAATTTCAGCTAATCATATTTGTAAGTTTGAACCTAGTGAACGTCACATATTCAAAAGAGAGTGAATTGCAGAAGCAGTTCACGTAACAAGGAAACCTGAGAGGCTACTCCGAGACAGGTCATTCATTGCTCAGAGATCAGAGAATTACAATTTAAAATCGCAGATCAGACACAAAAATTCAGCTAATCATATTTTTAAGTTTGAACCCAGTGTACGTCACTATTCGAAAGAGAGTAAATTGCAGAAACAGTTCACGTAACAAGGAAACCTTAGAGGCTACTCCGAGACAGGTCATTAATTGCTCAGGGATCAGAGAATTACAATTTAAAATCGCAGATCAGACACAAAATTTCAGCTAATCATATTTGTAAGTTTGAACCTAGTGAACGTCACATATTCAAAAGAGAGTGAATGGCAGAGAACGTGTTAAAGAGTCGCGATCTGAAACAGCCTGTACAAATAGGTTTACCAGTACACACTGCGAATCCAGGGTAACAATAAAGAGTAGAAGGACTGACGAACTGATTCCGCCGCGAGGCTTCCAGGGAAACCGTTTCCGGATTCGTCGCCGACACGCGGAAGGCCCGTGAGATTAATTGCGCGTCGATCCGAGTCCGAATAACGCGAACGCGATGCTGCTGGTCTCCCAAGGGTGATTGAAAACGTGCGTGGCCTCTTAAACGCTCGCGAAGTTCCGGTTCTCCGGTTGATTCGACGCCCTGAGAAATGGAACGACTGGCGCGTATCGATCGGCAATCAAAATGAACGAAAGTTTCGCCGATGTTCTTATTGTCCCGCTAGGATTTTGTAAACCGTCTTATCGGATCCAATCCGGGAGAGCTAGGCCTTTATAAATGCATCAAATCCGCATTCTACCGACGAGTATCCCAAATGTGAAGTAGAAAAATATCCATTCGAAACAGAAATTGTGTGAACTTGATAAAAAACAAGTTCTCTTAATATTGTCCCGCTAGGATTTTGTAAACCGTTTTCTCGGATCCAATCCGGGAAAGCTAGCTCTTTATAAATGCGGCAAATCCGCAGTCTACCGACGAGTAGCCAAAACGTGAAGTAGAAAAATATTCATTCGAAACAGAAATTGTGTGAACTTGATATAAAACAAGTTCTCTTAAAATTCTTATGGTTTAGGGGTCGGTTCTCCAAGAAAGTATCAGCCGTCCCGAGGCACGCAGAACTATGCCTATAGATTATAATAATTCCCGTGGCAAGCTGTCCGAGGCGTATACGTGCGCGCAAAGGCCATTGTGCCACTCCAGGATTCCTATGTGAGTCACACACCGTGCCCCCGGACCCGGACTGTGTCCGAAGCAAAGCGCGTTGCGGTGCGGCACGCTCGCCTAATCGAGATCAGGCTGACTCAGACGGCCAGCTAGCCTTTCCGACCACCTAATAAAGTGGGTTTAGGCCGAGCCGGTGCTCGCCGGGGTCAGGGAATCCTTGTCAAGCCGACGGACGTAAAAGGCGCCGGTACCTGTCAAAACTGATCCTCTTCCTTGGCCAGGAGGATCCTCCATCTAGCGATCGAAGGAACGGAGATGGATCGGGACTCTAGATCTTTGGCTTGTCCATTAGGCGATTTATGAACTGGGACTGTGGACTGCGAAACATCTTGGGTCCAAGTTTTAAGGTTACCATTATTTAACAGCAGCATTCCTCGATCTTTTAGCATCGAGATTTAGTGTCGCGGCAGCTGGTTCGTGATGGTAGCATGGTTTATGACAGTTTCAGGGACCTGCTAAAAGGTGCTAAAACCTGAAACAATTCCAGAGACACTATTTTTATACTCCGAAAGTTCTAGAAGATCACATTAGAGTCTACATTGAAAGTCATTGGACTTACGTGAGGCTAAGAAAAATCCGAGAATCACGAGGAAAGACGGAGACTGGCATGAAAGTTGAATTTACAGGTCTCTGGTTGTGTAGAAGTTAAAGGAGAGGGGACATAAAATGTAAGAATGCTTAGAGCCTGCGGCCCTGCGTGGCGTTTCGCGTTCGGATGTTTCGTTGGAACGGGAGAATATGGGTCAATGTGACCGTAGGAAGGCCTAGACACCTGTTCCCCGCGATCGTTCGGTGGGACGCGTAGATCTCGATCTGTGGGAAACGCGGGCATTGTTCGAAGGATCCTCTGCGTGGGAGAAGCCGTGGAGAAATTGAGAGATCGTGTCAATGGCGGATGATATTTCGAGCCGTTTTCATAAATGATATCGTTCCGTGATCTGGGCTTACGTAGGCCTAGTAGAATCGAGGAACCAGCGAAAAGAATCTGGTCTTCATTTTGAAGAGATCTGTCTCGAATATTTCTGGACGTTTTCTGAATATTTTTGGACGTTTTCGTTCCACGATCGGCGAGATGGAATAATCTGATAACTTCAATGTAATAACCGACAGGCAACCTCCAAAGAATCTAGGAAGGGCACGCGACCGAGCTTCTCTTCCCACACTTTCCTCTATGCGCTTTTGGAGCCGACGCTATAGGTCACTGCATCGACGCGGCAGGTGTTCCGAGATCGAGACCAGTGCAACGTCGAAAATTTAATCGTTGCGACGAACTGCATATTAACGCCGGCCCATCCATCTGCGGCCGACACACGTGCGGTTCAAAACACTCCTGACTCAGGAGAGTCCATGAGCCGTGGATGAATCATGGATCTTCTTAACACGGTTTCCCGGGGAAACTTCTCGGAACGTGTGCGCCGCAGCCATTTCTATTTATGAACGCCGACATTATTGTAAATATTGATGATTGGTGGATCATGGCGGCAAATGGGAGACAGTTATTGGTCCAACCTCGCGAACGATCCTTCATGATTTTATGGCAACGATGCTGTATAAGATCCTCAAGTCCGCGAACTTTCGAGAATCATTCCTTGAAAGAGGGCCATTTAATTCATCGTTTTTAAATTTAAAAAGTGGGAGTACTCAGCCTCTAGAAACGATTTTCCTCGATCTACCCGACAAAAACAGATGAGAAGCTTATGACATTTAGAAGATAGCCTTTAATGACAGGTTCTTAAAAGCTGATCGATTAACGAAGTAGATGTTCGAATCCGGCAAAAAATGCCAGAAGACAGGCCGAACAGGATGAAGTTGCTTGCGAGGTTTTTCAGCCCTCGTAGGATCCATAAATCCGCGTCAAAGCTGCGCAGGCTCGTTGGAAAGATCGCGCGCGGCGTTAGGCAACCGATCCGCGATTTCTAATTCGTCCCTTTCTCGGCTGTTCCCGATCGGCCCAATTAGCGGGGCACGATTGGTGGCCACGGCGGTCGAGTCTCTTTTTCCCTAATCGAGCGACGCGGATGAGTCAGAACAGAACGGATACTTTGGCCTAACGAAGTTGACGGGGTCGATTACTCGTCCTCGTCGCGTGTGTTCGGGGTCACCAAAATCATCGATCGCAGCTGGTCGCCGCGCCGGCCAGGATCGCCATAAAAGGACACGAAACTGCCGAAACTCGTGTGACTCCTCCGACAACAACCATTGAAATATTCGTATGACGAGCGAAACCGCTTCTTTTGGCACCGATACTGGGAACAGCTTGTCGCTTGTCGGCGATCATGCTCTCTTCAACTTCGATTTCCGATTTCGATCCAAGGAATCGCACGATTCTCACGACACCATGTCGCAATACCATACTTAAAGAACCATTCCGTCCGAGGATACTCTTGTTTTAATTTCGCATTCGTAAACGGAGCTCTTCTCTACTAATAAACTGCTAGAAAGGAGTCTCGCTTCATAACCTGATTAGTTGACATCATCAACGCCTTTGTTACTTCGATAACCAATCAGTGTCGCATTCCTTCCGGGTGATTTCTTTGTATACGTAGATGACGCAATTTTAAAATATTATTGCTTTCCTTCGATCTGGCAAACAACGTTCAGACAAATACAAATAATCGTGGAGAGAACGAAAACGTTGTTGGACAGTGAAGAAACACTGTATCACCTCATCTTAATTGTGAAACAAGGTTTTCCTCGTGGCCACGTCAAATCAATGGGTTCGCCTCGTTAGCGGGGATCCAAAGGGCCAGAGATCAGGCTCGAACGACTCTAACATCGAAGGTCAAGCTGGTAACAGGTTTCCAGGCTTGCTCGAATGGAAGATTTGTCGAGATTGAACCGATTAACAGCCAGCAGAACTACCGTTATCGAATTTTCTGTTAATCGCGTTCAGCCGGCGCGGCGGTGGGCATAACTCGCGCCGATCACGCACTCGCGCGTTCATAATGCGTAACTCTTGCATAATAGGAGGTCCCGATGGCTCATGGTCGATCGAAACGATCGCGCGCCGCCCAGAAGCAGGATGCGTTTATGGCGGAAATCGATCGATCGGCTATCAGCCATCGGCGCGAGCGATCGACAACAATCGACCGTGCTCGATCGTTTCGCTCGTTTCGTTGCGGCCTCACGAAAATTGAGATCTCGATATGCCGTTCACGCCGGGCCCCGCACCGGCCACCAATTTCGAGGATAGCCTCGTTCATTCCCGAAATCGATCTGATTCCGGCCATTTCCTCTTCCTAACGATACAACGATTTCACGAACAGCACCTTGTTCCGTGATTCGCGTGAACCTGCGCTCTCGGCTCTCATCAAAGTGCCGAAATTGCGATTCGCCGACCCGAATTCCAGCAAGAACTCGAATTAATCGGTCAATAAATCAGTCGAACCTAAATAACAATCAATTCGATCGAGGATGGACTGTGGTTCTCACGTTTGCGCCGAATTGGCGTCAATCGCTTTTGAATACTCGTTCTCGTTCGTTCGAAATTGGAAGTACAGTAAAGATCCGAACACTTTCCGGGGTTCGAGGTCCTGATTCTTGTCTAAGCTTACTTCTTCCACTGCCTGTCAACGCTGTGCCGTGTCGCAGGGCGGCGACTATTGTTGTCGGCTCATGTACGAAATTGTAGGTTCTTAAGGTTATTTGAAACAATATTTTCCTTTGCAAAAATAGCGTCCGCGGCTTTGTTAAGGAGTTATTAACTAAAAAATAAGAACCAATCAGAGCGCGACCTAGACGCGTGTTGACACAGTCGGCCAATTGACAGTTAGCGCGCCGGGCCAACTGTTCCAGTAAGCGTCTAGGTCGCACTCTGATTGGTCTGTGTTTTTCGTTAATAACTCCTTAACAAAGCCGCGGGTGCCGCTTTTGCACAGGAAAATGTTACTTCAAATGATCTCGAGAACCTCCAATTTCCGGGTGTTGAAGGAATTTTGAGACACCCTGTAGTCGCAGCCATAAATCAGAAAAGCAAATCAGGTTGCGATTCTTGTCTGCTCGGTGAACAGCCTCATAGACAAGAATCAAGGGATTACTGTACCTACAAGACAGATTATATTAAATGTTCTGTAAACGAATGGCCATGAAAATTGTTAGGTCGCGGACAAGTTTGAATGATTTAGCCCTCCATGTAACCCTTTAAAAATTAAATAGCATTCTTTTAAACTAATTTTCACAAACGCTTTTTTCAATACTGTAAGAGGTATTTCTAAGCTAACGAACTTGGCCGTATTTTGTTCGATCTCATAACTTTTTACAGGATGTTTTTACAGGATGTTTTTGTTGGGATTATATTAAATGTTCTGTATCGTGGTCCGATACTTGGATGGTCCACGAATTGACTAGATTAGTTTGATCAGTACATTCGCACTTGAACATTCGACAAGCATGAAGCGTCCACGTGTTACGCATTTTTCCAGTGTTGACGGCGAACGTGAATGAAACGCGCGGCCGCCAGCGACTATGAAGACATTTGAATTAATAGAATATCGCGTTGCTCGTAATTTCCCGGAACATTACTCGCGGATACCGGTGCGCATCCACGCATACGCGTGTACGCCGCGGCGAGTATTTATCTCGTCACGTAGCCGTGTGGAGTAATCGCGAAGACCAGCACACGAGGATTATGCGAGCGAGCACGCTCGCGCGGATCGTAGACCAAGCCGAACGGAATTCCGCCTCTGGAATTGCGGAACGCTTCGCCGCTTCCGTTCCAGCCGCGGATTTTGCGCGTTCGCCTCGCCGTTCAATAGAATTACGTAAAAAAGGGAGACGCGAGCGTGAAGACACTATACCTTCCTTTGCGAATCGACACGCGAAACTCGCGACACTCGCTAGGTATTTTCATTTCCGAGCAGGAACGTTCTTATTCCTCCTCGTGTGATCTCTTCATTTGTGTTGCTTCTCGCGATTGATCGTCGCACGCCGAGCAAGGATTTAAAGTTTGATCTGAAAGGATTTAAACTGAGTATAATTAAACGAAGTTTAATACGATGGCGATTCTGAGTCCAGTGGATATTAGATGTTATTGGAGAAAATTTAATATAGTCGCGACTGATTTTTCATCGGGCAGAACCAGTAAGACTGGTTTCGCGAAAGCCATCTAGAAAAATGGATACTTGCATACGTATTAGCAGCCTAATTATAGGTGTCACTAGAAATAACATTTTGTGATAAGCAAGCGTTTCCCATGTCGATAATTGTAACATTAACTGAAATCTTGTCGTGGAAAAGAAACATGACTATCAGAAATTTAATTCCTTCTTCAACAATTGTAGACGTTTGTAAGTAATACATCTGCGTTCACGTGAACATTTTGAAGGCGAGTCTACCCCGAGATAAAAATCGCGAATAGAAAGCGGTGCCGAAAGGATCGATGAAAATCGGGTCTCAACTGATATCGAAAGTCCGTTGGGCCCGAGGGGCCGGTGGGCCCACGAACCAATGAAAAATCGGGCTGCAACGGGTGGTCGAACACCTCTACACTTCAGGTTCACCGGCGAAGTCAAAGGAGTCTACAGCAAAAGGAAGCAAGAGAGATCAGGGTCCGAAGGGGGATCAATATAAACGAATCTGTGGCACGAATTAAAACGATCAACGCGAAGGTATTACGAAGTCAAAGCACGAATGGGTGGAGCATCTAGATAAGGGGGTGAGCGGGGGGATAAGAGGAGAATGAGGGAGGCGGAGGAGGGGGGGACAAAGAGCAAAGAACGTTTATGCTAGAGGGGGATCCGAACTCGCGAAGTCAGTCAGCAAAGCGGTCAGTCCGGTCGAGGTAGGGAAAAGAGCCGAAGCGAAGAGAAGATAAGAAGAAGAGTAGCTGAAGAGGCTGCGGAGCGGTGAAAAAATCTCGAGAAGGATGAAGACGAAGAAAATGAAGAGAGGAAGGACGAAGTAGCGACGGTTGATACGAGGAATGCAAAGAGAACGACGAGAACGCGCAGGGGGACATCGTCGGGGCCTTAAGGGGGCCAGAGGCCGAGGAGCCGGCGGTGGAAGACGTTGCGGAGGGAAAAGGGCGAGGAGGTGGATACGAGGAGGATGAAGGGGAGGGGCTTAAGGCCCTCGATGCCCTGCGCCGTTGCGCCAGGGGCGGTTGTTGGCGGCCGAGCGTGCTAAGAATACCGAGGAGGAGAGAAACGGCTGCGAAGAATGTAAAAGACAATGGAATGTGTCGCGTCGCGCATGCGTGGCTCCGTGGAATGCGGCCCCGTAACGGCACATCCGTTAGCCACGGTGTCTGCCACGAAACGCGGGGCCTTATTGCGCGCAATCGCCTCGCGCTCTTGGGCCCCGCGCGCCGACAACCTGCTCTGCGTCGCGCCGCTCAGCTCTCCGATCCGCTCCGATCGGCTCCGAGAGCCGACGCGACGGGACTTTTTCGCGAAGCATCGCGACGGGCCCATTACCCGCCGCACTCGATTTCGGCGCGATTTTTCAGCGGGAGTGCGCCGTTCCCACGCCTGCACTTCGATTCCGAGCGCGGAGATTACGCGCTTCTTCAGGCATTTGTAGATCTTATGTACTTGTGCATTTTATAGGAATCAATTCGTCCAGTTAGATGTCGAATCGGTGTTAAACCAGTATTTGCTCTATTTCTTATTTGATCCTTCGCTTCAAAGTTGTTTGATTTTGGAGATCAATTTGAGAAGCGGGAACGTCGTGATGTTGAACTTTCAGTCACTTGACTTGACCTTGATGCTTGAGACAGTCACCGTGCTGTAATTCCAATGGCGGAACTGATTTGCGGTTTTTGAGAACACCGAGCCAAGTGTACGGACCTTGGCGAACGTTTTCTAGAAATGAAATATACGTGCTTCGCGAGGCCACGAGCTTCACGCCTGCTTTAAAGTGAAAAATTATAAAATTCTAACAGAATGAGAAAAATGAAAAAATCCATTACACCAGAAAAATCACGAATTCCTCAAATAGCATGCTGCGTATTACAGTTTCAAACTATAAACACGACGGTGTGAGACATGTCAGCAGGTAGCGAACATATTACAAAACGAAACTCGACCTTCGCGTCCCGCAAATTCAGGACACAACGAAAATCCGTCTGTGCCAAAAGCTCGTACCATACAACTCGAGTATAAACATTTTTCTCCGGCCCCAACACTCGGCCAGATAATGGTCCATTCACACTCGAGCGCGGACACGGAGTATAATTGGAGTGACGCTCCGCAGTAGTTCATATAATGAATCTCGGCAGGAGTTGATGTAATCGCGCACTCGTGAAAATTTCGTCCCTCGAACGTGGTGTTCCTCCGCATGAATACATCGACGACACATACACACATGTATACAATGTATATACAGAGTATCCGTAAAATGGCGGGGCACACACAGTGGTCGTTCTATCGCGGAATATTCGCGTTGGTTGGCCGGGGATCGTTTAAAAGGCGGCCTTCTACCGTTCGATCAAACTTTTTCAGCTCCGGCCGGAATGATAGCCGGGGCAAAGTTGCTCGGGAACGTACTTGTTCTGCAACTCTGCGGGACACCGGTCTCCCCCGGCCCGCAACACCACTCGTGAATATTCCCCGGTGGTCCCGAGGAGCGCCGCGAAATGGGCCTTAAACGTAACGCGGCGGAGATCGCCGATGGAATGTGAACCCATTCTCGTTGATCGGTAGATGATCGGGGTGTCGTGACATCGGGCAACTTGTACTAACCGTGATCAGGTGCTCAAACCCGTGGAGGAAACGTTCCTCCGCGTCGCTCCACTTTATTCACAGCTGCCCGACAGGATCGGGATCATACCCGGACCTTCAACCCTTTCCGGGCCAAAGTGTTTCCGGTCGCCCTCTACCTAAACTACCGACGACTTCGACTACTCCGTTTTATTGCATTTTCGTATCGGCTACTTCGTTTTATTGCTACCCGATTCGGCTACTACGTTTCATTTTACTTTATTCGACTACTTCATTTTATTTCACTTTATTTGACTACTTCGTTTCATTCCGCTCGATTTCGACTAGCTCGTTTGTTTTCAGTCTACACTACCATCGACTTCGTTTCATCCAGTTTTATTTGACTACTGTATTTCATTTAATTTTAGGGCACGTTTCATTCTATTTTATTGGACTATGCTGAAATGTTCGATTCGATATAACGTCCATCCCAGATTCTAACGAGGCCCTGAAGTTCGGTGTACAGCGTTCGGTAGAGTGCCGAAGACCAAAAAATGTAGCGGCAAAAGCAGTTTTCAGCGTGCTTTGCTGGCGAAAGCGCAATCATTGCCCAGATTCCAGCATTGCAGGGGCGCAGATAGCATCTTCAATTAACAAGTACAGCAGCCGCTGGCTCGGGACTATTAAGATCCGCGTGTTTCCAGCTCGCAGGGGGAGCATTAAACCTAATTTCTACACCAGGTAAGAACAACGCGCCCTGGCAATTGTATAAACTCTGTAAGTTGCGCGAGATAACGCCGGTGATAGACGAGAGCCAGAGCGAAGGAGCTCGTTCCGACGATTGTTAGTGGTGCACGGTTAAATTCAAATGACGTCATGTTCCGAGAAATGCACCACCAACGTACCAATAGTACATGTCCAATGGGATCACTGTCCGTCCTGTAGGCTCGTGATGGAATCGCGACGTTTCTATCAGGGTTGGACTACACTATAGCTTCGTGACATCACTGCAGCTCTGACATTAACATTTCTCCCACCATTTATCCCAAAAATCTACTTGCATTAGAATTGTTGCGCAGAAATGGCGCGGTTTCCACCGCGTTTGAACGGGGTCTAATGCTTCGAGAACAGTTGTACGCGAGATCCAGCGTCATCGGAGTTTCTCGAGCAGATTCGATGGCGGCAGCCAGCCAGCCGTTTCGTCATCGAAAAAAATCACCGTCTGCCTATATTCCGAGGAAAATGGAGCTCGTGAATCGTCCCTGCGAGACGCCACACGGCCGCCTAACGGGGGAAACTGCTCGCGACAAGCGAATTATGCGCGGCGATCCTATCTGCGGCTAGAAATATCGAAGGTTTTATTGGCGGCAGCGGCTGCGCCGGCCAATTAGCGGAGACGTTTCAACGTTTAGCGGCGGTTAATCGATGATAATTCACCGTTCTGTGTCAATCAATTAGCGGGGATAACTCGGCGAGGCGTCGTCGTCGTCGACTTCTTCTTCGACTTCACTCTCGCCTTGCACCCGGGTTTATCGATACTGCAACATCGATGCAAATCCGGCAGACGAGTCGAGAGCACTTTCGTGTTCTCCCAGAGACGGAACCCTCGACCCTGAACACTCTCCGTTCCTCGAAATCCGTTGCTTCTTAAGTTTCGACGGATCTCAGCTTCCCAGCCCTTCGCGAGAGGGTGAGAGGAAAATGTTAGCCCCATTCTTCCCTCTATTTCGTAACTCAAGGCGCATTTCCCTTTATTCAATCTTTGTGGACAACCGAGATTTTTCTCAAAATTGTTTAAAGGCAATTTTTTTAAAATGCCGTCCACACGCACCAGTGTAACTGTATATCTTTTGCATCGAATATAAGGTAAGAAAAAAATTGGAGATTGTCACCCGGCAGGTCTTTCACTCGTCGAGAGCGCAGTTCCGTCGAGTGTTTTGTGTGTTAACATTGCAGCGAGCAAGTTGGTAACACAGGGCGTAGGCCTTCGTTGCATCAACTTTCGTTCGTGTGTGTTTCGATTAAGCTGGTTTTCGCGCGAAATCGAGGTCGTTTTTGAAGGCTGCGCGATCCCTCGCGGGGAGCACAAGGTGGCTCGAGATGTTTGCGGTCGTAATTTTTATCGGCGGGATCGAAAGCGATCTTGGAAACGCGCGCAGTCGCTTTCACCCGATTCCTTTATCGCGAACTCTTCCACCGGCGTTCTCTACTACAACTTTTCACGATTTAGTTTGATCTGTTTCATGGCAGCTGCAAGACAGCTTCTAGACGAGCGCAAACAAAATTTCTGTACCGTAAACCAATTGGCATTCTCCACTGGTCGTAAGGAATAGAATATATACAGTTGTTTCTGTCTGCGACAACCTGGTTAAATTCTACCCTTTCCTCGCGCAAAGGGGCTGAAGATTCGGTGTTTTATACAAAGCTTGTTTCTGCCGTCTCCGACTCGCCTAATGTGTCTGACTATTACTTGCTATTAGTGCTAACGGAGATTGATGGTAATACGCCGCTGTTTGCCATTAACCCCGCTGTCTTCTAACAGCCTAGTACACAGACGTAACCGTGGACTCTGTTTACAAACAGCAGAAGTAGAATTAGGCGGTAATGGGCGGACATGTGTGCCAAGTGGGACACCAGGCGCCAGACGAAATTTTAAGAAATTCTTCTCCCTTAGACTTCTCTGCTCTCCGAGGCTTCAATTAGGATTCAAAGGTGCCAAAAATCTCCACGCATTCCTCGCTGAGAAAATTTAGGACGACGTAAATACATGAAATCTGCGGTAGAAGAATTGAACTTTCTCCAACTTCTTTCTAATTTCCACACAAGATCTTGGACAGATCTTTTAGATGGATCGTTTCGAGTGGAGCAGAAAGGATAGACGCAAATGAGGATCGTCAAGAGCGGCTCGCTCGGTGTCCGGCCTTTTCCCCGGCCCGTATAAAGCGGCGGAGATAATGAAAGCTTGTCGTGCGGGTAGTTCGGCGTTATTTGCTCGTTCGAGGACAGCTTGAGGTAACAGTTTCCTCGAAAAGTGCCGTAAACAGGCTAAAATGTGGCCGCGGAGTGGCTCTCGACATGTAGCGAATGGTAATGGCCGAACTAACGGTGGAATTCCTGGAAACGCCTCGTACTTTCAGAAGTAACGCCGGCTCGCGGGCCGTTCTATAAAATCCGGTTGCCCCTTTTCAGCCCGCGGAAAACCAAACCGTACCCCTTCTACACACTCCCGGCTCTGGAGGGTCGGACCGAGCTATCTTCGCGATTATCGAACCACGTTCATTCCCGAATATGTTTCCGTTTTCCCTATTAAGTTCCCGAGAAGTTCCCTCGTTTGGCTCGCCGTTATCTCTGCCGATCCGACGCCGCACCACCTACCCCGCAAAACCAACCCCCACCGTTCGTTTCCCCAACCCTTATCTGAACGCGATGTTGAACCATCCCCCACCCCCCGCCAACCCTTCGTCCGTTCCGTTTTCTTTGCGCCGCTCGCAAATTAGAGTTTGAATCTACCCCGTGTTAACGAGCGCCGGATTAAAGGGCGCCGGACCTCTCGTGTGCCGGCTATTTCCTACTGGGGCCCCAGAGAGGGTAACGAGATCCCGGCGAGGGTGTTTTAACTCTATCTGGTACTTGATATCGGTGCTTATTCCCATTCGACTGTGGAGCTTCACCCTGCTGCGCCGCGCCGGGACAGCCGACATTCGATGAGGATGTTTTACGAGCTTGTGTTCCGATTGCGACCGCACGAAGTGATGAAATTCGAGGCAGGCTTTTTCGTCTAGGGTGACTTTTCATCAATTTAGGCCCGCGATCTACTGATGCACGGCTCGTGAATCTTTGATCACTTGTTTCGAGGAGAATGGACTTTCTTTGACGAGGAATATGGTTGTTGTTGGATTTAGGGGTGGTTTCTTTCTACCTATGAATTTTTGTTAATTTCTATCTGCGGTATGCGCTGCTTGATCAACATATCACTGCGACCAGTTAATATTTATTTACGGAAATGAATATTTGATCGTTTGTTTGGCGATCAACGGTATTTGCTCTTGTAATTTAAAAGATGAATATGAATGCTTGAGCTTGTACTTAACATAGTTAAGTTCCACACGTGCAGCTGAATAAACATTAGACAACGATTGTCACGTAATCAAATTTGTCGCTGAAGAAGAGAATTCTGACAACGAATCGTTGTTATTAAACTGTAAAACAGTTTGTTGTTTTGACTGTTTTGTTAAAACAGAAGTGAAGTGATTTTTCAATTTTTCACATTATTGAACATTTATATGTAAAGTTGATTTTCTGATGAAACGTCACCGAATTTTGAGATCCCGGCTACACCGTCCAAGCCTTCGCAGTTAGACATTTGGCGCGCAGCAAACAACGCCGGCTCGTCGAAGATTTACACAAGTTGTGTCGCGTCACGGTGAAACGGGGTGATGCCGCCGCGGGGATTAATTAGTGAACATCCCCCCTCTCTCTCTCTCTCTCTCTCTCTCTCCCTCTTTCGCAGGATTCGCCGGAAGGTGAGTGACGTTCTCGGAATGGGCGTCGATAAAATCGATCGTATAAATAGGCTGGGTCCGGAGAGCGCGGGTGCGCGTCCATTATTCGGATTAATTCGGCAGCGGGGGCTAACATTAAAAACGGGTACGATAGAGGTGGTCCGGGGCTTGGAACTCGAACTTGAATCGAGTCCGAAAATCGAGACGGGGAGAGAAACTGCGGCGAAAGCACCCCCGACAGCGTCGATCACGATTATCCCAGAGTCACCTCTAGCCTCTGGATTGCACCTCGAACGTGTTCGTGTGCTGGTAACTCGCGGGGGAGAACAAAAACGCCGGCTTCGATTTATCTTTCGACTCGCTCCATCTCGTTAAGCGGAACTTTTGACACCGCCATTAAATTCTAGCGCCGTGCCCTGCCGCAACGACCCCTGTCTTTCTCTCATTCTATCTCTGTCTGTCGTTCCCCAACCCTCTGGTCGATCCTGCTCCTCCACCATCACGGGAAATTCGTAATAGAGATTTTATGCATGCGCTAACTTCGATAGAGGAACAGATGTATTCTATAAAACTTATTAATTACGAGCAGTTCTTTGCAGCATGCTTGAGGACTCATGATTCTCTTATAAATATTACAGTTGACACACAATATTTAAATATCAGTTAAATATTAAATAATGAAATATTAATAATATCATATAACATAAATATCAATAATTAAATATTAATTTATAAAATAAATCTTGTCTCTTTTCAAGAGTGTCCGAATATATTAGTGGAAGTCACTGCATTTCATTTCAAGTATCAGAAACATTCGAAGACACTATCGCGCCGGAATCGATCATGAAATATCGAATGCTGGAGGGAACGAGGAAAAGGAAGGAGTTGGTAGAAATTTGGAAAAGTCTCTGTAGATCACGAGATGGGAAGCTAAGCCGCGTTTTCAGGGTCATTGAGTCCTCCGCGGCAGGACGCGTAGCATTGTTCGCCGGGGCGGTTCACGTGCCAAGGTTGCCGGTAATTCAGCGAGCAATGACGGTGTAATAAAAAAAATTTACGTGCGTCTTCCAGACTGGAGCGAAACGCGTTCTCTCTTCCGGGCGTTTTCGTAACAGCGATGCATTCTCTGGCCGAGTGAGCCTGGAAAAGCCCGGATCCGCGAGAGACTTAGGGGGTAACAATGGAATACGATTTGAAGAATGGCGTTTGAGGCGCTCCTCTTTTCAACGCAACCTTATTCCGCGTTCTTTCATCGTCCGCTAAAAAAGAAAACAAAAAAAAAAGAAAACAACAGGAGAATGTAACTATGATGATGTCTAACAAGTCACGCGTCGTTACGATCGAAATTCCGACGGCTTTTGTGCGCTGTTCTTTTTTCTTTAATTAAATGTTCGCGCCTGTTATGTCGTCACAGGTCGTTGGCAGGTAGAACTACTTCCTTACAATTTACCGGATGTATTTAATGATACACGTGTGCTGTAACATGCACTTATGCTTCGGTTATATTGAAAATTCCAGAATTAGTCGTGCTGTAATACCGATATTTATTATTAGACTGCGGAGAAAGGGTTTATTTATGAAAATAACGCAAGATCCTGCAGCTGCACAAGATTTTACGACGTGGTTCGAAGGGCCGGCGCTGGAGGAATCGTCGATCGCGAATCAGACGAGTTTCCGAGGGAGGGTCCGGGTTAAACGAAGTATGCAAAAGAAATTCGTGCAGAGCGCGGGACAAAGGAAATCCGCGGCGAACGGAAACGGGAAGAATGCGGGTAGGACGGGAATCAGGGAGGGTACCAGAGCCACGAGAACAGGTGCCAGGATTCTACCTGCGGACAAGCATGCAAATAACGTCTGGCCTAAGGCCCGTAACACGGTAAACACAGACGTACTAATAAACGGCAGGAATTCGAGGATTCTTACGCAACGAACACACCTTGCCCGGCGAGTGTTAATGCTCGTGCAAGGCTCATCCTTACGGGAGATTCCTTTCAGAATTCTACTCCTCCTTCTTCGCCTCCTCTTTCACCTCCGCCTCCCGTTAGCTACTACTCATTCATCTGCATCGAGCAATTTGCAGATACTTTAAGGGGTCTACCTTGTTTGACCGTCTCTGGTCGCGGGGCTACGTTCGCCGACTTTTTTTTAAAGAATACTGAACTTTTTGTAAAATTGGTAAGCTTGGTAATTTACATTGGGAGAATACAGTTTAATATCTTGAGGAAATTTTAATGATTTTGTTAGAAGTTGTAGAGCTTAGTTCTCGTCGAGTTAGAAGGAAAACGCGCGTTTGGAAGAGACCCGATTTTCGCCGCGGTATAATCTCCTGAGGGTATTAAATACGCAAGGAGGTTGTGCGATCCACGAGGAAAGAAGGTCCAGAGAGCGGTGGAACGCGAGACGGATTCGTCCGCGGTGTCGGCCGAGGAGGAAAGTCCGTCGCGCTGGCGGCGAGCGGAAACTCAAGAATGCGGAGAGCGAAATAAAAGGACTCCAAGTCCAAAGGAGGATGCTGAGCAGCAGCAGAAGCAGCGAGAGGGATGAGACCGCTTGCACTGGAAGAAAGAGCGCGTTGCACGGCGGGGCTGAGCGGGAGGATGACGACTGGTAACGGAAAGAGTCGGAGAGACCGCGAAGGACAAGAGTGGGAAAAAGATGGAAAAAGAGGGACAGAGAGAGAAAGAGAGGGAAGAGACGACGACGTCGAGAACGACGCCGAAGAAGGAGAAGAAGACGATGAAGAAGGAAGGGCCACAGACAGACGGTCCGAGCGAGACCGAGCGAGAATGAGAGAGCGGGGAGGGAGAGGATGGTCTAAGGTAGCGAGAGTGGAATACTGGAATGCGCTCCCAGAGGCCATTTCAGTTCGATGTCCTCCGTTCGCTCTCCTGTCTTGCCCGCTCCAAGCATCCTCTTTGCCTCCGCCGGGCGTCCTCTCCTCGCTTCTTCCCTCGCTTTCCGTTCCAGCCTCTCCGTCTCCCTTTTTCCCGCGAACTCTCGCCGTCTTCCTCCTCGGGACACGCAGCATCTTTCACCTAGAGCACCGCGATCCTCGCTCATTAATCCTTCGGCTCCCCTGGACCCGGGGCCAGCCGATCCCTCTTGCCGACGCGACTTCCCGACCGACCTGGAACCACCTTGCCACCATCAAAATCGTTCGGACCCCGTCAAACAAACTCGATCCGTTCGACGATCCTCCTCCGTGATCTTTCTTAGTCTGGGGATCGAGGAGACCTCGCTTATTTGCCAATCGGTTTCGTACTTTGTCAGCTAATGACGTTTGTCTCAGATCCTTTTGTGGAAAAACAGCTAGTTGAATTAGAGACAATCTTTTAAGGTGGATGCAAAAGTTCGTCCCCGATTGCAACAAGGAAGACCGACTGGAAAGTGTTCGCCAAAGACTGGAGAGTGTGCATGCATATACGAGGTGGAAAAATATCGACGATAAATATTCCACAAAGCATCGATATCTTGGAAGTAATCGACCGGGTCCGTTCCACGGGTCTGCCACGGTCTGCTCCTCGCAAGATGGGAGCGTGGTCTTTCAGGCTGACCTTTGCGGGCATTTCTACTGCCATTCCTCGCGATCGGAAAAATCTCAAATATGCGAACGCGCCGAGCGTTACGGCGTTAATGCCGGGCATCGTAGATTCTAAATATACACAATGTACCAGGCTAATGCGAAAATAACGTTCGGCCCGGTATCGAAATTCCGATCTGCGTTATTGTGTACGACCGGCCGACCGCTTATCCTGCGAACATCTGCGGGAATTAGCGGCGGTGTAACCAGATATATTCAAATTACAAGTAATACTGGAGCGGAGAGTCCCGCGACCGATTATTCGACCGTTAATTGCCATTTCTGCTCGTCTGGCACGTTGCACTCGCCATTATTTACACTCCGCTTCTCTGCGCGTTCTACATCGTACGCGATTTTTTCGTGAACCATTCTTAACACTTTCTAGTTCCTGGTGAACCTCATCCGACACGTTAAATTCTACAAAATTCCAATTTATTATTCTCATTAGAACTGTTAAGAGAAGAACACAGCCGATTGTGTTTCAGCTCGTTCTTTTCGAACCGGCGCGTCGCGTTATCGGTTCGCGTGTCGAATTGATCAGTTACTTAATTACGCCTCTAAATCATGGGCACCGGTGTGTTTCTGCATTCTGGCACAGAAATCGCTCAACGATCTGGTTCGGTTGCGTCAGTGGTTTCGTCGTTTTATCGGCTGCCGCGCGCAACCTCCCCGGACTCTTTACGCTAATTATCGAGGAAGATTAAGCGTTCGACACGCACGGGCCGCAGACACTTAAAAATAACCGGGCCGTCACGAGGCTCCCATAAAGTTTGACATCCATAAAGATAACCAGACGACTACTCCGACTGGCTCCGGTTCGGAAAAATTCTGTTCGCCCGGATTCTTCATTGATTCAGTTCTACGGCGGAACGCTGCTCTTCGACACGTCCACAAGGATAATCGAATCTCAAACATTTTCGGTTTGCCGCGATAAGGAAATTGGGGCCCCTTGCTCCACGGGAGATAACGGTGCGGATGATGTTTTGCTTTCGGCGAACAGAAGTAACAGTGAATGCTAATGTTCGCGTGTGATGCGGCCAGTGTGTGCGATTGCTTCTAGTAAAACCTGTTGAAGTCAAACTGTTTTGTAAAAGAAAACTTAAGAATATTGTTACAATGTAATGGGTGGTGTGCGTCACGTCGAAGTGACGATGGGTGATCAAAAAGAGTTGTTTTACAATAAAGTTATTTTTCGAAAAGTTACTTATCTCACTAAACTGATTTATTCCACTGAAAATCAAATCCCTTCACAAAACCAAAATACATTCGCACACGTTCACGGGTTGAATAGTGTTCGAAGTTTGCTATAAGGAAAGAAAGATTTTATAATATCTAGAAATAAATGTTAAGGAATGTACGAGGATTAAATTGAATTTCCGATCATGTAGTTGTTAAGAAGACACCTGCTGTATAGAAATTTTTGAGTCGGTGAACTTTACGACGTCGGAGCACGTGTCCCCGGGTTCAAGGCGGATTACGTCCGCCGGCTACGATATCCCGGTGGTTTATGACATCATAGCACTGGCGATAAGAAACAATCTGGGCAGCCAAATTACGTTAGCAGCTCGCACGAGTCTCGCTCGACGAATCCGGCGAATATGGAGAGCGCAGGCGGTGGTGGTGGCGGCGATCGCTGCGTCCCACGTTCCGCAATCGTGCCAACCATCTCTCGCTTCCAAAACACTGCGGGTGATCCTTGGGCCAGGTCGAAACAATAAGTCGAGAGAGCTCCTCCGTTTTAAACACCCACCGAGACACTTTCCGTTAACTGTGCCACCTGGGACCGCGTGCGGATTTATAGGACATTCGATACTTTTCTTCTTCTTCGTCGTTGCCTCCTGCGGCTGCGTTCAGTCTGCATCGTGGACAAATTCAAGTTCTAGAGATCTTTCATGAATGACTAAAGTTTGTATTCCAATAGTTCTACCACGATTAATTAAACAAAATTTGCAAAGACGACGCGTCTCCTCTAGCCAGTACGAAGTAGAACATTTCGTAGATGTGTCTTTTGAAATAATTCTTGATGCAGCAAGACTCGTGCAAGAGCTGCAACGGGTTGGGTTAGGTCTTTCGTTACGGTTTGCGCAAGGAAATGTTGAAGGGCGATTTTAGAGAGGCGAGATCGCGAGCAGCAGCGTTCCAAGGGATTCCTCTGGCTTCCCACCGGTTATCAGTCGTGACAAAGGCACGTGGAGAGACGTTACGTCTAGCCGCTACGGAATGTTCGGGTTTATCGCGGGTGGTCGGTCCGCGGTGCTGACACCGAGGATCGCGAGGATCCGTACACGGCTTGGTACGATTCGCGACGCTGGTAACAGTATCCGCGAGCCTGATAAGCAGGGCCGAGGGACGAATAAAGCGTGCGTCCGCCCGGTGACACGTGTCGCGCACGATAAAGCTAGCGGATCCTCCGCTCGATGATCCACGGATCGCACGGTGCCAGGCGATTCCATGGGCGTCGATCATCGGCCGTGGTCGATTACGCGGTCCCGATTATCATTCGGCGCCACGATTGCGACTAATTAGTGCTGCTGCTTTATTAGTGCCGAGAGCACTATTTGTAAATTGAAACTGTTTTTATTATTATTTATTTAATGCTTCAAACCATATATGGTCTAGCATATTCAATACATGAATCCATTAGCGTATTACATAATTACTTAATGCGCCTCTTAGCTTAACATTAGTTTGTAATTCAAAAGTTTTTTTATTTTGTTTTGTGAAAACAAAATTTATGATTGTTTAGCTTAACTTAACTTAACATTAATTTGTAATTCAAAAGTTTTTTGTTTTTTTTTATTTTGTTTTATGAAAACAGTAGAAAGATTCAGAGAAATGGATTTTTATTTGACTTTTCTATGCGAAGAGCACTTGACAAAGGAGAATGTACGTACGGTCGTTCGGGTCCGGTGAAATTGGGGAATTCCCAGTCCGCTTGTGAACCATGTAGGCGACGAATCTTCTAGGAAGCGTTTTCTGTATAGTTTCTCTCTTTGGAGAAAGTCTCGCTAATTGAGTGCACGTAACAAGCACAAATTGCCTGCTCGAATCGTCTATCTCAGCTTTGCATGCCTACACTAATTACGCCTCGATACTTGTCCCCGTATGGGGACCACCTTCGAACAACTACCGAGGCGTGGTTTCTCGCATTAAATTGAAAGGGAGGCATTGCACAAAACGCTGATAGAATTCTGTTGCTAGTTGCTATTCTCGCAACGATGGCGGAAAAAAACCACGATCCTGACTTAATAATCGACTCGGTATCTCCGTGTTGATCTTGCGATATCAAGCTTGAACAGCCGAGATTGTTTAACATGTATGTACATTTTGCAAAGCTCTTGTGTACCATAAATTACTCTGCTCATGCAAATAGGTGGCGAAAGTGGCGAGAAGCTTTCGCATCGATCGTTCGTCTGATTCCAATCGCTCGGTTGATCGCCCGGTAGATTGTTAGTTTATCTTCGATGTTTACGATACGAGCTACATTTTGAATCCGGAATTCCATTGAGAGGGGATTTAGGAGCGCGGTTTGTCGGCGCTATTGTTGATGGTCCCGTCGAAGACGACAGATAGACGAGGACAATGCGCGCGAAACGATAACGATAAAAGCGTGTCGAAAAGGTAATAAAGAACGACCGACGCTATTCTTTGGGAAACCTGGCTGTTTACTGAGAAAACTGTTGCCCCGCCGATAAAATATGGATAAGGATTACGTAAGGAACTTACACCCTGGCTGCCGTGTTCCACTGTCTAGCAAGGAGCATTCGATCTCTATGATTCGACGCGTAAACAGGGCCAACCGGTGTCGACACCCACTGATCCTGAAGAAGATGATAACTAAACAGCAATACTCACGGATTCAAAGATGGCTCTCTTTTTTCTGAGAATGATCATGTACGTACTAAACAATGCTCATGTACATATTAAAAATCTCTGCAGTTTCCGTGAATCGGTCGAAACGACGTACTCGCATAAACATTTACTTGGACCGACGATAACGCTGTCCAAATACGTCTTTCTTCGGATCCAGTGGAAAAGACCAGTTACCTGGAAGGGAAACGCGACAACAATTATTATTTTTTTTTACCGTGTTCCTTATCGGGCGCGTATTATTATCGGGAACAGCTTACTATCCGAATACTCCCGATAAAATTGAGATCGAGCTTTCTCTCCAGTGGCAATAAATATCGAACACGAAACAAAGTGAACTTTTGTTTGCTCGGACGAACCTTGACGGTATCAGAACGGCAATTGAAACTGGCGTCGTCGCCGTGTGTCGCGCGGAATGTTTAGACATCGATGGGACAATAATAAACATTTTTATGGAACTGTTCTTTCAGGCCGGAAAGGTTATGAACGCGACACGCTGCGTCGTAAACTGATAATCTTTATGGAACTGCGGCAAGCACCCATTAAGCGCGTCTGAGCGACGCACGTTTTATGATTTTCCACTGTTTGCCCGCCATATTCGATTGTCAGCCTGGGCAAATAAAATGCGACGAGTGATCGAGAACGCGTTAGACCTGTCGAGGAAACAGGGCCGAAGACGGGGACCAAGTTATGGCGATTGCGAGCACTTGCATCCATTTGAAATTTTTTCACGCGCTCGCTACCGGCGTTCCTCCACAGTGAACTAATCATAATGTCTTCCCAGTAAGAAATTGACACGATATCGAACAGTGACTGACCTATAATCAGCGAATAAAAATGATTCCATAAGAAAGGTTATTATGGTAATGCTCAATAATTATGGTAAATCTTCAATTTCACTAGATATCTGCGTTCCACTTTGTCTACAATCAAAAATTCCAAAAATCTCATACACGTGCGGACGTTGACTGACCTATAATCAGCGAATAAAAATGATTCCATAAGAAAGGTTATTATGGTAATGCCCAATAATTATGGTAAATCTTCAATTTTACTAGAGTCAATGTACAAGCGTCCCGAACGAAATTTTAGCAAAATTGCTTTTCTCGGACTTGACAGAGGATTCTCTGCTAGAAGAATCGAGATAAGACTCGATCGTGCATCCAAGTTGCATCGACCTACATCCGCGAGCCTAGCCCCGAAAATCCGCGGCGCTTCGAATCGCGCTTCCGCGTTCATTCGCACAAGTTCCTCCGGTCTGCGCGCTAATAACGTGGTTTTCTGAACCGTCCCCGATGTCCGTGCGGTCGCATTGTGTGCATAAATCTTCATTCGAATGGTAATCGATGCGCGATTAACGCGTTTCTCGGCGCGGTAACGAGCGGGGCCGGAGGCGCATTACGCGTGCACGTGATCCTCAGGAATTCCGGCGTGACGGTTCGATTAGAATCGATGCCGATTCGATAATAAGCGACACTGGCCTTGCCGCCCCGCAGCGCCGCGGCGAAGTTTGCGAACGAAGTCTCTCGGACAATATTTGCGAAGAAACGACCCGTGGGAAGCCTTCTTGCGACGCGCGACTTCGCCGAACTTCCTCTTCTTCTACTCCTTCTTCTACTTCTTTAACGTCTCCACGTGCTTGGAGAACGTAAACCGTAAATACATATTGACGCAGCCTTCGACGAGCAGACCTTGATCTACGGGTTCGTTAATGCCAATCGCTTGTTCGGGTTATTAGCGAAACGGAATAAAGACCTCCGAATCATTCTTATGCGAGCACTTTGCCTCCTACGCCATTCCATTTTGCACGTTTCCAACTCGTTCGCTGGCTCTCACCAATTAACTGCGGACTTTACGCACTTCTACCGACAATTAGATTTCTCAATTTGGAACTTGAGACAGTAAACACACTAGAAGATTTTCAACATACTATTATGCTAGGAAAATAAATCGTGTATTGAGAACAAGAGTTGGATTTCAAACACTTAAAGCAAGAACTATACATTACTTAATCCAATGTATTGATTTTTTCATTGAGTCACAACATTTTAAAAAGCAACTGCGCAGAATAATAGCATAATATCACATCGATTGTACTATTGTTTCTTGTGCTTCTTTGTTATTAGACGAGTAGTCTTTGAGTAAGTTTTATCTATCTCCGTCTTTTTTTATTTTAAACACTTATGTGAAAGGGCTTCAGTCCGTCCATAATAATAAATAATGAATTGTTTCAGTATTAAATGTAATTCCACGTGCTGAACGATGTAAAGAAGAATTGTACAAGGAAATGAAATACAAGCGTCAATAACGTTGATCGCGTCTATGAATGAAACAGGTGACGTGTGAAACACATAACACCGTGACAGTGTCAACACATTAATGATCGTCTTAAAACGCGTTCACTATTGACACAAGTGTCGAAGGAAATCGGTAACCGATTCCGAGAAAAGCTGAACCAATTCGTACGCGGAGCCGCGCGAAAGTCTGTGCAAAATCGCAGGCATTCGGCAAATTTCTAAATTAGTGTCTCGTCGTGGAAGGACTTGTTCGATTCTCACGGGGCAAGTTATTCCTGCTGCGTCCGCTGCTTACCATGGAATTCTAATCCCGTGGCTGGACTCGCTTATGACTCGAATGTATCCGTGAATGAAGGTGTCAACCGCTCGAATGTGAAACCGTTCTCGAGTGAAAATTTTCTGTTTGGTATTCCGGTTGTTAATTGGAAGCAATTTGGTAGGGAGGAAATATTTGACTGGAGAACGTGCCCCCTGTATTGAGACGGTTTCGGTAATTCTCCGCGACATTCGTCTTTGTAAATCCTCCGGGGGATTTGGAAATCTTATTATGCTTATTTATGGGCCCTATTTGACCCAAATGAACATATAAATTTCACCCTACCGTACGTCCATCGAGCCGGAACCACACATTTTCTAAGATTACGCTTACGCACAGCATACCGGCCCGTGAACCCCGAAGAGTCCACCAATAATTCTTGTCATTCGACAATATTCTACTTAATCACGATCAAAAGGAGTTATTACCGAGCGGTGTACGGTCTTTTTCAAGCGGACGTGAAAGTCTCGTAAACAACAGATAATAATAAATCGTCCTTATTGCGCGCGCGATCGTTAAAAATAATAAATAATAGGATTTCTCACTGGAAACGATGGAGTTTACCGGATAGCAATTATTGCTATCCTAACACGTGTTTTTATATAATCGTTCAAAAGTCTTCCGTCCTCTATAAGGGACAAGGAAAATGTTTTCGTAAAATCCAATCGCGGTTAACACGAGATGGGAATCCCACTGATTACGGCGAGGGCGTATTTCCTGTTTTACACGCTTCTGCAGACTTATCGTATGAGGAAAACTATTTCGTTGAAATATGTATACGTAAAAAAATATGTATATGTATGTATACCTTGCATAATAAGTTCAGTGTTTTCGTTAAGATCCGTAGTCGGACAATCGCACGGAACTTTTGCGATCTAACAGACTAGATACATCGGTGAATTTTAGTCAGGCAGGTTCAGCGTCAATCAAGGACGCGGCTCTGTTTAATTAGAAAGTAGAGAAGATCGGTCCGAAGTTTTTTAAGGAAGAATAGTGAAGAGAGGCTGGAGAAGATGGAACGTGTTATTGAGTTTGCATATTAGCGAGTTTCAATCGATTTCAGGCAATTATCGTTCCGCGATCGAGCAGTTTCGAAAGCGGCACTTCCTCTTAGCCGACGCGTCGACGCGCTGCGCCGCGGACAAAATTATGGCCCCGTTCCTGATCGTGTGTGTATGTCGCAAACGATTCGCTTTAACGGCTATTAATATTAACGTAATCTTTCGTAGTATAATTCTGACCCCGCGAGCTATAAATACACCGTGAATGACCATAAAATTTCAACCACGCGAGCCCGCCGGAATCGCGTCTAACGATCTCGGGAGCAATAAATCGCGGATCCTAGGAGAGGGCTCTCTCTCTCCCACTCTCTCTCTTTCTTTCATCGAGACCCGAATGGAACACCGGCGCAACAACTGGTCGAATACGTAATCCGTTTCGTAGAAATGATCGTTACGGGGACTGTAAATAAATTCCGAACGTCGCGCGCCGACGGCCGGCCCCGATCGCCGACACGATTTTCGCCTCTACCAGGTCGAAAGTCCTTGCTAAATTAATCCCCCCCGCATATTCCGCCGTCGATAGCAAATCGTGGTTTATTGTCGCGCCGTGACATCATTCGAAAGCATTCCTGTGATCGCGGGAAATAAAGAAACAATCCGCTGCGAACTTTTCGCTTGACCTCTGCTGGAAATGAACTTTCATCATTTTCTTTTTTTACAATCTTGAGAAAAATTTTTACGATTCCGGGAACAATGTAATTGCGAGAAACGCGTCGTTAAAAATACACGAACAATTCCACACGAGTTCGTTCAAATGGCATTCTAGAATCTTTGACGGATAAAACATTTCAAACAGAATAGTCGAAATATAATATAATTTTATTGAATAAAATATTACGACTCGATCAGTGAAACCTATCGATGTCTATATTGTCTACACTCTTCAGTGCAACAGCACTATATAAGCTTCTCCTGAAGTGCATCAACAATATGTACCAACGTTGTTAACGTTACTCACCGTCTCACGAAAACAGCGGAATAACAACAACGTAGCATTGCTTGGCAATGTAAACATAAATATTGACGATGAGTCACGTCCAAGAGCCTTAGATAATAAACCAGAATTTAGATAGCATTGTTTTTGATGCAGCGTCGATAGATTCTACTGTACTTTGCGAAATTGGTCTGGGTTGATAAATGGCTCGATGTTAATTATTACTCCGTCGTATTATATTGAAAGAATGGTTCGCGTGTAGCGAAATAAAATCGAATAAAACTTGGGAATAATATATTGCAGCAATCAGGCCGACTTTTTAACATCGTTCCAGTGAGATCATCGAAAATGGCCCGCACACAAAGTGTCAACGGGCCAATTAAGGATCCCGAAAGATCATCCTCGTCGAACACCAAGTGAAACCGAAGTGTGCGTGTCACCGACTAATTCGTGCGGCGGCCTGGACAGTTAATCTCGCGGAGGATCGCGTATCGATTGAGATTCGGTGTGTAAATGGGCGACCGCTTTGACGATCACCGGTGCTTCGATAACGCCGTTAATGACCGTACGGGCTATTAGTCTGGGATCCCCGTCCCCGGCAAGGTCACTGAATAATCAGCTGTTACCAGGTAGCACACCTGCGTGAGAACGCGTCGCGGGGTTTCTTTAGATAGCTGAGGCCGGTTGAACCTGGTCCCACATCGAGACTCGCTAAACCGGGTAGATATTTTGCCGTCTATCTGGCGACTTGATTAATCGCGACTCGACCGCCTCCGAGAGACTGCTATCGTGTCTGCTATAATTTCAGTAGGCTGATTAAGACGTTCGGATACAGATACATTAACAGCGAACAAAGAACCGCAACAAGTGTACAGAAGTTGCTTTAACGGGCTCGTGATCTAGCCAGAATGGCATTCATGTCCTGTCTTAGATTATATTCGGGTAAATTATATTCATATGATCCTATTATAGTCGATGACGAAATCGTTGCTAATTCGTTAGATTGCTTTCTAAGAGATTGAGGTAGAAGGAAGTTTTAAGGATCGAAGGATTGGACTATCCACTGAAGATGGCCAGTTGGCCCAGTACGGAACCGGAAAGTCCAGAACATCTGGCCGTCCAAATTTAGGATCGTAGTGGTCCCGATCAGAAAATAGAAGATAGCCGGGTGACGTACGTACGCATATTTCTCCATACATTAACGAGCGATCCGTCGATGGAGAGAATGTCCACTGACGCGACAACAACGTATCCGGGGGGGGGGCAGACCGTTTTTGCATGGTCAAGGAGTTCTCCTCGGGATTTTTCTGGCGAGCAACTGGATCCCGGGCCGGGTCAAGTTGGACGGGGCACTTTGAAGAATTATTCGGCCGGCTCCTCGCCGCTTAATGACCAAAAAGAAGCACGTTTTCAATCCACTTGGACGCTCGCGAGGAGGATCTCAAGGCGAAATCGGCTTAGTTCAAGGCGGATCCCGAGATACTCGTGTCCAAACGAGAAATATCCGATAGCCGGGCTGCCAACGGGGGCTCGTCCCTTTTCTTTTTTCCTCTCTATCTCTCTCTATCTCTCCCCCCCTCCCCCTTTCTCTGTCTCTCTAGCGGGAGCCCTGTCCCATGGAGAATGCATTATTGCGCACAGGAAGAGACGGTCGGAGGAGTGACGTCGCCGTTAGGACGGAGGCCACTCGAGTGCTTCCGGTTGAAATCGTGGCTCGACACTGCCAAGTTGCCTTATCGGCGGCCACCTTTTTATTCCCGCGGAATGACACCTTTGTGCAGCAGCCGTCCAACGACCATAAATCCCACCCGCCTCTCTCCCGGCTCCCGCTTCACCCCGTTCAACCATCCCCATTTCGCCTTTCCACTTTCTTCCGGGCTCCCTTATGTAATTGGCTGCGCCGTTGCCAATTCTATTATTACTAAATATGTACGTTTTATTACGGCGCCCGTTCGCCGCGAATACCCGCGAACCAGCCCCACACACCATCCCCGAACCGCTACCATTTCGAACGCTCCGATGCTTGGCCAAGCTACCCACATCCCCCAAATGGAAAGCGATTCCCGTGTTTGCACCCCCCTCGCGACCAACTGGTTCTTATCTGTTTTCTAAGATTCTTTGCTGTAATATTTTCGGATTAAAACGGAGAAAGGAAATAGGTTGAATAGATCGAAATACGTATTAAGTTCTTCCCGTTATGCTAATCCCATCGAACCGAACGCGCAATTCTTTCCTCGTTTTAAAGTCGTACTGTTTGCGCTAAACAGAATTCCATATTCCGCGCCGAGTTTATTGTGCCAATAACGCTAACTGTAGTCTTAAAAGCATAAACGTTTGCCAACTATTAATAAAACACACCGACGAACATAACAAACTGTTCCTTTTCCAGTTCTTCCTAGAAGGAAAATTAGCAGATCGCCTCGGGGAGATAAGTATTAGCATTCAGATGGTTATTAATGGATTTCCAAGTAGGAAAGCGTTTGACAAAAAAACACAAGCTGACGGAAACTACGCTACACGATGTGTTTGCGGTATTAACGCCGACTGTTTCACGAAACCATGAGTAGTTCCTTCGCAAATTCATTGCTAAGCAAACCCAAATAGTTCGTTTGTATGAACAAAATGAAGAATATCAGTACTGTACAATGAATCTCATAAATGATCTACGAAGTCTCTTTAAAATTTGTAAAATAACATAATGCACTCTGCTAAAGAGAATACTTGTTAGGCGTTTGAAAGAATCCAATTGCGTTTGCTCTCTATTCGAGGTTAGACGGCGAGCGAAAGCGTTAAGATCGGAACAAGCATCTCGGGCCGCACTGCGACAGTTAACCGTAGTAAAGGGGAGTCGAGCATGGTCGAAGCAGTTGTCGGACTTGGGGATGGCCTCTAAACAATTCGCATCCAATAGGGTTCGAGCCAAGGGCTCGGTAACTCCCGTCCGTTTCCCTTTGGCGTCGATTTTGCGCCCAATTTGGCCGGAGACGACGTGCACCGGGCTGCAACAATATTCGGGTAGCAATGGTCGTGGCGTTATCGGCCGTTAGGTTCGCGGGAAGGAAGCTGGCTGGTCATCGGGAAACAAGCGTCGCGATCGTAAGGAAGTAATCATCCCCCTCGACTGCTCCACTGCCCTTAAACGGCCGGATCGATGCATCCGGGGGCGCACCCTTTCGAAATGTCGGCCAACGACCGAAAATCCCCGGCTTCCTCTCCGGGGGCTGATTCGATTATCAGTGTAGGCAGGAGTCGCCGGAAACGAGGCTTTCTTGTTGATTTGTCGAGAGCCGTTCGTCTATCTGCCCAGATAACCACCACCGCCACCCCTCCCTTTATTTACAAGGGGGTATGTTCCATAGAACGACGCTAATTTCTAGCCGATTCTTCCCCAGACCATCAACGATCGGCCAAACTTTTTCGGGGAGGAATCACCGGTTTCCCAATGGGGCGTTAACAATTGATGCGTATGGTTACGAGGTAATTGGCGGTTGCTTAATGTCTGCAACAATGTCTGGTCTATCATTACGCCCGCGGTAAACTACAGGGTAGCTGATTTTACCGCAGCGCGGCGGCCCGGGGTATTCGCGAGGGGTATTCTTTTTTAGCGTTCGAAACTGCCCTTTTAAAGAGCGGCTTATCGATGCGGGATCGTAATGTAGACACGTTTAATGAAATATTAGCGTGGCCCAGCTGTGAAACGCGCCGATCGGGAATTTTTTCGCAGGTCGGGTTTGTTTTTGGGGAGCGCAGGCATGTTCAAATTAGGTCCCGCCAGGATCCGGAGAATGGGACTTGTACATTTGCATGTTGTTTTCTACTATGTTCCTCGAGTAAATTTTCTGTAGTTGTCTATTTGAATTTTTGTTTTACAGTTCAACTTGACCAATTGTATGTTGTGAAGCTTGTACAGCTGACAATTTTGTTTGTTCATTCCTGTATACAGATCAGACCGACATGTCCAAATATCCACGGTGCCTATCAACAGGTCCAGGCCATTGCCCGGGCAATCCCAGCCCACGTCAGAGCTGCACCCTTTCAGGCTCGGAATGAAATCGCGTAGCAGTAAAGTAAAGAATGCAGATTCCAAGGTGGAAATTGGCGGAAGGTACGGCAGTGGGGGTTCAGGAGAACAAGGGGGGTATGAGGGGGGCTCAGTGTAACCGAGTTGGCACTTTCCTCGTCGTCGAGTTCTCGGAACGCGTTGACCAGGGTCCACGGAGGGCAGCGTTCGGCGTCCTATCTTGTAGTGCACGTGCAGAGTCCACGCGCGCCGTCACGCACACGCTCTTAAGAGGAAACCACGGCGAGTTGAGTCCGAGTTAAGTTTAAAATTTTCATTGAATCAAGTTCGTAGTTAAAATACATCTCTAGGAGCGTAGAACTGGTTACGCAAACTATTTATTGGATTTAGATCTAATATCGAATATGTTTTCGCCATTTTTATTTCATCGTCTTCTTTCCCGTAACGTGGAATACAAGCTGGTTCTAAACCGATAGTGCCAGGAGCAACGAAAGAAACATAGTCAAATAGCAAGAACCAAACGTAAACCACCCGATCTGCTGATTTCTCAGCGTTCGGTGTGGTATCGTGTAGTGCACGTGCAGGGTCGCGCGCGCGCCATCACGCACACGCTCTTGAGAGGAAGCCACGGCGGGTCCAAGGAGGTTCAGGCTCCCGGGGCGGGGAGAGGCTGAAGAGGTTGAGGAGGTTGAGGAGGTTGAGGCGGCGGCGAGGTGGTGGTCGAGGAAGAGAGGGCGAGGGGCCCAACGGAGGCGAGACAGGCCTTATACGAGCTCGGTGGCCGTCGGGGTTCCCTCTAATGTTTGATAGTTGTGTGTGGGCCGGCTCCGGCCGCCGCAGCGTGAGAGAGGAATGCGAGGATGCATAGTCGACTCGTGTTGCTGTTCTTTGGTGCAGCGCGCGACGTCCACTTCGGACAATCGACAGCGTTCGAACGCCGTTCCAGAACCGGACGGTCTCACAGCTCCGAGACAGATGCATGAATCATGCTGTCCGTTGACCCCGCAAGGCCCCCGCCCCTCTGACATGCCTGTCTACTCGCTGTCCGCGGATCGAGAGCCTCGATTGCATGTTTTATGGATTTGATATGCGTTTTCGAGTGCGGACGCGAGACGCCGCCCGATAACCGCGACGATCATCCGAGTTTCTCTCTTGCGAGCACGTCCGATAGCAACGGCTTTTTGCGAGACAGCCTGCTCTCGATCCTGTGAGATGATCTACCCCGGGACCCGTGCTAGACCATCCTGACTTCCGCGCCGAGCTATGGTTTTAATGTTTCATGGCTGTCTGCGCGCAATACGCTCGAATGGAATGCGGCAGGAATTTTTCAGATTTTATGTGTCGCGATGTGGTTCGAATACGTTGTTCCTTGATAGCTTCATTTTTGTATCGCTAGCAGTGTTTAATTGTAAATCCTCGTTTTCGACATTTTTCAATGCGAACAAGCCAACTCGAATTTCTAAGATTGTCCCTGGCATCGTGCCCTTCAGACTCGTTTTTCTGCAACATTGTTGGACCCTTTCTATCTGTGGTTCTAGGGACTCTATCGTCGAAAGGATCTCTAAAGCAGCAGACTCGAATCAACTTGTATCTTTATCGCAATTTCATGTTAAGTTCTCGTCGCGAGATTTTTAAATGGAATTTCGAGCAGAAGGTGGGGAGAAGCCAAGGAACTTCTATTTTGCAACTTTCTTGGGCCCGTTCTTTCCAAATTGTGGTGTTCAATTTTATTTTCACAGAACAACGGTGATCTCAACGATCTTCGATTTACAACGGTTAACGGTCTCGATGGACAGGATGAAATTCGCAAAAATACTGGAGTCGAAAGTTTTCGCGTCGAGGCAGCTCGTTCGAAGCATCTCGAGCAGATCCGGTCGTTCGAATCCGTTTTATCGACGCGCGGCGCATAAGGACGCGATCCTTTAGCTCCCGGAACGAGCTCAAAAAGAGGACCGGCCGCGAAAGCCGCAGAGTCATCGAGTAATTTACAACTTTCAAACTGCAACAGTGTTTCTGCGCCGACAGAGTGGCGGAGAGCCTGGGCTGCCGGATGAACGGCAAGGGGAAGCAAGTATGCACAGATTTAATGATGCCGTTGATGTTAATTAAAATTCCATTTCGATGTGGAGAACGAGAGAGGCAACGAAGGTTCTCGGAGAACGAAAGCGAGAGAGAGAGCAAAGGTGGAGAACGGGTCCGGCAACCGTGTAGCGAGCAAAGGGGCAAGCAACATTGTCGTTGACTTTCAGCTGACCGACGTTCTTCCGGTTCTTCCTCCTCTACATCGCGGAATTGCGGTCGATTCGAGCGCAAGGATGCAGGGACATAGGTTGGGCTAATTCAATCGGACGATCAGTCAATCGTTCCCCGGGTGCCCATTAATTAACGCCGGCATTTTCATCGGAATGTCCGCGAGGAACGGACAGTCACGCCGCCTGCAGAGAAACAGTTACTGGACCTTGAACACACTCCGTCGATGTTCCAACGATTGTTCTACCTGCGCAATACAACGGGGCCCGCGCGCGAAATCGTGCCGATTGTCTTTGCACGCGGTCGTCCGTCCTGGACCTGGGCTACCTGGCCTGGCATCATCCTCACCTGTTTCCTCCTCTGTAAAATCCAAAAGTCCCCGAAGCTTTGTTCTACGTGAAGCTTCACTGGCTATATAACTAGACAGGAACTAGCATTCCATAGCGGACTGCAAAGGAATAATAAGTCTTTGTCAGATAATGAGGTTGAAGGAGGGACTGATCCCAGTCTTAGTGGAAACAGTTACCGGTCCTTGAACACGGTCCGTCCAAGTTACAACGATTGTTCTACCTGCGCAATACAAAGTCCCCCTCTCCCACGAAATCGTTCAGGTTGTCTTTGCGTACGGTCGTTTAAACCTGAGGTACCTGGGCTGTCATAATCCTCACACCTATTCACTGCCTTCGCTGACTAAATAACTAGACAAAATTCTATACAGGACGGCAGAGGGTTCATAAGGCTGTCAGGTGATCAGGATGAAGGAGGGACTGATCCCGGTCTTGGTAGAAACAGTTACTGGACCTTGAGAACTTTCGCAATGAGTATCCGCGACACGATGTCGGTCGCTCTATTCGCGGCACGTTCGAGCTATTCGCCGGACGCACGATTTACGATCCGGAGACGCGAGGCTGGCCTAACCCAGACCGGACGTCGAACGTCGGACGTTGGACGTCTCTTCTCCGGTTGGATCACGAGGCTGGACCAGCTCGGTGATCGTGGAACGCTTCGAAAAAGGGAGAGTCACCGGGAAATAATAGGTAATCCGGAATACTAGCCGGAGGGCGGACGGAAGGAGCGCAATTTCTCGTCGATCGTGAAAGCATTAAGCAACGTCAGCTGCCTGCAGGGGCGGCTGTCGCGGCCCGTAGCCCGATTCATTAGTTAAATAATGCCGGCACCGGTCAATGGCCGCGTAGCCCATTGCAGTTAAGCCGACTGACGGCGAACCAGGTCGACCAGTTTTCGTCACCGTCGCACAGTGGTCCCAAATCAGGATTTTACGGCTCGAAATCAACATACACACGTGAGCGATTGTGTTCAAGGTAGAAAAAAGTAGTTCGTGTTCTACCGTTTAGAATTCCTTCATTTTTGTCTTAATAAATAATCGAGTCACTTGATGGGTCATACTGCCAACGTTGGTATAGAGGATGGTTATTGCAGCAATTTAGAGGGTAGCAATCGGCAAGGGATGGAAACCATTGATACTTTAGGGTCCATCTATGGAACTTCGAATTTCCATGGGCCTTGATCCGAGCACCGGACAAACAAGACCCGAACCGGTCGTAACTTTCTCGGGCGGGCAACGCAAGCAAGCGCGCCGATACCCGGAGAGTGGCCAATTTATTTATCACCGTGGCCGAGGAACAGGCTCGGTCTCTGTTCGCGTTTGGCTCGCGTTTATCGTGCGATATTTACCCCGCAGGGAAAATTGAATCGCGGCCCCGATGGAAGCGTCTCCGGCACTGCCGTCTACATTGTCGTCGTCGTTGTTGACGGTGGCTCCAGCTTGGCGACGTCGGATAGGCGAATGTGATCACGCACGCGGCGACCGACTATCGCGGATCGTAACTTTCACGTGCGACTACCAGAATCGGGGCGACACTTAGCGCTTACGTCGAAAGTGGGCGGTTTATTGTCGCGCCCCAGACTGGTCCCAAACAGCTAACTGAAGCCGGTGATTTTTTTAGCGTTTCGACACCCACAACCAACGAAACAAGTCACGTTTACTCTACCAATTGATCAGGAAAGGATCAACTTGTTCCACTCGTTTCAAAACACAAAACGAAGATCCTTATGAATCAATCCGTGAAGAAACAATCTTCAACAAAAAAAGCTGACTATAGTCACCACAGTGATCATAGGTCACGGCAGAGCAGGATTGGGACACTGTGGACCTTACGAGAGGGATGTTAGGTTCTCGAAGAGCGAAAGGGGGCACCGATGGAGTAAGAATGAGAAAAGGGGGCGGCTGAATGAACGCGCGGACGCCTCCGCTGATTTTCTGATCGGATTCCAATGGAGGAAGAGGAAGAGGAGGTCTTTGACTCCGGTCGCGCGGCAGACTGAGTCTGGAGGCTGGTTGATCTAAATACCGAGTAGATACGATCACGATTCGAGATCCTACGCACTGCCTGTCCCTCTATCCGGTTGCTCGTACGCGCGAACGCGTCCAACTTCGCTTCTCTCTTTCTCTCCGATTGACTTTGTTGCTCGTTTTGTCCCTTTCTCTCTGCTCCTTTATCGGCGCGACAGCCAGCCAACGATACCTGGAATCGGCGATCAGCGCCGCAGATAAACAGCTCGGGAGAGCCTGGATCGCTGATACACGACGTCGGCGGTGCATTTAGCACTCCCGAAGCGTTAAAACCCAATCGGCGTTTCGAAAGTCGGCCGGACCCCATCGAGCATCCTTTCTACGAGGCGAGCCGAGAGAGCCTTCTCTAGAGAGGCTCTGAGCTTTTGTTCTTCCGTGCCGATCCTCGCGCTATCCAAACCTATCTAACGCTGAGATCGTTACCGAACACCGCACCGGTCGGCTGGGAACGATTCTTGCACGAGAGAGGAAGTCGCGAATTAGAGTCACGGAAGCCGCCATTCAACCCTCCCCTCTTCCCACCGTCAACCCGGGTGAAGAATTCGGGGAACCTTCTTTGTTCCATAGATTCGGCCTTGCGCTCGCCGCCTCGGTCCTCTTGCTCCGCTCTCTCTCTTGCTATCCGATGGTTGCAATTGGCGCAATGATGCACTCGCGCTTCTGTCGGACTATTCTGCGTATCCATTCAGCCGTCTTTAATCGGATGAAATGGAGAAGGGAGGAACAACGTTCTTCAACTCGGGAAGAATGGCGACAGCTTCCTGTCTCAAGTATCTTTATGCGCTCCTGATGACTGAGGGAACGACCTGTGCTCGGTCAATGGGCCTCGAATACATCTTTCGCTGTGATCTTGATTTTTCCAGGATGTCGACACAATATGGGGAATGTACAGGGGTTGGATCTTCTCCACCCTCCAGAAATCGGTTAAGAACTAATTCAAGGGCGCACACTCCCTCATTGTATTAGAAGATGCGACACAGATCCGATGTAATTTAGAACGATGTTAAATGGCTAACCACATCGCGTTGTACCCAACGACTGTCACGACTATGTTAAACTAACTCTTGGCACAGCTAGAGCAACTTGTTCGAAGGAGCTTCCCAACTTCTCCGGAACTTTGCATTTCTAAGACCCTCCGCGTGTCAACCCCGCGCTGGTCACGTGGGAGACGTATGTCATCCAACCTCGTTCCTACGTTTTTTCTGCACGGCGCAGCTTATAGCTTAAAGATTTCAAACTTCACTTTGCTATAAAAATTGAAAACATCGGTTCTACGTAACGATCGTTGAAAATAAATGAAAGCCTTGACATACGTGAGACAGTCTCTATCACAATTGTTTGAAGCTGCGCGTTTCGTTGGAGCTCGGCGCACACCTCGTTGATCGTCGATCGATCTTGAAATTTCACGGCAAAAAGCCGTGCATCCCACACGAGACTCTGGGTTCATGGGAACCTATCAATAGGCTCTCCTGCTTGAACTTTCAAACGTATCCTCCACTCCTATCGTCCATTACCAGAACACCGGGTGAACGCGTGAAACCGTATTTAACCGGACTAGCCGTTCCGTGGCGAACCGGGCCGCATAGGGATACATCCATGGATATCCGAGAGAATCTATCGGACGGATCACAAGCGGAACATCCCTCGCAGCTGTTCGAAAGCGGCGTGGCGTAGCATCGAGGACGGAACGAATGAGCCGAAGAAACGCGCGGGGCTTTACGTCCGCACCCACTCTGTTCGAGCTATCTTATCCGCGAGCGAGCGGCTACACGAAAACGTAATCGTCGCGGCCGGAATAAAAGCAGGAAGTTCTGAGAAGATGGCACGTAGGCCGAGAGGCTGTGTCAGGCCTGTCTTCGGGGCTTCCTTTCACCAGCCAACGGATCCGTCGTAACTCGTTACCGGATCCAACCTCCCCTAACGCCGTGAAGACCGATAACCCCGCTACAGCGTCACGAGCATCTCCCCTAGACCCCGATAAGCTCGAGCCGTTTAACCCGACATGAATTTTTATTATTTAGGAATACAACAGATTCTGTTATGCAGCTGAAAAGTGGTTGAAATCGTTCGAAGCTGTTTGATATGTTATTTTATAAACGGTAAACCTTATGTATAGGGGAGGCAGCTCCGATGACCTTGACCTTGACAGATGTTGCCAAGGACAACATTCAGAACAACTTTTGTTATTACAACTACACGGTGATCGGTCTTATCTTATATTAATGTAAGGCTGCCATAGTTTCGAATGAGCTACACCTTAGATAAATAAACATAGCAAGAACCCATACATTCGAAGGTGACCCATGTGCGCTCCAGTACGGTTCAGTAGCGATTCGTGTATACATCAGTGTTAGTTGATAGTCTCGTGAGTTATTGAATTATTTGAATATGCATCTGAATGAATTCATAAATTTGACATACAATTTCGATTCCTTGTGGAACTTTCTGTGTAAGAAATTTATTAACCTAACCTAACGACACCTCACTGTACTGTATTTAACCGTCGTACAAATAGTATAATGTAGGTGAAAGCCTATTTCTGAGTTGCAACTGTTTTGGCTAGCTATTTCTACCAGTCTAACTACCAGACCAGGCTCTTGATTTTATGACCCCGTAGGCTCTTCTGTCCCTGGGACAACCGCCCCCTGTGCACAAATCCTTATACCTAAGATATTGTCTTATCGGTGAATTCCAACAGAAGCAAACGACAGAACAGCTCGGACCGCTCCTGAGTTATGGAGGTGATCCCGGTGCAGTCCGATGATCGGCCAGGTACACGGTTTACTATCTCGAGGCTTACCATCCAGAACAACAGAACAATTCTAGCAAATGACGGGCACGACGACGACGATGATGCTCCGGGTGACTTTCTCGAGGCTTTCTCGGTTGGCGATCGGCACAGACCGCGTGGCTCGCCCGTGGCAGGAAAAGATTGCCGTGGAAAGTAGCGGCCGAGGTCACCAAGAAAGATGAGGAACACGCACACGGCCGTGTAAACGTTCTCGGAATCTTTTCGTCCCCGGTGAACGGTCACTTTCACGATGCTCTCACACCAGAGGAAAGCTCCCTCGAGCCTCCAGCCCTCTCTCGCGGGGCAATTTTTTCGATCTTCCTCCCTACGCACGCTGGAAGAAACGTCTTGCAATTATTCTTCTTTCTACGCACCTCTGCGTCCATTTACCAACAAAAAAGCCTTGGAAACAGTTCTCGGAGGAGGTTAGTATTCGACTCGTATCGTTGTGCTTCTTAAATCCCCGCTGTAAGACCGTCTGGTGGAAATCAATCGACGAAAGGCGCGGAACAGAGGAAAAGAAGGACTCGTGGCGGATCGTTGTCTATTAAAAGCTCTCCCCTCGTAAAGTTCTGCCTATTATCGGGCTCCGCTAAGCATCTTGTCCGGATAATTGGACGTGATGTTAAGTGGACGTATTCATTTGTCGAAAGCGACGCGGATCCTATCGCCGCTGCAGAGACACCATAAAACGAAAATTTATAACGCCGATCTCTGCGGCAAGACTCTCACAGCTCTCCTGAAGGTGATCCGACGACAGCCTCGATCGACTCGATTCCTTCTCGCCAGGGAATGCCCTTTTTTGTCTCGCGATATCCCTCCGAATTCCACAACCTACATGATTATTAGAAATTTCGGATTTTTACTTTCCGCTCTCTTGCCTTGGTCACGTGCACGCTTCGAAGCCGCGTTAACTTATTTGAAAAACGTTATGGGTTTTTTTTTTGAAGTTGCTACAGTTGATCAATTGACATTTAAAATCACAACCGTGTAGGCTTGATATATTCATTAACATAGTGATTGTAGAACTGAAAGTGATTTTATACTACTAGACGGTGTTAGTCGACCTTTCTTAATTTTCGTGTATTTAGCAATCTTGCGCGTGCAATAAATTTCATAAAGATCCGCAGTCTAATTACAACGTACGCCCGTCGAAATAAATTTGCAATCTCTGTAATCCACGTAAGTCCACTAAAATTGTTTATCGTGCCGCGACTGCGAATACTGCAGGTGCATAAATTACTACTGGATTGTTTTATCGGTGTATAAATTTTGGATTTTATAGTCGCCGGTGTAATTTTTGCGAACGATTTCCCTGGGATAAAGAGATCAGAAGGCAGGATCGTGGCGTAGCGAACGTGACACATTTCTGTCCCATTATTAATTATGAATAATCTCTCGGGGTCCCAGTGAACGCACTCAGTCGAGCATAAAATTGCCGGCGGAATTTACTATGACGCGTTCCAGCTTCGCCACATTGTAACTCCGTATCCAGGATACATTCTATGTTCCCATAAACTGGCAAATTGAAACCCTATTAGCACATAGCAGCACGATTTACTCGAGACCCCGGGAACATAATCGACGAATAGAATCTGAGAGACTGGAGATAAGAATAATATACGAAGTACGGGATCGGTGAATAATAGCCAATGCCACCGTGAAACAAAGTGTTTCAACCGAGGTAACGCACGAACATTTTCCCTAGATTCCGTTAAGAAAAGCATCTTCTCATTGCCTCGATTGACACAATCAACGAATCGTAATTCCATGGCGAGACTTTCGACAGCGATTCGTCATACTCGCCAACGACAACGATTAGTCAACGAATAACGCTGCCAACCATATCGGTCCAGGTTCGTTGAACCGATGAACTGATTTCTATTAAAATAAGGTCCCACGATTCGAGATCCTCGAAATCTCGCGAAATCGATTTAGCCAGCGCTCAAATTCGCATGACTCGCTCTCCTGCTGAGCGTGCTCGACGAAATGATCGATTCGACTGGGTAACAATGATACGTTTGACCGTATCCAAAGTGAATTTTGTATAACAAATTAGGTGAAATCTTTGGGAAAGGTCTGTTGATTCTGAAACGCAATTAGACAATACGATTGAGGAAACATTCAGAAAGTTACAGACACAAAAACAGATAATGAAATCGCGAAAGAAACAATTAGTTTCTTTAATTCCATGCAAGTATTTCCTGAGAGTAGTTCAGAATATACAGAGAAATGTGATATAACTCGTGATAAATAAAATTCCTAATTTAATGGATAATTTGTTGATCATTGCCGATGAATTGTCGCGAGGCTAATGGTTCTCGAGTCGGGCGGCCATCGAAAAAGGGTCATGGTGACAAGGCGGAGAACAAGAAATAAAGACGCGATTTTAAAGCATCGCTGGCCCCGTGATCGAGCATGAAGCCGGGCCCCGCGATTTGTGCGAAACTCGATCGCAGCCGGTTCGCACGATCCACGAAACTGGATCGGATGTGTATCGAGGCGCGAGGAAACAACGGACGACCGTTACTGGCCGAACCTTCGCGGATATATACAACTCTCTTTCTCTCTCTCTCTCTCTCTCTCCGATCGAGAGGTAGTGGGGCAGATAGATCTTATCGGATCGATACGGATCGCGGATTCCTACAGATCGCCGGATAATTGGACGCCGCCGGATAATTTCGCCGGCGAAAGTAAATGAATACGAACGATCGATGCACGCCGAACCAGACCCCGCTTCGCGAGCCTCTAATTGTCGATGAATTGTGAGACAAATCGCCCCCGGGGGTCGTTCCTTCGCTTCTCGCCGGAATTAACAGAGATCGTGAACACGCGAGCTATCCCTAGATCGCGATCGAGAAAGCTTCTCGATATTAGCCCCGATAAAACTCGCCTTCGAAAGTGAATTCCTTTTTTCAACCGATCTTTCACAGTTTTTTAATATAGAGATAATAAATCTATATAATAAAAATGAAATGCTGTTCGTTGGTCACGACATCACGTGAGAACGGCTAGACCGATCTGGCTAATTTTTTTTAATGTTCGTTGTAGTCCGAATCAAATTTTTAGAGTAAATTTGGAATAGTTGCCCGGAAACATGAAAATTCGGGAAAAAATGAAAGTGCTTTTTTGGAGATTTTTCTATAAATTCTCAAGACCATATAAGAACACGATTCGAACGACGAATATGCTTAATTCTGTTTTTTGTTTTGTTCGTTATGGTCTCGAAAAAAATTCAAGACAATTACGAAGGAAAGTCGGAAAATTCAGAAAAACTGCAATAATCATAATAATTGAAACGGTACAAGTAGAGCAGCTTGACATTAATAAATACGTTTTTTTTTCTCATTTTTACTTTGAAATAATTATAACTTTAAATCACCAATAGCTTTTCACAAACTCACAAAATGATCACAAACAAATTTATTGAAATTTGGACAGGACAACGTCTGTCGGGTTAGCTAGTATATGAATAATAAGAAAGTCGTATCAGAAAAAAAGTATGTATAATTCCACGATCTCCAGCGTCCTTTATCGCGTGCCTGCACTTCATCAAAAACGTCGTCCGCTCGTAAAAGACGTGTCGATTGGAGCGTGTAACGCGTTAACGTGCTATTTGTCGGAGCAATTAAGCATGCTCTCGGCATAGTCCTGATCTGTTAAGTTACCGGTACCGGCTAGTAACTCGAGTCCGCAAATTTCTCTTCCTCTTTCTCTTGTCAGGCTTGCATATCGCGAGTGCAACGCCGCGCTGAGCGTCGGTAAAAGCCGGTCGAAGCTGGAGGTACAGTTTCGTGGCATGACTCGCGTTAATCCGACGTGTCCGCGTGAACACCGTGACGAGCGTCCTGCGCTTTCATTGGTCCGAACCTCTGCTCGGAAGGACTCGTAACCAGCTCATTTATCTCCCGCCGTGGCGTCGAGTCCTTAATCCTTGGGCTTGATCTTCCCTCAAAAATTTTCGTGGCCGGTATCGCCTGCTCTATAATAAATCTTCCTTGGGGAGCAAGTAACCGGACCCCTTTTAATTACCACGTCCAGAACAAACACGCACTGACTCAGTCTCGCAAGCATTCCCGAAAAGAAGCTGAGAGAAACACGGAAAGATCAACCCTCCCCGAAAAGTCGAGAGACTTTGTTCGCTCGGGCTCGATTAGATCCGAGGAAATCCGCCACGATCGTTCAAATCATTCCTCGGAGTCATCCCCGGGTGGTAGTTCGTTGGCTTATAACCCATGACGCATCGGTTCTTGACCGATACGCGACCGTGATTCACGGATCATCCCCACGTGCTCACGCCTACCAACTTTGCAGGATCGTTGACGCACTCCCTCGATCCTTCCTGCTGATGGGAATCCCGGAAATTCGGCGGCGAACGAGGTGAGTCATCTCGGACGAAATGGGAAAGAATCTCCCGAGCTCGTTAAACTCATTTTGGACACGGTCACGCTATTTTAAGTGGCTCGTAGCGCCTTCTCCTCGTGCAAATTTTCTTCTTATCTTTTTTCTGATTACATCGAATAAAAATATATGAAAAATACTTCCAAATTTTCAACAACATCCAGCACCAAAAGTAAAATGAACGGTGCTGAAAAATGCTTTCAGGAGCAGCCATAATCAACTTCGTCAACACTTCCGCAGGTCCGCAAACTGCAAGAGCCTCTGACTTTCCGAGGGTTGAAACATTTGATGCAGCCAGACTTATTGAGACGGATCTCGCGACGACGACTTCTCGAGCCTCTTTAAATTTGACTAATGTCCGAAACGATTCGAACGTCTGTACGACTGAATTGGTCGAAAACCTTCCGCAAAAGGGGGAATGAAAGCCCCCGGTTTCTCCCTATCTGCGGGTTTTGCAGCCCTTCTATCCTCGCATTATTGTCCGCGATCGCGAATGGACACGTCGGCCCCGCTCTTCTGAAAGAACCTGAAAACGGGATAAAGAGCCGGCAGAAAGGAAACAGGGTGAAAGGGGAGTCGAGGTGAAAGGGAAGAAAAAGTGGCCGGTGAATGCGGCAAGAAATAAAAAAAGGAGATCGCGGGGGTGGACGAGAATCGGAGGGGCGAGCAACCCCTCGGCTCTGCCGGGGGTGTCGAAACCATCCGCGAGTCTCGATCCAATTTTAATGGCCGAACTGTGGACCTTGACCGTCGCGCACAAAACATTAAATTCACATAGTATCACGATCAACTGGAATGCAATATTTTCTTTCCTGTTTTTATACATTCGATACGTTGAAAATAATATAATCGTGTTTGAAATTAATTATGTCTATTCATTTTTTTGCGACCCGTCCGTAGTGCGAATAGAATCGTGACCAACTGGAATGCAATATTTTCTTTCCTGTTTTAATACGTTCGATACGTTGAAAATAATATAATCATGTTTGAAATTAAGTATGTCTAATCATTTTTTTAATAAATGCATAAAAAATCTGTCGTCGATAGACCAATAATGGAGATTCCGGAGGAACATCTAGGGGGCGTAATCAGGGCTGTTTCATGGCCCCATAGCGCGGATAGAATCGCGACCAACTAGAATGCAATATTTTATTTCGTGTTTTAATACGTTCGATACGTTGAAAATAATATAATCATGTTTGAAGTTAAGTATGTCGAATCATTTTTTGATAAATACATAAAAAATCCGTCGTCGATAATAATGGAGATTTCGGTGGAACGTCTAGGGGGCATAATCAGGGCTGTTCCACGGCCCCGTAGCGCGGATAGAAGAACAATCTCCGATACATCGGAAGACAGGCAAATTAGCAATTCCCGTCCGACAATAAGACACCCCCGCGTTTCTGAGCTGTGCGTCTTGAACCGGATGCCTGCGCGCGACACATAAATTGTCCCGTTCCGCGATTGGTCTGGCTCAAGAATTCTATGGATCCTATGGGAACACCAAAAGATTGGGATCTTCGGTGAAAGCGGTCTCCGAGCAGGAGTCTGGCTCCGCAGAAAAGGAAGAATCACGGCGGACCCATCATATCCGGGGGGCGGGCGGCTGGTTGGTGGTGAAGGGCACGAAGGGAGGAGGAAGCAGAGTATGGTTGCTCCATGTTTCGTCGGGGAAACGATACAATACGAGTGTTGCCGCCTCCCACGCATAAACCGTGCGGTCGCTGGGAGATTCGCGTACCGCGTAGTTTCGGTGCGTCAATCCGCGTCAGCATGTTAAAGGAACTGGGGAGGGCGGGGGGCTTGGCAACCCCTTGTCGACGAAGTGGAAACCTCGCGTCTCCTTTTCCCCGCGAACTGAGACGCTATTGATGCCGGTGTCTCCGGGTTCTCACGCGTTATTGGGCGCACCCTGTATTTTAACAGGCACCGGCAACCCCCGCAGCTGGATTTCCCGTTTGACGTTCGAGAGAAAATCTCGTACGAACAGCGACTTGCTACTGCGAAAGCCAGACTCACTTATTATTGTCGCTAGACTGTGGATCTTTGTGCACGCTCGACGGTTTCTGAAGCTGTTGTAAGCCGGAGTCGGATAGATATCTTCTTTGATTAATTTCTACCCCCTGCACCACTATTTATTCCGGCGTGACACGAACGCGTCTCGTCATCTTCGATATTCCCTTTTATTTATCGATCCACAATAAAAAATTGTTTCTAGCTCAACTATAATAAACATGCAAACCGTCGTGTAAGATTATCCTATCTCTGAAATGAATAATACGAACAGAATAGTCCTCGAGCCATACAACTTTCACGCATTATACCTTGCTAGATAATGGTCGATTTACACACTGCTTTCATCATTTCGACCAGCCTCCGGTGTTATTACAAGGAGACATCGCGACACAAGTTTCGCTAGTCACGCTCGTTATAATTGCAGTCGCGAATGCAGCATCGAGCATCGACCGTGGAAAGATTCAGGTAGAACAGGCGGAGAGTGCATCGGAGGCTGGGGCACGGAATTCCTGCGGACGCAGGTGCATCTTGTGGCTCGTGGCCGAGGAAGGAAAGAAGGCAGCAGCAGTAACAGAGCAACAGCATCGGAAGAAGACGAAGAAGAAGAAGGAGAACAAGAAGAGAAGCCTGGGACCGGGACGAAGACGACGAAGACGAGACAGGAGTCGGGTTCAGGGGACTTGGAGGTCGTTTCGTTGGTAGGCGAGCATCGCGGCCAGGTTGCCCGCTCTACGATACAGATACATAGGCGTCTGCGTCGGGAAAAGGAGAGGCCAGGATAGAGGAGAGGGAAAGAGAAAGACAGAGAGACAGAGACAGAGAGAGGCGAGAGATAGACAGAGACAGAGGCAAACGCGGAGATGCAGGATGCTAAAGAAGGCTAGCTCGAGCTAGCGACCTTCTAAGGCCGCGTCGACCGACTGCTCGCCACTCTCTTCGGCTTTTTTCTCTCCTTCCTCCTTCTCCCATCCCCGGATCCCCTTCATCCCACCTTCCCCGTCGCCCACTCTGCTCGGCCAGACATTTCTTACCTCGTTGACGATGAAAGGCATCGAGCGCATCGGCCGCGAACGATGGAAACACGGAAAGCTCCGTGCGCCGAGCATATCCTCGCCGCGAGGATCCTCTTTCCACCAGGCCTGTCATCGTCAAAGACGACTGCGCGATCGTCCTGCTCTCCTACAAGACCGTGTCACCAGCTCTTCACCTTCTTCTTTTTCTTCTTCCTCATCCTCTTACTACTTCTCGTCTTCCACAGCTGGATACATGCCGGCTTCGTCTGAATCGGGGACACCATCGACAGCACTACAGACACCTACGTCTTTTAGAGGCGTCGACGGCGAATCAAGGGAACTGAAATTTGAGAAGTGCAGGTGCGATCGTTTTTTGCGGGAATCGAATTTTAGAGCACAGTCATTCAAAATTCTATTAATAGACTACAGAAACGTTTTCATAGTAAAAAATAGAAAGATGCACTGGACTGGTTACGCATATAGGTCTGACTTCAATCGACACTTTCCACTTGACAAGGCGACAAGGAAGAAAACAGAAGACGATTGAATTTTCAGCTGAAGAAAGGCGCAAGGGTGAAGCGCCATGATCGTTATCGGCTTATTTGGTCGCAGGGTCGACGCGCGCTCGCGATAAAGACATATTATGACTCAGGTGTCGGCTCGAGCAGCATTCGTGACTCGGTGTTCGATCGAATCTCGGCAAGAAAGCGACGATCGGCAAATTGATACATCTCGACATGCAACCGTACCGCTAATAAAATCGTCCCCGGAGTTATTTCCGTTGAATCGTCGCCGTCGCGGCATCGGTATCCTCTTCTCTACGGCCGACAAAACCGTATAGCGAATGGCACGCGGAAAATTCAATTCACCGTTGATATACGCGCCGATCGGTAATGACGGCAATAAAGCTTCGAAGTCAATGGTCACCGAGAAAAGTGGCCTGATCGAATTGACACGGGGATCGAGATTAAATCAACCGGGGAAATTACAACTTCTTACATCGGGCAAGGGCAGGCTTCCTTCTTCGTCCTTCTCTTCGTCTTCGTTCGCTTGCTCGTTGCGTCTCGTGCGCCTCCTTCGAGGGAGGTCAATTTAACGCTGTTCCCCAAGATTACCGTTCCTCGTGCTTGCCTTTCACGCTTAGCGGGATCACCATCGCTTCGATTGCACCGTGTAATTTTCGCCGAATCACTCCGTATGCCGGACCGGACTGTTATTACACCGGCGCGGCGGGCCGATGACGCGACTCGTCGTCGAGCTGGTTACCGATCTCCGTCTGCGCAAATCGCTCGTCCATTTCCGCCTCTAACCCGCGTTTAATTAGACTGCTCGATTACACAATAAGGCTGGCAATCAGCTCCGCAGCAGCTTTCAAAAGATTTACAATAGTGCGCACGCTCGAGCGTCCGAAAAGTTTGAAAAATTAACTGAATGCATGGAATAGCAAATTCGCGGTTTTCACGGACAAAACATTGTTCGCCGAGGACAATCGCGGCGCCAGGAAAAATTACGAAGGACGCGGGAAAGCAAAAGTGAGGGCGCGCAACAATCGCGATCGGGGCTCGCGCGCGCGCGCTCGTAATTAGAATTAACGCGGCTTTATCGGGTAAAGATTAGCGGCGGCTCGCGGCTAGGCATTCCAGGAATGATCGTTTAATAATATTCCGTTACGTTGGACGTACAAGGTGAACCGGTGTGAAAGGTGATTGCAACGCGGATGCATTTTTATTCGCTTCCACGACTTTCAAGAAACGTATCCACGTTTAGCGATAACGTGAGCGAAATTCCAGATTCGCCGTGCGCCGGAGCCGGAGTTATTTGCCGATTTTTCCACGAGTCCGACGGTGTGTCGGTCCTCTCGATTATTCGCAGCGATCGAGGCGACGGGGCCTCGATCATTCTTCGCCGGCTCGTTTCGTCTTTGTTAACCGTAATGGCTCACGGAATCGCTTAATCTTCCCGTTGGCCGTGGCTCGTTCTCCGCGCGCAAAAGTCCTGCGAAAATTGACGCTAGAAAGTCAAGTGTAATTGAAATCGAAGGTACATGATCGGTCTGACGGACGTGCGCACTATGCCGGCCGCAGGAACGACGTCCATTCTTACGCCGATTCTGCTCGAAAACGTTAGATTCTATCAGAATTCTTAGAGAAACCGCAGCTTTTTCTCGCACCTGTGGAAGATGGTTAACGATCCATTAATCCTCGCTGCCGACTCGATCGGCACCGTAAACACGACCTTTGGAGAATCGAATTTTTCCATGGCTGGAAAACGTATCCCGGTTGTCCATTACACGCCGCGCCGCGGCATTAATACTTCTCCATAGTATTTCAAGGCCTTAATGACACTTAATAGTGGACTTTATTGCGGAAGAACTTTCCTAACGCCATATACGCCGTCGGAGAACAGTACGGATGAAAAGAGATGTCGTTAGGTATACGAGAATAATAATCAAACGCTAGTCTCCTAGTAAAAATAAATGAACTATGAAGTTTTCGTGAAATGCCGAAGCTTCGAGTAGTAGACTCGACACGGAGGACTATACTTGCCAATTTGTACTGCTGATTTTGATCCGAGTAAAGCCGTCTAGTCAGTGCCGTATTAAGCCCCGTAGCAGGAGTAGCGAATGCTACGGGCCCCGCGCTTGCAGCAGAAAATTGGCCTAACATTTGGCGGACGAGTTGATCAAAATGACCTTTGTTTTAGCGACGTGTAACCAAAGTGACTCTGCGATCATTGCCAATAAACAAAACACTGCTTATACTACAGCACTATTGTTTGTAAATAGAAAAGAATTGACCGCGGGAGCACCAATATTGACACGTACGCGGCCACAGAACCACAACAATAGGCAAAATTCAATTCAGTATCTAGTACCAGTAGTTTTTGTAAATATGTCGGAACCAAAGTGAGGTATGCCTTATATGTATAGGGGAAAGTTGTTCAAAATGTTTAGTTTTACATATAACATATCCAAAAATCATCGAAATCGGAGAGGAAGCAGCTATTCTACAGTTTAGCTAATTTTCTAGGTTGCGCCACTGGTTCCCAGATATTTTTACTAAAAAAAGAGGTCATTCATCGTGTTTTATTATATTATCGTGCAAAACCTAGGTCCCTCTGATAACATTTATTACGGGCCCCGCGCTGGCTTAATCCGGCACTGCGTCTAGTCCGCAATCGTGTTAATTAGGGGACTGAACTTCGACTATAACGGCCGGCAATGAAATCCGCGAAGCACTCGGCTGTAAAACGACGACTACGCTTCGCCATCAAGATTTACTACGGTGACGCGGCAGGTTTTATTGTTGTCATTATCGATCAATATATCAGCCTCTGTATTCAGCTCGTCCATCAATAAAAGAGGAGGGGGATTGAGAAGGGGGAGGGGGACGCGCCGCGGCGCAATCGTTAAAGTTTCAAGAGAAGTTCGAGGTTCCGCGAGATGGCCGGCTGGGAAATTCGCTAAATAGCGGTGGCCTTGTTATTGCCGTTATCCATCAGTGTAATCGATTGATAAATGCCACGCGGCACCAAAACAACCAACTTCGAGCGACCGTGCTTCGAGATACACTCGAGACATTCCAGATTCGAAATTTCAACGAGGACTGTACTAGTTGGCAACCGGAGGTTATGCGAAATTTTGGAGTACTTCGAATTGTCTATCGGTTCTGATCAATTAGGGGAGCATGTGGTAGCAGTATTTGGTCTTGGCAGTCAGGTGAGTGATACGTTGACGCAATTGCTTTTCTTTCCACGTGTAAGGAGGCTCGAAAAGAATTATTTATTATAATGGCGCAGCGAGAACCAGAACACCGCGAACTTTTACGAGACCGACGACTCGTTACGAACTCCAAGAACTTCGTCTGAAATTTTAAGATGGCCGAACGACAGATTTAATGTCTGCTGCTTGAGGCAATTAATAAGAGATCATCGAGGAAAGTCAGCTTCCTTGATTCGACGAAGGACTCGCGATTTTCTATGTTCAGATGTCTGAATGTGTTTCATTATTACTCGGCCACCTTGGTGTCCCGACTATTATCGAAATCGATCGAGATTATCGATCAGCGCGCACGACGCCGCTCCCGCTATCTGCCCGATAAAACCGTATCCGTAACGCTACGCTAATAATTACGTAAGCGCCTTCGCGATGTTGTAACTCGTCGACTTGTTGTTGTTTTTCCATTCTTCGCCGTGACACGTTCGCGTATTCGAATTCTCACCAAAATCGCATATGTATTTATATAACGAAAACCGCGAGCGGCTCGATGCAAATAGACACTGCGCGAGAAAAACTTGACCATAAATTCGATTTTATTGCCGTGCGATCGAGTAAAAATAGAACGAAAACATTGTTCAACTCTGGCCAAGGTTCTGGCCGCTGAAGTGTGCCATAATCGATGGTTATGATAATATGTATATTACATAATACCAATAAATTTGTTGTGAAGAAAACCACGGCCTTCGATAGAACTTTCCTCCACAATGATTTTGCGGCACTAGGTAATTTCTTCGAAATAACTACGATTTTAATTTTGATACCGATTAAATTTGCAATGTGCTGTTTTTTTAGAAAAATTTCTTTCACTGCTACCTGACTTGGTCCGTAACGAATGTCGAACGAATCGTGCGCCATTTGCCGGGCGTCGCCGGCCATTTTGTTTGACTATGCCAATTATACGAACGGCCGGTCGAACACCACCGTCGGATTTCATCTTTCCGTGTTCCATTTCCGTTCTACATGTTTCGCAGCACTTAAGCCAGCTCGACTACTCGACGGAACTCGTAGTTGGCAACTCGGTTGCAGGGATTAGCTAGTAATACATAAATTAGTGGCTCTCGCAACTTCGTAATGGATCTTCGGAAGAGGGTGCAGCCCCCGTGTCGCGATCTCCGGCACGTGAAACGAGCGACAGCTGTTCTCTTCCGACCTTATTCCGTATTTATCCGGTGGTACAAGAGAGAGATCGGCTAATCTCTGGCCCGCGATCGTACTCTCCTGCGATTCGTGTCTTCGAGGATGACAAAAAAAAATAAGAAGAAGGAAGACGGCTGTGTGTACTATCCTAGTCGATCCATCGAATCGATCCCGCAGCTGTGCGTCTAGTTAGGAAAATCATCTTCCTGGCTTGTAACCGCAAGCCGAGACCGAGTAACGCCTTGAACTTATTATCTGTCGTCGATGATGGACGCGTCGATAGTCTGAGACCGTTTATTACCGGAACACCATCGACGATCGGCAGATTTTCTTGGAGAACGTATACGACCCGGCCGGGCAGACTCGTGTGCAAGAGTTTCTCTCGATGATAGGTGCTTTCTCCTCGGTGAACGCCGAAAGGGTGGCCTGGTGACTGCGTTTCCACCATGAAATGGAACGTTCCAAGGTGAAACCGAGTGTTCGGTCTTTAATGGATACGGGTTGCTAATGGGAACCCTGAAAAACGATTCTCCTGGTGAAAACCTGGCTGATCCCTTGTCACCTGACTCTCATACGCCAAGCAGCAAAATCAATTAATACAACGAAGCTTGTCTTCGTCCAATAGCAAACATAATTTTCACCAACCACCATACTAGTTCTTACCACTTATCACCATACTTGCAAACCCAACTGAACTATATCAAACATGGGATAAACTAGTGGTACAAGCAGCAAAATCAATTCTGATAGTGTTTTTCAGGATCGTCAGTGGACTACATCGATTCTGATTTGTCTTCATAGGTTTAATGGATACGGGTTGCTAATGGGAACCCTGAAAAACGATTCTTCTGGTGAAAGCCTGGCTGATCCCTTGTCACCTGACTAATACGTCAAGCAACAAAATCAATTAATACAACGAAGCTTGTCTTCGTTCAGTAGCAAATATAATTTTGACCAACCACCATACTAGTTCCAAAAGTGCAGCTTGCAAACCCAACTGAACTATATCAAACATGAGATAAACTAGTGGTACAAGCAGCAAAATCAATTCTGATAGTGTTTTTCAGGATCGTCAGTGGACTACATCGATTCTGATTTGTCTTCACAGGTTTGAAAAGTCGGCGGAGGCCTTGACTAACAAATCAGTGATTTCATTGCAGTTTTTTTTGTTTTCTCCCTGCCCTGTAATTTTCCAGATCGTACCATATCTTACGTAACTTTTGCATTTATTTGCTGTTTTAATGTGTGCTATCTGATTCAGTGGTTTCATAGTGATTCAGTGCATTGCAAATGCATCGAATGCAGTGATATGATGAAACACTGACAGGGAATATGGGAAAGAAGACAATCAATGATATTTATTTTATAGAATTAAAAATTGGAATACCTTGTCAATAGAATAGGCACGTTGATACATTCATAATCAGAATAAACAGCCGAGAAACACTAGCAGATCATTGAATAAATTTACTTGAGCACTAAATTACATATAATTCACCCAAACAGTTGCTGTTGCTGCACTACGTAAATCTCGGCTGCGTTTCCCCTTGATCCGCCAATAAAATGTGAATTAGCATAAAGATCTCTCTATAATTCACAGTTCTATCTGTCTATAATTTCCGTCGACAGGATCGGTTTCAAAGACAAGTTTTACCCATTAGACAGGCTCGCATGAGTTAGCAACAGTGTAGAGGTACTATGTATCGCGGCACGGAAAATCGTTGGACGTGGATTTACGACTGGGACGATCGGCAGATTGAGATCTTCCCGTGAAAATCGAAATGTCTGCCGCGAGAGAAAGACCTCCCGTTAGAATGGCCGCGGGGAGCAAATCGTTCGAAGCGTTCCACCTGGAGATTTCAATGATTAATCCGGTAATGATGGTCGTGAGGGAGTACGAAATTCACCGGACAAAAGTCGGAATGCGACGCGGCGGCTCTCTCGGTCATGGAAACATAGTAAACACATAGTTTCCGGCAATTGAGTCATTAATCGGTAATGATGGTAATAACATTACTGAATCGCTGCTCGCCGGCTTTGATGGTTATTGAATAGAGTCGGCCTTACCGTTGCGCCTAACTCGCGTGAAGCGAAACGCGCCGCGTTCACGATCAGCGCGGGCCTAAACGCCGCCAGATGGGCCCGATTTAACGGTGGTATTAAATGTTTGGCATGATCTTTTCCGCCACGGGAGACACGAATTTCCCGACAAGCAAAAAATGTCTTCAGCCGTACAATTTTTCCAACCTTACGCTAACGAGTCTCCAAACTCTCGCTCCCAAGAAGAACTCCTGGAAAGATTAATATAATCAAGTGAAGTACTTGATTCGATAATCTTCTTATTGCAAGAACACTAATGAACCTTCACACTCGGCTTCGTAGAACGTAATCACAGGAAGAACGAATATAATCAAACGACAGCTTCTTCGATCGACAGTGTCCTCGGAGATACATCTTGGAAGATCGACAAGGAAGCAAAACGAAAAGCGAAGCAACCGTGGAGGTATCTCCTGATTCGCTGGAAAACACGAGGTTACATAATCGACGGTTAGCGTGGTAGCCGTTCGAGCAATTACGGTCTGTCGATGAAGAAGTAAATGCGATAGCGGCGATTCATTTATCACGGAGATATGTATCGGTGGAATCGATGAAAAGAGTAAAACGTTCCGGCGTATATCTGCGGAGATCTCGACTCGGAAGAATCGCAATCGGGGAAGAAGAGAAAAAGAGAGAGACGCGCGGACGAATCGGGGCCTGTTGGGCCCGAAAAAGCCGGGATCCTTTGGAGAACGGGGACTGGGAAGAATGATGACCGCTGTCGGTGAACTTCGTTCCACCGGAGGCAGATAACGCGGGATCTTCTCTAGGTCCCGAAGAATGCAGTCGTAGTCGCGCATCTTCTTGCGCTTCTTCGCGTTCTTTTGCCTGAAGATCATCGGCCGCGGTCTTCAGAAGATTGTTGATCTTCGGGGCGCAGCTACTCGAACCGAGAGCATCGTCGAATTCATTTCTGTTGAGCAGAACGAAGCGGAGCGGTGCGGAGCGGAGCGGTGCGGAGCTGCGTCCTTGTTCGGTTACCGAAGGAATGGCTCCTCGGTTAAGAGGATCCTCGCGTGTCCTGCCAGGCAACGGCCGCTCCTACATAGCCGGCATTCCCTGGATACCAAGCGTTTTCTTCGCTTTTGCTCCGAGCGAAACCGTGCGGCTCGGCTCGCCCGTGTGGGGGCACGTCGATGACGAAAGTGCACGCGAGATATGCAACCACGTACAATCGCGCCGATCTATTCGAACTACTACGATCCTTCAACCCTTCAGCTCTATACACCGCTATCGACTGACCACTTAATCGATCCGGCAAAAATTCGCGCGGTTATCATATTTATTCGCAGACGTTCCCGATGCATCTCCGAGCCTCCCGGTTCCCTAGAAGAATCTTGGAAATATCTAGCGGAACTTCGTTGCTAGAGTGTGTATGAAATTGTTTTAGATAACGATGAGAGAGGATCTGAACATTTTTTAGAAATGACTCGCGAATCTTGATTGCTCCAGCGCGTATAGAAATTGTTACGAAAGAACATTTTTTTCTCGTGAACAAGAAAAATGTGAGTAAATGTGTGGTCGCAGATCTTCAGTCTGGAGCAGACAATAGAGGTCGCTGGTTCGGTGGCGCAGCGGATCCTCGGGGCCGGTCAAATATTTCCGAAGAGGCTAGTGTGGGTGGCGAGGACATTAGCAGCGGAGTAGCAAAGCTACGGTAAGCTGCACTTAATTGGACAATACCGGGGATCTCCTTGGTAGGAGCCCGGGCTCTAATTCCGATCCCGCGGAGGTGAAGACGCGAGGAGCCATCTCGCCGAGCCCAGGGATCGGCTATCGACGTCGGATGCTTCCAATTAGACCCGGCCTCGGTAACCTCGCGCGAGCTCAGGATATTCGAATTCTCCCTTTCTCGGTGGAACGTGTTCTATCTGCGTAATAGCGCGAGAACCAGCCGGAAAGGGACGCGTTTTCGACGCCAGCGAATCGCATCGCGCGAATCCAATATGGCCGATCAAATGACCACGCCACACGCGCACGGTGTCGAGTGACCCTACCTTTGAATTTGTTCGAAACCACTCGGGAATACGATCAGGATCGCGACGGTTCACTTCGAATTTCTGGAAACTCTGATTAGGTACCATGCTGATTGGAGGAACCTTGCTTTTTCATCGTATCATGCAGAGTGTTCCATCTTTTCATGTGTTCGTTGTTTAAAACAACAGACGAATCGCTAAAAGGATTTAGCTCAGGGTTGGACAAGATCGAGACGGTTTACTTCGAATTTTTGGAAACTCTGGTTAGGCGACCATGCGGTTGGAGTAACCTCCAATGTTTTTCATCGTACCATGCAGAGTGTTCCATCTTGTCACGTGTTCGTTGTTTCAAACAATAGACGAATCGCTAAATGGATTTAGCTCAGGGTTGGACAGGATCGCGGACATGAGCGAGGATCGTCCGGAGTGGATACGCCTGCCGAGAAAATACCAATGCAATCGGACGCGCGAGAGAGAAGACGAAACGCCGTGACCGGGTTTAAATGGCCCGGCGATGTGTAACGTCATCCGCAGCTTGGCCTTGAGATTTCTGCGCGGAATGATCGCAGTCCAGTCGCCACGGTGATCGAGAAACCCGAGGAATCTGGAATCGTGGACGCTGCTGCTGAGCCTACGTACAGTAACAGATTGTTGGCAGAATGGAGATGCGGTACTTTGGCGACGATGCTATGCTACTGATGCGACAAATGTGCCGCATGGCTCTTGCGATTTGGTTCCATTAAGCTGTATGTTTCTGTACAAGCTTAATGTGCAATCTAACAATTTCATCATAGATAATTTCACGGTGGAATGAATGACTAAAAAATTCTACAACTCGATCCTCATACTCTGTAACGATTGCACCATTCGACCAACTCTTCCAGGGGATCCCATAAACCGGACTCCGCACGAGGGAACACGTGGTCAGAAAACGGTACAGAAGCAGAAACACCTCTGGCATGATAAGACGGTGGTCCGGTTACGTAAGAATGCGACTCTCAGCGGAAAAAATCAATGACACATGTTGATTAGTAGAGACAGATGTATACATAGAACGCATTTCATCCTGACTTCCATATTTTTACGCGAACGATGGACGATACCCACGAACGACGACGTTAGCCCATCTAGAAACGCACACCGCTCGTTTAACTTATCGTCAGCTCTTCTAAATCGAAACACTTGATCGCGCGCGCGGATGCGCGGACAGCTAAGTTACATGCATTATTGTGCGCGGGGGAATCGATAGAACCCGTATTTTCCGAGTCGGACATGCGAGAGAGCACAATACGGAATGAAATAGCCGGGAGCTTCGGCCCCGTTAATCGCGTCGAAAAGCTACCAGGCCAGCTCAGCGCTAAATCGCGTTTCGAGAAGAGACATCTGTGCGTTATTGGGCCCCGTTCCCACAGCGACACTGCATTATCGTCGGTTCCAAGTGAATTTGTAATTATCGTTGCGTACATCATCGGGCAATTACGCAAACAGCGCGATGCCGACGCGTCGCGTTCCCGGGACATTAAAATCTACTCTCCGCTTCTTTGCGCGATCCGTGACCAAATTTTGCAATCGTCCAGCCCTCGAGCTTTTTATTCGCATGGACGATTCGAAATCCGCAAAACGTTGAAAGCTGTTTTTTTCTGCTACTCTCGATGCTGGCGTAATTTTCCAACGCCTAAACGTTGTCGCTAGACCGTGAATTTTTCTATCAATTTTGATTGTGTTAACGTGATTTTTCGCCGAGATGTTTGCCGTTTAAATAACGCATGTGCCAAGCGCGGTGCAACTATAAGGGTACTCCGAACGAGATGAAATTAAATTGGAAAACCGACGGAGTGTTTTAACGAAATTGGTATTTGAAAGTGTTATCGGGTTAAGCGGTGGTTCAGGCGAGCAGAGTTCCTGGATCGTTTCTCTTTCGCGGTGGTGCACGGGTTTCTTTTATTCAAGGTAGACGCGTTCAGGATAAAATGAAATCCCCGTGTAGATCACGACCGCCACTGCCACACTGCCACTGCCGTCGCCCGGAAGAAGGAACTATCAAAATGCAAAGGTATATTCGAGCCCGTGACGGCGCGCGTTCCGGGACGTGAGAAGAAAAGGAGCGTGTAAGCGAACCAGAAAAATAATATCGCCGGTGTAACGAGGTATGGGACTCCGCCGGGACGAGACATCGCTGTTTCAGCAGAGTATTGCTGCGCGTGCAGCATCCGAACGGCCCCCGTAACGACCCCGTTTACAGTACAGAGATCACAAATACGATCTTTCAAAATGGTCGAATCGAACTGCATTCACTTCCCTTCCCTTCCTCTATTCGGTCCCCATTCCGCGAAATATCTGCTATTGCCGACCTAAGACCCCTACAGGTTACTCTATCTACAACGATTCTACCACCCGCGTGTTATGTTCTTGTAACGCAATCTTTGTCCGGACGAGAATAGTCTTTTTCGCGAATTCAATTAGCTCGATCGTCCGGGAACGCTCATAGCTGGCCAAGAAATTCCATGCAACGACTCTATTAACTTTCAAACGGGTATATACTATAATCAAGGGAGCGGCGCATTAGGACACGGCAATAGGTAGAATTTGGAGAATGGACCTGCGAGGTTCGCACCGCAAATTCTACTTCTATGTGGTAATTCTGTGCTGGTCCTTTCGCAAGGATAATGGCCTGTGTTATTTCTTTGAAGCGTTATTCAAATTTTAATGGGCTTTGGTAACTACGGGAGGCAGACCTTGGAAAAGTATTTTATTAGAAACCTTTTCTAGACGACAATTCAGTGCCGGATTAGGCTAGCGCGGGGCC
>CM052328.1:12997312-13140798 GCA_028455615.1 Lasioglossum zephyrum | reverse complement strand
TTGTCCTTCTTTCCCTGAAAATTATTATTATTATTTATTATAGACGAACAGAAACCCTTTTTACATAAGTATTTACAAAAAAAAGGAAAAAAGAGAAAGATACAAGACTACTTACCTAATAAGAAAGAAGGGACATGCGCACAAAGATAAAGAAAAAAAAAACAAAATAATACTGGTACAATCGATAGGTATTATCATATAATCCTGCGTAGTTGCATTTTAAAATTTTGCAGAGATTCAATGAAAAAATCAATACTGTTATAAATTGTGCATGATTTTTGTAGAGAAGAATAATCAATATTATTATCAATTAAATTAAAAATAAAGCTCTAGTCGGATATTATTCTTCGAGCAGATAATGGCTCCAGGTTCATTGTAGTTATTATTGCAGAGTAATCATGATTAAAGAATGACATTGGATTATTTAGCTTGTATGAACAAAACCTGAGAAATTTATGTTGCACTCTAGAGCAGCATGATTTCATACTCAGAGCTTTTCAGAGACCATGTAATTGATACATATTCTAATAGCGGACTATTATGAACATTTAAAAAAAATAGCCAAATCGGGCTTATCAACGAACAGCATTTAATTTTTATTTATATAGAAGAAGATAGATAAAGATCCCCAGTCTAATGATTAGGCTTCAGACAAATAAAACTTTTCGTCAATCTCTTCTTGCAACACGTTGTGCCATGATTAGACTACTAGACTGTTAGAAAAAATAGAATGGAGAATTCTACAAAATTGATTTTCCATTTAATGAAAATGATACTGCTTAAACAATTAGAGCCCGACTTTCTATGGTTCACGCAACTGGTGTTTGACTAGCAGCAGCAATAAGATATCAATTCGCTCTGTAATCACTTTGCGTTGTCCTCGGCAGCGTTTTTAATTCAAAATCGATTTCCCGGGGGCGCGCAGCAAAGTTGAAAGGCAGGGAAAGAGTTCGGAATTAATTAACAATTTTGCAACGATGCCCCCGCGGGGTCAAAGAATCCGTACGCTTATGGGGACGAAAAAAATGGTGCTTGTTACGGGCTCTCGCAACTTTGCTGCGTCGACCGACTGGCCCGGGGGCATCATCTTTTCACCGTGCTGCTCTTTGTGGCGGAGCGGCGTGCAATTTCATTTCGCGTTACTCGATCGAGCTTAAATCCGATCGGCCGGCGAAAATATTCGGCCGTGAAACCGTGAAAAATAACGCCGCTGGTGCGGAGACAACAACGCCAGCCATTTTACGGGAGAAATTTTCTGCCAACGGACACTCCCGTTCGAATATAAACGAGTAGCGAGCGGAACGGAATGACCGCGCCGATAACTAAATGAAGTTAATGTGTTGTCCGTAACGCGTATCGAAATTAAACGTTACACTGGATGATTCTGTTCATCGGCTGGATTTAAACGATTCCCTTTGCTTTATATTTACTAACAAACTGCGAATTATCGCACGCTGTGTACTCGATTCTTTTTAACTCGGAGTTCGATGAAATACACTTCCGTGGAATTTCCGATTCTCTGGAACCGATGGTATGGAGTATTTCAGATATCTATGATAACGGTGTTGACAAACCTTGATGCGATAAGCGCGACTGGACTCCGCAGGTATGCGGTGTTGTGGTTGAGCATCGTTTTAAAGAAACCAAAATTTCCAGTTCACTTAAGAGTCCATTCACGAAAAGTTAATTTAAATCACATTTTAATCGCGAAGAAGCTAGTGTAGGATGCATGAGAATGAAAAAGAGTGTTTCAAATATGAGAACGTCCAGTTTTCGTCAACACAGTGTCGTCAGCGCACCGGAAGCAGATAGCGAAAGCCAGATCGATGCGTCGGACCGTCAATATTTATTATAAGGCTTAGCTCGGTTCATTATCATAAAAATCGTATCAGGGAGGGGGTCCAGATAAGAATTTTCACCGGCAGCTCGTTACACACCGTTAGTTGCTCCATTGGCCGACGCATTCGTCCGTCGCGACGGCTCTATGAACCGCCTAGATAGCGAGACGTCTTTCCTGCGCACGGTTTCCGCGTTCTCCTCGGTTCGTCGCTGTCGAGAAACGCGCGAAACGTAGTTAGCGCTGGTTCGAAGCTAACTCAACGATTTCACTTATTCACGCCCCGAACACCGACAACGGACTGAGAACTCATTGTAGTTCATAGAACCTTACCGATCGTGAAAGACCGTTTATTCTCTGTTCCAGAAAATAGATGCAAAAGTGTTTATTTTGTAATCCGCGGCTCCGATGAAAATACAGCTACTGTGAACGTGCAATCTCATTTCTAGAAAGAAGAAACGCAGGATTAAGCAACGTTTATAGCACGGTAGAATTTCCCCGTCATTCCGAAGGCTGTTCCCTCAAGATAGCAGGCTTCTTCGCTCCTAAAAGCATGATTAATCGCGTGGGCGATTAACCTAGCCTACGAATTAACCCCCCAAATGAATCAACAGACAGGAATGTATTAATGCGCTGTGTCGAATTCGCCCGGTTTCGTCACGGAATTTAAACAAGCAATAAGCAAGACGTCTCCGTGCTCGTACCGGGAGATGCAGAATTTCTTTCACCGAGCTGGAAATAAAATTGAAAACGTTCGCGCCGCTGTTCTCGTAAATTGTCTGACCCTAATCATCCTCGTGGGGATTTTCGACGTACGCTTTCGGAAGAGCGTCGATTCGTCTGCCGTCGACGGTTCTGTCCTACAAAAGCCGAATCAATTCCAAAATTGGCGCGATCCCGGCGATCAATCGGCTGGCACTACGTCGCCAGTCACGCGGACCTTCTGTATCCATTACGAAGCAGAGCGACGTAATTCGTGGAACGATACGTCGTATCGACGCCTGGCACCGTTCGCAATCGGTCGCGTCCGCCCACGGAAAATCCGGCGTCCATTAACAGCTTGCGGAACATTCGGCGCTGTTCCATGCTTTCGCCTAGCATCGAGAAATTTTCGATATTTGCACCAATATTAAACGAACGCGCTACATAAACCATCCGGAATCAACGGCATCAATCCTCCGGCTCCGCGATACGAAACACTTGCGCTTTAACAAATTCGTTTCGGACTTTTTAACCATTCGCTCGAGCCAATTATGGACGAAATTGTTAATTATATTGATATTTTTGGAGTGCACAACGAAATGCACGAAACAAGCGGAGGAGGAAAAGTCTTTTCTGACCTGAAGTTTATTACACTTCAAGAGTCGCTATTTCTGTACCTAGAAGAAATCAGGTAGTTAGTTCTAACCAGCCTCTTTTCATTTTTCCTTTTGGTATATAACGGTCTGGCTTCAATGTATCAATAATAAAATGTCATATTGTGTTATGTGTGAACAATTTCAATTCATAACTAAGTTCAATGTATAGTGCGGCGGAGATTAAATAAACATTTGATAAAAAATGTAAGGTTTAGATAAATACCAGGCCTATTCCGTTACTTTGCGAAAATCCAATATCCTATGTATACTTATTGGGAAATACCTGGTTCCCCTTCGTTTTATAGCATATTGTCCTACCTTTAGGTATGAAGGTACGTACGGCCACCTTTAGGGGTTTCCTTCTAATCTTGGGCCCGTCTTGTACACAGCTTCGACAATGTTGCCTTACAATGTTAAAGGCGTGGTCAGTTAAATCTGGGGTCGGTGAAATATTGAGGTCCCATGGAAATTACCGGCACAGTTGTCACCGACTCCAGATTAGACCGACCAGAAATTGCCGGTCGAAATCGTTGTCGGTTAAAGGCGTTGTCGGTTAAATCTGGAGTCGGTGAAATGTCGGTGACTTTCACGGAACCCTTTCTTTCACCGTCCTCGTATATAATTATTTACACGTAACCTCTCAACAGATTTGATCTTCCAGCCTCGTCATCCCAACAAATATAAATGAAAATGTTCGAGGGTTTCTCTGATTTCAAACATTAATTCAACTCACGTGTCCTTCTAACACAGACACCGAATTCAAGTAATTAAAGAATCGCAAGATAGCAAAACGAGAAGAAAAGGGCAAGCAGAGTGTCTACAGAGGACGAAAGGACCCATTCCAGAAGGACCGAGCAGGTCGGCCGGTTAATAGCCGCTTCTGGTAACAATGCGACAATCAACTATAAAAAGAACAAGAGGCAAGGGAATAAGGAGACAGACTCTATAAATGTTTACGATCGATCGATAGCTGGTAGAGGTACGAACCGCAGTTCTAGCGTATGTTACGTGCGAGGGCTGGTCGTCTCGGTCCATTGTGTCGGGTTGTGCCGTCGCGACGCGCGACGGTCGATTCGACGCAATTTGTGACGGCGTCGGTCGTCACGGAGCAAACCGTGACGGCCGCGAATACGTCAACGCATTCGCTCGACCCGGCCCGGCTGTTGGCCAAACATCAGGACCGCCCGTGAAAATTATTATGAGCCCGTATTACCGGCACTTTGTGGTCCGTTCGATTTCGCCATTTCGCATCGTCCACGGTTTTTAGCAGTGACGTCGAGCAAATATAATTAGCCTGTGGTTCTTTACACAAATTAAGCAATAGGGCAACATGCACAGAAAAACAGCCCAACCAAGATTTTACCGCTGCTCACTGCCATTCGCAAACCTATGTACTCATAAACAAGTCAAAATTTATTCTCCTCGTGGATGAGCAGCGATTTTGATCCGCGTTATTCAGCGACGTTTGACTCGGTAGTGAGGATCCTAGGATGATCGATAGAGCACAAGCGTGCCAACAAGAGACGAGCGCAAACTTCAAAGTAAATTCTTTTCATTGGATCTTGTTGCCGCCTAACACAATGGGGATCGCGTACAAGTAACAGCATGTACATTGATCATCGATGCTCGAGCGCCATGTTCCCGGAAGACCGGCGGGCATATGGTGCTCCGGAGCAACGATTATTTCAGAGGATATAGGTTTCTTTACGAGAATCGAATCGCTGTAGTTACGACCCGATAAAAGGTGTGATCGAATGACTTCCGCGAACAGCCGATGATGACGTCCACACCATGACGTCTCCGTTCTATCGATCGATGCTTATATATTTAATTCGAGAGGCGTCAGGGTCCATAGAATAGTCTCGTTAGTTCGTGAGGCGACCACGGAAACGGAGTTTTGGCAGCGACGCTGTTTGTTACTTTATCACACCTCTAGAATTGTCTCGATTTTCTGCGCTGCAGAAGTTAGACACCTGACAGCTCTAGACACTGTACTCTGATGTCTCGTGATCGTCTCTTTGAGTGTTAAGACAGCAAAGTGACACGGAAAATATCAGTATCGTGTTTGTTTTGGAACGCCCGCGATGATCTGTTTCTTCTTGAAACTGTTAAAAAGCTTGAAGATTTTAAATTAAAAATTCTCTGGCAGTGAGGAGCTAACTAACAGTGACGGATCGCAGTGTGGGGAGAAATATACGTTTCAGGGACATCCTCGATACTCGAAGCATGTCCTGCGAGGAAGTTCTCGTCAGCGTGACCTCGCGCATTCTGCGAAGAACCAGACGGCTGATCTCGGTGAGTCCTCGGACGTTATCGACATCCCCGTAGGGAGGGATGATTAAATTTTTAAAACCGGCAAAAACCCTCGGTATAATTCCTGGGGAATCGTCCACGGGATGGTCCTCGGTGAAACGATAGCCGGCATCGAAACGGGCAATTGATTCCTCTTTATTGCCCCCTCTAGACATTCTCCTCATTTGTTCGCGTTCCTTAGCATGACGTAGCGAAGAAACGCATTTATATCTCTTTCACTGTTGGCAATTGGCCCAGTTACTAATGTACATCCGCGAACGAATGACGCGTGTCTTTTCTTCACGTGATGCGGCGACGGCCACGGTGACGCAACCGGATCGCATACAGGGTGAGTCGCCTAACCTGGCCACTTCGAATTGTTCAACAATTTTTCACTGTACTCTAGACATCGCCAGAGTCATATTATAGAGTCATCGTTTTATGCATTTCTTCTTCGTCTTTTAATAACATTATCATGACACAGACAAGTGATGATGTCAAGCTAATGATGATGTTTTCAATGGATCGTTTTGCTTGTTTATCGACACACGAAATCAGCTTGAATTTTTTAAATGGGATGTTTCTTTTTTTTTGCTCGAATTTGTTCGAAGTGATCATGTTGGGAGACTCACCCTGTATAGTCGTCGAGGTGCGTAGATCGTCCCATACGACAATAAGAGAGATTCATGCTCGCCCGCACAGTCTAAACAACCGGTCACGATCATTGCCGGTCTTCCCAACGAATTGTACGCATCCCCCGAGACCCGTCGGGCTCATAACTTGTGCGAAACGATCCCCGAACGATCCGAGTCCTCTCTTGTCACACACTAACTGACTTTCCTTGGAGGCCGCGCGCACGCAGCCGTTCATTGTACACCGGTCTTTCGCCGATCTAATTTTGAAGTGAGTTATCGGGAACGTGGTGACGCTCTTGCTACGGTTTTAGCCGGGCCAACATAGTTCTTTAGCCAAAGTAACTGCCCGGCCGAGCTTATGAATGCACCGGAGACTCTAATCGAAGGTTTCGAGGTGCGAAAAACATGTCTGATCTGACTAGTTTAGCGGTCCGATTGTAGGACGTCTTTCACGATATTTTTCTCGAGTAGTGGTGTCGAATACCGTAACTCTGAAGTTGCTATATTCGTTAAAAGACGTTCGAAGAATTTAGTGGTTCATTAATAAATATCCATGCTCTTTCCCATAATATTGTTCGTACTCTTTTTTATCTATGTACATTATTATATTGTATAGCAGAGATAGTAGTTAATCGTCGAAGAATTTAGTGGAGAAACATTTAAATTCGATTGCGACGCTCTAGGAACATGTTTTTATAAGCTATGAAATTATTAACAAATAAATGTTAAAAGAATTTTCGAAAGTTGGAAGATTCCTCGAAAAAGTCGTTCCATAGATACCGAACACGGTCGCCCGATACATTGGATTTAATCTGACCACTTATCTTCCGAGGCTGAGGCTCTCTGTGTGTATTGCTATTCGTTTCCGGTCGATATCGATCGAAATCGAAGTTGATTAATTGATTTACTTTGCACGCCTGGCGTTCCAGATACCGAGAATAGTAATCTAGGAATATGGGACATATCGCGTTCCATAAAAATCGGGTGTAAACATTGGTCTTGCAGTTCCTGCGAAACGATTGGCGCGATCTTTCCTAGGAAACCGATCGAAATCTTATCGAATCCCAGGAAATCGAATATATCGAAAAAGGATTTATGTAACAGGGATCTAGAGCAGCTGTTTCTCCCGTAATTGAAAAAGGGGGATCATCCCCCGTGAAGATCAAACAAACGAATTTGGATCAGAGGTCTGCAACGTTGTCCTCTGCGCCGAACGGACTGCCAAGTTGTGTTCGTTTGCAAAAGTTCTTCGGGGCAATAAAAGAACGAATTTGATGACATAACCGCGCGACGATACTGAAATAACGAGGAGAAATTACAAGTCTGGCGCCATTTCGCATTACATGCCGCGGCAGCCGACTACGTCATTCTTGTTCGAACGACGTACAAATTGCTTCGTGTTTACTTATTATCGTAAATCGACAGAATGGCTAACTATTCCGTATAATTTGCCAGTAAAACAATGACCGGCAGTTTTTGTTACCGTTCTTTCTTTTTAAAGGTTGCGCGAATACTTTTTACAGCGACTTAACTGAATGTAATAGTTGTAACGATTATGATTTTATGATAACCATTATGATTTTTCGAATTTACGGCCGTTCTATATCGATTGATATAACCTGGATCTCTGTCAAGAGGATCAGTGTCGTGAAAACAGGCATGGTGAACACACGTGTTTCACGAGTCTCACAACTCTCAAATTATCATACTTAATCACACATAAGCAAGTGAGTGAATGAATTGTATGTTTTCGTGTTTTTTTATTTTGTTTTAATTTTTTTTTTTCTTACAGACGCAATTTTAAGTTAATCTTGAAAATGGTCCAAATTAGTGACCGAAACGTTGATTATTTAAAATAATTAGCGAAACTGCTTAGTTAAGTTTGTTTTTTTTACGATCGAACCGTAGCGCCGAGATCATTTAACAATTGTTATTAGCAATGACAGATCGATATACGAAGTTTATTTGTAACGACCATGTTACAAATACATTGTGAAAAAGTATCACACGTCATTCTTGTTCGAACGACGTACAAATTGCTTCGTGTTTACTTATCATCGTAAATCGACAGAATGGCTAACTATTCCGTATAATTTGCCAGTAAAACAATGACCGGCAGCTTTTGTTACCGTTCTTTGTTTTTAAATGTTGCGCGAATACTTTTTACAGCGACTTAACTGAACGTAATAGTTGTAACCGCAATGTTAGAAATACATTGTGGAAAAGTATCAGAAGTTGCGTAAAAGGAGGTATGGAAAGCGTTCACGACAACAAGAGATGGTGGATACATGGATATAGAGGCGAATGTTATTAACATTCTTGAACATTCGATTGGAGCAATTGAATGATTCACGTGGGGTACGATGACGTACAGTTTTAAGTGGAGAGTAGCGCCGCGGATTTATGGATGGTATATACATATATTAAATTCCTCGGTGATGTCAGGGCATTTGACCCGTCGAGTGACCTGTCAATTTCACGTGACTTTCCATTCGGTCTACTGAGACCACTAACGAAGTCGTAGAAACTTCTTTCTTCTTGCAAGAATATTATTCGGTTGAGAAACGCAAACAAAGTTCGTCGTTGACAAACAAGCTAGCACGTAGCTAATTATGTCTGTCGACCTAGCGGCGCCGATAGACTGGCAAAGTGTTAATAATAAGGGTTAATCGACTTGGCAAACGAGCGACTGCTAGAAGGAACAACAGAATTATACCGCGATCGATAAATCGGTGGTAAGAGCTACGTATCGATCCGTTCGGATCACGTAACGTCGTGATCCCGTCACGGAACAGAATTTCGAGAATGGTACCGGCTACGTGGGATCTATATTTGCGGGAGCCGGATGCCGTTGACCATTGTTTAGAGGACTACATGTCCGCGGTGACGTCACGTAGCGCACCGTCACGTGAAGAAACGACACGCGCTCAGATTTATTCGGCTACGTACATTAGCGGGCGGGCCCCGTGCCAAGAACAAGGGGAAGCTGGCCGTGTCCCTCTTCGATGGTCTCTTACGGGGGTTCCTACAGGATTTCGGGAAACGCCACTGTACCGCGAATATTTATTACACGGTAGCTCATTGCCGGACACTGGTTATGAAACGGAAGAATGCTCTAACAAAGAGTAGCTTCCTCGAGAGTATACAGGGTGTGTGGCACCAAAATTTGATTTAACATGACCTAACTTGTTTATGAAAATGTAGCAACGCGAAATTTAAATGGCATCAAATACCATACTTTTTATATCATACATCGATAGAGTATTAAATTCTGAGTATAAAAGTATTGACTAAAAGAATTGAATTAATCATTGAAATCTTTGAAATGCTTCCACCCACAAAAAAGCACGCAACTTATAAGATGTGCTCTCACAAAATATTATACACACATTCATATAATATTAAAAATAGATTCAATCTCTTCTTAATATTTGAATATACATACAATATTTATTTTATATTAAGTAACAAATATTTCTTTTGAAATATGCAGGAAATATCTATTTCATATTACGAGAAAAATATTTTTTTCTAAATACAAAATGTGAATCTTTATTTAATATTAGAAATAGAATATTTTTTCCTAATGTACAGATAATATTTATTTCATATTATAAAAAAAAAATTTTCTTATTACATATAAAATAAATCTTTACGTAATATCAGAAATTATATAATATAATATAAAAATTTCTTAATTGTAATAAGGTCCTTTCGAAGATAAAATGGAATATTCCCTCAAGCAGTGCACAGAAAGTAATAGATATTCATAGTTTCTAAATTTTGTTATAACTTTTTTTACATTTGAAAATTTTATTGAATGTTATTTAAATATTGAATTCATATTTTTCAAATATTGGATTCACATTTACTTTATATCTTTTAAATATCTAGTTTATATTCTCTGAATATTTAGCTTATATTTTTTAAACATTCAATTTATATTTCTTGTACATGTATACAATATTCAGATCCAATATTTTTCTCATATGAAAAAATGTGACTTAAAAAATATTTTTCCAATATTTTTGTGCTACTAGGACCATGTTTCAACATTTTCATAAGTTGTCAAAACTTCGAGTTGGTCGAGTTAGTTGACTGACCCTGTATGCGAAGGCAAAAATGCTGGGACTTAATTAATTGCTTTTCAATGGCTTACTTATTTTTCTGATAAATCTAGAAAAACCGACACCTGGCCACGAGGATGTTGGCAAAAGTTGCGGCCTATTGTGCAAACAATAGAAGCGACGTCATCCGAGCAACGAGTGGCTAGCTCTTGATAAGTTGAGCAAATAGCGTGCACGCGAGCATCGGTGTCTTCTTTGACGTAAACGAAGCTAGTCGCAATGGTAACGAGATAATGGAATTACTCGCGGATTCCTACGGTTGGTCGGAGCAGTTCGACGCAGTTTGTAAACGCATTACCGGCGACGCTCGATAACGTAACTACCGCGAAAACGGTAGATCCGCCTGATAGCGGATAAAAAGCTTGCTTCCACGTTTCAATTAGCGATTAGAAATCTTTCGCAACCGAATCGAATATTCCGCGACGAGACGACGCGCGCTCGATAACGCGGCAAGAGGTGCTCGTGGACGACATGTTCGAGAACATGAAATAGAAGAACACTTTGATCAACGCGTTCGCTGCGTCACGTGCTTCTGATTGTCAACGATTCGCGTGTTGTGTAAATAGAGCGAATCTTCGCCTGCTGTGTCACTCTATGTCATAATATTTTGAAAGCCACCTATTTCACGGTTGCATACGGACCCTCTGATTTTTACCACACAAGCTTTTCACACTTCTACAAAAAGCCTACAGGAACGTTTTCGAAAGGAAGGATAAATACCGCGAACACGAAAGCTGTTTTCAAAATAAACGCGTCAATTAAATGTAACACTACAAGAAAGGTCACAGAGAACGCGAGAAAAAAATTAATTATCGTAATTACTTAGCGTGAAGGGCGAAGTTCAGTGAGATAGAAGGCAATGTTTGGAAACCTAACCCTGGGAAAAGTTAAGAAACAGGAAGTACGATTACGAGAAGCTCATTTACTTACGACCGAAATCGTATTACGTAGTCGCACAAATAAAAACGGAGCGACTCGAGTACAAAGAATGTGTACGATAGTATAAATCTTGCTGGATGATACCCATTAACCCAAGTCATCTTCTACCAAAGTCTTGATTCTTCGTCGTAGTTTCCGTGACGAGACAAAAATTTGATAACCAATAGTACAATGTTCAGAGTCTATCAGGCACGTAATTTTCGAAAAGAAAAAAACTCGGCCAATTCCGAAGAAAGGTGGATCGAACGTTATCACCTGTAATCAACCGTTTCAGCGATTAGAGATTCTCATCGTGTAACAATGATGCGTGTAGTGATTTTTCCGCGTAATCGATCGATCGACGATATCGTGTACACCGAAGTTTACAGTGACACGCAGCATTGCGATCGAGCACACGTGACGAACGCAGTGTGTAGCTCGTGCCTGATAGGCTCCCCTATCATTGTTGCAATTTCCTTAATAGCTCGAAACACTTCCCTCCTATCTAAACACAACAATTTCGAGATCGTCTCACTCGATTGTAACTCGCTCGAGTGTTATACGCGCTGGTTACCTCAGGCTTTATTGAAGAATACATTGTGTACAATCCCGATTGACTTTTGCACACGCGACGCGGGAAATAGTACCGTTGCAATACGATTACTTGCAAAATCTACGCAAGAAACTGGCAGACAGTGCAATTAGCTTTTTGTCTCTCGTTGCGTCCCGAGGCGACGGACACCTTTTTTACCAGATTGCTGATAATTGAGTAAAAACTTGATGGTATCCTTGTTACAAAATTTACAAACGAACAAATTTCAACTAAGTTTGACAAGTATCGAATGAATAACCAGTCACACTTGACCGTGGTGAGTTCAATGTTGAAACTGTTCTAATCATTCAGGTGGTTAGTATCAGCTGACTCACAACAAACAGCTTGCAGTATCTAAACTGATAGCTGAAAAAGGGGATTAGCGTGTAAGGGTGCAGGGTTTGCAGTTGTACAAAGTTGCGAATCATTGGCGAGTTGACAGTCGGTTAGAAAAATCCACTCGAAGATAAGATTCCTCGTTCGACTGGCTATCGGGCGCGAATCGATCTCGGAGTAGTCGATCGATGGATCGTTACGTGTCGTCGACGCAACGTCCCGGTGTCATTAGACTCTCGGTTACGTGTCGCTACGTGGCTACACGTGCTGTCGTTCATTCGGAAACGGGCAAAAGGAGAAAAAAGACAGATAATGCGAGGCAACGCGAGAGGCGGAAAAAAAACCGGCTCGGCGACACCGTGCAGGTGTAAGCTTGTGCAGCTGTGTTTTCAGCTGTGGCCTGCGTGGCCCATCCGAGGTCAGCGAAACGCACACATTCTCGCACACGGGAGGTCTCTTTTCTGTGATAAAACATTCCGTGACGCTCGTTTTCCTGCATTATCCCGCCGGCACACAGGCTGTTTGCCTAATTCCGCTATCGCGATAACGTCAATTGTAATTGGTCTTAATTAAGCGATCCCTACGCGACAAACTCTCTCTCTCTCTTTCTCTAAATAGGCTACTGCGTTCAACGAACAATCCTCTCTGTTTAATCGGCGAAGAATATAAATGACATTTCGAACCACGTAAAACATGTGTATATATCTGTTGATTATGCAATCGTGACCGCCGCCGCACGCGCGTTTATGTCGGACTTTAAAAACCACGTGCGGAATCCTCGATTAGCGTGCACATCGGCCCTCGATCTTTCCCCCGCGGCCACCGAGAAACAAAGATCCCTCGATCGCTGTGTCAATATTGACCGTGGATCGACGGCTGTTGGTGCTAGGATTAACCCCTTCTACGGCCTCTACGCTTTTCTTGTATTCCTGCGGCAATTGATTCCCTTTAGCGATGTCGGAAATTATTTCACACCGGTGTCAATTCATGCCGTTCACTCTTTAGAGAACGTCGAACATCTATTTGAGGTTAAAGTAGAACATTTCTTTATTCATTCGAAAGTGAAAATGAAAGTACCAGAGAGGTTAATAGAATTTGACAGTTTAATTACCGAAAGCCAATTAATAGGACTTTTAATGACCGGCAGTGTATCCGAGAGAACCGTAAAGATATTTTTACACGGAATAATCTCCAGAGAAATTATTGGATTAAATTACCGAAGACAACTCGGTATTTACGAGATCGTTGTGTAACGGTAGTTAAAGTGTTAAAAATATCGATATATTATTCCGAACTCGTTAGGATCGCTGCAGGAGGCAAGAAACGTCTATATGGCTCGCGTTGCTTCGAATCGACGCAGCAAATTTCTGCATAAGGACGCGCAACCTGCTGCAATAAATATCAACGCACAGATTTAATATCGTTCCAGTAAATAGCAGAATCTTCTAACTAATCCAAGCGCTGAACACTGGAACCAGTGAGCGGAACAGGTCAGATTTGAATGGCTATTCAACGTGTACATCAAACGATTCGAAAGGAAATTGTCCGAGCAAATTTCTCCGCGTATTACGATAAAAGTCGCGCGATATCCGATGCCGAGTGCGGCGCTAAAAATGCGCTTTAGCATAAAGACCCCGCAGTCTATTCATCAAGTGTTAATATCATTCAGAAGTCTCGTTACATATTTATGACTCCGGCCGGTGGAATGAACACTAAACTGACACGAGTAAAAAAGCAAATATTCTTCGAGGAGGAGCGTACGTAGAACTTTTTGCCGGGGCGAATGTGTATCGTTAATTCAAGGTCCGTGGCGTCTTCGCCATGCGTCTTCCGCTATCGCGATGCCAGGAACGGCGGACGTTCTCAGGTTCGCCTAACGTAACGTATCGCGTAAGATACGCGCGGCTCGCACGCAGGTAGCATGCACTCACGGTTTATGCGAGCGGGGTAGAGGAGACACGTGCGATCGACACGTGGCCCTCGATATTCGCGGCCGAGGTTGCTACTGCCGTTGCCACGGGGTTGGAGAACGCTCCCCCGAATGTGTATTCACGACGTTTACCCCACGCAAACGTTCGATGGCCCAGCCGCCCAGCAAACCTACGAATTGCTTCTGCTGTCCGCGTCGCTCGTATGAATTTAGTGGGCCATGCCACCATGCCACGTCGTTCAATAAATTATGGATTCCCTCGGCGACGAAAGGTGAACCGGGGTTAAAACAATATTGCGATCGCTCCTAGGCGGCCTCCACGTTTCCTCGTTATTCTCAACAAACTCACTAGGACTCTGTAAAAATGTTCCATATTCTAATTAAACTTATACGTTGCTTGTTGTACAAATAAAACTGCATAAACGTATCTCCGCAATGAAATAGTTTAAGAGTGTAGAAAAGTGGGAATCACACAAAGTGGTACCGGTCGGTCGAGAATTATACTGAACGGGATTGATGTGGCACGTCTATCGAATTTGTTGGTAAAAGAATTCATTCGAGAAATTGCCTTTTGGAAATATGTATCGTTTAGTAGGTGAACCGGGGTTAAAACAATATCGCGAAACGCTTCTACGCGGCCTCCACGTTTCCTCGTTATTCTCAACAAACTTATTAAAATATCTGTGTATCTCTAATATACCACATTCTATTTTGTAATTATTATAGTCTGTTTTGTATGTGGCGTATTTCGTTTTTTTTTTTTGTAATTATGTTGAAATAAATCTCATATGAGATTTTCTAATAAAAAAAACTGACTAGGACTCTGCAAAAATGTTCCACATTCTAATCAAACTTTTGCTTGATGTACAAATGAAACTGCATAAACGTATCTCCGCAATGAGATAATTTAAGAAGGAGTGTAGAAAAGTGGGAATCGAAGTGGATATTGCATCAATGAAATTGTCGTAGCGGTCGGTCGAGAATTATAGTGAACGGTATCGACGCGTCTATCGAATTTGTTGGTAAAAAAAATTCATTCTAGAAATTGCCTTTCGGAAATATGTATCGTTTAGTGGAGCGTGCGTAAGCCTGGCTCTCTCTCGCATACTCTTTCTCTCTCGGAGCCGACCTTGTTCGAAATAGTTTTCCGCGATCCAATTTTTCGGGGATTCAGTTTCATGGAACGTCGCGTCTCGGTTGCACACGATCACTGGGCGCCCGAGAATGACAAAGCGGCTCGACTTTTGTTCTATTTCGACCGAGTTCCATTTGACGGACCTAAATATACCCGTCTGGTCCGCCGTTTTCGTGCATTAGGATTAATTTTCGTCGGTGTCCCGCTTTTAATAGAAACGCCTCGCCGCCGCGCCTCGGTCGCCTTCCGCGAGCAGTCGTTCCGCCGCAGGATAATCGAGGAACGATTCCATGGTGCCAAGAGACATATCCACACAGCCAAATTTAACCGGGACTGCCGATAATTCCGGTGCACATCCCGTCTATTCTCAACGATCTGCCCGTTGCGAATTCGAATTCAAGCGCCGCGAGCCTCGTCTGCGATCGCTTCAACAACCATTCACCGGTAGACTCGAATTTCAACGAAAACAGAGTCATCCTATCCATCGAAAACACCGTTCTCGCAGATTAGAACTCCGTGACGAGCTCTAGAATGTCCTTGAACCGAATTAAACATCCAGCGATTCGTCTAACAACTCGTCACTGATAAATAAGCCCGATTTCCTACTTGCAGTGCAGTCAGAATCAATGCTATATTCGATCCCAAGATTTAAGCCCTATATTTTCATGATTTTAGTAAACTATTAATTAATTAATTGGTTATCGATCGTAATTTACCTTAGTTTAGTATCTCACAAATATGGCTAATTGTTGTTGTAAGTGATTTTTCTTTTTGCGCCGCGAATAAAAATTAGTAAACTATTGTTGAGAAATATCTCCGTCGCTATAAAACATTTCTCAGAAGCGTACAGAAACCAGGAAAATTCAGACAAATTGGATGACGTGATCTTTCGCTTTTTTTTTAGAATTTATTTCCGACTAAAAAATCGGAAATTCTCTGGTATTCGTTTCGGTATCGTGTCAGATATATTTTTTCGACGCGCGATTCAATGGATAAAACGTACAAAAACCGACGACTCGATTTTTCATCTTACCGCGGCGAATTCTCTACTGAATTTCAGGAATGCATATATGCTATTGCGAAATTCGAAAAAGCGATATTGTCCGTCTCCATTACAGGTATATGCTCGGCTGGAACACCGCGAAGTTTATCTACATCGGTGCTTTTACCGATGTAACAAGAGTAACTCGTTCAATTTTCACAAAATGCGTCCATTCGTTTCGCTCCGACCAAATATCGTCGTTTCTTGTTATTTATTTTGGTGCACTCGTCGCTCCGGAACGGCTCGTTACACCTCCGGCCATTTACATTACAAGAGAAACCACTTACACGTGTCGTATTTTAGAAAAAAAATAGATGTTTAAAACAAAGCTATTAGCAGAAAACTATTAATCAGAGCCTACGCGTGTACAATGACTGACAAACACGTTTCTCGCTCTCCGTCTCATTCTCACGAGCTCATTTATGAAAATCGGGGGCCGAGAGCTTCCAAAAATATTAGCATCGAGTCGGAAGAAAATTTGTCTCGCGCGATACACAACTGTACATATTATTTCACGCAAACATCGGCTAGCCCGTTCCAAAGTTTTTGGCCCGTGGCGTCTGTGGACACGCGGTGTCGGGTTACACATTAAGATTCAACAAAATAAACGATACAAGGATGCTGAATATTTATAGACGGCTGTCATTCTGAATACACGTGAACGAACGATCGAGTCATCGTACGTTCTCGACGTGCAGTCAGTCGAAGCAGCTCGAAGACGACCATTGTCCCGATCTATCGTTCATTAGATTGTCCCCGGTCAGTGAGCAATCCGTTCTAATGGCCGCGAGAGATCCGAGTTAACGGCTCGACCGACGTCAAAGAGTTTCCTCTCGACTCTATGCCGAATGTTCGCGATACTCGCGTTTAAGTGTCCGAGCCGAGACCCGGTTAACCTCTCGATCGAAGCGTTCCTTTGGATTCTACTCGGAATCCGCCAGGTCGCCAAGATACCGCTAGAAGCTAGAACACGTTATTCAAGAAAATATTTAATCAATAATCTGCAAAGAGCTTCAACAATTTTCCAATTTATTTACTTAAAGAAATCAAAAACGATTTTTCTATTCCTTGCTTGGCATACATGGAAAGACTCCCTCGAAAAATGTAACGCAAAAATAGAAAGTGTACGCGTGCTATAAAATTGGGATCTCTCAATCGAAGATTTCCTTTGGATTTTACTAGAAATCCACCAGGTGATGAAGATATCGCTAGAAACTAGAATACGTTATTCAAGAAAATATTTAATCAATAATCTGCAAAAAACTTCAACAATTTTTCTATTTATTTGCTTAAAGAAATCAAGAAAGATTTTTCTATTCCTTACTTGATATACATATGATATATGACATACATGGAAAGAGTTCCTCGAACACGTTATTCAAGAAAATATTTAATCAATAATCTGCAAAGAACTTCAACAATTTTTCAATTTATTTGCTTAAAGAAATCAAGAACGATTTTTCTATTCCTTGCTCGGCATACATATGATAATAATGGTATATATGGAGTTCCTCGAAAAATGTAACGCAAGAATAGAAGGTGTGCGCGTGCTATAGAATTGGGACAGTTTCCAGGAACGAAACGGCTCGGTGGATCGATACCATCAACGATACCGCGATACTATCTGCTGTTTATGTCCTTCTGGAAAGGATTCGTCTCTCCGGATTACGATCACGCGTAGCCTCGGGACAAGCAATGGTTCCCGTGATTAATTACATCGAAAAAGTGGCGGAAAGCTAGGGATGATGGATGCTCCACGAGCCGGATGCATTAACCGCAAAATACAGAGACGACTGGCAGTCGATGTGCTTCTTGGTTTATGCTGTTCCGGTGTTGTCTAGTATAGCGGACACTTACAAAGCAGGGAACAATCGGTTGGACCATTGGGGGTTTGTGCTGATAGGGGTGAAGAATCGTCTAGCGTCTTCCTGTTCTGACGATGCATTTCGATCCATTTTTGATCAGTGTTACGGGGAACACTTGGATGGCCGTTCGATGTTTCCCATGATAGAGTGCTTTCCGAGTTCTGATTGTTCGACGCGACGGCCGCGCCTCGGACGGAATCAATTGGTCACTCAAGACCACTTCTCAGGGGCCATGACTCACGGCTTGTATTCTTTCTGTTTATCTTGTTCGCCGTAGGATTTCTATTACCTCCGACAATGCGAAAACTGTGTCGGGAACGGGGGAGATACAGGGCTGGACAAGATGAATGAAACTAGCTCCCAGGTATCCGATCTCTCTCTCTCTCTTTCTGCCCTATCGCTGCATTTGCACGCTTAAAACACTGCCAGAAGGATCGCCGAGTACGACGAAACTATTCTCTAGACTCTAGGAGAAACTACACTTAATGTTATCGGCGCACTGGTTCGATCCATTGGAACATAAGCAAATTTGCAAAAATATCACATGAAATTTAATTCAACGTTTCGGTCTCAATCTAGACCATTTTCAAGAATAAAAAATTTCATTATTGCGTCTGTAAGAATTAATCAAAGATATTATTTTGTATAAATTATAGAACGGTTAGGCAAACGTGTTTTCACACAAATAGAAAATAAAAAAGGATTTGGACTTAAAAAATGTGTGAAGACTCACATGCTTATAAGACTCTAGGAGAAACACTGTTCCTAACACTGCCAGGTTTCCGTTGGTTATAGGATTCGATATCGTGCGACGCTATTAGAGTGTTATCGTTTTTTATAGACATCCAGACGTACTGAGAAATACACCGCGAAGATAAGTTTTTTCGAATCGAAACCAACAGGGTCCGGACACTTTTTGGTAGCACTGTACGTCCACCTCGATTCCTAGAGATTAGGGTAGCGAAACATTTGGCGATTCCGGGGCGCGTGACGCTTACACGGCCGCACGTCGGGGGGTCGCACGATCATGATCGTCCCCGTAAACTATGCGACGGTATCGCGGCACAGGGGAGATTTCATTTAGAAATTGTACGGTCATAACCGTGCACAGTCGACAATCCTTATCGGCCGGGTGGCGACATCGGGCCGAACGTAAATATTTCCTTCCCGTGTACGAGAGGCTCGCGTTTCGAAATCCACGAGGTTTTCGTTTCCCCTCCCACCCCAGACTGTTTACAGTGGAAAAATCGGGAACAATCGCAACGGGAAACGAACGATCTCTCCCAGGCCAGCGACTTTGACCCGGGACGACGGGGAATCAAGCCGAAAACGGGGACGTTTGTCGTCCGGTGCACTATTTTTCGGCGCGCGTACCACGGCCGAGTCGATAACGATTCCCGATAAAAAGACCCTGGGAAAAAGACCCCTGGGGAACAAAAAAAAGAGGAAAAAATGCTGCCGAATCGGCGCGTTTAAATTTCGATGGACTTAATCTGGCCTCGACCGAACGCGAAAAAAAGCTCGAGCTGCTTTCAGACCTCGCGACGTCCATTTTTCCTTTTGCTCTCTTCCTACCCTCTGCGATGCGATCCGTCGAACGGCTCGCGATTGTAGACGAGTCGATATTCGCAGCAATCGATCGCCGATGCTCGCGATAATGTTCATTGCGATGATGAAAGCCAATTCGCGTTTCCTCCGGCTGTGACATAAGGTCCGTGTCTTGCTAACCGATTCTTGGAGAAACTTCGGACATTTTCGACTCGAAGAGAAGAAAGAGAAGCTTTGCCAAGCAAGTTCGGTTCCAGTAATTGCGAGAACGAATTGGATACACCAATATCTCGGGTTCTAGCCTTGCGGAAAGGTAGGAATCATGATTTTCTATTTGATCAGACACGAGCCTGTATCAAAACAGACCCGGGCTCTGTTTAATCTTGAACAACGAGAAATAGAAAAATTAATGTCCGATAGCGAGCGAACAGTTGGAAAAGGAAGGTTTCGGTTGCGCGTAGGGTAATAAACATTAAAATTCCTTGCACCATCGGGATTCCGCGAAGCAACCCATAGAGGCGATGGCGCACAATGGTAGCCCTTGAGCGCTATTAAAATTGATGATCCCAAGCACCTTATGGAGCCGTGCTAATGCGTTTTCTCCGCGAGTGCTGTCTCGGCAGAGCTGTTCATCAGGCGGCGGCAATCAAGTTCGATCGAAGAATGCGCCAACGCGATACGTCCAGCCAATTTGTTGTTGCGAGGGATGGTCCCCGGTCGATCGCGGTTCATCCTACGACGATGATGTCGCGAAAGCACGCTCGGAACGCGGCTCCCCTTGGCCCAATCACTGCAGTCTCTCCTCCCTTTCCCTCATTTACCCTCTCTCTCTCTGATTTACTCTCATCCCTTTCTAGCTCCCTTACTTTTTCTCTCTCTATCTCGCGGTGTCTCTCTGTTCGGGGTCTTTCCGGGAGCCATTGTTTACGGCTGTCATTACGATGCGTTTTCGCGTGGCGGTGCAGCCCGGGTCGCGTGTGCGTGCACGTAATGCATATCCCGCGCTTTATGGCATAATAGAACGCTAGAGGAACGAACGGGTCGGATCCTCGACGGTATGCAAAGCGTCCGCCGCCGCATCCAGAACGATGCCCGGTGCATTTTTTATATTCCCGGTTGCATAATTCGAAGCGGCGCGACCCCGGCGTTATTGCGGGGGCGGGTCGGAGGTGCAGGGTCGAGATACGAGGGCGAAGGGAGAGACACGGTCACGGGACCATACCCTCCGTCCTCGCTCGAAAATGCAATAACGATAAAGCAAAGGGCAACCGGCGCGGCATGAATTCTGATTGTTGCTTAAGCCGTGGTCGCGATGGAAATAACGACAGATCGAACATAGATATTTATGATAGAAGCTCAGAATCTTATATCAGTTTAATGAAATGACAAACGCGTAAACAATGATGAAAGAGCTTGAAGGATGGGAGAATGAGTTTCATCGATCCATTGTAATGTTAATCGATCACCTCGATTACAATCTTTAGAATGTGAGAATAGCGAGTGATTACGTACGTTTGAAAAATATCGGTGCGTCTTCGCTAGAAAAAATAATTGACGCAAAAGCCATCAATTGATGGAAAAGCAAACAGCACGTTAAAGGTGAACTTTTTTTTCGCACGATTGTTACGGCAAGGAATAAATACGAAAACAATAGTAACTCAACTGCAAGGCCAAGTATGATGGACGTGTGCAATAAAATTTCTTTCTTGCTTCCGCCTGTTGAATTCTTCCTTGAACTTGTGTATGCATTTCTAAGTCCGCTGGTTCATCGAAGATTGAAAAACTTTGTATTGTATATATCTTAATTCGAAATTGTATATCACGTGCAAAGAGACAATGCACTTTTCCTTTTGTCGTTCAAATCTTCCGTCGTTTCACGTGCCTGCGTAAGCAGATTGAATTATTCTATTGAAAAGTTTATCCTAACAATGGCATGAGACAATTATACGTATCAACAATGACGCGTAGAATCTCTATCGTTCGTATAATCATGCGCGGAGCCGTACGCGTGGCTATCAAATTGAGATACCTGCAGTAATCATAAATCTAAGCGATAAATTCTTAGTAAACATAAAACGTAGCCCGCTGTAAATACAAAATGACGTAGAACTACGTAAGCGGTAACTAGCTATAGACTTTAGAATGACGTTAATCGCGTCAGCGGTCGCGGAATATTTAAGATTTCTCACGGAAATCACTGCAAAAAAATAGTATTGTTATCCTGGTTAACATGATCTAGGAACGTGAATGCTCTGGGGATTGTTCGAGTGCTAATCTTTTACACAGTTGTTCATGTTATAATAAAATTATGTGTTTAAACGATTTTTATTGCAGTTCTGCAATTCTAAAACTCAAAGAAGGCACTTTCCCCGGAATTGTTTTAAATGACGTCAAAACCATAAAAATCGCTATAAAACATGCAAATGAAACGATTCTCCGAACAACGCGCGATCGGCTAAAGGTTAATTGGTTTTCTATTAACAAACAACAGTTACAGAGCGCCAACAGCGATCGAAGGAACGTCAAGAGAGGAGCCCCAGAGAACACAGTTAACGATTTCATTTATCTGACGCGCGACGCTGTCCGGGAACATTAATAGACATCGAACCTGGGAGGTTCGAGCTCTCGCGCGAGTTAAATCGACCGTGAAATATTTCAATCGACGCGGCGCGAAACGATTCTTCAATTTCACCGCGGCCTTCTGTGATTTCGTTCGCGATACCACCCGCTTCGAAATTACAGAGGAGCTCTCCCCGGTATTACCCACGGGACACCATCGCAGGCGATGAAATTCCAAGCGAAGAGAGATCCCATAATTCGCGGCACAATAAGCTCACTGTGCCGCCAGTCTTGTGTTAGGAACAAAAAGCTCATTCGGTTCGTTACATGTTCTTGCAGTATATTTACACAAAAATCTTAACACAATTTCTTTTATTCGCCCCTTCACTGCATAATTTTTTTTAATTGAATTGAAAAAATTGATAGGTCAGTTTTTGCGTTTTACCTAAGGGAAAAATATTTTAAATAATTAATACAATATTTTCAGAAAAATAAGTATAGTAAGAAAACACATTCTTAGTTTACTATTTACCAGATTTGTTAACTGTATCAGAAAAGGTACAACAAAATAATGGTGAATTTATTTGCACATCTAAAATTTCAATATTTCAAAACTTTCGGTACACGTCCTTCGAAAATCGAAATATCAAAGGTGCCGCGCGCAACTGTTTGCTCGATACGTCTCTGTGTGCTTTTAATTAGCGGGATCCGTTAATCGATCGACGATCGACTCAACGGGCCGATACGTTTTGAATAATTCGTATTTAACAACCGTGAATTGCAAACTTTTATCGAAAGAATTTCGTAGGATGGACAACGGGATTTGTGTTATCTTCGTAGGAATTCCGCAGGTTTAATTGCGTTTCTGAATGACCGATGCAGAAGTACCTCGGATACGCGGAGATCCATTCGATCCATATGTGGACGTCCGCATTAAATCCGACACGTCCCGTGCGTGAATATGTCCATGCCAAAACCGACACGGACCATATGTGGGTCACCAGCTGCTGGGTCAAAGGGACATTATCCGCAGACGGGTCACTCTGTCACAGGACTGTTTGGCCCTTTGCACCAAGCATGTCCTAGATCATTGTGAACGTAGCACATTTTCTTCTCAACTTCTAGCTGAGCACAAAATCATAGTATACTACAGTTTGACAGAATTTATGGGACGACGTAGAACATTCGATAAAAACATACACATTAAATCTGTTATAGAAAGAACAAAGAGCACAGGCCCTTTGCACCAAGCATGTCCTAGATCATTGTGAACTTAGCACATTTTCTTCTCAACTTCTAGCTGAGCACAAAATCATAGTATACTACAGTTTGACAGAATTTATGGGACGACGTAGAACATTCGATAAAAACATACACATTAAATCTGTTATAGATCGAACAAAGAGCACAGGCCCTTTGCATCAAGCATGTCCTAGATCATTGTGAACGTAGCGCATTTTCTTCTCAACTTCTACGTTGAGTGCAAAATCATAGTATACTACAGTTTGACAGAATTTATGGGACGACGTAGAACATTCGATAAAAACATACACATTAAAGCTGTCATAGATCGAACAAAGAGCACAGTTACAAAGTGCCAAAAACCGAATAGCCATACCCACCGCAACAATGCAGCGAATTCACCGTGACCGTTCACCACGAACAAAGGCAGTCCTAACAAAAGGGTTCGAACAAAATTGCGAGAGCCGACCACTCGAATACCGAGACCAGTTTTTGCGCGTCACGAATTCGCAAGCGAGGTGCTACCTTGAGACGTCAAAACGAGAGGAGAAGCTATCATCCTTGTTGTCGTTGGGTATTGCAACGTCATGCGCTCGAAGCGGCGCTCGTTCGCGCGCGAATCACCGATATTTCGCGCTTTTGTTTTCGCGCGTGTTGCGGGCCCGGGGCCGGTCGTGCGCGTATAAAAAGCCCGCGCTCCTTTTCAATCAGCCTCGTTAAAAATACATTTTTTTCCCTCGGCCTCGTTTACGAATCCATCGGCGCCGGCTCGGAGCCGAAACGCGCAATCAGCCGGTAATAAAGCGGACGCGCCTCGTTAGACAAGCTCTGCTCCTTGATATTTCGGCTGATCCGCTCGAAACCAGCCACCAACAGCTCCGCGTCTTTTTCCGCTGCTCTCTAATCGGTTTGTTTTGCCGGCCAGATGTTTTTCTTACGCTCCATTATGCAACAACTGGACGTAAACATTGCCGCGAAACTGGGGAGACATTAACAGGTTTTCGTCACGGCCTGGCCTGTTACGTGAAAATTCTAATGATTCGGTCTGTTTCATCTCGTCCCGACATTGTATCCGTCGGTGGAACGTACGGGTTTCATTGCTAGCATCGATAAATATTTGGGTTCTCGAACATTTTTATTTTACACGACGGAGAGACTACATTGTAGCAAACCTTCTACCAGAATCATTTTACGCATTCGCGAAGGAACAAAGTTGCGGTGCAAATTGCGGACACTCTTATCGAACTGTTCACAATCCCGATCAAACCGAAGAAACCAACGCGTAGAACCAACACGAACATTATTTGCGAAGACAGCAGAATAGAACGCACTAGCATAAAGAAAGGATCGTTGGCCCGACAAAGAGCATTAAACCGAAGATTAAGAGCATTGTTTGGAAACGAACGCAACCGTGGCGCGTTCGGAGGGCATAAATTCGCGGATATCGGTGGACAGAGGATTACAAAGGTGGCGAGCGTGAAAAACACTCTGTGGAACGAGTAGGTGGGGTGAAAAAAGGGTACGGATGGTACGGGGAAGGATCGATCTCGAAAATCGAGAGCCGCGAAAGCGAAACCAGTCGGTTGTCGCGCCAACTCATTTTCTTCGCCGATAGACCGATCTCGGGTGCAATTACGCGGCATTATAGTAATTGTGTGTCATTACACGCGCCGCGGTAAACATCAATTTGTCGCTTGTACGTCCAATTAGTCGTTATCGAGCGTTCCGTTCGGGCGTTTTTCACCTCTCTCGTTTGTGACACACGCCGCGCGCCGTGCTGGCCGGCAGAATATATATTCGCAAACCGCGCGATGTTTTCGCGAGATTTTGCCGGTGGAAACGTTTCTATCAACCGGGGTAGGGGCGCGCAACAACGGAAGGTTTATTTGTTTCGATTACAAACAGGTTTAACAGCCGCTGCCGCAATTAAACGCTATCTGCGATCCTTGATCGCGGCCAATTTCAACTATGTTTCGGCGGCGCGCGGTCTACAGCAATATCCACCGGATTTCAATTTCGAGCCCGGAATTTCTAAAGCCATTAACCACGGCACTGGGTTGCAAACTGCGCGACAAGAATCGAAATTCTATCGCAGGTCCCGTCCAAGAAAATTGTACGATCTTGCTTATGTTTATCCACGCCGCTGCTTATCAAGATAATGGCACAATTATGGGATAAATACGCTCAGATAAATCGAACACGTGCGACGCAAGTTTGTTGACACGAGCATACGGAAAAATTCGCGGAATCTCTTAGGGAATCGCTGCGCTCGGACGCAGCGCGTCTGATCATCGCTCGCCCCTTCCACTGATCGTAAATATTTACGATCGCGTGATATCATCTGTTTTTCGCGACCTCGTCGCTCTACAATTATCAGGCTGCACCGAGTTATCGTAGAAAATAAATAGTACTACCGTCAATATTTACGATCGAGTTCGGACTAGTAGAAACAATGAGTAATACACAGACACCGGAGTCATCCGGAAAGCGCCGGACCACTTTTCCTTGTACGATTAAACTTTTCCTCAAAATGTTTATCGTGGAAAATTCGTTCTACGATACTTTGATGAGGGAAGAGTTTACTTCGGAGAAAAGCTGGTATGTTGTAATTGGAGGGGATTTCCTTGGATGGCTTTCCGAAGAGAAAATCTTGAGAATCGGCGATTCTTGACGAAGATGAAAATTTGCATTCGGGGATTCGGCCGGGAGGAAACGTTCTCATTCGTGTTTGCGGAAAAACGGCGCGGATCAAACGGTCCCGCGTGGCCCCCTTTGAATAGCCGACAGGGAAGAGAGAAGCGCGTCTGTCTCGTTAGGAGCGCAAATATTTTTCAGACGGTCGTGCATGTATACGCGCCTTCACGCGGCTGTTACGTCAGAGGAATCCGCGAACGCGCGTCGTAAATGCGATTCTGTGAATGTAAACACATGTTCCTATTTTTCCTTTAACTAATCTACGCTACGAACATTTGCGTGCCGCGCGCGGCCTCATTTATAGCTGTCTTTTACGGCCGCTTTTACGAGCGGCGTCTACGGCACCGCGACGCACATCCATCCGCCTAAATTCGTCGAGCCCCCACCATCTCTCTTTCTCTCGCTCTTAATATTTCTTTCCTTTTATTTATTGATTCTACTAATTAATTCGTGGCCTTTAATTCATAAACCTGAAAGCAATCTGCCAAGGCTGCCGATGCTTCTGCTTTTTATTTATTGGGTGCGGAAATAATTTGTGGTTTGTTCCTTTGGGATAATTTTATGGATGACTGTGTGTGTGTGTGGTAGTTTTTTCCTACAACATAACTACAAACGCTATTTTCATACAATGAAGTCGTCGATTAGTTGTTCGAACTCTTAGAACATGGGAGGGTAGTAATGTTTCAACTAGAATCTAAATTAAACCTAATTTTTACAACGCATAGTGTTAAATGAAAGCTTTGGGATGTTTTATGGATGGTTTTTTCCTACAACATAACTACAAACGCTCTTTTCACACAACGAAGTCGTCGATTAATTGTTCGAACTCTTGGAACATGAAAGGCTAGCAATGTTTCAACTAAAATTTAAAGTAGACCTAAATTTTACAACTGAGTGTTAAATGAAACCGGAAGCAGATTCGGAAGATCGTTCCGCGTATGGTGTAACGCACGATTATGAAACGATTGTGTAAAGTTCGGATTAATAATAGTACTCGGTGAAGTTCGTCACGGTCGGTCGCCAGAGATCTCCTCTGTCGGATTCGTTAATAAAGTCCCGCGTCCGTCCGCGTATAACAACAATGATTTTTCTTTCTTTAGAAACACTTATGTCATCACTGTCACTCTTATCGTTGTTTATATTTGTACCGAGCTTTTAAATTCCAAACACATGTCGCCGGCAATTATATTACTTGTTTTTGCGCGCTTTTTTTTGGCATGATCAAAGATCACGGGGAACGGAAAGGCTGATAATAATTAATTAGTGGCTGCTGATGCAACATTAATTGTAATGTCGCTCGGTGCTCTCGCACTCCCACCTCCGTCTTTCTCGCCCTCTCTTTCTCTTTCTCTCCGAGCGACATGCTCTCACGTGCCACTCACGAAATTTTCGGCTTACGCTCCGATATATTCTGTATTTTTGGTGGCGTCGAAATTTTCCATGCATCCGAGAGATAGGGACCGTGAAGTAGGTTAACTGGAAACATAAACTCATGCTACTCGTGTTACCAACTCGCCTGGAACGGGTTCGATTCGGTGACAATTTCCAAGTGTCACAGTCAACTCCTAAAAAAATCATAGTGTGGTTTCCTCAAGAGCCGAGACATTTTTCATGGGCTCCGGACACAGAGGACAGTTCTCACTACTACTCGATTCACTTAACCGCGTTCTATTGCTAAATAAAAAGTACCTGAAGCCTTCGAACCCTTAATGGTTTCCTTGACGTCACCGTCTACTGACGCACTATCTAGCCTAGTTCACTTTGAGGTAGGAAACTTGCTAACGAAATCTTGACACGTTCGAGTCTTCGACAATCCAGTCTTGACGGACAACCGAGTCGTTAACGAAGCTAGAGAAAGAACTTCTACGTGCTTCAAAATAAGAAATTGTTTTTTTCGAAGACCAACCGATTCATCAAATTTAAAAAAAAATATGAGAAATCTAAATCAGTCTACTCGAAGCAGTGTACATTCTTCAAATGATGTTTAGAGACTGTCTGAATTCCCCTTTCCATCAGAAATCCACAATTAAACGTTTCCAGAAGCAAGCGAGAGGCGGCAAGGTTTGCGATCAGTTCACCGGCGATACCCTTTGACACTGAGCTCTCGAAACTTTTCCAAAGCGATCGAGCCGCCTTCCGAGTTTAAGTGTTTACGACAGTAAAAGCAGAAAAAAGTGCGATTACGGGGCGCTGAGAGCTCTCGATAACGTTGTCTATCGCGTCCGGTCGGTTTGGCTTGCTCGCGTGTAAACGCTCGAGCGAGTGAGCGAGTAAGAGCGAGCGGATCGTGGCTCGGTCGCTAATCAGTCGAGCTTCGCAGGTGGTTCGGTCGCGTATTAATCTCCGGTGACGTAGCTCCCTCGGGCCCGGTGTAACACGCTCGCCAACGCGCTCGCTATCGTTGCTCGCTGTGCTCACCGATTTGGTAGCTCATTATCGGTAAGCAGCGAGCGCGTTGACGCACGTGCGCGTCCACATGCTGGAAAACATTGTGGATCCGTCATGGACCACCGGCAAAAATATTTTCGATTTTCGGTCACGAGCGAAATCTCAAGTTTGTCGTGTCGTCGTCGTCGCCGACACAAACAGACACGGACGTGTTTTATCAGGATTACAGCGACGCGTCGTGTTGCGTCGCAAATCGGTTGCAAATCGGTTGAGAATCGGTTGCGGGGACTCGTGCGGTTCGACGTTCGGAGAGCATCTGTATTCTTGATCTAGTTTCAAGATTGTGACGTAAAGGGAATAGTACCTGCTGATCAAATGACTTTTTCGATAGGTAAGTACGATGGACAGGAGAAAACTAGATACAACACTACATCGATTTACTTAGAATTGTGAAAATGTTTATACCCATATACTCATATTTAGGTGTATAATGGTTATTTAACCAGTAAAATAACTGGTCATTTAACCAGTTCCATTGTCCCTAATGTAACCGTTGATTTAACTCGCTCTTCCAGAAGTCATTTAATAACGAACGAGCACGGCGACACAGAAAATTAATCGCCTCCATTGTTGCGAGACTGTCAGAGATCCATTCTGTTAGCTAAGAGGCCGAAATACTCGAAAATGATTTTATTACACGTTTCCTGTGAAAGTCTAGCTACCAGGAAGGCAACCATAAATTTCACCGGGGGGTGCAGCAGCCAGTCGACTTTACCTACGCTCTCCACCACCCTTGCCAAATTTTCCTAATCGATACGAGCGTTGTCTCCACTGTGTTTTCTTTATTCCAGTGGATATATTTATAAATTAAATGCAAATATACAGAAGCATTTGTTGAGCGGTTCGCGACGATGTTCGCGGCACGCTCTGGTTTGGATTCGAATTAACGACTCACAAACCTCGTTGAAAAGAAGACAGTGTTTAATGTTTATTAAACAATACAACAGTTGTCGTTCGCGACACGGTAAATGCGCTAGTTTCGCTAAATTATGCGTTTCGTACAAAATACGAGAGATTGTTCGATTAACAGTCGATACGAGTGCTATAGCTCGATAGATGTGGAACGCTGAATGTTCGGTACGTTTCGATATACAACGATGTGTTTCGCGCGTGGTGTTCGATGCGATTCTGACGTCTCCTCTATCCGGAAGATTCTCGCTAGTTTTTGTGGGAGGAGTTTTCCAAAGAGCAAGAAAATGTTGCCATTGGTGGGGATGGCTCGAAATGTGTGCATGGTGACTCGCGACCGATGGATGGAAACGGGCAATAAATTGAAAAAAACGGTTGGGGCCCGGAAAGGTCTACCTGGTAAAAAAATACGAAGCGCAATGGCTAAGAGTCTACGGACTGGTGAACACATGGGCCAGTCCCGTCTATTGTCGCTGTCGTAAATAATTTTGGACGATTGTAGAAAATTTCGGTTCGTAGCGGACATAATGTTAATATACCAGGTAGAAAGAAAAGAGACCTCGCCTGCAAAACAGCTGGTCGCCAAAGACGTTCGCCTCGAGTAAGCGGTAAGGCTAAGCATGACACAATAGTAGAAAAAAGGTACGGGTCCTGTAGTAAAAAGTTATGGGGGTGCCGCGTCGCAACAGCATTATTTTCATGTCCACTAACTCTGTTAAAGAAGAAGTTATGAGAAACACGCGAAACTTTTAGCAAAGTGAAATCTTGCGATGCAGTTTCGGCTGGGGACGGTCAATTCCATAAGATTAGTTTCCGTATGCAAACTAGAGTGTCGAACGGCGTTGCGTGTACAGTGAACCTGGTCAATAGCAAGTTTTTGTCCCAGCTGCGAAATCTTTGATCGATCGTGGGTGGCCGGGCGACTTCCTGTGCGTCCCACGGTCCTCGGACAGAAACGGACAGGTAGACAGCGGCGGGCAACACACACACGCGTGTGTGGGTGTGCTTGAACACGGGGTGACCTGATTTGTATTCGCTGACGGAACGTCGTTTGCTAACTCGATGAAAACCCACATCTTCCGAGTTCCGTCGCTTCCATTGGCCGCGCTTTGAATACGAAAGCGAGCGAATTGTCTTAACGCGAACAAAGGAACCGGTAATTTTCCCGGAGTTCCCTTCGCGCATTCGGTCGATCGAAATGTCGCGCGCGCGCGTGCCCGAGAGAGAGAGAAGTTTACGCGCACACCACCGCCAAAGGACAAACAGGAGACACGCTTGACTCTCGTAATGGATTATTATGCGCCGGCACGTGGATTATTGAACGACTTCCATCCCGGTTTATTGCTTCCAATTACGGTGCTGATATACGCGCCGGCGGAATGTGCCCAAAAAAAAAAAGAAACAATCCGGTCGACTACCGCTATTGGCACCTTCGTGTCTCGGGCCGGTTGAATAATCGCATAGAAATCTGGTTTCAACACTTAAATATAGATGAGGCCGGGGTGAGTTGGTACACAGACACTTCGACGTCGCAAAAAAACTGTTTGCTCTCGAGCATCTAATGCGCCGGAGAGCTATACTTCGTTCCGTGTCCCGATACTTCGTGTTTTTTTTTTATTGAGCCACTGAAACCTATTATAGGTTTATTTCGGCTTTAACAATATATTTTTTAACAGTAGTCTTACAGTTAGTGTACAATGACAGAATTAATAATCTCTACATATGAAGATTGCAGTCGTATAAAAACTGAAAAATATATTCACAGGCTTTAACATTAGGTTTAGAAAAGAAAATGTCCGCTTTTAATGGTAGAAAAAACTTAATTTTACGCAACTTATCAACTAATTTAATTCTTTGCGAATCATAAAGACGACATTTCCAATGATCTGTTTCGAACTATTCTTTCGTTAATTCCGCACAGTGCGATCACGCATCGATCCGGTCGCCCTTAATCCACACGCGACTACCGATTACCCTTAATCCGATCGTGTTCACGTAGCTCGGACTCGTCGCATTCGCTCTGGCGACACGAGAGCATGCGGGAGAGCACCGTGGCCCACTATCACACTGCCAAAATTCGCTTGGCAGCCGGACAATAATACAGGTGCCTCCGAGACGCCACACGATCGAATCGAGGATCGAGACGGATTCGACAGTCGGCAGCGCGACCGTTTCGTTGCGCATCGCGCTTCTCTTCGACTCCGTTCCACCCATTTTTCCGTAAAAGTTCCGAAAGTGCTTGGAGTTTCGGTGAACGAGAAAACGGTGCAAAGGTGCACGGTGATCGATCAATGGCCACAGCCCCGGCCCGGATAGGATCGATTTAAGCGGATTACAACGATCTTCTTTTTAATCCCTGGATACCGGGTAGACCATGCTCGCGTATCAGAATCTCGGGGATAAGGCTTGCCCCTTCCGCGGACCCCCTACGCAGTAAAACCGTTTCGACTCTACGGGCACGCGCGGGATTTCTAGAACGTTTCGGTAACTGGCCGGTGCGGGTACGATTAATGGGGTTTGACATACTCGTTTCACTTGTGAAACAAGTGAAGTTGACTGTTCCTTTCGAAAGATTTTTCATACATTCACGCGAGAAGCAAGGTTCAGGGAAGATGCACTCGGTGATCGCGAAAGATGCAATTAACAGCGCATCCCCTAGGGACTTGGTTGGTCCCCAGAGGCGGTGGCGCCTGGGGCAAGCGTGGCTCGTTGAACCGGTTGCGTAACAGTGTCATAAATAATCGGCGTGCATTCTAGCGTCTATTATTAGTATCGGGTAACGCGGGATCGTTTGTCCGGCGCGATCGGCCGACGATATTGTAAATTATGGGTGGAACGTGGTCGGCACCAATCCGCGAAGGATTCCTCGCGACGGGTCTGATTAATTCGCGAGCATCGTCTGTTCAGACGCCGTTCGTCGTCGAAGCAAAACTTATTAACTGTCCGCCAGCCGATCGTTTGTTCGTGCATTTGGTTCCGTTTCTATCGAGACCCTCGGCCCAGAAGATACCGGCGTGCTGCATTATAAATGGACTTTGCGCGATGATCTTTTCTCGCGAAGCAGATCGGAGCAGAACGGAGTGGAGACTCGCGAGAGGTTGTTTGTTTCTTGATTAAGAACAACAGAACGGAGACTGCCTGTGTTCTCCCGGGCATCGGGCCCCCGTATCTTTCCTCTCGCTGAACGGCCGCTTCGTAAACACACGCGCGCACGATTAGGCCGCCGATAAACAACCGTGCATGTATTTTCGTCGTGCGCCTCTAAATCCGAGATTAGCGGATCTACATCGACCGGATCGGGCTCTTTCTGTTTTCGCGTGCCGCCGATAACTCGAGATAAGACCAACGCTCCCGAAGCCTTGTCCTGGGCAACCTCGATCGTTGCAGGCGAACCTCGTCGATTGCATTCCGCCTTCACGTGATCGGAATGCTTGCGATCTGACGAAACCGAAAATTCGGGACTGGGCTACCACGTGCAGCCTTGAACTTATTTTGCGTGTATAGGTAAACGAAGAATTACATTCTTCCGTTTCGGATTCGATTTTTCAGAGTTCTTCTAGTTGACGTTGTAAAGTCATACGATAAATCGTAATAAAAGGGATTAATAAATGTACAGCAAACAATAACTGCTAGCCAATGTATCGACGAGTTACATCAGCTCATTGATCGGCAATTTCCACGCAAAAATCGAGGTTGCACCGTGGCGTCCCTCCGGCTCGCTTAGGCAAGCGAGCTACGCGTGAACGGGAGATTTGACGCCGTAGACTTTGTCCATCGTTTGGATCGCGTTATCGTGGAGAATAAAGAGTAAATCGGTCGCATCGATCGTCGGGCATCGCGACGCGTCGAAGGCGTCGAAACGAAACACGGTCAGACGGCTGGCAGACGGTTTCTTACGCAGATCCCGGAGCGTGGTTGCTGGCCCATCGTTCGTTCACGTGCACCTTATCGGCGGATCGCGCGTGGCCGAAGTTCGAAGCTCTGTGCCGCGATTGATTAGGGGGGAACGTGATTTCAGAAACGCCGAAGAGAGACGACACGCATTGACGCGCAGCTAACGTCGTCGAGCAGAACGTGAATGAGGTTCGAAGATCGGACTCTCCACCCGGCCACGAATGATTCACGCGGCCTACGCGATTTACTATATTGCAGTAAGTGACCAAGAAGCCGTCGTAAACAGCCGATAAACGGTGGAAATACGTTTCGTTATTTTTTCTCTTGTTTCGTATTTATTGCCAGACGGGCATGGCTCTTGTTATCGGTCACCGTACACCGATATACCACACTTCTTTTTCCTTCCTTTCCGCTGGACCGGCTTTTATCCGCATTGTGCTCACTCCCACGTCCTCTTTCTCTCTCTCTCTCCTCTCTTTTTTTCTAATTACATTTCTTCCGTACGTCGACCAGCCTCGATCAATCCCCACCACCCCCTACCACCATTGTTTTTTCCATTCATGCGGACGCGAAAACGAGACGCTGCCTCGAGTCCCCGTGGGGTAGGAAAATTACCGTGCTCCACTCGTGGCGTTGATCACTTTTGTTCCGAGTTTTCCCTGGTAAATCGCGTGGCCGAGCACCACTCGTCCTTTTTCCTACTACCCCTTCCTCTCGTTTTCAAAGCACTGAAATTGTAGGGGGCGAGCACGACCACGGATTAGTGCAACTGCGTTACCCCTAATTAATGTCTGCCAGGTCGTCCCACGATTCTTCCTTTTTCCGCTCCTCCTACAGGCCCGTTGGCACTGCATTTATCCGGCGATTCGCTGTATACGGTGATCCTGATTTCATCGCGCCAGTCTTCAAGAACTACACCTTGATCCACATTGACGCGTGAGAAAATCTTCGAGTTAAATTTTCCCCTGACTTAATTTAACGCAAGCTTTATTTGTATTCGCACCGTAATGTCTAAACGTTACGAACAGGACAAAATTGGTCTGAATAATATTGTTTCACTTACAAACGGCAACAGTGAGTTACACACCGTTACCAGTTACACCCCGACCCAATTACTAGACTCGCCCCGTACGTGTCCAACAGAATTAACATTTACATTGGAAAAACGTTGCCTGGGACCAATTAGCGTAATTTGGCTGTCGGCCCTTGAGTGTGGCGGGCGTGAATAACGCGGCTCCCGGAACGCATGCATAAATAAAAAAGATAATCGTCGTGGAATCGTTATGCAGCCATCGCATCGGGCGTCGCGCGCGCGTGTTTCCTTTCGTTTTTTCCCTTCTCGTCGAATGTTAAACACCGGTCCCTCGTAGAGGTACGCGGGCGCGTGTATTTTTTTTCGTTTACACGGCCCGGAGACAATCGAAGCGTTAAATGGCTCGATTCGGGGGTGGCTTCGCGGCCCGTGACAATAAGAGTGCACCAATTAACGCTTCGTACGCGATTTTCGAGCGGAAGAATGAAAAGTGGGATCGTTCGGCAGTCCGTGAGCGGGGGTGGCGGCTCGATTTTATAAATTAATGCCGTCACGGTTCGAGCACGGTTTATCCGGTCGCGCGTGTTGTCACGTGTAGACTCGCAGCTTCTCTCTCTCTCTCCCTTTCGTTCTCTTTGTTTGGCTAGGCGAGCTCCGTTTCGCGTTTTTCTCGATTTTTCTCGCCGATTCGTTTTCCCCCGCGCACAATGCGATCGATAAAACAACGTGTCGGTTTTATCGGGTATGCACCTTCGTAACGCACTATCGAGTGCGGCCGATTTCGCTCGAATTCCCAACTAATTAGTCACGTAACGCGCTAGATCCCGCAATCGACGATCGCCCTGGAATTCCCTAGATCAGATCTAACGCGATTGCGCGCCACAAACGTCGATCCGTGCCGGGCCCAACGGTGTTCTATCCTTCTCGCTCTCTCTCTTTCAGTCTGTTGCCATCGAGATCGCAACCGATAACACCGGGACAGAACGCCCGTTCGATTCGCGAGAGAAAACTCGCGACGTATCGACGCGGGGCAGGCGTGAATTGGCGCGGAATCGCGCTTAGGCGAGGCGAGAAGTCGATTAATCGCGTTGACGCCATCGCGAAACTGTTGCGTCGCGAGAAGCGCGCCAAAAAACTGGACATTAAATTGAAATTCGCTAACGACAGAGAGAGAGAGAGGGTGAGAGAGGTAGAGAGAGGGAAGCGTAACGTTAGCCTACGCGAGCCTCGATATTAGAGGGGAAAATACAAGGCCTCAGGCCGGAACCAGCGTGCAACATTGTGCCAGAGCCTTATTAAGAGTAAGAGACCGGTGAGAAAATAAATAGGGGAATTTGCATCTCATTGAGTGGCGGATTCGCGGAAATTAGAGTAATTTCAAGCGTAACGGCTATCGTAACGGCCGTCTGGACGGCTGTTAATAATAGCTATTCGCCGTTCCCCCCGCGAGCTTTTCATCGAAACGATGAAACGGTTTCCTTTTGCTCCTTTTTTTCTCTCAAACCCTTCTCGCCGATACCCTCCGATCTCTCGGGTCTGCTAATCGTAATTGTTTCGACCGGACCTTGTACGACTTTATTCCCTCTATCGACGATCCTCCGTTACCTTTCCAGTCGAAACTGCAGGACAGCCACTCACCCTATGATCCCGATGATTTTTCGATGTTGTGGAAATCGGTACCGTTCGGCCACGTTTAGCTACAATTCAATACCGTTAGGCCACGAAAATTTATAACCGCACTTGTCTGTAACGATTGAAATCATTGTCGACCGTGAAGGCGGTCGCTCCTTTATTTGCGAGCCGTCCGTGGCTGTCCGTGCATTAATTAATTAGCCGATCATTTGTTTCGCTGAAGCCCGCACGGCGGCTGTTTCTTATCGCCACGATCCAACAAAGGCGAGGTGGTGGGTCCGCGGAAGCGCGTTTCATCGCTCGTATCATTATTACATGCGCGTCGAATGACGCGGCTACCTTGCTCGTTTTCCACATCGTCGTCGTCGTCGCGAGCAAGCGGTCCGCCACGCTTAAGAAAGGCGCGGCGCATCATTTCTTCTTCGCGAAACGGCCGCCCACGCGGCCGCCGACTTGCATAATAATCGCCTGTTTAATAAACGATTAATCAGCGGCCGCGTTTGCCCAGGGCACACGCGCGTCTAATCCATTCCGAGACAAAGGACTGTGTACACCGCTCCTTACAACGCCGAGGAACACGTGGAGCTTTGACGCGGAAAACGATCCGCAAGAGCGCGGTCTAAATGCAGGTTTTCGCTCTCTTTGCGAGATCCAAGCGGTCGAGTTAACCCTTCACTGACCACGTACACCGTGTATATTTACGCAAAATAAAAATGTTCTGTATCGATTCATCGTAATGATCTCTTCTGTCCACTCTGTTGAAATTCTTCTATTATTCTCACAGTTTCGTACCTCGCTTCTGTCCGAACTATATTTCAACGTGTATAGAACACGCTGTTTGCTCGAAAATCTTTTCAGAAAACCTTCAAACTGAGAAAGGACGTCGCATCACGCTCGTTTCGAAATTAGCGTACTTTGCCTCGTTATACTTTCCCGCAGTTAAGATCTGACTGCAATCCTCCCAGCCAGGTTTAAAGAGCATCTTTTCACCTACAAGTACGTGTAATATCAAAGGGCTAAACCCGTTACAAACCCTCTGAAAAGAACCCTTCCTCAACCTCTATTCCAACCCGCTTTTTCCCTTTAGTTACATTTATAAAACAAAATTCATGCGATGAGAGTGCTGTGAATCCAGTTTTCACGGATCCGGGGCATAGTGCATCTCTGTCAGGGTCGCGGAGCACATTGCAGTCGTGCTGCAACGGGGATCGCTGACGCGAATACGTCTCGTCGGGGGTTGAAGCAGATGGCGCCACAGTTCAGAGGCACGCGCAAGCCACTGCGGCGGCGGCAGCGTGATCGCAGGACACCAGGAACGTTGATCGAAAAGTGTGTTTCTTTAAAATTTAAACAGAGAAATTAACTAAAGAAATATTAGAAAATGTCCCGAAATAAATAACGAGGTAGGAATTCCAAGAATGTCAACTTTCCTTGTTCGCGACCGCGTTGATTCAGTCTCTCTCGAATCGTTTTTAATTTAAAGCTTCGATTTTCTTTGGCCGGATCGAGAGGCAACAATGTCATTTTTACGCAGGGAAGATCGCCGACCGGCCGGTTTGATGTTTCTACGGCAAGAAGCACGAGCTCGAAGCAGGCAAGAACTCTGTAGCCATTCTTCGGCGATTAGTCATTCGTGACCGATTTTCCAGTGGTTTACTGGCACTAGCACTGGCATTAGCGCGGCAAGATCGCAGTCTGAAGATGTTGTGTGCACGCTCGGTGAGCCGGTGCACCGGCCGCGCTAAATACAAGCCTTCCGCGTTGATACTCGCGAGGATGACCACGTCATGATCCAGTTTCATTTGCTAACCACTCCGGCAATCTACATTCTACGTCCATTAATTTTACGCCAGTTAAAAACACGAGGGGGAACGGTGTAGCAACCGTAGCGCCGTTGCTCCGCGGAAATTAGTTGGTTAAATTACGGAGGAAAACTATTTCCCCTGTGATGGAGCGGGGAGGGTGGAGGGTCTAATTGATTAAGAGAGGGCGTCCTCCGTGCCCGGTATGAGCGGGCGATGGAAAAACTGCGTTTCGACCTACATACGGTGTTACGTTTCGGCCACGGCTCCGGAACGACGGATTCTACCACGCAGCTCGAGGAAAATTTATACGCCGGCCGTGGTTTTTTTAATATTTCGTGGCGGGCACGTCGGTGCTTGACGTCACGCGGAATCAGGCGAACGTATAGCCACGCGTGACTTCGCAAATGTATTACTTTCGCAACCCCAGCTACACGGAAAGAGAGCGAGAGAGGAAGAGAGAGTGGGATTTACGGTTTCGCGCAGCGGCCTCCAGATTTGTCGGATATCGACGCGAAATTTTCTGCACTAGACAAACAAGGCCGGCTCGCACGTGTCGCAACTTTTCCAATTACATTTCCGATGTTTGCACAATTGTGTCTCTTTAATGCTTTGTGCTCGGCACCGGCGCGCGTGCACTGCCGCGAACGAGACGATAAATATAAGCTGGCCATATTAGCTAAAATTAAATATTATACAACCCGTCGGCGGTGTGGCCCCGTGCGTTAGTCACCCGCGCGTTTTCCACCGCGCCGCTCGTAAATTGTAACATCTACCATCCATTAATCAAAACGCGCGCGCGGGGCCTGCGGCGAACAAGCGCCGCGCGTTTTCTTCGCGGAATTCGCCCGAGCCGAACGACGCCGGATTTTTTCCCGCGAAATCTGCGCTCTCCACTCGAGCCGCTCGTTACGTAAACACCATTAGCGACAATCCGTTTTCACCTGGAGCTAGACAGAGAATTTACGGTTTCGAGAGCCCCCCCGTGCGCGTTCTCGCTCTCAATTTCTAATTGTGCAATTTCGGCGCTCGAAATCGATTGGAAAGTGATATTACAAATGGCGCCTCGCCCGAGAGCCAACTTCCTTGGCAATTCGTGGGCGCATTCTTTCCGCGATATTTTCCTGTCTTATTATTTCGCGAACATATTAGGAAACTATTGCTCTATTCGAATTTCATACAATACGAACACACAATGTAGAAAATGAACTTCATTTTCCCTGTTCCTGACAAGAAAAGATATGGACGTCCATTCATATTACAAACTGAACCACAGCAAAAGATAAAAAGCAGGACTGTGGCGCTCCTAATCAAAGGCAAACAGGATCGTTCGAATCTCTCGGTGTGTTGGGTCAATCGCGGTTCGTTTGCCAAATAAACACTATGGCAGCAGATAAAAAAGAGGCGACGGTTATCCGAGAAGGTGAGATCTCTCGGGTCCGGGTAACTGGATGGAGGCAAACAATGATTCGACTATTCGGAACAGAAACGGCGCGAGTATATTTCAGTATTCGGCGGCCTTCGCCGGAGCTACCAGGCCTCGACAAAGAGAAAGGGAGAAGTAGAGGGGAAAAAAGGGGAACAAGGATTTGTTTTCATTGACATACCAGAGCGGGAGCTCAGGCTCGTTTCGCAAAAATCTATTTTCGCGCGCTAATTATGTAGCGGAGAGCAACACGCGGCGGGACGGAGATCGCGGGCTCGGCGAGGCGCGCGTCACGCCTCGCGGCGAGGCATCGGTTTGTCGGCCGCCGCCGGATCATTGTTTACACTGGGACGCGAGGCATTGGAGCAAACGATCGCGATAATAACGCTACCAAGTTCGATGACTGCATGACAGATTGAGTGGAAACCTCCCGGCGTCTCGGGGATAAAAGGTTTTTTTTAGGTCGTTTCTCGAGACAAGAGTGCAAGCTCTGCTCGCCGCTGCGCTCTCTTCGTCTCCTCTTGTTTACCCGCGAGGCGCGGCCGGCCTCGAATCGCCACGCGCCGCTTCCGTATCGTACATCCGTGGAATCTTTTTGCCAGGCGATTTTTTACCGATGCTGCCGAGACTCTCGACATAGTCGGTTTAAGCAAATTAACACGATTACGAGGTAACCAGCTGAAATCTTTCCATGGAACCGAGAGGACTCTTCTTTTTTATCTCTTCCCCTTCATTTACTAGTCTAGGCTCCGATGGTCATTGGCCGTGGCACAGGCTCGCCGAAGTTTCAGACTTCTAATTCGCGGGTCAATAGCTCGCTTCAATTTATAGTAGAACTTCGGTAGTTGCGCGAAAACGGGGCTGAACTTGCCTGCAACTATGTACCTCGGCCTGTGTGCGCTACCTATAAACACTTGATGTATTATTACACGGCGGGAACAGCTAACCGTTACATGAATAATGTATTCCTTTTAAAAAAATATACGCTTTGGCGGGCGAAAGTTTATACGCAGTACAGAAAACTTTATGATATTATTGCCATACCCTCGGCGCGTTTCTCAGGATGATTACACGCCGAAACTAGAATAAACATTCCTTCGTCGTTTATCTTGCTTACTCGAATCACGTATTTATAGACGTTTTATTTTAAACGCAGTCCGGATGAAGTCGCGTTTGATCTAATTTCTCGGAGGAATCGACATATAGATTTCTTATTTCTGGCATCGGTGACCGGTTATTTCTAATCGTAACAAAGATTAGTCACTTGGACCGGGATCAAGAGTGTAGTATGACTTGCGAATACTAGCAAGAGTACCGGTGATTCTCCCAGCCAGTGACTCAAAAATTCTCCGGATTTACCGACCAGATGAAAATGGGTCTTAGCCTGAGGCCGATCGGTCGAAAATAGTCTTCGACAGCAGCGTGGAGAACGGTCGGCTCGCATGGCAACGACATAAACGATCGGAGCAATTATTCATTTAAAGAAACGATAATGCCACCGATTCGCGGAAGAGTCAACAACTGCGAAAGACGTTCTCGGTATACGCTGGACTTTGTCGTCCCGTGTGTAAGACAGCTCGGCCGGACGTGTAAACAAGATACCGACGGTCGTCGTAGAGCGTCGGGACAACAATATTATTAAATGGACCAGTCCGCGGATATTAATCGGCTCAGCCAAGCGGTGCATGTCGTCAAACGGCCAGGCCCCGGGGCTAGCATTTGCTAGTGGAGCGACGACGGAACCGTAGTTTCGGTCGCGCCCGGGACAAATGGTCCGAGATTTGCGAAACGGATGACCATCGTCAACGGTGCTCGCGGTGATCCGTCACGGGTTCGAGCCGAGCGGGACACACACCCGAGTTCCATCGAGCGAGCGAGCGCGAACGTTTTTCAGCTTGGCTGCCCGGCTCGATATTCAAATCGTTAATCTCATTACCCCCCGCAATGCTACAAGCGAGGCAGGTGGACTCCTTCCGTGGTGGCACGCACACCAGCTGACAAAGGAACGCTATTTCACCTAGAACAGCATTGTCATTTCGATATTTATTTTTATCGCTGGCGATACGCCTGGATTTCCAGACGCGCGTGCGGCGCCGCCACAGCACCGTTACACAATCCCATTGTACAATATTTGTTGTGCGATTTGTAGATACCCTGTGAGACGAGGAACACCGTTTGCGCGCGCGAGAACGCCCGGCTCATGTGTTGCATTCTTCAGATTACGCGTGGACTACTTTTCGTAGGGGATTTGATAAAGATAGGCAGCGTCTCTTTTTTTTTATCGGGCCTTATGCGTGCTCCAATCGTATCAGCCTCGGATATCGACTCGGTCGTTTTCAGAATCAGTGTCTAGCGATAGTGACCCCGGCCAGTCGTCAAACAAGCTCGGTGAGACACCTGAACGATGCGCTCCCTCCGAAACAAAGTAAACACAGAAAGAATGCAGGCGGAACGAAACCGAGCGGATCAGCTCGGCGGCATTTCTCGGTTACCCAACGCCGTAACGCAAGATCGATAACGATAGGCGCAGAGAGGGAACTAGAGAGTCGACAGCGAAACGTCACAATGGGCGAAACAATCGACGCACGGAATGGTCGAGAGTGTGTTTATTCGAAATTGGTGCTCGACGGTGTTACGGAGACACGCGTCGAGCGCGTCCGAGTTTGTAGTCATCGTCGTTTGGCCGTCGTTATCAGCGACAAACATGTTACGTGGATGTCGTCCGCGTTCGGAAACGGGATGAACAAACGTAAAAGGAGGCTTTAAAAGGGCGTGCGAGTACAAGTGGCCAGAGGGAGGAAGGGAATGCTAAGTGGCAGGGCAAAGAAGAACACGACGTCGAAGTGTAGAAGAAGAAGAAGAAGGAGAAGACTGAGGAAGGCGTTCTTCGGATGATACTCACGGAGAACCGACCGGATGCAACGCCGGAATGGGAATGCAAGGCTCCGCGCGCGCCGGAGTCCGTTACTCGCGTCGGGTATTTCCCAGAACGCGACTATAAACAAACAAACACACCGAGAGACAGGGCAGTGTGCGCGTGTGATCCATGCCCTCCCTTCCAAGGCAACAACAACGACAAGCTAGCAGTTTCCACGGTGGCGGGGAGGAAGAAGAGAATACTGGCGCCGTCGGTTGAGTAACCCCACCAGAAGGCTAGCGCATGCGCACCGAACGGGATTCCCCGCGTCCCCACTACCATCGACCACCCGCCAGACTCCCTACCACGAAACCCGAATCCCACTCCCCGACCCTTCTCTCTCTTTCTCTCTCCCACCCGCTTTACCCCCGGCGAACGACGCGGTCAAACTCGCACGTAAAGTCGCTCCGAACACTCGTCGATGATGACAAAGTATCCACAATGTTTACCGTGCGATGTAGCGCACCGATTTTTACCGTAGCTGGAATGCATTCGCAAAACTATGTAGCCCGGTCATTCGGAGATCATTTCTGCCAGAAAAAAACACTCGTTTCTCGGCACCCGAGATACCAGGAATGCGCGACGCTCTCTTTTTCAACAGCTTTCGTCGCTGCATCTTCCGCTGGCTCGGTTCTTATAATCTCATACTCTGTTCCGATATTCCGACCGATCTTTTCTTGTTTTTTTTGTTGGTATCGAGGAGGAACGATGGTGGTACATGTTTTCCTATTTTTCCGTGGAAAAGGGTGGTCACGCAGGGACAAGACGAGAAGAGAAAGACTGGTCAGTGGTGTCTCGCTGCTTTCATTGCAATTTTCGCACTTGACCGCAGGGGTAAGCGTGCTTTACGATTCGCGGTAAGATTACCATCGACGCTGGCTGTGCGGTGGGAGATCCGCTACCCCTCGATCTCCCCACCAGCGGTTCCGGATGCGGGTCTCCAGACGGGTGGTGATGGTGGAGGGTGAACGGTGGTGGGGATTGGCGAAGAAGTGGTGAGGCTTGCCGCCAACGAGTGGTCGGTGGTGGGGGGAAAGCGCGGGTTAGCAGCCGGGACACGCCAGGCGTAGGATTCAGTAAGCGAACGGCTCTCAACGGCCACGAACGTATTTTTCGTTCTTCGGTTCCCGCGCATGCATATATATATTTATATATATACATATACGTGTATATATGTACCCGAGACTGATCCGAAAGAAGCATTATCGAGACGCTGTACGGAAATTCGCCAAGTAAAATCGTTAACAACGAACAGACGCCGCGACACATACCCGGTTGTTTCTCGAGAGTTCACTGGTTCAAAAACAAACAAACAAACACCACAGAAATCACATCACAGCCACTCACAACAAATAACACGATCAAACACGAAGCAGACAAACATCTTACACTCCAGACACACATAGTACACACACACACATCGACCACACATACACGAAAAACAAACGGAAAAAAAATAATAACGCCGAAAACGAGTTTTTTTTTCTTTGGTTACTCGAATTCTTTGGTTACCGATTCTTTCGTTTTCCGCAACTGTGGCTTTAATCATTCAAACTGGATTCCAACAAGCAGTACGTGTCGCGATTACATCGCGGCTACCGGAGGCTTAAGAAATTATTCAAGGTAAGAGAAGAAGAAAGTATAACACGATCTCTCTTGTTGCGAGTATACACTGTGAAATTTCGCGCGCTCTCCCAAGCAATGCCTTGCCCCCCTGTAATGGAGGCGTAACATGGTGTCGTCTCGGGCTCGGCCCCGCGGAAGGTGTGATATCGAGTGTGAATTCGCGACGGAGACAGTTCGTTCCGCGGGACAAGTGAATCCGACTACTCGTGTACCAACGGAAACCGGACGGGAATCTCGAAAAACCGTTCGACACACGACACGCTGTTTACCGAGACGAGAGAAAGAGAGAAATACGAACGAGGTGTACGCGTCGTACCGAGAGACAGCTTCATCGCCACGACAAAGGGCCAATGTTTGCATACCAACCGCGCGCGCGAGAACCCCATTGTTCGGTTTTTCAAGAAATCTCTCTCTCTCGCCGGAACGATTCGGAGCCCCCGAGTAATCCGTTGTATACAATATCTGAGAAGCGTCCGAGACGACGTTCCCACGGACCACGAAACGCGTCTGACAAAGGAACGTGCGGGTAGCATTGCTCTCGGGAAAGGCGCGTCTCCCATCGGAAGCATTTCCGATTCTGTATGTTTATTTTTCTGGTGATCCTTCCGTTACCCCCAGTGTTTTCGCGAAAAGACTAACTTTTTCCCAGAAAAAAATATTTGTCACTCGTGTATCTCTCGCGCGCGCGGAAACGTCAAGTATCGAGCGTGCCATAATAATAATACTCGCCTAGTCGAGACGTGTTTGTGGTGTTAAAATTCTTGATACCCGAAATTTCCGGGTTCTCGAGTGTCGTAGATTCTACGAGCACTCTCGGAAATTTCCTGTAAATTTTTTCACGTCGTTTTAACGTAGAGAGAAGGAGGAATCGAAAAAAAGAAAAAGGAAGGGCTTGACTTACCGCCTCGAAGCATGAATAATTTACGTTCGCTCGGATTTAAATAAATTCGTCCGGTTCGAAAAACGGGCAGGCACGTAATCTCGACGGCGCGTTCGAAAGTTGTTTACGTTAACCGACCAAGCAACTCCAAACGAGAGAGGCTCCCCGTGAAAACGGTAAATATATCCGACACCGCGGATCGAACTTTCTGACGGTTGTTTCGCGACACACACGGGACAACAAAAACTCTCCCGCGATGCACATTCATACGAGAAAATTGCGAACGACGTGCCCCTCGATTTGACAGACACGCGTAGACGCTTCGGTTCCCGAGACTAGTGAACGCTATAGTCGAATCAGCATTCGTCATGAATATTCGTCTCGGAACCGGAAACGCGCGCGCGCTCTCATGGTAAAAAAAAAACTGTTTCAAATTTTAAATTCTCGTAGGATGTGTAACGCTGCTCGATATGTATCGTTAGACGATCAAGATTTATCGATAGTGGAAACTAGTGCGCGCAGACGTCCTTGGCTTTTTATCTGGAATAAATCAGGATCGACTCTCGCGATCTCCCCGCGAGCAGTTTCGTTGAACGTAAACAGATATACGAAAGGAATCGAATTTCCGTGGATTTCGATAGCCGTGTTCCCGCGCACGGAGAGTTGGCTAAAAATTATTTAGAATCGACTAAATATTTATTAGTTATCTTTGTTTGTTCGTAATTCGCGATAATAATTGAATTCGACTTCCGACTATAAATGAAAATGAAATTTTACATTGTTATATATTTTAGTCGAATACCTTCCAACTTTGCGCGCGAGTCGGTTTAGCGACTAAACAGGATCGTGGGACAATTCGAGAATCTGAGGGCCCCGTAGTTTCGGACAGGATTGAAAACCGTCGTGAATATTGGAAAGCGACGAGAATTGGTCGCGAGGTCGAACAACTCGGCCGCCACGGTACACGTGAACCCCGAATGATCGTATAAATTTGCCACACACTCGGGGACCACCGTCACGGCGGACAGAGAGAGACGGCGAGCGTCGTTATAACGGCCATCGACGTCCGCGACCGAAAAAACATGTTTGGATCGACCGCTTGTTTATACGATACGATGTGAAAGCAAACATTTTTGTGGTCGTCTTGGACGTGACGTAGTCTGATCTCTGTTTCCGAACCGCGCTTATCTTGATTCCTTCGAAAAGGAATACATTTCTACGTCGCGCAAATTTTTTATATATAATTTTTATATAATACATGGTTATGACATAATTTCAACTCTGTCGATCGGTTGACAGCGTTTATACGGCCATGCTCGTTTTTCTTATTCTCGCGGGTTTATGCAACCGTTATTTGCGCGCTTTGAGAACAGCTTCGAGCCCCCAGGCTGGAAGAACTAGTCTCGCTCTCTCCTTCCCCTTTCCGCCTAGCTGGATTTCGTGCAACCTCTAACCTTTTGCGTAGATTAGTTTGACAGAACGTACACACATACCCTCTGCACTTGTTTTCTTCTTGCACGTTAGTAAACTGTTTCAATAGCCTAGAACAGAGATTGTGGGTGAGAGTGACGTAATATGAATTTTAGAAACGTTGCTGTCACGAGTCCTCTAAGTACAGAGTCTCAGTAGTGTGTAACTCTAGCAGCAACAAAGTCGGAATACTATATTGGAGAACGACTGTTGCTATTAGTTCCCTCAAACCCTACTAAACCAATACAACAAAAACGACACATTAATACAACCAAAGCTTCAATTTAACAATCTTCCGAGTAATTTATTTTCACAATACGTAGTAGGAAAGGAGTATGTAGTTGACAGTCGTGCGTTGTCCACGAAAATCATTTGTTTCATCGCAACAGGAACGAATACGATCATACCAGTAGTGCGCTTCTTTTTTTATATTCTTTTTTTAGACATTTACGTTAGTAGGATATTTTTATTCAACGGTTACTCGTGCAATCATAATTCGAAACTCGATACGGCGATGGAAACATTGTAAGAACGCGCAACAAAGTTCGTGCGCAGCAGAAGGGAGTATTGTTCAGAGAATCGTGAACATTGTTGTACGCGTACAGGGTGGCGGTGCGACGCGACGTTGTGACAGTGGACGCGTCGAGAGTTTTCGTAGAATCTGGTCGCATTGTTAGACGGGCACGTAACTAACAGAGAGCATTCCGGGTGGAGGATAGCCAGAGCAGGGCAAACGAGGCGTATCAGGTGCACGGAATGAAAGAATTCATTCGCGGCGAGACGTGGTATCGACCCTCGACGAAAATCGACGCGGTTCTCTTTCTCTCTCTCTCTCTCTCCCTCGGTGTTCTCTCGGCGTAGGCCCTTTTATTAGTCTCTGGTCTCTCGGGCGGGCACCGCGCGCCGTGGCGTGTTCCAATTTAGTCGCGGAGCAAGCGCGCGCGACACGTTTCTCAGCGTCTGCGAATGCAAAACATCTCATTCACGGGCAAAAGTGCTGGCCGCCTGCGCCAATAGGCGTAGTCCTTCTGGTAGCCGGCGAAAAGCCGATGCGTCGGGTCGCGGCGGCAGGGGTTGGGCCAGAAGGGCGAGGAGCAAAGGGAGGAAGGGTCTCTACGATCATTGCTCTCTGTCTCTTTCTCGTTCTCGTTCCCCTCTCTCCTCCCTGCTCCGCGCGCGCGTCGTTCTCCTCCACCTCCTCGTCGTCCTCGTCCTCTCCTCCCGCGCCCGCCGTCTTCCTGGCTTCGCGTAGCGCGCCAAGGGAAAGGAGGAAAGAGAGGAAAGTGTCGCGTACCATCGGCAGAGGGCAGCACTCGGCAGCTAGCGCAAAAAACACAAGCTGCCGCTTGGCTCGCGAGAGAGGGAGAGAGACAGAAGGAGCCAGATCGAGCGTTACGAGAGGCGCGCGGACTCCGAGAGAATGCGCGCCTCCGCGAGAGAACGAGACGAGACCAGTAAGGCTAAAATTAGAATGTCCGTTGGAATGCTGCTGGCTTGTGTGTATGTACAGGGTGATTCAGCGATCGCGGGAGGAGCATGTTCATACTTAGAGCGCGTCGTCGTTGTGGACAAGAGCAATCGAGAAGGAGGAACAGAAACAGAGAGAGAAAGAGTTTAACGGACGCTTGCTCGCTCCTCGCGACAACCCGAAGTTATTCGTTTCGAAAAGACCGGGAGGAAGCCGTTGTCGCGCGCGACTCTCGCCTCCTCTCGCCTCTGCTTCCTTCCGGCAAATTTGCCGGCCGTACTTGTCGCGCATTTTTCGCGACCGCCGCCCCCCGTTCGCCTTCCGTTCCCCCTACCCGACCGAAGCGGATCGCCGCGCCGCGCCGCGTCCTCGAGACTTATTCCGAGGGAACGCGAAAGTGTCGCAGGGTCGTCGGCGAGCGCCTCCGAACAAGGTTGCGTTCGAGAGAGCTTGTCCTTAGACGATTTATTTCGGCTGCGACAACATTCTGCGCGCGAAATTCTCGTCGCCAGCGACAAATTTCCGATCCTCGAGCGGCGCGGATTGAAATGGCAATATCTACGATCTAAGCAAATTGCGAGGTCGTCTGGCGGGACGTTAGCCGGGTATATCGATTATTCAGAGTGCTCTTAGCCCGGCCCGAGATACTTCTCTCGCGTTGATATCTGGTGATCGACTCTGCCCTGGTCTCTCCTGCGGTTATCTCTTCACGGGGAGAGCGGTGTTAGCGATTGAGATAGAGGCGGAAATCTCTCGTGCGCGGGCGTGCTCTCGCTTACACGTGGTGGTGAGCAGGGACACAGAGAGAGTCGAGGGACCAAGGAATAGATAAGCAAATAAATAAACTAGCGGGGCAAATCGAAAGCCCAGCCGAGCACAGAGGGAATAGGGCCGTTCCTAGATGGCTCTCGGGCAAATGCTCGACGAGGTCGACGTCCTGACACGGATGGTTGACGCCGTGGGGCCCGCCTCGTAACCGGCCTGTGAAGAAGAACGAGGATAGGTGGACGAAGAAGATGAAAGAAAGGGCCTTGCCGACTTGCGTTTTCATCGTTCTAAATATAAGTCCCTCCTTCTTCCTTCTAGCCGGCTGGCTGTCTCTTCTCATGCGGTGTCTGATGTCTCGAACCAGTTGCCACGGTTTCCTTGATTAATTCGTCGAACCCCTACAAGAAGGGGTTGGTCAGTCGAATGGATGGACGGAACGGTGTCTGTCTGCGAACTGCCTTTGAGAACTCGATAGCCCGCCAATTCTTCTCGGTAGTCTCTCTCTCGTGGAAAGACCTTCCTATGTTCGCTGTGCTCGCAGAAACAAACGGAGCTAATAGATTCGCATCAGATAGTATCGCGGCACCGAGCGTCTTTTCACGTGAAACGGTCGGGTTACGACGTTTCAGGAGCCCCATCGCATCCCCCTCCACCTGATATAAGGTCGTGTGCAGCTTTTGAAGGTGGAGGGAGGAGGCGAGTGTAAGCGAGTGTCGTAGCCCTCCAAGACCTTCCTTCCGGCGTTCACGAAAAGTGATGGATGATCAACCCCCGTGAACGTCCGTGCAGCACGAAATTGAGCCGTGTTGTGTGTGCATTTATCGCCCCTATCTAGACGTTATTCACCGTGTGGCCCGCGGTACTTTGACCCGCGCTCGACCAAGTCCTCTTTCCACCGGCTCTATGTCTCTCGTTTTCGGCAGCTCGTTAAGATGTCATCGATATTTACATCCCGTTAACATCAAATTCTTGCGACCCGGCCCCCCCCGTGAGAGGAGACTGGCGAAGCTTGTCTCGAGAGAGTCAAAGAGCGTGCAACACCCGGGGTCCGAAACGGTCAAAGACCGGACAAGACTGGGCGAGACGACCGGGCGAGAGAGAGAGAGAGATCGCCAGATTTTGAGGATCATCCGGATTCCCTTGTTCAAGGATGAGAACTTGTTCCTTTCCTTTGTGACCATCCTGAGATCCGTCTTTCAGCGGAAGTATAGAATGGTAATGGTACGAAGGAAACAGCAGGCGAAAAGGATCGTTGGCGATCGTCTTTCGGTCCGGAAATGAAACATCGCCGTTTAAAAATCGCGCTTGTGTACGTGCGGGCACGACGGAGAGGTCCCTCGTGTGTGGCCTCTCTGCGTGTCCAACGTCTCTTTCTTTCTCTCTCTTGCTGAAACCCTTCTCCCGCGTCGCACCCTTCAGGTTTCATTGAATTTCATGACCGTAGCATGAGAGAGAGCCTCTCTATATCGTTTGATCAGGTCCCGGTTTCGTTGACCCCATTATGCGCGCAGGTAGAAAGGCATCTGTCGCAAGATGCGTTTCCGCGGGGCCAATTACGCCGAGGCCGTATTCTTCGGCGACGGCCGTAACGTCTTCCATTAGAGTAGCCCCCGAGACGTAAATATGTAAGACCGAGCGAACCTTTCACGAGGGAATCATTTCCAATTACAAAGTGGCCCTCTCGATCGCGGGAGGTCGGCTCTTCCGTTATCGGAGGGGGCCATTGTTTGCTACAGTCGAAGGTCAGCGTTAGCGGCGGCCATCTCAAATGTTTGCGGGGTCCCTGACTTCGGGGGAACCTAGTCTCTCTCTCCCTCGCTCGCTCACTCTCTGTCTCTTTTGTTATCCGAGAGTACACTGTCTTCGGGCTCTATTGTCCTGCTAGCGGGGAAACTAGGTCCGCGAACGTTGAATGCGGTGTCGCGATAAGGTCCCGAACATCGACGGTTCGTTCACTGGTGCTGTCCACCAGTCGTTCTCTTGTTTATGGCGTGCGCGCGCCATTCCCAACCTGCGGAACGCTTCGCTGCCACTTTTATCCGCTCGCGGCCGCGCTGCCGTCCAAGTTCGTCGAATCTGGGCCAGGCTATTTGCGCTAGAACGATTCTTCGATCCAGATACCGTCAATTAGTCTTTCGCAATGGGTTGACCCGCGCAGCCTTGAAACGTCCCGACATGCGTGGGATACACGAAACGCCACGCAGGCACGCACGCACGGTTTCTCCACTTTCGTTCCACACGCGGAACGGATCTCGACGGAGCACAAGCTCGTCATCCTGACCTGCACGACGTAGCCACGTGTGGGCCTCAGTGACGTCACTTCCGGCGCCTGATTTCCGGACGATCGCTGGCGGATGAGAGGAGTTAAGCACCCGGACGTGGGAGTTCGTGCCTTCTCCTCTGTCCCACGAACGCGGTTGCTTCGAAAGATTGCAAAGTACTCGGAAATACCGTTGAAAATGCTAGGCGGCTTATAGTCCGAGAACTCGAAAATAGCCCTCTTAGTATCTCGCGTGGGAAAAACATGGTTTGCTTAAACGAATGTTTGTAGCTTCGACTGCGAGTATAGACTGCGAGAGGTGGAACTGTTTGGTAATGAAGTCGTGGACGTTTTTGTTGCAGCGTGTGGCGAACCAGGCGCTTACCGTTTCGCCACAGCCGGCAGTAACGGTGGAGGGGCCGGTGTCCAAAATGTCTCCACCAACGAACGACGTGACCAATGGTGTGGTTGCGCCAGCCAACACCCTGGCGCCCCGGGTTTCGCCGACCACGAACCCGGCCCTTACCACCATCAACCCGCCAACACACAAGCGGACTCCCAAGGACTTCATCTTTGGCAAGGTGATCGGCGAGGGAAGCTTCTCCACCGTAAGTGTATTATACCATTAACTCGATTAAATCATTAAGAAGCTCCGAATTAACACCGACCAGGAATGGCAAAGAGGAGAAGAGGCATTATCTCCTTCCCTACCCTATCCCTACCGTCCAGTGATTCTCAAACTTTTCTCCCCTTTGCCTCATTACGAAACTTTCTATCCGCGGGAACTTTTTCCGTACGCGCGACCCCTAGTTCGGCGGAGTATCGATCTAACTACCGTTCTCGACTTAACCGGTCTCACGTTCGCCGTGCCACGAATTTGGTTACCCTAGATCAAATGATTCCCGCCTTTTTTCGGATAATTACTATCCACACCGATGAAAGCTTCTCGGTCGAAATCGTTTACGCGAGTAATTTGATTATCGAGAAGTAGACCGTTCGGATATATCTGAATAATTTGGTTTTCTTTTCACCGAAGGTTTACCTCGCCAAGGACATCCATACCAGCAAGGAGTACGCGATCAAAGTGTGCGACAAGCGTCACATCATCAAGGAGAAGAAAACCGAGTACGTGAAGCGCGAGAAGGAAGTGCTGAACATGCTCGCGGGCGCGAAACACTCGTTCGTGCGCCTGTTCTGTACGTTCCAAGACGTGGAAAGACTCTATTTCGTCCTATCATACGCAAAGAACGGTGAGCTCCTGCCTTACATCAACAAGGTCGGCTCGTTCGACATCGAGTGTACCAAGTTCTACTCGGCGGAGATTCTGCGTGGCCTCGAGTACCTTCACGGTCTCGGGATCATCCATCGGGATCTGAAGCCGGAGAACATACTGCTGGACGAGAAGATGCACGTGCTCATCACCGACTTCGGCAGTGCGAAGATCCTGAAGGACCCGGAGACGGTGCTGACGCATAGCGCAGCGGATGGCCAGCAAACGCAACAGCAGCTGGAACAACAACAACAACATTACAGAAGAGAACGCAGGGGCTCGTTTGTTGGTACCGCCCATTACGTGTCGCCGGAACTCTTAACGGACAAGACAGCGAGCAGAGCCAGCGACCTCTGGGCCCTTGGCTGTATAGTCTACCAGATGGTCGCCGGTCTGCCACCGTTCCGCTCGAGGAGCGAGTACATGATATTCCAAAAGATCCTGAAGCTCGAGTACGAGATTCCCGACGGTTTCTGCGAGTTGGCGAGATCGTTGGTCAGCCAGTTGCTGGTGCTCGAGTCGGGCAAGAGGTTAGGCGCTCAGGACGAACACGGCGCCGGATACCCAAGCATCAGGGCGCATCCGTTCTTCGAGGCTGTCAACTTTGAGACCCTACACGAGCAGACGCCGCCGCCGATCTACCCCTACTTGCCTGGCACGTCGGAACACGAAGAGCTCAGGTCGCAGTACAGGGTTCCCGATCACCTCGAACCCGGCCTCGACGATAAACAGCTTACCAGGCTTCTGGGTTTGGGTATCGGCGAGGACGACGACGACGACGAGGACGTGACCACCGAGCGCGAGAAACCCGCGCCGACCAACACGGTCGTCGAGAAGCAGCCGATGAGACTGACGACCAACGCCGACGGTAACATCGCCGATCTGACGCCAGACGAGATCAAGAACCGGATGGAGAAGCAGCGCACCTCCAACCAGTGGGACGTTTTCGTCGAGGGCAACCTTATACTGAAGCAGGGATTCGTCAACAAGAGGAAAGGTCTCTTCGCAAGACGGAGGATGCTCCTGCTCACTACCGGACCACATCTATACTACGTCGATCCTGTCAACATGGTGCTCAAGGGCGAGATACCCTGGAGCCCCGAACTCAGGGTCGAGCCGAAGAGTTTCAAGATCTTCTTCGTCCACACAGTGAGTCTCTTTTTCATATATTCTCCTCCTAGTTGCAACATCTAGGTCTTACCACAGACTCATGTGCAATCAAAACAAATAGAGATCGAAATAACGTTTAGTCCAGGGTTACGCAGATTTGTTTACCGGTCGTTGTTGTTTACCACGATTAAAAATAAACTACTTGCCGCGATAGTATCAAAATAGACCTTGGCCCGATTCGAGTACCCTCGTTTACGCCGGCCGGCGTTTCAGCAATGAGAATCTCGCGTCAACTTGTTTTCCTGTCTGGTTACAGCCAAACAGAACCTACTATCTCGAAGATCCCGAGGGATTCGCATTGGAGTGGTGTAGAGCAATCGAGAACATGCGAGTCCATTACTACGGCCTGCAGGAGACCACCGCGTAAACAAAGAAGACTGAACACTGATCGCTTTTCACGGAACGAAGCAGTAAGGACGAAAGAAAGCCTGAAGGAAGAGTAGGAGTACGAGAACGAGACGAAGAAGGAAAAGGTTTTCATCCTGTATAGACTATGTGCGAACCGTGAAAGTCCGCGAGTTGGCCCAGGGGTTGGCGATTCCAAATAGTTGATTCGATTTAGGATAATCGTGACTCGTCGTTAAGAAAAATGATACGTTCTTAGGATATAAGTTTTGCGTTCCACGCGGCGCGATCGAAGCGTGTTCTTGTACAGTTTAGGTGAAAATTTTCTAGGTGAACCAATTGAAAGTCGAAAGAATATCCCCTCCGAGGTGATCGCACGCGCGCGGCTCGGGGGGCGAGTAAAACCGCGTGTATCGTGCAGTAAGAATGCGTTTATAGTTCCGTAATTTATTGTCGATTGCTCGGGGAACCTCGATTCAAGAGGCTGCACGCTCGTTCCAGCACGCGAACACAGACACGCACGAAAAATAGCAAGACTTTTTAGCCAAGGTATTCGAGAGCTGTGCGCGAATCACAGCGCACGTGCGTGCCTCGCACACGCTCGCTGCCCGAAGCCGGCTGCTCTCGCGATCGAGATCGCCCGAATCATAAAACGGCGACGAAAAGTTATTCGAGAACGAATCGGTAGTCGAGAGATAGAACTTGTTAGTCAAAATTAACTAAAAGAAACACTAGGAACGAGCAGCTCGCGGAAATTTGGAGACGCGAGGGAACGAGAGGCGATCGGATCGCGGGCGCGGGCATTCGAGCAGCGTGCACAACAAGTGGTTTTGTTCCAAATATAGCCAAAATTATTTAGCGAATTGAGAGAGAGACGAGATTTTTAGAAACCCTCGAGGACCGGCAACGGTGGTGAGATATTCTCGATCGTTGCCGGTCTAGGGTCTAGCCGTCAATTTATTATAGTCGAAGTTAACCAAAAATTGTCCGGGAAAACGCGACGGGGGGACAACGTTCCGCTTTGCAGCTTTAACGGGGGAATCGCGTTTTACGTCGCCTGGAAGGGGTTCTCGGGATATTGCGTGTTGTTCCGAGGCCGCCCTTTGCTCTCTTCAAGTTCTACAGTATTCTTCTCTCGTTGTTCGTTGACCCATATCCTCTCGGAACATTTGTAAATATTTAGCGCGGTTTCCAATCGAAGAGCAGGCTTCGTAAAATCGTCCACCGATTGTATACATAGTGTTCTATATAGTTAGGTAGACGTATAGATAGATTATATTTCGTAGGTACAAAAATCGTTGTCCGACCGCGGTTTTTCTTCGCGCGCGAGAAACAAAACACGGAGAAGTGTGTTTTTTCGTCTTGGTTTTGCATTTTTTCGCGGTACATCGCCTTCCCCGGTCTTTGGCCTCTGCGGACTCGAATCGAACAACGTGTGCGTGTATGTATGTGAGAGACATTGAGCGATAGTGAGATAGTGAGAATCTGTGCGATAGTTTTTTGCGTGTGTATGTGTGTGCTTGCGCGTATCGCCGGGAACTGAAAGAACCGCGATCCTTTTGGATCACGATCGAAGGCAAGACTTCGAGTGGCTTTTTCGGGGAGTACGAACAAGAAGCAAGAAGAAAAAAGAAAACGCGGGGAAAGAACGTTTGTTATACAAAGAGAAGCGGTGGGAATTGGAGGGGAGTAACGAAGCTCTATTCTTTCGTCGGAAAAACTAGAGACACAATGACCGTTGCACATAAATTAGGTCAGGGATGTCCACGGGTGAAAGAGCCCTGCTCCCCGAGCTGCTCTCCCTTCGCGAGACTCTCTCTCTCTTTTTCTCTCTTTGGCCGAAGCTGTTCGCCCGCCTCGGGAGCCCGTTCAGGCCAACGTAAGCTCCATCAATCTGGTAAACCAAAAGAAAAACCGTAACGTTTTTAATTGTTCGTGATACGGCTTTGTAGGGACGATTTCTGTCCGGTACTCTGTCCACAAAGTATGGCGCGATCGAACCCAAAGAATCGCTCGTGACGAAACGCACTTATTCAGGTGAAACTTACGCAAACGTTTGTGCACACAGAACGAAATTATTGTTCGTCTCCTAGCAAGATTTTCCGGGTTTATATACTGACTGGCTTAACTCTTTGATCCCGTTCAATCCGTTTACAAACACGAAGCCCGAATCACCGCAATGAATTGTTTCGAAAAAATTCGTTTCGAATCCGAATAAGTGCGCGAAGTTTCGCCCCTCGGAAATTCGCATTGACAAAGCAGAAAGCACCATTGCTATTCGTTCAGTTTTAGACAGACTCGATTAGTTTCCCTTCCAGTATCCTTCCGAGGCTGTTCCGCTAAACGGGACACGATACTTCGAAAGGAAACGCTCGTATTCGGCGTGGGTATCGTTTCGCGAATAGCGGAAATCGTTACGCTTCGTACAGAGAGAGAAAGACAGTGAGTGAGAAAGATAGATAGAGAAAGAGAGAGTACGTTTCGTAGGGCTTAAGCTCGGGAGCTTGACTCGGACATGCCTGTGTTAGGTAGATAGATGATAGAGAATTAAAAGGATAGCATTAAGAGATGTAGTACCCCGTTTAGATGCGAAACTACACGCGTACACTAGAGAAAACACGTACACGTACACGTCACACACTTAAGCAAGTGCGTTGCTCTCGTTCGAAAAACTATATCGTCGTTATCATTCTTACTATTAGTATAATTTTCCTAGTGTTTAGTGCCGCCGCTACGGTTTAGATATCGTTAACGTTCTATTGTTATCAAACTACTACGCCGTGTATTACCGACATAAGTATTTTACACCCTCTCGTAACGTTCTCGACGCGTTATTTAAGCGATTTCCGTTTCATCGTGTTCCGTTTACTATTATTATTATTATTCATTATCATCGTCATTAATATTATTATTTTTCTTTCTTTTTTTCGTTCGTTCCCGTATCGTTTCGTTATTCCTCATTTTTCGTGTCTCTCCTATTACGCGACTTTTCCCCATTAATTTATTGCATTATCGTGCTTGTCCCGCGACCTATTTATTTATCATCGTGTTTTTACGTTCCCGAGAGAAAACAAAATGAGAGATATATCCAAGGATCTAGACAAAAAAGCCGCGCGTTTAAACTTAGAGATTTAAACATACACACAGACTTGCTAGTATCACTACCGCTACCACCACTGCGACTATTATTTACTAGTTACTACCGCGTTGCTCTACCGCTACTACTTTACTATTAAAAAGGAAAAAAGCCGTTCACTAGAGCGCCGTGCTTAGCGTACGCGTGTACACGCGCCAAACGTACAACCGGCCGCGTATACACGCGTCATGCAGCCTCGTGTAAAAAGAATATTGCGTTCCGCGAGTATACATATATACATATACATATATAAATATATATACATAGATATATATATATTTAATATTACGATCGTCCTTAGGCGTAAAATACTCTAGGTATTCATGTAAATACTGCCGCGTTCCAACACGCTCCGAGAGACACGCTACCACTCGTACGGCGCGCGCGATCCAGTCGTCACCGGCAGAAACTTGTACGATACCTGTATATTTATCTATACATAAATATTCTATATATTATATAGATATTCTATAAAAGTATATATATATACACTGACATATGCATATACAGATATACAAAGTATTTATGAATTGTGAATAGTAGTTAGGGAAAAATCGTGTATAAAGCAGAGACACATAGAGAGAGAGGAAAGAACTCGTTCGTCCGTAGATTTTAGACCGGTACCGCGCGTTTAGGTTTAATCATTTCGTTGACGTTACCTACGAACACACACGGCAGACGACTGGATCGCGCGCGCGACCCGCTCCGTGACCCGTTTGTATTATACGCGTAAAAAACACCCCCCGATATTCTCGCGTTCCTACCAGCCCCATTTTTCCACCCGTTCTCCTCCTTCGCGCGACACTTAGGAGACTTAAACAGGGTATTCGGAAGGAGAGACTCGGGAGAAGAGACGGATCGATCGTCGGTTCCGTGACGCAACGCGAGTATGCTCGAAATAATGGTGGTCCGTTCGCGGATCGGCATTGTCCTTGCGCCTAGTGGCTTTCCAAAATGACCGCTTTTGGCGTGTCACGCACGGTGCTTGCGGGCGAAAGCGCGGCTCGCGGCCTCGACGACCAATCCGTCGTCGTCCTCCCGTCTCTTCTTCCTTCAATTATAGTGAGAATCGTTCGCGCGAAGGAATCCTGATAGTTGTTGTCGTTGTTGTTGTTGTTGTTAGCCTTGTGCCCCGATCCCATCTCGCCCCTCGTTGTTCCCCAATTTTCTCTGGTCACGGAGGGGTAGTCGACGCAGTGAACGGCCTGACGTCGGAACATGTTCGGTCTAACTTTTGCTCGAGATCAGACCGTGCACGTTTGACCACGGCACTTTTGCGAGACGCATACACGAACTACATCGCTTAGTGAACGTAAGCAGATGCGAGTAGCTGCGCCGAATGTTGTTGGGGTTGTACGCGGCCAACAGACTCCTCCGTCTGTTGGTGTAGGCTCATGGGATGGTAAGACAGTTGGCTATTTTGGAGCTACAGCTTGAAATAGCGTATTTGCCGATCAAGTACGCGGCTGCCGCTCCGATAGCTGCTGTCTGTGATAGGCTGGATGATGATGGAGCAGTTTAAAATATCAGAGGGGAAGACTTTCTTGAATGGTATCCACTCGCTCCATCCGCATCCCCTATCTTACGCCAACCACGACGACAAGTGAGCCGTGGGCAAACGTGTATCTTCGCTGCAGCCTTCAGGATTGTCTAGTATTCTGTTTTGACGAAAAATTCGCTGTTGTCTCGATATGTCTACTTTCTTACCGAATGTTTTAGCTAATATCCGCTATAATTATTGACGTTGTACTGTTTTGTCGACGGGGTCCTGAAGCCCTGCAGTGCGCCCGGTATCTCTTGCGTGTATATCTGGCTGAATATTTTCACGAATATGGCCGTTCCGCGTAGGATAAGATCGCCACCGGTTTGCGGATAACCGGTCAGCCGAGATCGTCGACGCGATCTTTCACCGGGGACGAAGCCACAGGTCCGTCGACGAGCTAAATTTCCGAAGCTTGCGTCCGTTGTGGATCGTTCGAACGCCACAAGGAGCTTCGATCGCGTTCACGGCTACGTCCGATTAAAAAGTTCCTCGCTTACGTTGACGTGAACCCTCGCTTCGTTCCCCCCGAAGAAAGAGCGCGTCGCAGCGTCGCCGTTCTATCGACCCCCCGGAGGCGTTTAATCACACGGGTCGGTGACACGGCGCACCCTTTCCGACACGTTTCCACCGTTGGTAAACTTTGCAGGTTCTACGTTTTATGCAGACGTTGCAAACTTTCACGTGGGAAATGTGTGTCGCGACATCCCGAGCGCCGGCCGAGGGGACAAATGGGTGGGTCGCCTTCTATCGTATTTAAATAGTTTTGCGTTTTTTCCTCGTTTCCTCGTTTTTGTTCGCGTCCCTTTCAATCGCGAAAGAGAGACTGGTCAATCACTGAGATTCCTGACACACCCCCGTGGAAGGTCGGCGCTCGGCGTTGTCAGCAGAACGCGAACCCCCCCTTTTGTATTATAGCTCCATACTCGCAACTCTAGCCGAGAAAAACTTAATAAATCTCTAGCCGTAATTTGTTGAGAGAGAGACGACACAACTGTCAACGCGACACCAGAGTACTGTAGCTATTTAATTTATACCGCCTCGCGAGCGTGGATAATACTTAAAAATTGCGAAAACCTGGCGAGAATTGTTGTTTCACGTATGACAAGATTAATCGAAGATAAAGTGGTGATTTCACCGAGATGCGCTAATTTTCAAACACGCAAGCAATAACAACCAATGGCCTTGCGATTAAATTCGATTGCCTACCGTTTCGGCGTGACAAGGACGGTTCAACTATTAATTGCAGTATTACTAAATGTATACAGACTAATGTACACTCTCACACACTCACCAGACAACACCACCTCACACGAAACTGTTCACGTTGTACACACTTGAATACTTCACATCGGATAAGAAGACTCTTGTAAATAGTTAGCATGTAATTGATATTATATAGGCGACAAGACCTATTAATATTAACATCAAATTTATTTATAGTAAATTTTCCGAAATACCGTATAACTTTGTGTTATTAATTCAATCTCACCTCCTTTCCTTATCCTGTTAAGAATGTTAATTGGAGCGCAGGTTGCAATTAACTGCAGTAAGTATATACGAAACAATATATTTGTTTTAATCTACAATCTTTTATCGTACATGCCGTAAATAAACTCTGTTTGTTCTAAAAGTCGCATTTGTAGCAAGGCTGCCGTTACACATATCTACTACGCGCTTTACGGTAAACTGTGAGCGTAATTGAGACACGTTATTTTCAGAGTGTTGTAAATGGAAATATCTAATTCCGTGGAAAACAATTATTTCGACTAGACGATACTTCTTTGACTCGGCAAATGCGATAACAAGTGTCTCTTCAAGTCGGGCATATTTTTCGGAGTATGGGAGCATTTGTGACACTTAAGCGGTGTGTTCAAGTGTTCTGCGCTCTCCTCGGATTTCACTCTCTTGAGCTCGCCCTTCTCGCGCAACTGATTGCAGATGTCTACAAGAAAAATTGATTGCGAACGACATTAGTAAACGAACGTGTTTCATGAAAATATTTTTGCATTTGTATACCTACCTACTGAATGCAGTAAGAAAGGTGTCGTGAACGAGTTCCAGTGGTATTTAGTTTTCAGACACGGGCTGTTGAAGTCTGTGCTTATCACATGCAAATGTAATCTATGCATACTTGGCACAGCATGATACCCAATACTGAAACCAATTCATATACAATTGCCTATGTTGGAACTAGTAAACTTGCAAGAATTAGAACGCATACAGAAACTCAAAATCTTTGTGTTCTTTGGTAAGGTTTTCTGCGACGTTAGCCATGTGAACTAGCAGATCTTCATTCTCTTTTTTCACGTGCCAAATCGATGGGATGTTTGCCTTCGGCAAGATCAAGTAATGAAACTGAGCCTTTGGATATTTATCTTTGATGACAACCACTTTGTCATCTTCCTTGACTTTTAACTCAGGGTCCTCCATGGAAACGAGCAAGCCGGATGTCCAGTGGTGTTTGTTCGGAGCTGTTGCATCTGTTGACGACATTTTAGCTTTGCGTTTCATTGTAGCTAGGAGTTTATGTAGTCTGGCGTGTAGAGAATTCTGAAACAATCTACATTCACGAATTTTGACAATATGTTTACATTATAAATAGAGTGGCTATTTTATGCAGCATATGGCGCTGAAATGCTGTGAAAATTAATAATGTCATTGATTTCAATTGCAATTGATTGTTTGTTGATAAACTTACACGGTAGACATTAATTTCTGATGGTACTCACTTTGGAAGCTTACAACTTTTGTGCTAAGTAGCACGATACCAACATCTGATAGGTTATGTTCACTGTGTCGCAGGCATTGTTGCGCCTCAATCTAAGTCGAGCAATTTCTATCAGTACGCTGAATGCACAATGAACGTTTGTGTTGTTCCTCACTCTTTTGGCACACGGATAATTTTATTGAACTCCGAATTATGAAACGTTAACTCTGTTTGACGTTTCCCACTGATCTGCCTATTGCGCACGCGCCGATGCAAGCGCTCGCCGCAAACCAGAGATGGTAACTGGGGCGGGTTGGGCGCGCATGCGCGACGATTTTAGCCTCAGACGGCCTCAGTGAAGTACGAAAATCGGGTACCTTGGTCACCCATAATAGTCCCCCACTACTTTTTCCCCTGAGAGTAGTTTCCCACTTTCGGACGTAAACGTAGACACGTCCCTGACAAAACTCGCGCATGCGCGCCCAACCCGCCCCAGTTACCATCTCTGCCGCAAACACCCCTGCACAATTTTAAATTTAACTTTCAACCCCTTGCTCTACGATTTATTTTACGGTTTCAGTGATTAGAACATTTTGAGATTGTAATTTCCTAAAAAATACTTATATGTACTGTATAAAATAGAATTTTATTTCGGTTATAGCAAATTATTGTTCAGAAATTTGTTCATAATCTTTATCACGAGTCAGACACGATATTGTGAGGCAAGGGGTTAATTATTATCAGTGTTTCAAACGTAAACAAAGGTGTAGACCACACTAACAATTAATATTATATATAATAAATTAATTATTTCATTGAATGAAAATGTATTCATGTTAGAGCGATGTAAAGTTCCATGTAACCAGCTATATTGTTTCTCGAGGAAAATAAACGGACGACCTAGCGAATAACTTTAGATTTATTTATTTACTCAAATGGAAGGCAATCGATAAATTTGCAACAAATAAAAATAAATAACACTCTCTCTAGCAATAATTACGTGATCGTTACTTAAACGTACATATCATTACAATAAATTCATAGTTACTTAACAAAACTTATACCATTTCTTTTTTACGCATGCTCATACAAAATACGTTCGTGCGACTGTATGTGTATGTATATTATGTCTGTATATGTATGTTTCGTGTATGTACGTATGTATATATACGCGTGTATATGTCGGGTGTATGCGTGCGTACGAGCACGCGCAATCGTACATTACGTGTATACATTTTTTTGTAAACTTTTGTTGTTTTTAGCACGTTTATACACGGTACATCTCTCTCGCAAAACTATACACGGACGACAAAGCTCGCGTCCCAAATGTAGAATTTCCCCTAATAGCTCCTCTACACATTCCACGCACACAAACACTCTCTCTTTCTCTCTCTTTCTCGCCTCATGTTTCTCATCATTCGTTTTCACTCTCGCAAACATTCTCGATTTACACAAACGAGAAAGAATACATTTTCACGCGTCTCACGGACACAGACTACCAGATTCGCACAGCCTGACAAATCAATCGATCGTCGATAGATTTCATGATTCGAAGAGAAACAAAGAACATATTTATTTATCGCGAGGTTCGCACGCAGTGACAAGCAACGACGCTCAGAGCCGCGACACGTTTCGTGAGAACACAAATTCGGGGATCTTCGTGCTGTTCAATGATGAAATGTTTGCTCAAGGTCGGACCAAGGTCACGTTCGGGGCGCGAACTCGAGCAGCGTATCCATGAATGGGCCCTTTTATGTCGCCGATAGGACAATCAAGATGTCAGAGATTTTTCTGATGGTGATTTTGGAAATTCATGGACGACGTTACTCGGCAGGCGAGCTCGCATGTCCGCGTAAAATGAATATTATATAATACCCTAAAAAAGCTGTTATTGTCATGGCAACGGGTGGTACATTTCGTTTTGACGAAGCGATATGCTGTGGCATGGGGACGTTCTTTTCGATATAATTCTCAACCCCGATCACGCATCTAGTTCCCTCTTTACTTCATCCCGCTCTCTCCTTTTTTCCCTCTGTTTTCCCATCGCGCGGTTAGAGGACTTTTAAATGCAGAGTTAGTAGCGTGTGGCCACGAAGCGACTGTACGGTCGAATCAAGGGGAACTGGTCTCGATTTAAATGCACGGGTTTCGAATAGACCTCGACTAAGGCTGACAGTGTCGTCTAAACGTGGTTCTAACACTTAGTGGCGACTCTGAGGCACCACTAAATGTTTCGTTTTCATGTTACTGATTCTAGCCAAACCGATGGGTTTGCGAACTGGGCGATTCTTCAGTTATGAACGCTTACACGACCATGTCGCAAGGCAATTGAGATTGATGTAACAAAAATTCGGAAATGGAGGGTTCGTTTCAGATCCTTGGCTGCGTCTGGCGAGGGACATGGTGTTTCGAGGTCCGCGGGATGTTTTTCTCTGTAGCGCGTAAACGTTTGGAATGTTGCATACTTTAGCTGCTTCATCTTTGTGCGATGCGGGGTGAACGATGACGGTACGACCTCGCTTGCCAAACTGCCACTTTCGTTCGTGTGAACAAAGGGGTCAAAACTAATACATGAATCACGGAACACGATTAGCATCGTCGAGTCGGCTCGAATCATCGAGTGGAATCAATTTCATTTGAAGATTACTTTTTTTTAAAGGACTATGACGGTGCGAGGAGTGCTCGCGGATTCAATTATGGAGGACAACCGATAAATCTAATTAAGGGTTTCGATTAGCACCATCGCTGATCACGTATGCTGATACCGTTTCCACGCGCTCATACACATTCTCACGGACAACACTGCACGCATTCACCACTTTCTCGCGTTATTACCGACCTAGGCAGTGCGATCCTTTATCGTTACGTCGACGTGCGAAGCCACTTGGTTCTGTGAGGGGCGTCTCGAATCAACCGCTGATCTCCTTAAACTCCTCAAGCATTAATCTCTTAGTACAAACAGTGTAACAACATTTTGGAGAACTTTGAAACCTTTGAGATTTATGTTGCAATTAGAGTCTCTGCGTTGACTCTCCATGGCGAAAAAATGGAAAATCTACGATCGAATGGAGGAGAGGTCGGATTCTGAGACGGGCCCCCCGATTTCTGTTGGAACAGACGTGCGAAAGCGCAGCTTCTTCGCGTAGCTTCGGTCTCTTGCTCGTGCTCGAGTTTGACAACAATGGAATGTCACAAAAAATCAACAAAAAATGAAACGACTCATTAGAGGGAAATAAGAAGAAACGGGAGAACCGCACGATACCCTGACATCGGTACACCACTGTCCACACCCATTCCGAAGATTTTCTATGCGATTACTGAGATTAAAATAATGTAATATGTAACCTCTAACATCACATGCTCTTGCTTAGAAAATTATATAGCTGTACGGGAAAGCCGTCGAACTCGTTCCACATCGGACACAATTTCAATCTTTCTATCTCATCTTCTCACACAGTTTCATTCTCTCATTCATTCTATCTCGGCTTTCCAAACGCAGCGTACATTACTGTATTGTACATACAAATATGCATAGATATATGCACGTGTACGTATACGTGTACACATGTACACATACATAGCGTGGATCGTTACGATTATATTAGATTCTCGTAAGTGTAATAATTATCCGATTATTATATTACGATTGAATAATGGTTCGTTCGTTTTGGAGGGAGCACAGGAGGGAGAGGTGGTGGCTGGGTGACTGGTTTCGCCGGATGATGAAGGGGTTCAAGGAGTTGCGGGATAGCGTACGAGGGGAAATATATACGTAGCTTTCCCGTTGGCTTTCCAGTTTTAACACACACACTATTTTTTTCGCAGTTATGAAAACTCAAGCAACACACGACTGTAGACTGGATAGTAAAAACTAGCTAAGAACGCTCGCAAGAAGATTCTTTGGAGAATTTTGAAGACATCGTCGTTGTCGTCTTGTTTCCACTCGCGCGGGACCACGAGCTCTTGCTAAATGGTCCACGCTGCACCGTTACTGTACGCAGTTTGTTTCCGTGCGATCAATCGATCGCGAGGCGTCGTCGTCCGAAAGAGAAGCACCTCCGAGAGGAAGCAGTACACGAACGATCCCCGCGATCGACATCGCGAAAGAACCGAGGAAGACCGTATACTCGTGCACTCGCGGCAATTATGCTCTAGTAAAACCCCGTTCGAAAGGATCGCCTCGCGGTCTTTTGTTTTGCATCCGGTCGTTTCTGCCGGACGCGGATTTTCAATTACTCACCTAAAAAAGTCTCGCTCGTAAAAATTATACAGCTATTCTACTCCTAATTCGTACGAAAGTCCTCCGCTCGGTACGTCCGAGAAGCGTAAACAAGTTTTTCCGGCGTTGATAAGTACGTTCAGCGTCCCTGTCGACGGAGAAATGTCGCCGCGATTCTGTTTCTTTTCCCCGTACGTCATTGTGTATGCGTTTTATCGTCGTCGAGAGGCAAGTATATATAATATCTGCTGCGAAACGAGTCGTGGAAATGCACCAAACAGTCACAGACATGATTCACAACACGCGTGTAGCACTTGTGTCGACTCGGCTCGTCCGCGACGAGCTCCCCGTTTGCTGGTTAAGTACACAAGGCCGAGCTCCAAGGCTGAATCCCGGGCTAGGTCGCGAAGTCAACCTTGTCCCAGGTAAGCGACAGGTCGGAGGACATCTTGAAGTCGGTGTCCTCCATGTTGAAGAGATCGAACGGATCCTGGCTGCTGGCTAGCAGTGGGTCGTAGATGTCAGTTCCGGAGGTGAGACACATGGACGACGTTGGTTGATGATTGGACATCGTCGTCGACGTAGCTGGCGGTGATTGGGGCATCAGAGAGTCCAGCCAATCCGGGTCGTCCATGTCCATGGGCATGTCTCCGATATCCATCAGCTCCTGCGGCGCCTCCATTTTAACGCCGAGGTCGCAGTCTAGTTGGCCGAAGTCCATGGTATCCAGGGTTTCTAGGTCTAGTCCGAGTTCCTGAAGGGAGACAATAGAGAAACATGTTAGCGGTGCAACCACTCAGCGAATTTCTGTGGCTTCTCCAGTACAACACTTACCTTAAGGTCTAAGTTAGCATTGTCCGAGGACGTGACCTCTTGAGGTGGTTGCGGATCTGGCGACGCTTGGTGAACCGACTGAGGACTCAGCAGCATGGCAGTGTCCAGCTCCGCTTCTGAGGTCAGTAGGTCCGTGTTGAACGACGACATCTCCTCTTGTTGCTGTAACTGTTGCAATGCACTGGGCAGTTGAATGCTGAACGTCGCGAAAGGCAACAGGGGCGGTGGCGGTGGTGCCGGGTCCAGATAACTCACGCAATCGCTCTGGGAGACCTCCATCGCAATTGGGCTGATCGGGCTGATGGGACTAGCAGCGGTGAAAACCAACGAATGCGTCTGGCTGTCCGCCGGCGCCGTGAACACCAGATTCTGTTGCAACTGCCTGTTCGGGGTGGTCGGGGTCGCCGGGTCCTGGGCAGCACTCGGTGGCAGCTCTCCGTTCTTTATCAGGATTTCCAGTACATCGTCCACCACCTGGCTCTTGATGTGGTTCTTCTGGACTGGCTCGATTTTCACCTGAAATTGAAAAGTGTACGGTCAAATCGTATTCCATTGACACATCAACTTCAACATTTCGATGAGATCTTACCTTGAGAAGCTTCGCAGCTTCGTCGTACTGGGGAGGCGGCGGTTTGCCCTCTTCAGCAACGACGGTTTGTTGTTGTTGCTGCTGGGCCTGTGCCTGCGCCACCAGAGCACCAAGCAGCGAACCATTCAGTTTTGCAGGTTTCGCCAGGTTCAGGACGATAGCAGTTGGAATTTGAACGGTAGCGCTGTTCTTGGCTTGGTTCTTTTTATTGTTGATCGCCGTCAAAGTCGAGGAATCTAAGATAGCGGTGTTGTTCGGTTGCGCCTGCAGGTACGCCGCCAGGCTGGCCTTCGCGTTCAGTTGTTGGAACGCAGCGTGTTGTTGCTGCGTCTGCTGTTGAGCTTGCTGCTGACTCTGTTGTTGTTGCTGCTGTTGTTGTTGCTGCTGTTGCTGTTGCTGCGCCTGCTGCTGTTGCAAGTGTTGCAGATGCTGCAGATGCATAGCCAGCTGCTGTTGTTGCATCTTGTTCTGTATGTGTTGCTGGAGCACCAGTTTCTCAGCGTGAACGGTCGTCGGCTGAGTCTGACGGATCTGCTGGAGCTGTTGCTGAGACTTGTACAACTCGCGCTGCAACTCCTCTATCCGCTTTCTCTGTTCTTTAATTATATCGTCTCCTGAAATCGGTTTCCCCGAGTTTTATCATCTCTGTTACGTATTAGGTCAGTGCAAAAATTCGTGTCCGATTTAATATTAAAATATAAGGAATCGAGCACGAATTTTGCTGCGTGGAATGAAGCAAAGATTGTTGGGAGTTGTATGGAAAGTTACCTGGTGGGCTCGACGGATCGTCCTGTTCGCTGCCGTGCGGCGAATCTAACCGCGGGCTGTTCGGTTCGTCCTTGATTGCGGAGCCAGGACTCTTAGCGTGGGAGCTAGACTCGTCGGATGTCACTGGCCCCGGGGTGTCCATCAATATGTGGCCCATGTGTGTCACATGGGGTCCATTCGAGCTGGACGTCGAATTACTGCTAGACAACTCCGTGAACGGCTTTAATCTCTCGATCAGCTGCGGCTTCGAGCCAGACACTGGCAAGTTTCGACGTTTCAGCTCCACTTTGAGATCGCTTACTAAAAATCCACACGTCACGGTCAATCCCCAGTTTATAAAGAACTTCTAACTATTACAATAGCTTCCCACCTTGTTCATTGTAGAAAATCAATGAAGATTTAAGTCGGAAGAGTTAAAACTAGAACTAGGTCAGGAACGTCGTACCTTTCATTTCCTCTAGTTTCCCCAGGGGCCTCAGCGGCGGTTGTTCCAAGGGGTTGTTGGAGGAATTGGATGGCGCAGGGCTGGGCGCGTTCGCGCTACTTCCGCTGATGCTTCCGGCATCGCTGGCGCCGCTGCTGTTCAGGGACAATGGCTTTTGTGCTGCTGGTAGGATGATCTGTGGATACTGCGCGACAGAAACACTCGTTACGCAAAACGGCTATGCGGTTACAACGGTCATAGACGCGATAATCGTCACCGCGACAGACGTTTCAATCGTTCGCAATCCGCCGCGATCTCGTAACTCGATCTTCGTTTATAAATCTGCGCGTAATAGCGTAATCGCTATGCAAATTACTGCGGGGAGAAAGTCACGCGGCGCCTAACGAGCTACATCCGGCCAGGAGGCTTGTCTGAGATTCGAGTGGCCGTACATTTTTAACGTTTTACCTACCGCAGGCCTATGAGCAAACTTCTGGAGTATGTACTATGTTACACGGTAACCAAAGACTCCTAGAATTTATTTAACAAATTGTGGGAAGGTAACGCGTCAACTGATCGACGAGGGAGTAGCGAACGTTTCTATAAGTTGGGTAATGATCTCGGAATTTTAACCTTGTGCTGCCATTCGAGCTGCCATTGGAGGAAGAGCTGCTGTTGCTGGAGCAGGAGCTCGTAGCTGGTCTCACCGGGCGGCGCAGAGCCGAGACCGGAAGTCGTCGACGACACCGATGTCTTCTGCGCGTTTGGCGGACCCTGGTGACAGACATTGTTCGACGTTAGGATTAATCGTGTCTAATGAGGGAGGAGTGGCTTGGCATCCTGTGCGCTGTCGCGTGGAGGGGGCTGGTAATGTTCATCGAACTATTAGAAAGCCGCGTTGCAAATTTGAATCGCGACACGGCCAATCCTTGATGTCCTCGAAACGCGAGAAGAGTCATCGGGCGCACAAATTGCCGTGGGTAATTACCGGCAGCGTTTCGGTCGTTCCACGGAGCAGAAAAATTCCGGGTATGCCGTCGGTAACGTCGCCGCGCAAAAACCGAGAGAAAAATCGCGTTCGGCCAGGGGCAGAGGATGCAGTGTGCTCGACGTAGGAGAGGCCGAGGCGCGAGTGATAAATGATACATCAAGATGTTTTCTGCGCCCTCATTTGCACGCCCATTCCCGGCTCGCTTTCACGCCGGCCACGCCATATCCCGAATGTTTCGGGAGCGTGGCCGGGGTCCCTGGCAGCTATCGGAGGCTCCGTTGGGCCTGCCAGCCCCCTTGGACCCCCTTTCGGACCCCGTTGGATCCGCATCTCCTTTGCTCCCTGGCTTCCTCGCTCTTAGGTGCAATTAGCGCTCGAATTACTCAGAGCTAACGAGGTGGGCCTGGGCCCCGGACCCCGGGCCCTTCGAGAGATCGCGAGAGTTAATCACCCGATACGATCTCCTTCTGCGCTTCTTTCTCCCTTCGACGGAGGAAGAGAGGGGATACGGGGGTGGGTGGGGGTTAGTGTAAGAAGGAGAAAGACAGACAGGGAGCAAGCGATCGCTTCTTCGCGGGCTACCGAAGCCGAGATTTACCGGCCGTACCCGTTTTTTACTTTGCTCTTGCCTCTCGCTGCTTCCTCTTTCTCTCGGCCGGCCTTTTTTTCCTTCAGCCCTTCTCCGTCGCTTTCTTTTTCTCCTCTTTGCTCGCCCCCTTTTTTTCCGTGACTTTCTTATTCCCCTTGTTTCTTCTTTGTCTCTGCTCTCCCTCCTTTTTCTTACCGATCCACTCGTATAGTTCTTCGGTTGCTTTTCTCTCTATGCGTTCCCCTTGTCTGCTCCCCCAGCTCGAATATTAACGGAACCGGTACTTCGTCTCACCGTGGTCTCCGCTTGGCCCCCTCTCGGCCCCCGTTTCACGATAATTACCTAGCGTCGCGTATTTTTGCTTGGCCGACACCACACTTTCGATTTTCACTCCCGATAAACGCGAGTCGCGTCGTAAAACCCGACGCGTATTTTTACCCGCCGACGGACCCCGGGTACGATCCTCGTAATCGCGCGCGTAAAGAACGATCACTTGTTCCCGAACGGTTTCAACGGAATCAGGAGTGAAAGTAGTAAACGTAACATTGACTCCCGCTCGACAGGAATGCTTCGTTCCGGCGCGTTACGTCAGCGGCGGGGTAGTGATGCAAACGCGAATACGCTCCGAGCTTTCGATGGTTGAAATTCGATTCTAGAGAATTATCTATTTCTTAATAATATTCAATTAATTGAATAAGAACCATTAAACAAGAAAGGGTGAAGCAACATCCTCGGGGATGAGACTATTTGGACACACCAGTCTCCTCGCACACCAGGAAACCGTGAAAGCAGGATGCAGACTCACCTTGTACTCGTGGAACTTGATGGTGCGGGTCTTGGGTTGGCTCTTGGTCTTGGACTTCTTCCTGTTCTTATCCTTGCCGGGCGCGTCGCTCCTCTGACACGTGGACGCAGCGATCGGGCTCGGTTGGGGTCTGGGGGTGATGGCAGCCGGCGGTGGTGCCGGGGGCGACGCTATCGAGATATTGGAAAGGGGACTCAGGCTGGACGTCGTCGAGCCCAAGGACATCGGACTGGGCGCCGGCGCCAGTGGAAGGAGGGTCGTCGATGGACCGTTCGTCTGACTCGCCTGTTAACAGAGATCGTTGCTTTTTTCACCGCGGAATCCATCGATTAATCGGCCCACATCGTTGCCCACCAATTTATGACCGGTACTTAACGTCCGACGTAGATCTATTTTTGCGTCGGAGCCATCGAGACTTCGCTTCCCTTTTTTTTCTCTCCCCTGAACCCTTCCCAACCCCGTTTTATCCAAGTCCTATACAAAGTCCTCGCCACAATGGTCCTCTCGTTATTCTCCCTTAAAACATTTCTCTTTCTTGCCGGGCTCGTGACTCACCTGCGTCGAAGCATGCTGCTGACTGTGCTGGACCTGCTGCTGTTGTTGATGTTGCTGTTGATGCTGTTGTTGTTGCTGTTGTTGCTGTTGCGAGCTGACCACGGTGTTGCAGAGCTCCGCGAACGTTTGTATCGTTGACTCGTTCGACGCCTGCTGGAAGACCGGTGACGTTGACGAGACGACCACGGCGCCGCCGGTCGTCGGAATACTAAGCGAAACGGTAACGATCCCTGCGGAGGCGGCTGCTGTCTCTAGGACATCGGACCGGGATTCTAGTTGAGGAGAAGGCGCACCCTCCGAACTCTGAGAGTCGTCCTCGAAGGTGATGTAGTGGTCCGGGTGCTGGGGCTTCGTCACTTGACCCTCGCAGGTGGCCTTGAAGGGAATGTGACCCTCTGCAAAGCAATCGCAAGGTGCGTTAGAACGATCTTCTTCTTTCGATGAAGATGCGGAGACTCACCTTTGACCGCCCTCTCAATAGGCTCCTCTGTGTGAAGAATATTCTTCTGGATCAGCTCGAGCGGTCCTGGTCGATGACTGAGCTGGTCGTTCAGCTGATCGGCTAGTCTGGCCTTCTTCAGCATTCGCTGCCTCTCGGCGAGACTTGGGTCCACGTGACCCACATCTTCCAGGATGTGCTGCCTGACCAGCTCGTCTCGGCCCGGTCTCTGCTGGATCTTCGCCTTCAGCAGATCTCCGGTCTTTGCCCGCTCGAGCTGCTTGCGTTGCTCGTGGAACGCTGGCGGCGTCTTCAATGCTGCAAAGTAATGCACACAAACGTTCATCATTTAGTTGCATTCGTAGCTATATAGAGGATCTTCAATTTAGGTGACTCCGTTTCACTCGAAAACTCATTCAACATCATCAATCTACCTCGGATCACAAACCGGAAAGCGATACCTCAAAAAAACCCGGTGCACTCCGACTGCATCCACTGCACCCGAATTCATTTTCCCAGTTACGCATTCGGCTCCTTTGACGAGAGACCGGTCGCTATTTCTACCGAGGCTCTACCGAAAGCATCAATAGCGCCACGGAGACAGGATTCAAAGTAAGGACGGTATCTAATAAAAGAACCGTCGGGTGAAAAAAAGAAACGGCTCCGAAGCTTTTAGGGTGTCCTACGACGCCGCATACTGCACGCATCAATTTCCGGGACGATGATGGCCGTCAAAGATTTCCCCTTGCGATCGCGCGGCTCCGCGGACGCCATTTTGGTGTCACCGTGAAGCTTGCCGCTCTTCTCCCGCATTCCACGACACCATTAAGTCTCCGAATAAATGATCCCCGAAGTGATTTCTCTACGCGAGCGCCGCACGAGTATTTCCGGACGAGACCGCCGCGCGCTTCGTTACACGGAATAAAAGGCTCGCACCACCTACGGTGCAACGATCACCGACCCGACGTGGCAACGGAAATGTGCACGCGGATCGCTTCTACACCCCCGTCGACATGCCTAATAAATTCCATCAAGCATTCGTTTTGACCGCGTTCCCGCAGAGGCGATCCTGCTCGATGATATTTTCGCGTTAAAGTTCTATAAGGAACAGGAACCTCGCTGCGTGTGCACGGGATAAATACTTGTCGACAGTATTCTTTAGAAACTCTGCGAGAACATTCGTATCTAATCAATTATCTATCTATATTTATAAAAACGAAGTTCTGAATAAGTTACTCATCAACGCCCAGGCTAAACCCTTGGCCCTAGAAAGCTGAAATTTTGTACAGAGGTTTCCATTATGATTTATACGAGGGATAAGAAAGGATATTTTGAAATTCAACTCCTAAGGGGGTGGGTTGCAACGTTTGTATGAGGAATACTTTGTTCGTGGTTGGACACCTTGAACCTTGGTTTTAATGCTCTTTAATATAATTAATCAAACATCTATTTCGGCATTTTTAAAAATTCAACCCCTGAGAGGATGAAATGGGGTTGCAATGTTTGTATGAGGAATACTTTGTTCGTGGTTGGACACCTTGAACCTTGGTTTTAATGCTCTTTAATATAATTAATCAAACACCTACTTCGGAATTTTACAAATTTCAACCCCTAAGGGAATGAAAAGGGGTTTGAACTTTTGTATGAGTAATACTTTATTTATGGTCAGATTTGCTTGAAACTTGGTCTGAATGCTCTTTGATAGAATTAATCAAACACCTATTTCAACATCTTAAAGAATTCATTCCCTGAAGGGGTGAAAAGAGGTTGCAACGTTTGTATGAGGAATGTATTGTTCATTGTTGGATTTCCTTGAAACTTGGTCTTAATGCTCATTGATACAATCTGAATGGGGTGAATGGAGGGTTAAAAGGTTTTATGGAGAAACAATATTAATTTTCGAGAGTAAGCTAGTTAAGCATATAAGTATTGTACGAGGCATTACATCAATTTCGTACCTACCAAATTTAAAAAATCATTGAAAATGTAAATATTCTGTAGCCGCTGGAAATCTGAAGAAATTCATTTTTATTAAATAGACCCAGCGTGCATCTCTCTCTTTTACAGAACAATGTCACCTAGTCTGAGATTCCACCAGCACCCCGCTAATAATACCCGACGCGAAAGCTTTCACCGCACACGTTGCCAGCCGTCGTTCATCTGAACGCACCTGAAAGTTCCATCTAGCAACGAACGAATCAGGATACGGGGTACCCAGCGAAGCTCGTTAACGGTAGAGAAACCACGAGACACCGAGGGGAAAGAGAGAGGTGTCAGCCGGTGAACGTTCGACGTCGCGTAGGAAATTCTAAAATTAACCTCGCGATTCGATTCAATTAGACTTCCTTTCCAACATCCCCGCGAGTGGTTCGCGGCTTTTGTCTCACCCACGCGATACGTCTGGGTACAACATGCCGGTCCGAACGAAGCCGAAGCCGACGCTGAACGAAGTCGCGGCGGTGCGTGTTTCGCGCGAGCGAGCCAGCTGTGACCCAATTGTCTAGTTTCTATCGAAACGCTTATAAATCACTAGCCGGCGATGGACGTGCGCGGCTGTACACCGAGTCCCAGTATTCCAGCGACGGGCGATCATAAAAATAAATGATGCCTATATCCAGCTCGAAGACGCGGATTTCGAGCGATAAATCGAACGCGGACACGCTCCGCTCGAAACGTACGAAAGGAGACGCGACACTCTTCGCCATCGCGTGGCGATCTCTGTTCGGTTTTCTCGGATCCGAGCAGTTCAGCCGATTCCAGTTTCTACGATTTACCGTGTTCACGCGAACCATTCTACAAGTTAGCGAGAGTTTCGATTTTCATGCAAATTCGTACACGCGCCAGGTGAAAGCTGCTTTGCCTCGGTTTCCCTGTTTTTTGGGCTCTGGAAAGCGATGGGTGATCTTCCCTGAGACTCCAAGTATTTCGAACAATCTGACAATCGAGTCAGATATTATTCCACTGTTTGATTTATTATGTATTTATTATATACTATTTGATTTATTAGAGCTTGGCTCGTGTTGCTTGTGTGTAGAATATTTTTAGCATTAAAAGGGTTAAACTGAAGCAAACAGATAAAATCTGATAGTTAAAGGTTAAAAGGGCCGTTCGAACATTTTTGATTTATAACGATCTCGCTTTCAATTTATGTAGAACATTTTTAGCATTAAAAGCGTTAACCCGAAGCAAACAGATAAAATTCGGTAGTAAAAGGTTAAAATAGCCGGTCGAACATTAACTATTGTCTGTTGATGCGCAATAGGTGGTACGATCAACACTAATCGCGGCCATTGCTGGGAAGGCCTCTCTCGCGTCGAACTTCATTACGGCGTTCGCAAACGGTCTTCTTCGAGAGGCGAATTACCCAATCAAAGTGAAACTGCCGGCAAACGGCGGCACACACGCAATCAACAAAAACAATCATGTTTTATGGCGAACCGTTGCATTCCGATTGTCCGGTTCGATCGGACCCCGGAGTACAGGGGGAGGGGGATCGATTCTAGACGAAGGGGGATAGGAGTCGCGGCGCCGCGAAACACGAGAGCATGATTCTCCTAAATCATCCGCAATCGGTGGACGCGGACAGTTGGAGCCAGTCGTAACCGCGGGGACCGCAATTTCGGATTTACGATCCATCGGTAGATCGTCTCCGCCTAGCGTCGTTAGCACACGGCGATAAACGTCTCGGTTCGTTGGAATACGATCAAGTTCTCGCGCCGATTGACAGCCAGCCGGAAAAACGCTCGACTATTTGCGTTCGAACCATCAGTCTTATGATTTATTCTCAAGTTAACACGCTTGCTCGAACCGTCTCCTTGCGGCGCCAATTTAATCCAAAGTTATCCTAAAATGTTACGTCAGATAATATTCGTCAAAGAATTTTTTAATTCAACACCAAGTGTGAACGGGGCTTAAGGCTTTCGAGGAGCGATACTTTGTCGATAACCGAGTTGACTAAGGAGACCAGGTCCATGCAAAAACGAAATAAACGCGTTTGTTAAATTTCGGCACAGTCTGGTCCGACGAAATTAAACTCTGGCTGTAAATGGATGTACAGCATCATCACTTACAGATAATATTCGTCAAAGAATTTTTTAGTTCAACACCAAATGTGAACGGGGCTTAAGGCTTTCGAGGAACGATACCGAGTCGATAACCGGCTCGGATTCGGATAACCGAGTTGGCTAAGGAGACCAGGTCCACGCAAAAGCGAAATAAACGCGTTTGTTAAAATTCGGCGCAGTCTGGCTCGAAATTAATCGCTGGCCGTAAACAGATGTACAGCATCATCGCGTACAAGTCCGCTTCCCCGAAGAAACCATTACACCGGCCCCCGTGCCATATCTTCGAGCGCCCGGGCACCCGTAAATGAATGAATCCTGTGGAATGGAAAGTGTACAGGATGATTCGCGTGAACGCCGGTCGAAACCAAGGAAATTGAGCGGCCTATTTCTGGCTGGCCCGATGGATGGGGTGCGCGTTAATGACCCCGCGTGCCTCCGCCTGGTGACTCGGGAAAGAAATGAATGATGCGCATATTTAATCCGCGCCCTATTTTTGATGCAGCCCAAGAACCGCGGAACCTCTTCGGCGCCACCGTATACTTCTGCATCTTTGATCTCGGCTTATTGCGCGGATTGTAATTCCACCGGTGCAATCAACGTTTTGCGATCGCTGGAGATGTTCCGGTTGATTTAGTTCGCGCAGAAGAGCGGAATTAACCTCGTCGTTTTACTGGAATTCGGGGAGAAAACGTTGAAGACTGCTTCGAAGTACGAAAATTGTTGGGCGATTGTGTAAATTTCGAGCGATCTCGTAATCGAGCCGACCAACGAACTGGTTTCTCCGTCGGCAGGACATTTTAATTCGTTTTATAAGAAAATATGAATATTGTTTTGTGATACGGCTGAGTGACTTACAAGCAGCGATATAAACGGAGAGAGATATGCAAATGCCTCGCGAAGATTGAGGAGGGAAAGATGTCACGCGATTATCGCGCAATTAGCCGACGTACACGCGAGCCGCGTCAATTTAAGATACTTTAGGAAGTCGCTCGATGTTCCAGTTGCTTCCTTTTGCGCAGTCGGCCGAGCCATCACGGGTAATCGCGAGGTAATTAAGTTGTAAGTGGATTAATCGAGTGTCGTCGAGAGAGAGAGAAAAAAAAAAAGCGGTCAATCGACGACGCACTCGTTCGACCTAACACGCTATGCCCGGCCCCCAACGGTTAATTAAATGTACAAACCGTGATCGATCGATCTACACGATTGAAATAAAATTTTCAAATGAAACACGTCGGAGCCATTCGGTAAAGTGGGGAGCGGCGTAAACGTTTCAGTGGGCGGGACTTCGTTGCCCGTGCTGCCGCAAGAGCCAGGGCCACCGCTCCGCGGGGCAGTTTGGCCCACGCGCGCACTTTACGCATTTGTTTTCGACGATGAGACGGTCGCCATACGGTTTTAGTGGCCAGTAATTCCTCTGTTTTTATCGAGATATACTACGAGCGAGTCTCTAAGCACCGGTCGACCATTTTACGCCCGCAGGCCTAATTGAATTTACGTTCGACGACGTTTAACGAGACACCGTCGCGCTTCTGTTTCGAATCTCGTGATCTTTACGAGCGACGCGCTTCGTCACTTCGTCCGATCTCGTCGGAATGCTTCCAAGCGAGCTGTCTCCCTCCTCCCTGCTTGCCTCGCATTTCCCAGGAAAAATTCTCGCCGGTGGAATATCGGGATAACGATCGAATTATGGCTTTCCGCGATCGAGAACGATAGGGTTTCACCGGGCAGGGTTTCGTGGGAGTCGCGCAAACACCTAACATAAATTCTCCGGTAATTTAGCCGTAAATTATGCTCTTTCGTCGAGAGTGTATTCGAGGAGAGCCCATGTGCTCGTCCGAGCTTGATTGGACGATCAAAGCCACTTCCCTGCTGCGAGCCGAGTGAAAAACAACCGCCCCGTTCCTTCATTTGACAGATGCCCCGGTCTAATTGAGCGATAACAGCTCGATAAAACCTGGAGAGTCGCTGTTTATAACGTTTCCGAGTGAGACGGAGTCGCCGAGGACGACAGGTAGACGGTCCGTGGAAAACGTCATTTCGGCTAAATAATACAGAAATCGTCAAGATGGAGGATCACTTACGTGGCATGATACCTTGCGCAACCAGCTGGTTGATTGGTCGCCTCAGCATAAGCTTCACCTTCAGCGCTGCAACAGAGAAACAAGGTTTCCTTCAAAATCCGTTCACTTTCTCACCAATGATAGCCTACTGAAAACACGCTGCCTCGCGAAGGCAGCTTGTAACATTTTAGGCTGGATGATTCTTTGAGCAAAGAATAACTGGAACAATTTAATTACAGCGTTCAATTAGCGTACAACCTCCATTTCAATTTTCATGTATTTCTTCGGGCATTACACTGCCGTACACGTTGTTCCCAAGCTTTTAACCCTCTCCCCAAAGTCAATAGACTCGAAGCACAGAAGAAACACGCTGCCATTATTATAACCGTTTCGACGAAGCGCTTCTTCGTAGAATCCGTTCCAGATTCGTGAGACAGCCGCGAGATCTCAGCCGGGGTTCTATAAAAATGGCCACCGGGGACGATCAAAGTCAGTCCGGTGGTTCCCTGCGCCCCTGACTTTCGCTGGCAGCCCGATATTTTCTTTCCTCGTGCGGAATAAGCTGTTCCATATGGCGCGGAGCTACGAGGGAGAGAAAAGCGGTCCCCCTCAAAAAAAAAGAGGCTCGTGAACTTCAGGGACGTGGATAGGAAGAGAAGAAGAGAGGGGGTAGAAAAAAGAAGAAGAACCATCGAATATCCCTTCTTTCCCTCGTTAATTGGACCACCACACGCGCTCGCTCGCGCGCTCGATAAAGAGGGAGAAAGAGGGAACGAGACCGCCGCGCCGTTTCCCTCGTGATTACGCGCGACGATGCCAATTTCCAGGCGGATAATTAAAGAGCGCCGGCCCACTCGCGGCTGCATAAATTACCGGACGGTTTCATTTTATTAGCCTCCCCGAGGGACACGTGAATCCGTGCGCCGAAAGGCGCGGCCAGGTGTAACGGGATTTGCGTACCGTATTGTCGGAGCCCCCTCTTCCGCGCTCGACCCTCCGCACACCTGAACCTTCCCTTCGTTCCCCCACCTCTTTCTCTTCAGCCACAACCCCCCACCCCTCTTGCTACCTGTATTTCACTCGCGGTCGGACAGGTATCCGAGAAGTGTACTCGGGAACGGGTCGACCCCCGCTGCCGCAGGGGGGAGTCAACGGCGCTGAAAGTCCTGTAAGGAACAGGATTTTAAGACCCTCGGTATCCGGAATCGGTTTAACTGTTCCCGACCGCTGGATAGTGTTGCGAGAACGATACAAGCCGGTGACAATCGGAGTAATTAGCGGCGCATTATTTATTCCGCCACAAAGCGCTGCTTTCTCCTCTGCACCTCTCACGAGCCCTCTGGCTCGAGTGGCGGGGACCACCGGCGGCCATTTTCTGCGGGTATGTTGGCTTTAGCTCGGGAGAATGGCTGATGGAATCGTGCATTATTTCTGGCAAAGGGTATTCGATCGAACCAATAAGCTCTAAGCCACACAGGAGGCCCAACGCCCCCGCGCCACCACCCACAAACAATCTTATATATATATATATGTTTATATTTTACATATAATTATTAGCCATCGCCGAAAGTGACTCGGGAGACAATTGCTTCCAAAATAAACGCCTTTTTTTACCACGTTTTTATTAGCTCGCTTTCTTGTTTGTTTGTCTGTCTGTCTGTTCGGTGGCAAATTTTGCAATTGATTTTAAACTAACTTCCTGATGAGCTAGAGACTTGAAATTGCACACATGGCTCAGAACTGGATGACAATGCATTATTCAAAAAAAATTTTTCTGACAAGGGTTGTTCGATCGAACGAATAAATATAATTATTTCAACAAGAAGAGTAAAATAATACGAATAATATTTGCCAACTAGATTCCAGAATTAGTTCGTTATACCGAAACACAGATGGCCGAATGAACGCGTGAAATTTTCTTGTAGCATCGACCGCGGATTCCTAATTAAGGGTGGAGAGAGGATCGTGATCGGGGGGTGGATCGCGAGGATCGTCCGCAGATCAAAGGTCGACGAGGAGCACGGAGAGGGAAAGAGAGAAAGAGACAGAGGCCGAGAAGCGCGGTCGTCCGGCGCGGCGGATCGCTGGCCCGGCTACAAATTAACACACAAAGGGCCTCCGGTTATAAATACGCGGAGGACGCGCGGGCCAGATTGCATAAATTGCCCAGCGTAAGAGGAACAAAACCGCGGGCCGCATGGCCGCGCAATCTGAATTCAAAGCAGCCGTGGTCCCGGAGAAAAATGTCCACCCCTTTCGGTTTATTGGCCAAGCTACCGAGCTACCGAGAGTCGCTACCGGGGATCCCTCGCGGCCAGTTTTTTCGTCGATTTGAGAGCGAATGTGACTTCGATGTACTTGCTGGAATAATCGACCGTTTGCGGTCTCTCTCTTTCTCCCCTTGGATCCCTCTTTTCATCCCTTTTTCCCGAGCACGCGATCCGTCGTCGCGTTAAAACAGCGAGCAATCGATGAAATGAAAATTTTCTAGCTTCTAATAAATTAGGTGCTCGACAGCATCATTGGCAAAAGGGATGGTTATGTAGAGATTGCGGATGTTTACGCATTTATGAAGAAATTGGTTGGACGAAATATGAAATGAAAATTTTTTGTAGCTCCTAAAAAATTAGGTGCACGACAGCATTACTGGAAAAAGGGATGGTTATGAATAGATTGCGAATCTTTATGCATTTATGAAGAAATTGGTTGGATGAAGTATAAAATGAAATTAAAATTTTCTAGCTTCTAAAAAATTAGGTGCTCGACAGCATCATTGGCAAAAGGCAAAAGTTATGAATAGATTTCGGATCTTTATGCATTTATGAAGAAGTTGGTTGGATGAAATATAAAACAGTAAAAGATTTTAAAAATTCAAGAATGTTGTAATGTTGCTTTTAATATAACACAGTTGTTGAGGAATGAAATTAATTTTTATTATTCCTGCTTCCCACGATCAATGCAAAACATTTTTAGTTTGCGTAAAGATCTGTAGTTTGAGTAAAGAAGTAAATAATAAATTTATGAATAATTACTATCGCGGCGATCGAAATCAATCGAAATTAGATTGGGTGGGTTTCGCATCATTGCACACGTGCTCACCTGAGCACGACGGGCGCTATGTCAGTCAATCAGTTAGGTCGGAGATTCCGGAAGGAGCAATCGGGTTCCAGGACCAGAAGCTGACCTAGTTTCGGTCACCATATTTTCTCATACTTCCCGCATTCGTTGACGCCATAATTGCATTAATGCAGTCCGCTGATAATAACGATCCCGCATAGACAATAATTACGCAGTTACCGGCAGATCGTTACAGTCAATTTCCTACGGAACGAACCCTTATAAATATTCCGCATCACTGGTGCGAATGATGAACTAATCAATGGCGACCCCGCAGGCGTGCAAATTTATGGTCGCGGAGTAGCTGTAATTATGCCGCGAGTAAACAACTGTTCGCAGGAAAAAAGGAGAGGAGCTTCATCGAGGAATCGCGGCGCGAATCGCGATAGTCCTATCGCCTAACGAGCATTCCTGATCGTATCCTCGCTATCGATCCGGACAATCACGCGCGGAACGCGCGTAACTATGCGCGCGATTGCATATTTCTCCTGGTGGCCGAGAAATTCGCGAAGCGTGCGCACGAGCGCATTCCGCGGGCTCTTTGTTACCGATGGGAGAGTCAAAAAATTCAGTGAACTATCTCTGCCTGAAATTTTCAATCTCTTTCATAAAACAGTTACTCCGCGACCTAATCAATCTGGGTCTGGAACCAAGATGGCGTAAGCCACAAAGAAGTTCTAATTTTTTCATTTTTATTAATACATTTTAATATTTTTTAATTTGGTAGTATTATTGCTTCCTAATTTACGATTTATACTTGTTGCAATTAGCTTTGTTTTAATAGTTTACATCTTCAGGACACATATAAAAATGTTATACAACCGCGAGGATTGTGCAAGTTTCATTGCGACGCAAGCACGTCGTTTTATTGCGACCGATTTCGCAACGGCCATATTTTCCGCAATTGTATTTTCAGGTGAGGCTGACACGTCGCCTTAATTAGGAGGCATACAACAGAAATATGCGAACCTGAGTTTCTCATCGCGCACCTACGAAGTCGGGATGAAACGCGATACCGAATTAGAAACAACTGTGCCCATATAACGATACAAGAAACGTTGGCTCAGTATTTGGCGCTGTGTATTTTGGCACTTGCGTCTAGTAGCCGTTTTGGTCGTTACCATTTGTCTTCTGTGAACCGTGATACCTTCGGCCACGTCCCAGTTCCTCATTTTCCATACACCGTTTTTTTTCTGCTCGCCGATTCCGCGACAATTCGACCGATTATATTTATAGACTGTCAAACTCCTCCACTTCCTTGAGCACCGTCACGGAAGACCACGAGGTTCGTGCGAAAAGTCGTTTCCTTTGCGGCGAACCTCGTGCATAGTTGAAATCAAATTTTATAACACTTTAATTTTGGAATTTTCGGATGCAAAAACGTACGCAGATTGTATGTGTACTAAAAATGTAAATAAAGTTTCAATTCTTAAGAAATCGAAATTGTAATAATAAATCAGAATGATTTTATCGGTGCACGGTTCGATCCTATTCTACACACAAATAGCTTGTAAGATTACCCAACGTTTGCTATTAAAAATGTTTAATAGTAGAGGAAAAGGAGGTGGTGTTTCGTCATAGACCCGAAAAAAAACAACAAAATACAAAATGAACAAATAAAATATAAAATTAAAAATATAAAATACAATACAATATATGAATATAAAATACAACGAAATAACAAAAGTCCTCTAATCGAGATTGTTATTCAGAAGAAAACGGAAAGGACCGTCGAGGATAGGAAAAAGGGTATCTGGCATTCGTTTCTTCGACAAACAATGTTCGATACCGAGTCCCAATTATCTTATGACGCGGAGGTTCGCAAATGAGAGGACGTCTTCCGAAGTAGGAGCAGCCGGAGCACGAAACAGGACATCCGAAGGTCCGGTTGACGGACCACGCCTCCGTTCGGCGAGGAATCGATGAAATATCGCGGGAGGTCATCGAGAGTCAGAAAGCAAAGGGTATAGAACGCAATGCCTTGGGGGAAGACGGACGTTAACGAGCAGATGGACGAGGCGGAGGTGGACACGCGGTCGAACGATATCCTGAACCGTAAGGACAGGACCGACAGGACTCGGACTCAGCTCTGGCAGCTTGTGCATACTTGTCCCATGTACCCGGTGGGCCGACAGCTCGGGACTCTCGGTGGCTCGTGGCCGAGTGTCAGGGTGGCACGCGGATGCCAGCCATGTTTCGCATTTCTGGGAGATTTCATCCTTGTCCGCCGTGAACGCTTGGCCGCCGAGTGCCCATTGTCTTTTTGCCTCTCGGGAAAAATCTCGCGCTCGGTGTCGAAAGTTCAGCCTTCTCACTTCATAAATCTTCGGCATTTTTTTTCGAGAATACGCCATTTAACCGGCCTTTTGCTTCCGACAATCCTCGCTGCATTCTTTAGCAGACGATGGAGTATACACTGGGGATTCGACCCCTTGCCGTGTGGCTTTCTTCGTGCCTGCGAAATTACATTTTTATTTTTCCGCTGTACTTCTTTTTCAATTGTAACGATTCGCGAAACACCAATTGCAGAAAGAACTCGAGGGATGCCGCAAATGCCGTCAGACGTCGCTCGCCCGTGTTAATTGCCTCGGTTCACGGGGGTCTGCGAACGGGAGCTACACTCCATAAGCATTTACGCAATGCATAGAATGCAAATTCGCGCGGTGCATTCCTCGCGGGTGAATCCCTCGTGCCGATTACGCCGCTGCGGTTCGCCGATGGCGGTTGTTCCGCCGGATGTTGATTAAACTCGGAATCGATCTTGGATCCTATCGTACTTTCATTCAAATCCGCCTAAACGTGTGTATAATCAGCTAGAAAAATTTATTAACTCTCCAGTGAACAAGTAGCCAAAAAATGGAAGGCGCAAACGCGATTTTCCTTTGAAAAAGTTTGATAGCCTGGGAAATGAGGTTTCGAGCGAGGCAATTCCATTCCAGCTTGCCTTCTTCTTCCCTTCACGGTGCTAATTACCGGCCAGGCGGTGTAACAGTGGCGGCACAACAATTATTGACTCCGGGTTGAGCGCTAATCGACCCTCTGCGAATCGAAGGCTCCGTCACACCTGCGGTAGCTAATTCCCCGTGAAAGATTTTCGAAGGCCATCGCGGCGCGTTCGAACGCTTTCCAAAGGTCCCTAGATGCCGTCTGGATGATTGACATTCCGATTGCACTATTCGTTTACCGTTCCCCGAGGGCGACGTCAATCATCGACGCCGCGATTGGATAATTTCCGCGCGAGATGAGCGACAAGCGCGACCGCGAGCGCGCGGCGCTTTTTGAAATTGAAAAACCGCGTCCATGAAAGTCGCGAACGCCTGAAACCGCTCCGATCGTCCAAATACGTCGTGCACGGGCACCATGGTGGGAGCACGATGATTACAATCATTAAGCGCGTCATTACCAGACGTAAATTAGAGTGGTTAAGAGTAATTACGCGCGTTGACTCGTCGGCTGACACAGCTGTCGATCGACAGAGTCGAACCTTCTGTCGCGAGAGGGAATTAATTCGAGCTGTCACACGCTGTCTCTCTCGCCCTAGACTTTTTTCTGCGCTGTGCCCAGCTAAACTTCGTCTGTCAGCGAGAGCCCCCTTTTTTCCATCGAAGTCCTGCCGTGCTCGTCGAACACGCCATCGATCATACATGCTTTGCCCACCCATCGGAGAACCGTAAACTTTCGCCTGGAAGCATGATTTTGACATTTCTCACCGATAAACGCAGGGTGGCCCGAAATTCGGAGTACGATTCGACAGGCAAATAACTGTTTTCTTAATGGATCGACTCTTTTCACTGGTGGCACGTTATTTCTTTTTTTTTTTGAAAGTTTGTTGATACGTTTCGCAAAGGAGCGACGAGTCAAAATAGTGGATGTGACCTTCAAAAAAGGTGCTCTTTATTTTGACGCAGAGAGCATTGTGAAATTTAATACTAGAATTGTTCGAAAATTTCAAAGACTGGTGTTTATTCGAGGCAGCGTTGATTAGGTAACAGCAAACTTGCTACGATGTACCAAATTTGCGTTAGAGAATATGCCAGTGAAGGATTAATCTCGAAGGACGGAGCCAAAATTTGCAACATTCTGTGACACTGTTGCCAGGCTGCTAATAGTTTTGTTATTGTTTGTAAATTGGACTGGCTCGGACAGCTTATGTAAATATGCAAATTTATTTCAACAAATATTCGTTCTCTTCTCTGAATTATGCATATGCTTTGGCAGGCTTTGATAGCGATAACAACATACGAACACGCGTGGATCGTGTGAGAACAGACACGTTTGTCAAATCTATAAACACGTAGAAACGGTCGGCTATGATCTGACAGGCAATTCTTGTCCTATAAAACAATGCGATCTACATACGAAAAATCTGTAGAAATTCAATACTTTCACATTTATCTTTTCACTTGAAAGACTCAATTACCTCGGCGTTCCTGCCCGAGGGACTCGTGGAGCTCCGGAGCTGTCCAAACGAAGATGGATGTTTTCCCGAGTAATTCAGTGTTTCCCAATTTTCTGGATTCGACGTGGAAAGAGCGTCTCGATTTAGCCGTGATTTGGAAACGGGAATGGGAACGGGACCGTTGGCCGTATTTCGCCAGCATGGCGGAAACGTCATTACGCTCGAGATGATTCGGTCGGCGCGGCGGGTGGGGGTCCTGGACCGCAACCGAGTTGTCTCCGGTTTTACGATCTTCCTCTGGGCGGCCGTTTTACGGCGTGACGGGGCCGACCGAATAAATCAAAGCCCTCCGTGGAATTCTAAGCGCGGCGTTAAAGTGTTAAGGAGTTCCGGAAGCGGCCGGATTTCTCGGCCGATCCCATAAATATCGCGGGCCCGCGGCGATCGTCGCGTTCACGCCCCGTCCGCTCCCGTTTCGACCCCAATTTTCGAACAAAGCTCCTCCCCGACGATTAATCTTACAAATCGGCGGACACGCTCCGCTCGTTTTTCGCGGGAACCATCGAAAATCGCGTCTCCTTCGACCCACCTCTCCTTCCTTCCCTGTACGCCGGAGACAGTTTTACGGGTCACCGTCGAACGAAACGGAATGCTTAAAGCTGTCGTGAAAGAACGTTTCGGGAAAGGTCACGCCGGAAGATTTACCGGTCCATAATTCCCGACCGGGGGACAGGTCGCGCGCACTTTTTTCAACCTGCGTTGTTTCATTTGGTTCCGAGCTCCGAGGATTTATTTGACGGCCCCCGTGGCGAAAAAATAGCACATTGTCTCGACGGAATGCGCGTAGACTGCGTGCCACCGCGGCCGACTCTGGTGGTCCGTTTCTACTCTGCCTCTGATTTCTATAAATCATTCCTTTCGCGCTCCTACGGGCTCGATGATCATGTACACTAGAGTTCGGACTTTTACCCGGGTATATGAGGTACCCGAGTACCCGAGTACTCATGAGATACCCGGGTATCTCATAAGACATAAGTCATAAATGATTTTGTGCAATTTAAAACAATAATGAAATTAAAAGAACGTTGATATATTAATTTAAATTTATTAAAATCGTTCAAGAGAATAAGTAATCATAATGTATCGTCTGTTTTTTCCTATTGATGCAAACGATTTTTATTTTGCATAAAGATCCTCAGTGCATTCATGAGATAGCCGGGTACTCGGGTAATTTTTGTTTACCCGGGTATATCACGGGTAATCCGGGTACCCGGGTATCTCATAAGTCACAACTTTAATGTACACGGAACAGGTAACAACATTATTGTTAGAAGAATAATATCATTCGACCCGTTCGTTGCTGATCTCAATGCTTTTGATGCAAACGCGAAAATGATAAAGGAACATGGCTGCTTTTCGATTATTTTTAAAGGATGAATCAGATGGTGGAGTCTAATGAAGAACTTCCAGGCGCGAACGAGGCCACGCGTTTCCTGGACAGCGTGACGGAAGCAGCCAGCGACGGGGAACAGAAAAGAGATGCACGTGAACGACAGAAGACACACTTAAGTCGGCCAGAATCGCGGGGGTGATCCAATAATACGGCAGCTTTGGGTATAAATAAAGCCTCTAGGCCCGGAGATTACGGGAGAGGTCTTGTCCCTTCCTCCTCGTCATAGTTTCTTCTATCTACCGTTTTCCGTCGTTTCACGCTTCGCGCGTTTCCTCCTCGGCTCTGGCCGCTTCTGTTCGCGTGCTGCTGCTGCTCGACATTCGTCGCAAAATAGACCTTGTTCCTTCACGCGAAATTAGGCTTGCGACTCTCCGGCTTATTAATCGCCCCTCGTTTACAAATTCTGACATTTTTCCGCGAAAAACCATTCTATGCTCGGACACTCGCTCGAAATAGTCGTACATCGACAATTTTACTTAAAAAAGTGTGTATCTTTATAAATTAAACATTTAATTCCGAATGACTAAGAAGTGAATCAGAGTTTGGTCAGATTCCTTTTTTTATTTGTTCAGTCACCAGCAACTGTAAAACATTTCCTGCGGAACCTTCGCGTAAGTCATTCCTTAATCCGCAAAATCTGAGCGTCAAAAATAAATCCGTTCCGCTGTTTGACAAATAGAGGATCGACGATGTGCAGGTGATCTCCGTAAACAATTTTGGTAGACTCATTAGAGAGCGCACCAGTTTTTCAGCTCACCCCCGCGTTATTTATCGGTGTCATTGATGTACGTTCCGCTCGTTTCTGCTCTTCAAAATAGACATCCGTTCACGTAACGCATCGTAGAATGACGTTCTATACCTTAACTAGCGCCCCAATTCATCATTGTTGGACACATGTCTTCGTCTGAGCCGCGAACGACTCGGAAACGTGCTCAAATCCAGACCGTCTGCTATTGCTCGCTATAAATAACGCTCAAACAGCACTTTTCTCTAAACAAATTCGAGGAACGACTTTATACAGTTCGGTGGAACACGAACATAACACGAGAAACATTCTGGTTCGATAAAACGGCGACGATATTCAAATGATTTAATTGAGGAACGAGTAAAATTTTCTATCGTATATTTTCTGATAAAATTCGACTGCGTTTTGTTGTAAATTCCGAAATTACCACGCGAAAAAACGGCGACAATATTTGAGCGACCCTGTTTCACGGATGAGCAAAGAAAGTGTCTGTTATTGCTCGCTATAATTAACGCTCAAACAGCACTTTTCTCTAAACAAATTCGCGGAACGACTTTATACAGTTACTTGCAACGCGAGCAAAACACGAGAAAGATTCTGGTTCGATAAAACGGCGACGATATTCAAATGATTTAATTAAGGAACGAGTAAAATCTTCTTTTATATATATTCCGGTAAAATTCGACTGCGTTTTGTTGCAAATTCCGAAATTACCGCGCGAAAAAACGGCGACAATATTTCAGCGACCCGCTTTCACGGATGAGCAGAGAAAGCTGCGAGCGATAATCGAGCAATGTTGCGGATCTAAAATGAAAAAGTAACAGCAGGAAATGATCCCGGCGAGCGGCGCACGTGCGCTGTCTTTGAAGAGCCTCCGGAGAGTTACGAGCGGCGCGAACGAGCCCGGAGAAAATTGACTGGTCGAGCTCTCGGCTCGCGACCCAGTATGATTTACGTGGCAATGAAAAGTAAGAGGTAAAAACAGCGGCGTTTGTTTAGAAAATAGTCGGGGCCGGCTTCTGGCCCGAACGGAATCCACGGGACGCGTGTCGGAGGAGCAGGTGAGCGCTTTCAGGCACCGATCGACCCCTGTTTTTCTAAGTCGCGATTAATCGCGAGGCCACACGTCTTCCTAATAGGCGGCGATAAATAATAAGCCGAATAAATACCCGTATGTTATCCACCGGCTTGCGCAAATGTTTTCCAAGTTCTTTCCTACGCGTGTTCCGAAATCCTTAAAACATTCAACGAAGAACATCAACTAGAAAAATCCAAAATATTCATCCCAAGTGTACCATACATTTTTCGGAAAATTCTCGACGTGCCGTTTCGAAGCTACGAAGAGTAAATTTTTCAACGAAGTTCAAGTTTTATTCTGTCGTTCGTCAGCGTCGAAACGTGTTCCGAAATCCTTAAAGCATTCAACGACGAACATCAACTAGAAAAATCCGAAATGTTCATCCCAACTGTACCATACATTTTTTGGAAAATTCTCGACGTGCCGTTTCGAAGCTACAAAGAGTAAATTTTTTAACGAAGTTGAAGTTTTATTCTGTCGTTCGTCAGCGTCGAAAACCGACGCCCCGGACAGCCGAGCGTCACGAGCAGGTTAATTAGGATTCCTGGCGTCACGTTGCGAATTTATTGACGGCCAGCTGAATTTTTCAGTGCGCATTTCCCGCCATTGTTTGCGGGCCGTTGCTTGCACAGCTGGCCGCGGAACACGGGCACGCAATTGCGTCAAACATTGGCTGGACCCCCTCTCGACGAATCGTAAATACATATGTTATATTTCTATTTCCCATGGTTGTGGAAACCGTGTCTTTGTCGTAAACGTCGTGCACCAATCCGACGAAAATTTCTCTTTCCTAAATCGTCTAAACCTCATTGTTTCCTATTAACGGAGAGGAACGTGGCGCAAGAAGCTCCAGCTGCGACCAGGAACCGTGTCACCTTTGAAAAAGGAATATTTCATAAAGTTGTTTCGTGGAGAGCGTTGCAATAAATTCTCCCTCGACTATGGGTCTCGTAAAACGTCGTGATGTAAATAGTGAGTCATCAAAGGAACTGATAACTATTTTTTATTCGAAAGAAAGACACTTTTTCAAAATAAAAAATCCAATACAAGTTTTACACTGACAGAGGTATTAGTGAAAGAAAATGGTGCTTTCCTAAATATCAAAAGAGCTTACAACTATGGTCCACAACTTTCACCAGGCCCAAAGATATCAAGGGTGAGCCGTCATTTCCCTACATACTATAATAAATAACCTCCTACCGGGGCCTGTTATGTCCAGTCGTTGAACGGCCCCGGGTATCTAAACGCGATGTCACGAGGATTGATGATACCTCGAAGACACCGAGCCTTGCTCGACTTCCTTGGGATACCGACAACAGATAACTCCCACTCCTCCCGGGAATCCTTAGAAACGTCCGACGTTTATCGAGATAGAGTGAAAGCCTCGTGTACTCGGAGGAATTTCTTTTAAATGACGCATTAGCTGGGAACACAATTTGTAACGCCAGTAGCAAATCGGATGATATGTCCGACTTCATTCATTTCTCTAGAATACATTTAGATACGCGGTTAATCCTAACGTGAACCTTCACAGAAGTGCCCGCGTGGAAGATTAATTTGAAAATTTGATACTGGGAATTGTGTGTTCCTAATAATTTTATTCTATATCATTTTTGTCATTTCAATAACCCTTCATTGCATGATTTTTTAAATTTACTAACGTGATCCTTTACAGAAGTGCCTGCGTGGAAGATTAATTTGAAAATTTGCTATTGGGAATTGTGTGTTACTAATAATTCCATTCTATATGATTTTTGTCATTTGATTAACCCTTCATTGCATGATTTTTAAAATTGGAATAAAACAATTGAAAGAAGGTCAGTTTTTGCGTTTTATTTAGTGAAAAAATATTTTTAAAAATTAATACATTTTCAGAAAAATAAACATCGTAAGAAAACACAATTTTAGTTTACTATATACCAGATTTGTTAACTGTATCAGTTACGATAAACTATACAGCGAAGATTTTACGTAGAAAGGTCTCGAGGAAGATGCACGCGTGTCGCACGCGTACAGACCTTGGACACGGTGTCCCATAGCGGTGGCTGTGCGTGGGCGAGTCACCTAGCCACCGCCAACAATAAGATTAATTGCTCGGAGCCCTGTCTCGGCTATCGGCGCACGCCGAGCACGCTGATAAGCTAACGCGAAAGGATTCTCCGCGGTGCTAATGCCTCCGACAACCGGCATTTGTTCCCGTGGAATTTGATCGGCGGCCACAGCTGTTCCCTCGGTGAAAACGCGGCCAGATAAGATCTCGCTTTGACACACGATGATTTACGTGGCACCCGCCCACTTTGCCCCGCGATTGTTCGACCGGGGAACGCGTTTCCACCAGATTACCGTTCTCCAGGCTTTCCTTCGATTTATTTTTTCTGATGCTATCCTGTGAAGGATTTAATCCTTTCACAGAAAAAAATATGAAACACTAATCATATTGTTGTTTCGAAAATTTATTCAGAATGACTCCTCGCTTGCGCAAAACTCGAGCTATTTTATTTCATTCAGAAAGTAGTCTAAAATTAGAAGCCCACGCGATTCTGTCTTTAGACGGACACCCAATAAACTGGTCTAACAATGTCATTTACCTAGGAATTGTCTTTGACGGCAGGCTTCTTTGGAACAGTGCCATCCAAGACCGACACCGAAAAGCCAGAGCAGCCATAAGTGTCTCTGGGTTCTCTCGTAATGCACAGGATGGAACAGATAAAGCATTACAAGCTGTGTTCCCCGAAGCCATTGCGGATATCAACTTCAAAATTTTCAGGTGTTAAATGTTGGAAAGGATTTCAGATCGCGAAACATCTATTTTCGCAAATGCGACAGACGACAAAATTCTTTGCATCGTTTTTATTCGCAAATACCGAGGCGTGCGGACATATAGAATTTTTCGAAGCTTGATTTTTTAAAACGATCTCGCAAGCAAGTCTACCGCGAGTTCTGCGTGATTCGCCGTGCAATGGCTCGCTTGCGATTGGCACACGCGACAGGCGCGCGTGTGCGCGGCTTACTTTTGTGTACATTAGTGGTACGCGAGCTTTAAACGCGGCGTTAGCACGCTCCGCCTACCGGCTACGCCTTCTAATCGATTCAGGCACTTGTCTTTCGTAACGCTTCTCCTCTGAGGCCGCCTCGAGGCTCGCCGTTCTCTCCATCGCGACGGGAAAGTCATACCGTTCCGCCACGTTTCGTCGTTTTTCCTTTTTTTTATTCTCTCTCCCGCCGAGACGTTCCACCCCGGTTACCCTACGGGGGCCCCGTGCTGCTAAACGGGGAAACGTTTATGCAAACGCGAAACCAAGCGAGACTGGGTCCACACGCATATCAACTTGGTCTCTCTCTCTCTCTTTCTCTCGCTATATTAATTCTCGATTTTTTGCGAAACTAGTTCCGAGAATTTTTCTGCTCGCGAACAGGGGGGTGATCTCGCCGCGAGATTGCGTATGCTGATTTCAGACCTTTTATCGTGTACCTGGCGTAGATCGCGATACAAGTTTATTCCCGGTTAGTTTCTGGGACACATGTCGACACATTAACCATGCGATATCGTGTCAGATTTAATCAGTCGATAAGCGCGGTGTGTCGAAAAATTTCGATTTTTCTGTCAGACGGAAATATAGTGTTGTTTAATTGCCTTTCGATATTAGTCGAGTGTCTGACTTATGTTTATTAGATGGAGATTGATGTCGAAGAAAGAGCATTACATTCTTTAACGAAGTTATAGTTCTCTCGAACTCTGCCATTGAACGAGGGTTACGAACGTCGTCCAAAAAATCGATCGTCTGGCGTCGAGAAAAATTGATCATCCGATCAACTTTCCCCGTAAGAGGCGAAAAAGAAAAAGCTAGGGAAGACAGGAAGGCAAGAGGAAGACGAAGAGAAGAAATCGCTGGGTATTCGAGTGGAAAGCACCGAGAGTGGTCTGTCTGGATGTCGAGCTGGTTGACAAGAGGGCGACGGGTTGCGAGGCGGGGGAGGACACCCGCCGATTGATATAACGCCACGATTTGCGTAATATACGCTCACTCGTAAAGCTCCCGGTGATTTATCCCGGTAAATAAATAGATTTCGGTGTTGTTAACCCCGTTTCGAGAGCGGAGAAGTCGTCGGGAACGCGTGCGTTTCGCCGCGTGTAGCCCCGGCATGCGTATCGTTACGATGCGCGCGTGCACGAACGCGTGTGGTGCAACGTCCTGTGGGTCGTGGGTGGAGAAGAGAGCCAACCGAACGGCGAGCAGAAAGAAAGAAGTGGAAAGAAACTCTCTGGCCAAGGGATTAAAAATACAGGCGAGCATGTACAAGCCGAAGGAAAAGCTTACGAGGGCGACATCGCGCGAGCGGGCCGCGAGAAATAAAAAGGAAAACGGCGACGGGAGTAACCGGAGAACGAACAGAGAAAATAAAAAGCAGGACAGAAAAGTAAAAAAAAAAAGAAACGCGGGGGAGAGGTCGTGATATTTCAGAATTTCGGGGAGAATTTACGAGCGGCAGACGCCACGGCGATGACTCTTCTTACGGCATGCCACCGAGCCCTGAAAACCCGTGCCGAGCCGGGATCATCGGACCTTCCCGATTTCACAGGCTTAATTGCCCCCTCGAACAGAAACAACGGATTAAGACGCGGCCTGGCTTTTTCCAGAGCCGCTACTCCACGTCGGATCGTCGACCCGACATTTATGCGTTTGTTCACTAATGATCGTCTCCCCAAGAGCTTTGTGGGTGACGCGATCGGGGGTGGTACCCCGAAACATTAGCCGAAAGTAGGATGGAATCTTCCCGTCCGTGACTTTTACTGCCTTTCACCCGGGGAAATTTATGGTGCTTCTGCGATTTGCCTACGGGAACGCTATTAATAGGAAAATTCTCGAAAAATTGTAACGGCCCGATCTTCCTCGCCTATGGATTACTTTTTGGATGCAGCGACGTCCACATAAACGACTGCTCCCCCGCAGTGTTTCTACAACCTCTAAACCCTAGGAGCACATGATTTCGAGTGGTTGCGTCACCTAATGCCAGCCTGTCGTGATTTGGAGTCTCTCTTTTAGGTGTTCTATTTTATAATATTTGATCGCTTCGAGCATGACATACGAAAGGATTGTTCGTCTTAGATTCAGCGGAGATAGCGAGTCCCGATGGCCCGGGGCGAGCTGGACATCATCTCTCTGTGTTATTAGAATAGCAGTACTAATGATCCTTGCGATTCCTCAATCTAATAGGCGAAAAGAAACGTTATCAGATGATTGGATCGCTGCGAGAGTGACAAGCTTGCTGTCCGAGACATCGTTTGCCGAATCGACCAGTGGGGATACATTACTTAATTTCGAAAAATCTCGAAAATAGTCATTCGTTGATGTGTAACTTAATCAACAACCTTTTTTAAATAGGAAAAGTAAACCATCAATGTTTATACTGTGTTTTTGCACTAAAATATAACTTGGAAAGGTGCTGTTCTCTGAGGATTCTGGGAATGAAGGTTCGGTCCGAAATCGCAGCTATATGGATTTTCTCGTGTAAAATGGCGTCGACTAAGTGAGGTCGAATGCTAGCTGTGCGAGAGATCGACAAGTGGGGATACATTACTTAATTTCGAAAAATCTCGAAAATTGTCGTCATTCGTTGGTGTGGGACCTAATCAACAACTTTTTTTTAAATGGCAAAAGTGAAGCATCAACATTTATACTTCGTTTTTGCATTAAAATATAACTTGGAAAGGTGCTGTTCTCTGAGGATTGTGGGAACGAAGGTTCGCTCCGAAATCGCAGCTATGTGGATTTTCTCGTGTAAAATGGCGTCGACTAAGCGAGGTCGAATAATCGCCGGGAGTCAGAGACTAACTCCGGGTTACCTGTGTTATGGTAATTGCTACACGTGTAAGCTGGTCCCGACGCCGGTCTCTCTCACTCTCTCTATCTCCGTCTCTCTCGGTTCGGCTCATTGGCATTGTTTCAAGCGTATTGTCGTTTCGACTATCGTGCCGGTAAATCAACGTTTTTACGCGGCGCGCACCTGCCATTATCGGAGCTCTCTGTCCTCACCGGGCGAAAGTTGGCCCGAACGCATATTAATCGACGAGTCACGCGAAACGAATCGACGGAAAGCCTTCTTGTAGCGATATGTTAGCGGGACGCGAACAAATGCCCGATCTGCCGTCGCACAGGCTACAGCCCGCCCAGACGACCGTTTTCACTCCAGTAATTAGCCGATTATTGCTACCGACCTGCTCCGATCGCTTCCGCTTTCCACTTTTTGATAATACCTCGAATTATTCCACGTCCGATTCCGTTTCGCTCTGCTTCCGGATACCGTTTCATAACCACCGTTTAATAGCGATATTAATTGACGGTGACACGGTTGACAAATGACGCGGCGAAGTTGGCAGAGGTTTGTTTTAATCAGGTATGCTTAAAAAGTGCAGTTTAGTAACCGCTGACAGAAGAATCTCCGTGTTTGTTTACCGCGGAATGTGCGAGCAATAAATTACAAAATGCGGATGGCTCGGAATCATTAAACGGAGAAAGCAATGATTCGTTGCATGCCAATCGTTGCAATTGACACCGAGTAAATGTAACGATGCGAAGGCTGATAATCACGATCGGAATGCAACTGTTGATACGGTCAGATCGTTGCTTTCTACAATCGTTAATTATACCTCGCCTTAATCATCTGAAACACAGTAACAGCTTTGTAACAACCGGCGTTTATAGAAAGTTGCTACTGTACCGACTATTATATTTTGATACGAACTAGAAGTCTAGTTAGCGTTCGGATATTTTCAGAGGGTCCTGTAAATCCCGAGATTCACGGTCCTGCTGCGCCGCGCAGTTCTAAATGAGTGAATCATCTCCGGAAAGGAGGACAGTCTTGTTTACTCCGGTGTCGTCTCTTTTAGCCGCGAGATTCCACCATCGCAACGATCGCGACACCGTGACGCTTGTCTTTTCTCCATCTCTGAATCATCGCCCCTGAAGAAAAGAACGAATCGGTAGAAAGCGACCGAGAGAGATGGAGGAGAAACGAAAAGCGAAAAAAGGAGAAGTCTCGAATTTATATATTTTGCAGTTACGTCAAACTCGACCCGAGCTGTTCCCTTAATTATGCGAGAGGCTTCCACTGGACTCGGGGAAAACACGATTCATAAAAGCGCCTTTGTATGCATCATGTACACCCACGTGCCTACTTAACCCGCTCTCCTCTCTCCTGTCTTCTCTCCCCACGGAACAGGAACGTGGATGCTGGTATCCCTCCAGGTGAAACTGTTTCCTGTGTCGTAAGCCGCGTCTCTCCTCACTTTCCTCCTCTCTCTCTCTCTCTTTCTCTCTGTTTTTGTTCCGCCTGCTCCTCTCGACGAGTGCCACGGCATCTTCGCGGCGAATACATAATTTATACATATTGTGTCCTGGCATTTTAAGCCCCGTTGCAGTAAATTGTTGCTCTTTTCCAACTACTCGACCTCTCCCTTTCTGCCTCCCTCTGTTGCGCAACCATCATTTCTTTCTCTGTAATACCCCTCCGAACTCTGCACGGTTGATCCTCTTATTCCACCCGGTATTTAAGTTTCCTGAGGTTTCAATAGGTCGAGGGATTACGGCGCATCATCCGACTCCCACCTGGCAGATTCTGTTTCCGTCGGTGATTCCCGTCGGGACGTTTTAGGGGATATGATAGGGAACCTCGATGGTATGCGAGGATGAGCCGCGTGGAAGAAAATTTCCTTCGTTCGCTGCGTTAGATCCTAGTGTATGGGGCTGTTGCATAGATTACAATTTTATGGGGAAGATTATCAGCGATGCGCGTCGTTCATGTATTCCAATAAAGCTGCATGGTAGAGATTCTTATTTTCGATTTATCCTTTCTTTTTGGACTGGGACAGTAAAATTGATTTTCTTCGTGTAAGTATCTGTTGTAAATATGTGTTTCTCTCTATCTAGGTTAAGTATAGTGCAAGAAGAGTTTATAACCCTGAGGGGAACCAAATAAAGTTTATATATATTTATATATATTAATATATAATTAAATATTTATATATATTAATATATTTCTATATTTTATTTATATATATGTTATTTAACATGATCTCGAAAAAAACACCAAACAACAGCTGTTGAAATAATTGATAAGGCATCGATTGTATTCTAAGCTAATGCAAAGTGCCAATAAGACATCGATCAGCGGAATAATTGAATATTGAGATTTATATATATGTTATTTAACATGATCTCGAAAAAAGAAACACCAAACCACAGCTGTCGAAATAATTGATAAGGCATCGATTGTATTCTAAGCTAATGTAAAGTGCCAATAAGACATCGATCAGCGCAATAATTGAATATCAGGATTTATATATACATATGTTATTTAACATGATCTCGAAAAAAGAAACACCAAACCACAGCTGTTGAAATAATTGATAAGGCATCGATTGTATTCTAAGCTAATGTAATTTCAATAAGACATCGATCAACGCAATAATTGAATATCGCGGGTGTAGATGCGGCGCTCTGCGTCAATGCGAATGGAAAACCAGAAGCGTGCAATTCTTCAGCGTTAATTACGTCGTTGGATCGGGTCCGTGGCGTTTTCCCTTGCGACACTGGTACAAGAAGAAACGATTTCTCTCGCCTCTTCTCTCGTTCCCTTCCCTCTTCTGTTCCACTCTCTGTGTTTTGTGCACCCCGCGCGATCCAACGGCGTCTTCTTTCTCTCGCGGCACGGTAATATATCTGACCAGCGCAGCGTGGGCGGCCCACGTGGGTTTGACAGCTAAGCCCACGGAAACTGGTTACACCCACAAGCGCGCAGGTCGGGAAGAGGCACACGCCAGGTAGGCACACGATCGAGCCGATCGGATCGAGGCGATCGAGGAGATCCGAACGATCGAGCTGACGATCTTCCCTTCGATACCTACGGGGGACACGTGGCATCCGCTGGACCGCCACGTGACCACTTTTAACGAGTTTATGGTTTATAGGCCGTCACCGATTTATGGAATCCTACCTTTCTAGAAGATTGTATCGATGCGACACAGCGACCGTCGGGATTCTATGCCGGAGATATGTTTCTCTTTGTGTGCGGAGGAGGGAAGAGGTGTCATCGTTGGCATTCTTATGTCGTTATAGCGTTCGGAAATCTTCGGGTTTCGGTTTTCAGTGCGGCACGCGCTCCGTCGTGTTGTTTCGCAATTGTCTATACCGTAATTGTACAGTGTTGCAGGCGGTGTAGCAACGGATTTAGCAACGGTGCTTAATTAATGAAGGATACTTGGAGAGGGACATAGATCTCTGTCGACGATGACAGTAAGCAGTCCGCTTGCCTAACCCCTCCGCGGCTGACTGTTTTATCAGCGTTCGATTCGCTGCGTTTTATCGTTGATTAAAGCTCGAGGAGAAGTCGAGAGGGTTGATGGGTCGGAAGATATCGAGAGATTTTCATCCAAGCCAAGGAACGAGGTTTCTTTCATGAATTGCAAGTTGTATCGTAATAAATGTATAGTTTCGTATTCCGCTTGTTATTTAGCTGGATTTTATTATCCAGTATAACTTCAGCACTCTCTCGGCACAATTAGGAAACTCGTTCCGGGGAGACGTTCAATTTTACACTCTCGTATTCTAAAGGATTAGAAGGGTCGTGGAAGGAGGGGGGGAATAACGGTACTAGAATCGAGCGTTTAGAGTTTCAGGAACAGTCCAGTTTATTAGAAACTTAAAGATCTAACTTACATCAACTAAAGCAACCCGACACCACTTAGCACTAACTTAGAATTAGAACGTAAAGAGTATAAACAAGATAAGATCAGAGAAGCGGGAGTACTTGGCAACTGACTTTTCGGCAATCAGCTGTGCCCGACGAGCAGAACTGGGTAAAAAATATTTCAACTTAGAAATACAAATATTTGCAAATACTATATCTCACAAGTGTGTCACATATGTTTCATTTGAAACAGTAATTTAGTATTAGTTTCAAATGAAACATATGCAACAGATATGAGAAATAGTATTTGCAAATATTTGTATTTCTTACCCAGACCTGCCGAGGAGTCAGAACGTCGGGCGGAGAGGTAAAGAGTAGTCTCTATGGTAGCGAGTCCTTATTATGTTTTAGGCAACCCCGTCACTTCTCTCGCCCCTGTCCTATACTAACTCTGATTAATAAAGGAAACTAGCGTCATGCCCATGGTCGGTGATAAAATCAACGCTGACCTCGCTCACCGTACTTCATTCAATTTCTCTAAAATACTAAAACTAGATTTTCCGGGGGTGTTGAGGAATGTTTTATCCGGAAAAGGGGCGGTAGGTAAAATAACTTTCTGCACTGGAAATTTGTCAAAATCACTGATCGAAACCGATCTAACACGGTCCGGTCAGGGTGGTGAAAGAGAGAGGGGGTGCAGGTAGTCCAGGGGCGGGGGAAACGAAGAAAACAGGCGTCAGGGGGCGTGCAGGGGTGGGGGGCAAGAGAGAGGACAGAGCGAAACAATTGACATTCTACGCGCACGTTCGATCGAGTCTCGTACGGGGAGACAAGGAGGAAGGGTCTACGTAGAAAAGAAGGGGTTGGCGGTCTTCGAGCGGGGGGGTCGGCGGGGGCCGAGGGGGGTAGATGCACGGTGGCATGCACCTGTGCATTGCCGCCATATACGACTCGGAGTTATGGCGTTTTTCTCGACGCTGCCGGCGAGGATGTGTGCGGGGTACGTACACGATCGTATCTTAACCGGCGAAACCAACTCCATTTCTGGACGGCCGGCCGCAAACTACGTCTGCAAGCTCCGCGGACTCCGGGCTACGCCGTGAGGTAAATTAATTGTCCGCGAAGGTGTGCTCGACGCGGTGGTTCGATGGGCGAGGGGGATCGCGGGAGGAAAAAGGAGGCCGGGCACAAACCAGCCTTCGAGGTGGGGGTGAGAGAAAAAAGAACAAACGGGTAACTTGACGGAGTCTGGCTGCTTTATGTTTATTAGACACGGCAGCTTGCCCACGCGGCCCTGCCAACGCCGTTTTTCCAGCCTGGCGCAACGTTGCCCGTGCCTGTCGCTTTTCGAGACACGTCCCGTCGTCTCCAGGACCTCCCTGAACACAGGGTTGCTTCGTTCGCGTGATCTTTTGCTTCGGGAATGAGAAAAGGTGTTTTTACTCCGTGATCTTCAGGAATGAGGAACAGACGTTACTTCATTATTGTTCCCTTTTGCAATTTCACTCGTCACAATCTGAGACGACCTGAACATTTTAGAGGTCTAACACGATAAACGTCATCCGGTTGTCACGTAGCCGGTAGCGCTTTAACGAGCGACTCGCTGATGGAACCCTCGTCACCCCCGCATAACTCTTTCTCCTCTCTCTCTCCCGGTCGCGAATTCCCTCGCGAATGGTGAACGTCTCGGTGAACATATCGGTGAACACGCGCGCGAGTGAACGAGCAAGCGCGTGCACGTCCCGAGGCCACACATATCCACTCGCGACGACGACGGCGACGACGCCGAGTATCACCTGGAGTCGCGCGCGGCAAAAGCCGCCGGCAGGTTTCCAAAGCGGTCTCGGTATCGGCGGATGATTATGCGGACCGGTCTATTTCTAGAAGCACCGAGTCGACGGACATACTAATTATTTTTTATCGACTCGTTACCACTCGTCTTTGGCAACCGAGCTATGGCAGCGGAGAGCTGGTGACGGATAATGGAACCGGTGGGGGGCTGTTGGGAAATGTTTGTCTGTTTTCTGGAGAACTAGGAGAACGTTGGAGGATTTTCATAGTGAAAGAGAGAAAGTCAGTTATGCGGGGGTGAGACCGGGGTTGCGCAGCGCTCGTTAAATTACGCGCTACCGGTTACGCGACGGCCGGATGACGTTTATTAGTTATGGAGTAGGCTAATGACGGCTTATTAGCCGGCCGATCGAGCGGATCGCTTCGAGAATCCGCGACGTTTAGGTGCCGTTACCCTGAGACCGAGCCGCAGTAAATTACCCCTTCCTCCATCCGAACGGTTTGTTTGTTCTTGTCTCTTGGTGCTTCTTCAGCTAGGCTGTTCAGACGGCATCGAAGTGCGTCGGGCAAACACTTCGCTAATGCGCGTAAGTTGCGACGTCTTTATCGTCCGGTGAATACAAGAATTGAAGAATTATAATTGGAGCACGGGTGTTTCGTAATCGGTCAAACCGGTTCGAAGAATCTACGCTTCAGGAACGTCTTCGGAAAACACTTCTCAAGACGGGTTCGATAATGTTGAACAATTTTGCTGGTACTTGTAAGATTGAAAGAACCGTCGAGTGTTCTCTATGCAAAATGAGATGTTGATCAACCGCGGAAAAGGGCGTCGCATTCGTGGACAGGATTTTTGTCGGTGGTTCGAAGAATCCATGCTTCAGGAACGTCTTCGGAAAACGCTTCTGAAGACGGGTTCGATAATGTTGAATAGTTTTGCTGATACTTGCAAGATTAAAAGAACCGTGGAGTGTTCTCTATGCAAAATGAGATGTTGATCAGCCGTGGAAAAGGGCGTCGCATCCGTGGACAGGATTTATGGGTGGTTCGAAGAATCCACGCTTCAGGAACGTCTTCGGAGGTCGCTTCTGAAGACGGGTTCGATAATGTTGAACAATTTTGTTGGTACTTGCAAGATTGAAAGAACCGTCGAGTGTTCTCTATGCAAAATGAGATGTTGATCAGCCGCGGAAAAGGGCGTCGCATTCGTGGACAGGATTTGTCGGTGGCTCGCAGGGAGGTGTAACGCGCGTGTCACAGCTCATCGTGTTCATCTTTTTCTCTCTATCTGTTTCTGCGGCGTAGCTTTCTCTGGTGGTCGGCCGCGCGCACGCGGTGAGAGTTGAATCTATGAATGAACGAGCGAAGGGCGTGCGTGGGCTCGCCCACGCGCTTTATCATAATCGGGACCTCCAGCCTAGTCACGCCTGCCATAACTGCCTAGGCATAGAGCAAGGTTGCCGCGAAGTATCGCGGATGAATGAAACGAAACCGCGGCCGGCCATTCACCGGATTATCTCCGGACGATTGCGAAACCACCCTTCCGCGTCCCCAAGGGACTGGCGAAGCTAATTTATTCGAAATTTCATAGTGTCCAAGCGTAATAATCACAGTTCACGGGTGTGCAGTCCAGTGGATTCGTAGACTGATATGTTCTATGCAAATCAATCTGGAAGATTCCGGTCTGATCGAGGTGTCCGACTGGAAGCTACCTTCCTGGATCGTTCGAAGAATGATTGCGATAGTCAGAGGCGAAGTGAATGAGCGAAGGGCACGCGTGGGCTCGTCGACGGCCCACGAAGAGACTCGCTGATGAAACAGCTACTACATGGCGACACTCTGTTTCCCGATATTCACCGAGTGAATGAAATCGTCGACCATTCAATCTTCGGTCCTATCCAAAACACTCTTTCCGTGTTCACCGACACGCTATTTCCTTAATGATTCCTCGAAGCTCGCTGTTCCCCGGGGCACGCGATAAATCATCGGACCCGGACGCAGTCGCTGGATCCACGCTTCTAATTTATCTTTGTAAATACTCGGGAAGGTGTAACCGCTATCCGAGCGGCGAACAACAAATTGCATCATGCTCGATCGATCCGAAACTGCATAAAATCGGCGCATTTGAATATACGCGTGGGCGCAACCCTGTGATCCGCTAATGAGTCTAATTGTATCAGCGAAGGTCGAATTGCTGTGGTGACACAATCTGTTGCACCATGCCGCGAAATTCTGCTGCAAGGAAACGGTTTGTGAAGTTTTAAAAAGATGTTGCATTTCTAATTCCGTTTCCGTTTGAAATTCTCATCGAGCAGCAAGAAAGGGCGGGGTTGTGGTGCAACTGGATTATGTTGCACCATATCGCAAAATCTGTTGAAATGAACGGTTCGTGAAGTTTTAAAAAGATGTTGCATTTTTAATTCCGTTTCCGTTCGAAATTCACATCGAGCAGCAAGAAAGGGCGAGGTTGTGGTGTAACTGGATTCCGTTGCACCATACCGCGCAATCTGCTGAAACGAACGGTTCCTGAAGTTTTAAAAAGATGTTGCATTTCTAATTTCGTTTCCGCTCGAAATTCACATGGAGCAGCAAGAAAGGGCAGGGCATCGGCCAACGCGACGCGACGGATAGAAGGGAGTATAATGGAGAAGGAGCATAGCTAGGAAACGTTTAGGAGAACCCATTCAACTGGCGAAGGAAGAGTCTTGTCCGTCTGCCCGTCGCTCAACTCGGCCTGTCACAGCTCGACGCGAGGCAGGCCGCGGGGATGAATAATCCATGGAGCGGCCGAAGACAATGTACGCCGTCCCACACAGGAATTTCAGGTGTTTCGACTAACGAGCGATTTGCATGAAACAACGAGGACGGCCGGCCGCGAGGAACGAGGACGAACCAGTTTCGGATCGGCCCGGAATACATTCGTAACTCTTTAATGCGCGTAACCCGACAGGCGAGCTCGCGCGAGAGCTCACCACCACCCTTTCTTCTTCTCTTTTGTTCCTCGTTCCTCATTCTCGATACGGCCCCGGCGAAAATACGCTAATTACGGTTAGGAGCCGGACGGTGTGTTACGACCACCTCCCAGAAACGTTCTCGTTGCGAACTCCGGCCGTATTTCGTAATTACTATGCTCGGGATTCCCGCGTTTTATTGGGGGCCGCGCGCTTTTGCACCAAACCTGCCATTGCTGGTAAAATCACCGGTTGCGGATCATTTGTTCTCCAATTACCGAAATGGTAAGGGTGCTGTCGTGGGAAATTAGTCGATAGATTCCTTCATTCGAGCTTGCAACGCGAATTCGGATACAGAAATAGAATTTATTGTTTATCAAGGCTACATTACATTTAGATATTAAGTAACAAAGTCATGCAATCATAACACCGTGAGTCACAGTGGTGCGGACATTATTTCGCGCATGAATATTAAGTACATGTCAATTATAAATGATTTACTATTTTGTCTAAATATATGTAGACAGTGTTTGATTTATGCGACATCAGTGAGTGCGAGATCAAACTGGACACTCCCCTCATTAATCAAGCCATCTGAATACGATTTTGTAAAGCGATAATACGTAATGAGAGCCTAATGTATAACTAACTAAAATCACAATTTAAATATAATGATACGCATCTGTAATGCAGCGTTCGACTTATCTCACGACTTTTTTTGCCAGGACACCCCACCGTTAATTAAACGTTAGAATTTTCCCGTCGACGAGCGGATTTCCGAGAATCGTGGCAGTATCGCCGACAATTATCGCGGCCACTGACAGGTGGATGGGATTTTAACGCGGAAACGGAACGGTGGTCGAACAACGTGCGATAAAAACCGCGCGGTGCGCTTCCTCCGTCATGGAAATTGCGCGAAACGTTCTGTCACGCGTTTAATTCGCTCCCCTGTCTATGTTACAAAATATCCTCCCCTCGGTTCGAGTCTGCGCGTCTCGTTGAATAATCACCGGGTTGCAGTAGAAATATAATTAGTTGCTTTAACGACGTTCCAGAGAGGTGTTCGCGTACGCGGAACGTCAAGCTTCCACGTGTGATGCGTCGGCGATACAGCTTCGGGAAGCTCTTGACGCTCTCACGATTCGTTTCCGGTTCGCCGCCGCGCCGGTGGCCCTCGCGTTTCCTACCACAATTACCGTCCCACCCAGTTCGCAAATGTAAACGATTAGCGCTGGTTTCTAATTTGATCGGGGGAAACAAATAATTATGCAACGGAGTCACCGTCGAATTATTATCGCCTTACGACTAAAGTCTCAAAGATGACGAAATATGTTTGGAGATGTTTCAAGTTGCATTCGTACTAATCGTTTTAAAATTATCTAAGTATTTTTAATCTATTTACATTACATACCTTTCAATATATACATTTTCTTTGTTTTTTTAGTAACAGCTATTTATTTAAAAATTAATCAAGACCGTTGCGCCGGAAACATTAATTCAAGACGTTCAGAGCTGTTTCTAGTTTGTTCAAACGAGATAGATTCAACAGGAAAAATGTAAAATATTTGAGACAGTTGTCAAGAGTATCGAAGCGACCCTGTTCACCATAATTACCAAGAGAAAAGAAGAATGCACAGTGTTACCTTTATCGCGTCTGATGCGTCTGCAAATGGCGCACATGCGTCGTCCGCAGTGCTGCCTCTCCGGCTTCTGCTCGGTGTCCAAGGTAACCATGGTTGTTGCGTGTCGATCAATAAATAATCTGAACGATTTCACGTGTATATATTAAACTAGATAGTTTTCGAATATTCATCGACAATTCATTTCAACACTGAAAACGGTCCAAGACGGGTCTTGGCCGGCACTGTGTGGTGCACGGTGAGTTCCACAAGCTATCACAGCTGACTCTGCTGGACACTGACTAGATAGAAACGGTTCGCGACGGTGTCGTCGTCGACGTAACTTCTCTCTTCGCCTCGTCACGTTCCTCGACGCTCCAACGATCGGCGGTCCCTGCAAGTCCAGGATTGTTTACGGATTCCAAAAACCCGTGGTCGACGAGCACCTTGGACGTTTTCAGGCGTCCGGTACTCGAAGATTTCTCGTTGCTCGTTCTCCGCTCGTAGCCAGCAGCTGGTTTACATTTTGGTCCCGGCCCTTAATTAATCGTCAACGTTTTAAACAATCGGCCGTTGTGACGCAACACTTTCACTGCCCCCCTCGCCCCTCTTAATTGCGCGGCGAGGTGGTACCGTTTCAATTTCACGCGAGCGCGTTTTCTCCTCCGACTCGCCGGGCCACGAAGAATTGATTTCACCTTTAATCTCGTTAACGGCACGACCGTACCGCTTCGAGTCGAACCAACTGACTAACCGACCGCCGCACGCTAATTACGCCTAATCGCCGGCACACGCTGACGAATCCGCAGCTTGTTTGCGTACGAATGCACGAGACGATCGCACGGGCCCCACTCCCGCGTAAATCGATCAACGTGTCTCTCGACGCCCCCTGAGAAATTCCTTCTGCATTATTGGAGTGTTTTTTAAGACGTTACTTAATCGGATACTCGCATTGCGATCGCGTGAATCCATCGCGGAATTTTTCATCCGCGAGGAAACCGTTCGTTCAGCGATTTCAGTTACTCCTACTTACAATTGCGAAATTACCATTTTTACCAAGCTACCGTTCCCCACCTAGCATAAACGAGACTTGTGTATAGAATTTTTTTGATTGCATCCGCTAATTAAAAAGGTTGTTCGATCGACGAGCTCGGAACGACAATAATCGATAGCCGGAGGGAAAACAATTTGCGAGGACCATGCGAGGAGCTATTATAATGATTCGACCAGGCGTGGTCCGCCGAACTTTTCGACTTGTCTATCTCGCGTAGGGTCCGCATCCTCGGCTCGCCGGTACCACGGACCAAGTGGTCACGGCTAATTAAGCTTAATTCAATTTAATTAATCCTCGATCGGCCGTCCCTTCGCCCCGCGGGCAATTAGCGGCAAGAATCGCTCCGGCCTAATCGTCTCAAATTAATAGAGCGTGGGGCGACGGGCGGCCAGGGGAGAATCGTCTCTTCTTCCTTCTTTCTTTCTGTCTTTCGTGCTTTGGTCCCGTCGACGCATTTTTTTCCCTTTCTCTTTCGCTCGTTCGTTTAGTCCGGGACGCGTGGGCGGCGCTCGTCGTTGCACGCCGCGAAATTACGGTGAATTATCGACGGACCGGGAAACAGCCGCACACGGTTCGTGAAACTTTCGAAAACGTGAGAGGCTCGGCTACCCGCCGGCTGTTCTGGCCATTCAGAAAAATCCTGAGTGAAAGCCAAGCGAAAAAATTCACACCAACGGAAAACCTTCGCTGATTTTTCGCACAAATGTGTACTTCCATGGGAAAAAATGGAGAAACCACGGTTTAACGACCGAGAATAAGCATTTCGAGCGATGTTCAGACCGACGATAGTGAAGCAAAGCGAGCATAAGCGATGCAAACGCTCAATTTCCCGGGAGATTCCTCAGCGCGGCCGGAGACTTCAACGCCTGCACAAGCGATGCGTTCAGCTGGCTCGAGCAACAGATCATGTCAGATTTTTTTTATCTCACAACCCAACAAGTTCCTAACTTGTAATTGAATCTCTGTGTAAATTGTCTGATGTATTTATTTATTTATTCTAGAATTTCTGCACGTACCTAGCACCAATCTACACGGACACAACAAGCCTCCTCATCAAGACCAATAAACTTTCAGACTTCATCTGCGGCGGCGAAGAAGAGTTTCGCCAGCGCGGACGTGGCTTTTCGTCAACGGGTTTAATAACCATCATCGAGGGGACATTAAAACAGCTGCGGTTGGCCGTGGCAGCGAGACAGCGACAGTGAAAGTTGACAAAACACACTGTCGGAGGCACGTTGCGGCCGCGGCACCCACGCGCGTCCATTTAATTAACACCGAAATTATTAAAGCCGCGATCCCACGGAGATACGGGAGTCTCTGCGCACTAAATAAGCGCCCACGTAACCACGCCGATTTTCTCGTCAGTTCTGCCGATTATTATGCACATTTTTAATTGTCCGCGTATCGTCGCCGCCCACCGATCCACATATCTCCGCGTTTACGATCGATTCGATCCGTCCGTTACGCGTCGTGATCCGTCAGAAAACGATTTCGCAAAACTCGTGTCGCCGGATCCTCCTGTCGGGCTTCCACTATTTTTTAGAAATCCTTTTATCGAGACGCCCACAACGTGGTCCTAAACATCTATTAGTATGTTAATCCTTTCGAAAGTCTAAACCTTATACGTTAATCCGCGGATTAAGCGAGCTACACGATTACAAAACGTAAAGAAGTAACTCGATGTTGTATAATTAGTAAACTGTTTATCGTTATACAAAATCAAAATTTCTCCGAGTTTATTAAACATAATGTAACAGTCTGTGAGCCTAATCGCGTTTGCACGAGTTGTCTGGTCGGTCCAAAGTGATCGTTGCGTCAGAATGGATTGCAAGTCAGCCGAAGCTTATGACACGCGCGATGCTGAACCTTTTTTGTTCCCGCGACTTAATAAATCGTCTCGCGAAGAAAATCATTCTCTGTTTACCTCTCGTAAAATATCAATAAAACGAGGGATTTGCGTGCCGCGGTCTACTAACGATCGGTTTACGATCGTCTCGGCTCGAGCGATGTTTACATTCCCTTGCTACAGTGGCACCGAGTTTACAGAACCGAGTAGAAACGTTAAAACGGGACTCCGTGTTACAGCATCGGTTCCTCGAAATTTTATTTTCTGGAATTATCCTGGCCGATGGAGAGAGGAGTATGGGAATTAACGTCTGAATCATTGTACATTATTTAATTCGTTACGGATTGTATTTCCCTATATATTTTCGAATAGCTTTTGATAATTTCGAGACGAAAATCGACATGTCAGAGCCTCTTGGGATCTTTTGCTTATCCATTCCCGGTTCCAGTTAATTTCTAGTAGTATAACATTGCCCGCACGTTCCGTTAAGTATCGTTTTGCCGGTAATACATCGCGCGGCGTGTTATTAGCCGGGCATTATCGCGTTATCGCGGGATTACGCAACGGCGCTGCTGCGATCGGTTCTGCCGGATTATATCCAGCCCCGGAGATCGAGAGCGTGCCGTACGCGATTACGGTAATCACTGTTATAACTCGTCGCCCGGACAGGAGCAACCGTTCGTTAACGCCTCGGCCTCTCTCGTACGAACCTGGAACTCTCTTTCTGCCGAGCAACGCAGACAACCGAAGAGACCGAATCGTTTTTCGTCTCGATTTCCAACCTACTTACACGACGGACATCGTTATTAACCGGCGGCCCCGGGAATCCGATCCAACGTCCATTAATCCGCGACGCTTTTCTGCCGTTTACGACGCCCCGCTTAATTAACCGTGGCCGGGTTAATAGCGCAATTTGTTACCTTAATGACTTATCGAGTTACGAAATTAACGTTACAGAGAGACGTAACCGCCAACCGCTACCGACGGTGGTCCTCGACAACCGGATTCAAAACGTTTATTCGACAGGTTTCGAATCGAACCTCGAGTTCCGATGATTCTAGACTTCATTTAGCATTCTGTGTCCGCGGTGGTCGACTATGGTTCAGCACCGTTAAAATTTTCTCCTGATTTTGTGCGAGGCAATTGGATCTGAGAAACGTGATTATTTCTCTTTTTAATCAGAATCGGACTATCCCTCTATTTCTAATACCTTCTGTGTCCGCGGTGGTCGGCTATGGTTCAACACCGTTCGATGTTCTTCCGATTTTGTGTAAGGCAAATGGATCCAAGAAACGTGATTATTTCTCTTTTTAATCAGAATCAAACTATCTCTCTATTTCTAATACCTACACTATTCAGTTTTAGTTTATGTTTTCCTTCACGATCTTCAAAAATTCCCGCAAGACGCTCAACCTGAGCAAACATAGATAAACGAGACAAAAACAGGAAGCCTGTCCACCGGATTACAGCCACATGCTGCGAGATACGAACTGGCGAGAGGGTTTTTGTTTTCACGTGAAACCGAAGGAATCGATGTTCATCGATGCGAATCGCGGCTGATAAAAGGCTCGCGTCAAGAGGCGAATTTCGCGAGAAAAAGTAAAGAGGGTTGCGAAAGAGAAATCGGACGGGCCCTCCTGGTACCCGGAGAGGAATTGCCTGGCCCCTCCCACGAGGCTCCCTGGCGGCTGCCTCGGCCTCGACACGCATTTCCAAAGACTCTTTTCTCGTCGTCACGGACCCATCAGCCCCCGAGTACCGTCGATGCTTATCTGATCGTGCCGATCTTCTCATGATCTTTCACTACGGGGCCCTCTCTCGCGTACGAATTTATTCGCGGGGCCCCCGTGAACCGGTGTGTGCTCCAGGGACCGATGCCCGAAACGGAACACGCATCGCCGATTATTCCCGATACCACGCGGACGCCTATATCGCCAGGCCGCCGCGCCGATTCCTATGCGACAAGCGTGCCGATCTTATCGATCGACAACTGACAATCAACGATCCACCGTTCCACGAAACTCGGCCCCCACCACCCCCGTCAATGTGATCTACGACTCAATATTGCGGCGCAAGTGCTATATAAGCTCGTTGCAAGTCTATGCATAAATTTTAAACAATAAGATAAATAATCGAGTACCAAAATCTCACAATTACATCAGACAAGTCTAAACAAACACGAGATCTCTATCCCGAACCGGACGAGAGTCTCCAGCTAATAAACTCGAAAAAGAACGTGCGCAGTCATACTAGCACACAATTCCCAACAGAAATCTTGTATAAAATCGTCGACCTTTGAAAGCAAAATAATCTACGATCCACGACGCGACAAAAAGCACCTGTCAAAGAAAAAACATCTTCGACGACTCTCTCGATCATCTTCAGATCGAAAGCGAATTTTCGAGTCCTCGGAAGCGGTTTCTCGCGTCAGCAAACTGTTTGACCAACACCATTGACAATCCTCACGACCGGTGGTTCTGTTTACCGAGAAAACAGTTAGCCGGGGAGGGCTCTCTCGGTCCCGGTGCTAGCGGGCCTCTGAAATTCCTCTCGTCACGGGTTTTCGGTGTCTCCGGAGATAAGACTCGCATATTCAATTTCATCGAGGCGAGTCGCTAACAAGATCTGGTCAATTAAACCGGGAGCGCGCCGGACGATTCCTGAAATTTGCCGTTGAAGAATTAAATCTACCTCTTTCTCCGTCTTTCTCTCTCGACAGAGGAACCATCCATCTTTTTCTCTGGACGTCGTTTTTTCGACGAGAATCAGAAAGCTAACGGTGCGCCGTGCGCGTCATAAGCCGTCGCTGAGAGCAAGAGAGCCAGCAGCTCTGGTAGGACGTGTTTGCGAAACGAGGTAGATCGATTCCGATCGCGATTCAATTAATATCCGACGCCGCGGGACCGGTGCATGATTTAATTATCAGATTCTGCTCGGCTGATAGGGATCGCTTCATTAAGGGCCCGCGAAGGAGGAGCACCGAACGGACCGCCACGTGTTTGATCCTCGTTTCGCTGTGGCGGTCCTCTCGTCATCGTTGCTTATCCAACTTCCGCTCCGGATTCGCCGTCTGGTCGACTCGCATCTCGGCCAGTCTTCCATATGAACATCCTTGCAAAAATCTCATCGAAACGCGCCTCTCCTATCATCATTTTATAGACACAAGAGCAATGATCAAATAAGGATCTAATTAAACTGTCATTTTAACTACCTTCTAGTACTTTAAAGATTTTTAAATTTTGCAAATCTACAAAAATCCACACTTCATCAGATATATAAAAATAATTGGCACAACACCGGGATTCGCTACTCGATCAGGGGAGTCGACTGTATGATCTACCAAGAGAACAATGTACGCGGTGCGTGCTATGTACAGTGTGTATAAAAATTATATGTCACGACCACTATAGCGTGATTCTACACCTCATGACTGGTGAAGATCTGTTAGAAAAAAACATTCTGCAAAATTGTCCTTGACTGACTTTTTTAAGGTTTCGAAGATCAAATTTTATTTATGATTGTATCGTGTTCTACCCATCGAGAGGATAAAAAGTGTCAAAGGAACCACAGGTCGGAACTCAATCGTTCCATTTTGGTTTTCGTTCGAATTTCGTTTGAACATTAACAAACAACAACGACAAAAATTTACCTTCAAAATCGTAAAAACGTCAGTCAAGGACAATTTTGTGGGAAGTTTTTTTCGTGACATATAATTTTTATACACCCTGTACACAGCTAAGTAGTAAATGTAAAAACGAGCACGTTTAATGCGAAATATAACTCAGTTTGTTCCATAAGTGAATAAGTGCCTCGTTTCAATACATAACACACGTCGCGACCAAATCTACGTCAACTTCGAAAATCAAGCATGTCCAGGAGCAACCGTATCGGCCAAAACAGATAAACGATCACGCGAATCGGAGCACAGGCTGGAATACTAATTAATTTACGCGGCGTAGTTCGAGTGACATCTGCCAGACGCCGCGACACCGTCAGTGTGCGGAACGAGTGTCTCGTTATAATAATTCGATTACGCAAGTCCGATATATAGTTCCGGAATGGTTCGGATTCAGATCCAGTCGCCGATCGAACGTCGAGTTTCGTTGATCACGTTAACCGAATTATCAGCGGTATAACCATGAGGATTTTTGCCAGCGGAAGCCTCCATATGTACGAACAAGCAGAGACACACGGAAGTAATAACAATCGCGCGCGCTTAAACGAACCTAACCACGAGTGATTATCACGGGAGGATCCCGGGGCCTCGAGACGTGACAGCGGGGACGCAGCGGCACGCTTCCCCCCCGGCACGGGCCCCTCGTGCTTTTTAACGAGTTTACGCGGGCCCCGGGCCTTTAATACGCGGTTTTTACTGCTGCGCCGAGGCTCAACAACGGCACCGTCGTAAAAATGTTTGCCCGATGTACGGACACACGATGCTCGTTGTCCCGCGTCTGCCTTTATCGCCGCGTTTCACGGTCTTAATAGGGCTCTGTGCCTGGCAAGTCTCGCACGTCACAAGAAACTCCTAAACCGAAGACTGACTTCGAAGTAAGCTCCCGAACACTTAGCTTTAGCGTGCAACAATTGACGAATAGAAATAGTGCAGTCGCAATGCGGTAACTTCAAGATTGGCTGAAGACTAGTTTAATCCCTAACCTGTGGACGAAAGTTACGATCGAAATCACCAGACTCTAGATTTTAAAATAAGCTCTCGACGATCGAGCTTCGCGCCATCTGTCATCGAACCAGTTCCCTATTCGAAAATAAGCACACCATGTACACACCGTCTGTCATCGCGACCGTCCACGTGAAATATTGTTGCACGTTTGGAACCGCAATTTCCGTGACCGCACCTCTAGCTCCCAAATAATCTCCCAATGGTCAAGTTGCACGTGTACGTCATCTGTCACTGTAAACATCGACGCAAAGCGAGCGCACGAAATTTTCCTATGTGGTCGTAGAAATCTAGACTCCGAAATACGTTTCTAGGAGTCTAACTACACGTATAGATAATTTATCATTCGAAGCACCGATGCAACATAGTAGCACGAATAGATCGGAACCGAGATCCTGAATCGACTAACGAAATCCTAGAATTCTGATTCCAAAATAAGCTTCTAATCGCTCCACGTGCGAGGTATCTGTCATTGCGAACACGGATGCAGAATGTTAAACGACTGGGCGGAAACGGAGTTCCCGAATCGAAGGCGTGGAATCCGAGAATTCTGAAGCAGACTTGCGATCGCTTATCTCCATACGGAAGTTGTATGTCATCGCGAAGAGAGAAATTCCCGAATTGGAGGGTAGAATCAGCGAATTCTAACCACCTCGATCTCCACGTATACTATCCGTCACTGCGAGCATCCACAATTCAACCAAATCTAAATACCCAAAATCAAGCGCCGACCAACCGTAGGCTCTAACTTCGAGTTTCTCGTCGTCACAAGCCGTGGTGTCACGGCGAACGTCGCGTGGCGAGTCGGGTAGCACGAAACACACACGACGATCAAAACTGCGAGCACACTGTACGAGCGGAGAACGAGCTGTCGCCGGGGTAAGTAGAAAATAAGCACACCATTCAGTTTCATCCGCGAGGTGGATCCGGAGCGACGGCGACGGTCGAGCAAGAGCATGTTCCTCGTAGCTCGAATTGACGGCTATGTTCTCTTCGGCAGCATCCTCGTGAGATGTTCACGGTGTCACACACGGGTCGACGCACAAGACACAACTGCACTGCTTCACCGTCGAGAGCAGCGAATGCGATACCTCGTGGCGCACCAAAGGTTGGTTCTCCACCAACGAAACGAGCTTGTAATCACACCGCGCGCGCGAGATCACGAACGGATCGGTTTTCCGTTATCCAGAAGTGTCACCAGAAAGAAAGAGAGAAATAGAGAAATGGAAAGAGCTCTTGGCCACACGTTGTTCCCAAGGATCCCGCGGGATTCTTGTCGTTGGTATCACACGGGGTGGCATGCGACCTGGTTTGCCCACTATAAATACAACACTGCGTGACGGCGCACGTGGCGAACCGAAACCGAAAGCTTTACGGTCCCCGCGAGCGGATTGGATCGGATCGAATCCGATCTGGCACGCTTCTCGCAACAACGAGCTCTGAAGAGCGTTGTCCGTTTGCGGGGGTGGACGTGCGGCGTCGATGCTTGGCGATCGGGGCCGATCGCGTCGTGTATCGTATCGCGTACGCGTCGCGGCTGAAATGCCGCCTTGGTAAACGGGGAAAAAAGGGAGCGAGAGAAAGAACAGGGAGGTGTGGAACAGAGAAGACGGGGGAGATACAGACGGACAGAGAGCGACGGAGAGATAGAGTATGAGAGAGATAGTGCGAGGGAGAGAGGGAGGGAGAAAGCACACGCGCTTCCTGGGAGAGAGAGTGCGATCTGCGCCCGGTCTCTCGGCTCGTCTCTGACTGGTGTTGTGTGCGCCGCTCACGAGAGAGCACAGCCCGTGCGCTGCGTGGCCGCTACACGGCCTGGGGGCCACGTGACACGGTCCCCTGCAGGAGGTAGGACCGCTTGCCTCGTCGGTTAGCGTCCCTCTGCCCCACCGTGCGTGCGTATGCGTCGGCAACCGTGTTTATGCGATTTGCGCGGCAGTGTGGAGCGCGCGTGTGGGCCGCATTACGACCGCTGGCCCGTGACACCGAGCCCACGGAGGGAGAGGCCCCGCTCGCCTCGCTCGATCGCTACGCTCTTGGTGAGGGAACGCGAAAAACCTTCGAGATCTCTCGCAAGCTCGACAAAACACCCACTGTTTCTACACGAACTCTGTCATCTGCTACGAAAACCTATCCCGCACTGCGTACAATCTACTTTTTCAATCCAACAACCCCTAAACACCGCCATTGTCCACCGAAACTAACTGGCCCAGAAGGAAAACTTCACGGGGAGAAAGAGAGAGCCACTATCGCGGCATCCCGTGCACAACGCAACACGACGCAGAGGCGGGTCGCGGGGAATCGGCGGTCTACGGAGTTCCATGGTGGGGGAAGAGGCGAGTAGTGGGGAGCGCGGGCCCCGTCGAGTGGGAGGACTGGGCTCGCGGGCCCCGTTCCACGGTGTTCAGGAGTGGGGACGGTTTTTCTCACTCCGCTGGACACTCTTTCTCTCTTCCACCAAGAAGTGGGGGCCCGAGGTGTAGAGGTGGGGCGGCCTACGACCCCGCCAGGCGCGTGCCCCGAGTCAGCTCGTATGCTCCACCGCGCACGATTGATAACGAGCCGTGGCGTACCGCGGTGGTTTACTGCCGCGAATTTTTCGGCTGGTGAACGACCGGCCCTTAATTCATTTCTACGCGGCGCTCGCTTAGCCGAACCAGGCCCGATAGCGCCGTCGCGTTCTCGAGCCTTGACCGACTCGTTCGATTACGTAAAACCGCGGCGAGGTTTCGGTTGGAGGCAATCGAGAAGCTTAATCGAGGTGGGTAATGATTGCTGACGAATTATGAAACGGATCAGATGAAGTAGCAACATTCTGTGATCGCCAGCGATATCATGCTCCCTTCGAAGCTGAGGAGACAGCGACGAGACGAGAGCCAGATCGCCGAGCAGGGACGCCGGGAAGATGACGAAACGGGACTAGTGCATCGGCGTGCCGATATTTATAGAAGCCGAAGAAGATCGTAAGCTAATGGTCGTATAAATAGTCCATCTCGCGCGCGACTTTTTAACCGGAAGGAAAACTTGCTCTCTCTCGCCCTTCTCTTCTTTCTTCCTTTCCGTCTCATCCGTTCTATCCTCGCCTCTTCGGACGCTTTAAAAGCGACGCGTAAACGAGGAATCATAAATCGAAGCCTCGTTCAACCAGCACACACCACCGTCTCGGCGGAGTTCCGCGCGGGGGACGATTATCCGGCGTTGAACACGAGGTGTAAAAAGTACACAGAAAGCGAAGAGAACAAGGCGCGTGATAGGATTACCTGATGAACCAAGGGGATAGGGGGGCACCCGAAAAACCCTCAAGGAAGTTCGGACTTCCGCGAAACGTCGACGGAATCTTAAGCGATCATCTGTTCCGTTTGCATCCTCGGCTGTCTAGACCTGGCGTGTTTGAACTCCGAATATCCTTCATGCTTCGCGACGCATTGTCATTCCTGTGGTGATCCTTCCACGTGCGAATGAGACCTCGTGTTGTCAAAATGGCGCTGCAGTTCTAGACCTCCAGGGTCACTGGAATTTCATTACTTAACTCTCTGATGTACAAAGATCCTTATGCCATTGTACACTATTTTCTTTTGCACCCGATGTACCCAGACATTAGAAAGCTTCTTCATCATGCTAATCCTCTTTAGGATACTCTATAGCCTATCATCCGAGCGTTTTTCGTTTTGGTGTCCATAAATTATCGCAAAGAAACCTGAACGTCCGCGATGATTAAGCTCGACGGCCAACAGATTTGAAAAAAAAAACAACATAGACTAGCGGATCGTCTGGATCGTTTGACCGGAAGTGGCCGCCCACGCGAACGATTTTAGCCGCGATAAGCTGGCGCCGAGGTGGGGTTAGCACGCGTGTTGGCGAACAAGAGTGGCGTGCTCGTCGCCGTCGGGCCCCAACTCTCGCCCACCAATGTGTTTTGTAAATCGAAACGTCGATTTCGGAATTGCTCGCTACCGCCTACGCGGGGGCCCAGCAGTTTCGTCGGTTGCCGAAACGACGTCCGGCTTCGCCTACGCCCCGGGCCCCATCGGCCAGTGGGCCCGTCATCCGGACTTCTGAACTCTGATCTCATAGTTCTCTGATGCGGAACAATGCTTCTTCTCCCTCGAAACAAGCGTACCTGGGAACGTCTACACGTTTACGACGACCATCGAAGCTACCTTTACATCAATGACATGTAAATGTGTACCTTATAACGTAAATGTAAAGGGTGAATGTAAAGTTGTTCCTCTCTACTTGAGTAAATCAATTTTTATGTACCGGAACGTGAACTGAGAACAAGACCGAGTTTTCAAACACTTAAAGCGAAATGTAATTATGGATTAATTAATGCATTAAATCGCATTGTTGCAAAATCTTGCACTATTTATTTATTTAATTCTTTATTTTCAAATACAACTACACAGGATTGTATGATGGTACCATGTCGATTGTGCATGTCCCGTCCTTGTTATTGTTAGAGTAGTCTTATATTTTTTCTTCTTTGTTATTGTAAACAGTTTTGTAAAAGAATTTCATTCCGTTTATAATAAATAATAATAATAGAAACATTCGGGATAACGAACGAAATTCTCGATTTTGAAAATTGCAAGTAGAAATTGTTTTAATTACTGATTGAGCACATGAAAATCGATGTGAAGACATCGAAAGGGGATAATGCTTGAGGGTAACACCAGTTGTTCCCAGAGGTGCGAAAATCCTTCCAAGGACACCGCAGATCCACAGCTTTCACGAACGTGTTCGCTATTGACACGGTCTTCATCTTTGCACGTCCAGGTGGCAGTCGTGTAGAACAATGTTTGATCACTGATGTTCGTTGCAGTTAGCGTCATTAGAGCCGACCGAGGCGCAGCTACCGGTCAGGCCCTGAAGAGATCTCAAGGGCTCGTCGAAGAGTCGAACCATGTCGACGAAAGAGCCTCGAACGGCGTACAGAAATGTCTAGAAATGTTTCTGTCGAAATAAATTTACACCGCGTTCCTTGTGCAGCTTTGTTGACACTGTGGAACGAATTTAGCTACGATGAACACGGAATAAGACCAAGGTAGAAGTTCCTCGGGTAGAAATGTTGATATTGTAGCACGGAGGATGTATATTTGAAACGTGGACGATAGAAAAATCGAAGAGACGTCTTCTTCAGTGATTTGTCGTGTCTCGACATTTTTTAACACCTTGACCAACGTAGTTGCATAAACAAAAATATCAATTTGTTTGGAATTTCTACTCACATCAGTTTTATAATCACTGGCCCCCAAAAAATGGTGTAATGGCAAGAGATTTCTCAAAGAAGTTCGCGACCTAAAAAAGAGATTTCTGCATTTCAAATCGGTTGCCATTGGAATCGCGAGCGAGACCGGAACCTCTTGACAGGCCGCTCCGACGCGGTGGATTAAGGAAATAGGACTTAGGCGTGCATTCTCGCTGACAAATCGTTCCGATTGTCGCATCTGGCCCTTTATCCGCTTACTTGTCGAGAATCGGGCCCCGAGTACCGTGGGACTTGAGCGACGCGAGGCTAGTCGAATATTAAGCCCGACCTGTTGAAAATCCGATGACACCTCGGACTACACCGGCTTTAGAGGAATCTGTAAACGATCGATCGACCCTCGTTCTAGATCGAAGATTTGTGTTCGGATTCTAGAGTCGTAGATCCCGGGGACAGTCGCAGTCACAGCAGGTTCGATACTGCGATTTTTGAAGCGAGACATATTCCTCGGGGATTAGCGAGAGGACTCTTTGCATGTTAAGTATAGGTGACGATAATCCTACTCCTAGTGCTGGAGAAAATTTGTTACTGGATGTTTGTCCGTTTTTGTGGGCGGTTCTCTCGTTCACATGTGTCGCAAAGGATTAACCGAAGCGACACCGTGAAAAATTTCGAAACAGGGCCTTGCCCTGTGCAGTCTCGAACGTCCGGTCCGCTAATTAGCATCGTGGTAGGGTGTTTAACGACTTCTAACGCAGTAACGACAGCCAGTCTCTAATTTATGAATGATAATCGCCGGTAGTGACCCGTCGGTAACCATGTAGGAGGATCACCGTTTTTGCGCGATCATCATGCTTAGATCCACCATCTAGGATCTATTAATTTCCTAGCGTGCTGCTAGAAATCGGAGAACAGGCTGTCACGACGAATGCTGCCGCGTCGCTTCTTACTCGGCGATCATTACCTCGTGTTGGGAATGTTAACGAATGTTTCGCGCGAGGTTTTGCCCGGTTACTGGTCGCAATTTTCGCCCGTTCACCGTCTAACGGGCCCTGTGAACGTCGGACCCGGGATCGAGGACTGCCAACCGTTTACGAGCGATTCAAATGATCGACCGAGACGCTGATTTCGTCAGAACCGATCAAATCGATCGACGATTATCGACGTTCGATCAATTGGCTTTTGAAGCTGGTGCTGACGAAGTGTTGATAATCGGTGATTGCATTAATGATTCACGGACTTATGGGACTCGTTGGATCTGGGAATGCGACAGTAACAGAATTTAATACTAAAATTTGTGACATCGGCGCACGGTTCGATCATTTATAGACTAACAGCAAGTTTGCAAATTAATTTAACTCGACGTTTCGATCCTTATGTGGATCATCTTCAAGAGTTAAATTTTTGCGTTTGCTGTGGCAAAGAAAATAAAAAAAAAATTTTAACTTAATAATAAGGAGTTACAGAGAACTGAGTTTTCGTCCATGGTGGTAGATATGTAACTATTACATAACTCCTTATTATTATGTTGTAACTCCTTGTTGTTAAGTTAAAAAAAAAATTTTATTTTCTTTGCCACAGCAAACGCAAAAATGTATCTCTTGAAGATGATCCACATAGGGATGGAAACGTCGAGTTAAATTAATTTGCAAACTTGCACAAATTTTAGTATTACTACAATTTCGATCGAGAAGAATTTCAATTCAACACAGAATTAAGTTTGGCAGGGTTTGCATAAATTAAAAAGGCTCTTCCGAAACAGTTGCACGAAAGAGAATTGTCGTCATTGTTCCTTCGCAGCGGTAGTTTCATAATTCACAATTTTTAAATTCATTCCTAGTTCCCACGGTGATTGAAATGTTAAACACTCGGTAGCGACGAAACTATTGAGAAACGGTAGCTTCCGCCTAATGGCTCGTCGACATCCATTTCGTCGTGTGCTGTGTCGGAAACGCAGCGATCAACTAGTTTAGGTAGCTCTGTTTACAGGCCACTTGAGACGCTCCTAAGGCCTGGCGGCGCTTATCGCAATATGGAAAAATTTCGGCTCCTGGTATTGAAGGAACCTGCTTTTCAAATCGGTCAAGTGTCCTCGGGAATAGTTGCGAGCCCGTGAGAAACTGATCGTTTACGTGGGAGAGAGCCACTCGACAATCATGCACACAAATATTTGTACATCTTATGGGCGAGCCCAATACCATAAACTTTGTCGCTGTTTCGTCTAATTACTGTACGCTACTTGTCTCCGGTAGCCTGTCCACCGTTCGCAACACTTGGCAAGAGCTTTAGTTATTAGTTGCCGCGGACCGCAACGGTTCAATTACGGAAAATGGTAGATTATTGTGCCCAGTAGACATTGTGACCCCGCGCGGAATGAAAAGTGACAGAAATACCGGGGCAGGGGCAATTTCATTAGAAGTAATCGTTTAGTGTTTGCTTAGTGGCCGGTCGGAGCCACGGCTCACCTGGGAATTCCTCGAATTTCCGACGGCGCGTTTTCAATCGACGAAAATGTAAAAGGCAGCGGCGAAACCGATCGTGTTGCGTTGCGAACCGCAATTAACCGCGATTCGTATTACAACGCACGGTAGACGGGGCCGTGTAATTTGTTGCTATCTTTAACGCGCCAGCACGTCATAATAGCCGGCCGGCCATGCAACGACAATGATCTCTCTGCCGGGCGTGTTCGTTGTCCGAGCGATGCCGATTAATTGCGTTTAATTCGCTCGCTCCGGATTTTCAAGAAATCCGTGCGACGACCACGGTAAACGGTGAACGTCTGAAATATCTGCGACGATCGCGCGGACAATAATTCAGCCAGCCTCGTTGAAAGGTGGAAAAGAAAAAGGTGGGCTGCGCGGAACGTGTCTTACCGCCGCCATTTTACTGTCGGAGCAATTTTTTAAACGATCCACCTATTAAACCGATTAGACCGCGATGCTGATCTTGCTTGTTCTGAAAAATTATTCCGACTATGTCCAAGATCCATTTTTACAATTATCGTAACAATAACGCGTGTTTTCAGTTACATATCTACCACCATGGATGATATCCATAATTTTACCGTAACTCACTATATTATATTATTTTTCTAATTATTTTGCCACAGCAAATAAGTGTTTTTTATTTTTGGTCCTTATATGTTTTTCCACAGCTGTGTTGCAAATCCTTTTTTCGTTTCTAGTCTTATTAAGTATTAATTTTTTCAGACGCAGAAATGTAGCTCTTGAAAAAGATCCACACAGGGATCGGAACGTTGATTTAAATTAATTTGCAAATTTAATCTTTATTACAATTTCGATCGAGAAAAACTTTCATTCATTCATTTACAATTACATTCGTGAATCAAGTATAAATGTCTGTCTCAACGAAATCGAAACAGAAATTGCTTTAAATTAGTTTCGCCGACGTCGACACTCTAAAGGGACGATCTCGGAGTACTTCTGGATCGACTTCGTGTCTCCAGTGCATGATTCACGCGAAATCTCTCGCGGAAAGTGGAAGCGTCCGCGCGTGCAAAGCCAGAAGGCCGGCAGCAAAAGGAGAAGAGGCTTCTCGGTGGAGATTTACACGCAGTATTCGCGTGCTAATTTATGCGTTTCTGGCGCGCATCGGCGACGAGCACACTTTCGTAGGCGCCCTCCCGGAGAAATGAAGAGCGGCGCGGAGAGGCTCGTAAAAATGATTTTCGCGAGGAGCCGCGCGACGGATCCCGCTTGCGCAACAACACGCGAGAGGAAACGCGGGAGAGGAAGAGGTGGCCCGACCACTTAACATTCCACGATGATAAAACCTTATTTATCGACGATATATTCGGTCGGTGGGAGCGCTCGGTTTTCGGTAGGTGACAATAAAAGGCGGCCACGAGGAGAGGCAACGAAAAACCGCCGCGGCACCAATAAACCCCACTTTCCTGCAGACCCTGCTCGTTCTTCTTTTTTTTACTTTATTGACCAATTAAAGATCGCCTAAAGGCCGCGTGTGCGCGTCCCAAACGCTGAGCACGTTTCAAAGAGCTGTTACGACATATAAACGTCGCGTAACGCGGCGCGGGCCAATTACGCCCACGAACGGACCCGTGTCCCGCATTATGAACTTCTTTATTATTGAAAAAGAATAAGCGACAATACCGACGTAGCGCCGACATAGTACTCGTGCACCGTCGTTCGACAGTTCATAAATTCGATCGTTCGACCGATCTGCCGATTCACCCTCCAGCATAATCTCGACGCCTTATCGCCTCCGCTCGGCGGCTACTTACGCCTTCGATCGGGACAATTACGCGGCCGACAAATTGAGATTTCAGTTCGAGCAGAAGGCCGTCGAGCATCGGACATGCGATCCAATGTCAAAATGGCGGCACGGGACCCTGAAAATCTGGCCTACATTGGGTAATGAGTATTCCGAATCGCTGGGATCTTTACGACATTGTTGTACGTTTGTATTTTACTTAGAATTCAACAGCTCTGAAAATAATTCTATAGTGTTTATGTTTTGGGATCCGTGTATTCAATCTGAAAGGTCGGGAACGTGATTCCCAGGTCTCTTTTAAACGTAAGCCCCGTAAGCTTCTGAGCTTCTCCCCACTCTATTTTCGGTATTACGGCGCGAACGTGTTTCTTCATGTTGAATTGTCTATTTGTGTTCTACACGGAAATAAATATGGAACGTGACAAGGATGGTTTGTATGAAACGTCAACCTAAACAGCTTTGTTTTAGACTGTTACTTCCATTCTTTGCACAGAAGTTTTAATTTTTGATATTTTAATTCCTCCGAGCAGAAGAATTAATGAGAAAAGCCACCCTATATATAAACAGACTTGTTTTAGACTGTGACTTCCATTCTTTCGACAAAGTTTTAATTTCCGACATTTTAATTCCTCCGAGCAGAAGAATTAACAAGAAAAGCTACCCTATATAAACAGATTTGTTTTAGACTGTTACTTCCATTCTTTCGACAGAAGTTTTAATTTCCGACATTTTAATTCCTCCGAGCAGAAGAATTAATGAGAAACATCACCCTATAAACAGGTTTGTTTTTGGCTGTTACTTCCATTCTTTCGACAAAAGTTTTAATTTTGCGACGTTTTAATTCCTCCGAGCAGAAGAATTAATGAGTAACGTGGATGAACTGCTCAAACGATTTGTAGACGGTAAAATTGTTTTTTAGGGCGTTGTTTCTTGGCGAACGCGACTCGTAGGAAGCGAATCGTGCGTAGATCGCGTAGATGGCGACCCACATACGGTATGAAAGAATGTTTGGCTTTAAGCTTCGGCTAGGCTAACAATAGATCTTCTCGATGGCGCATTTACGCGCTCCAAGCTAGCATGTACACGCGTGCTCGATCCTCTTTACGCCTTGTTCACAATGCTACCTTCAGTCGAACAAAATAACAGAACCGACGAAATTTTCCTAGAAGCTCATCCAACACGTTTTCTTCAAAACACGATTCTAAAAAAGTCTCCTTTGCCGAACAGAGACTGAATCGATCATTCAAACGCAAAGAGATTCGGTCAAACTATTCCTGAACGTTTCATCATCCACATCCTGATCTTGGTTTTAGGAAGAAATCTACAAGACCGAGAAGCAGCACAAGATATTACTGAAATACGAAAATTCACGGTTTTATCTCCATTTGTTCGAGATTTCCATTTCGTCAAAAAGTTACATTTAACCAAGCAATAAAATAATCCTTGAAAATCCGGCCGAAATCTGCAGCGGTATTTCGTTTCCGCGAATCGAGCCAATAAAGCGAAAACCGTCTGTCCTGTCTCGTCTCCAAGATCTTCGCGCACATTAAATTTCAGAGCCGAGCAAGTTGGCAAGGGGCGTGCCGATCAAATAAATCCCGCGCAGGGTAGTTCGGTGGAAGTTATTCGATCGTATACCCGTACGCTATGAATTACTATTGTATTTACGTCGGTGGACAGATATAACAGTGCTGTGATCCCTCAGAAATTTCGCAGACACACGTACCGTTAGCTTCCTACAAAAATTCCGATAAAATCTGTTGCATTACAAAAGAATCGCAATCAAAACGAAAGTAGGAATGACGCGGATAATCTGAGCATATTTCTCATACGAAAATCGAAGGAACTTCATTTCGGCGAGCATAACAAGAGTTATGTCCTGATTATAGTCCGCGGCGCGACCAGATCTCCACTCGTCACTGGACAAAAGGATACTTTCTCCTGGCAGTTTAGAGGACAGTCGTGGAATAACGCAACGGTAAGTATGCGGAAATGCTTGAGCCGGTGGTCGAGCCGTGGCGAATGGATCGTCCATTCATCTCCTGGACGGTGACGTGCCAAAAATCCGTTGAGAAACCGATAAAGACCGGCTGCGTGGTCGTCGGTATACCGGCCGCTCAATAAAATCGCGCCGGGACCCGTGAATCAAATTTTAATGTCTAGAGTCTAGGTGCTATCGGGCGGTGAGGAGATCGACGGCCAGGTTATGTGTCACTGATTTATTTCTTCTGGCAAATGGAGGGATGGGTCCCGTGAACCCTGCCGATTCTTCTTGGCCGAGATATTACTCGCCAAAAAACATTTTCTACAACCTCTACAGGACAGAAATGTAACTCGCGATACGTGTAATCTAATAAATAACGAGCACAACAATCTCGCTGCCTTTCTGCACCGAATAAACATTGTCAGTGATCCTAGTTGTAAGTGTAGTTATAGCTACGCGAGGACTTAGATCATGTTTTATGGCAGTGTCGTCTTTATGATTCTCAAAGAATTAAATTACTTAATAATTTGCTTAAAATTAAGTTTTTTTCCCCCACTAAAGGCGGACATTTTCTTTGCTAAACCTAATTTTAAAGCCTGTGAATATGTTTTTCAATTTTTATGCGACTGCAATCTTCATCTCTAGAGATTATTAATTCTGTCATTGTACACTAACTGTAAGACTACTGTTAAAAAAATATTATTAAAGCCGAAATAAACCTATAATAGGTTTAAGTGGCTCAATAAAAAAAGATCGAGAAGCTTGTTCTGGCAAATGGAGGGATGGGTCCCGTGAACCCTGCCGATTCTGCTTGGCCGAGATATTACTCGCCAAAAAACATTTTCTACAACCTCTACAGGACAGAAATGTAACTCGCGATACGTGTAATCTAGTAAATAACGAGCACAAAGATCGAGCAGCTAATTAATAAGCGTTGGTAAGTAAGGTGTTAAGAAACCATTGAATCGAGAGCGTTTGAGCTCGCGCGGCGGGAAGAAGAAAACGAAATGGCACGGTTAATTATCGCGCGGTCGCTAGCGCGATGATCATTAGGACACCAAACGCGGTGTTATAGAAGCGAATAAGAAATGAATACCTGCCCGATGGGGATGTGTACGCTTTTACACAGGTCGTTAAGCGTGACGACGGTGTTGGGCATTACGTCATCGGGCTCCAATTAAAATCAGATTATTAAAACGTCACGTCCGTCAAACCGATTAGGAAAGGGTGTTGTGGATCCCGGCAACGTATAATTTCCAGGTGCGCGGCACCACTTCCAAACGAGCCGCGGACTCCAACGAATATGAATTAAAACGTGCCTCCGCCGTGATCGTTACGGAAATTGAAAAAAGTCCTGTGGAATTTTGCGTGACTCGCCACGTGCCCGGAAATTTGCATTTAGCGAAGAGAACTCGTTGCGTCACTGGGTACGTCAACGCATACATTCGCCAACGAGAAAAATCCATAAGCATGTTCCTAAAATCAATCTCTACACCAGCAGGATCTGGAAGTACCTTAGAAAAGGGTACTAATCGCTATCAACCCCTTCGCTTGAGCATTTCCTATCTTGTGTGGCTCGCCACGTGCCTGGAAATTTGCATTTAGCGAAGAGAACTTATTGCGTCACTGGGTACGTCAACGCATACATTCGCCAACGAGAAAAATCCATAAGCATCTTCCTAGAACCAATCTCTACACCAGCAGGATCTGGAAGTACCTTAGAAAAGGGTACTAATCGTTATCAACCCCTTCGCTCGAGCATTTCCTATTACTCGCAGATCCGCGACCGAAATTCTCAGCTTGTTTCCAAGCATTCGGCGCGGCGGCTCGCTTTGCAAGTAGGAGCGGGATCTCTTCATCCCGATTTCATCGAGTTGTGCGGTGCAGTTCCCGTTTCCGTGGCATCCGGTCGCGCTCGAGGAGCCGGGAATGATCGAATCGGGACGATAGCATTGCAAGCTCGCGTCGGCCAGCCGTGTGGGAGTATTTTTCCAGCGAGGTTCCTTTATCCGCTGGTACAGATTCCACCGCGAGGGCCCTGGCATAACCGCGATAAATTACGAGAGGGTGGAAGGAAGGCCGAAAGGGGGACGCGGAAGGGAGACGGCCGGGTAAAATGGGGGATAAACAGAGGAAGATAGAGAGAGGAGAGACGGGTGTAGCTCGCTTTGCACACAATTTCCACGTGGTCAGCGGCTCTGGCGCAGCGCGGTATCTTTGCGCGAAAATAAAGTGTCGTTGCCGGCTCGCGCGCTCTCGCGTCCGCGCATGCGTGCTCGATCGAGGAGGATCGACGACGACGGCAGGGACGAAGGAGGAAGGAATGGTAGTGAGGCCCTTATTAACATTTCTCCGGGATTCGAGGCGAGATTAAATTGACAGGAAGGATTTGCGAGTCGTTTGTTACCGGCTACCCCTTGTCTCCGCGCTCCTTCTCGCTCCTTCTTTTACCCGAGTCCGAACTCCTTTTCCCTTCTTCTTGATCCTCCTCATCCTCCTCCTACCAGAGTCCACGTCGGATTTGTTTGCGCGCCGCTACAAAAGCCGATTTTCTCTTTCTCTCTTTTGCCCCCGATCCCCGCTCCGGCTTGTTGCGACTCGATCCGATCGCCGAGAACGATCCGTTCCCTTCGATCTCTCTTTTCTCCGCGTCTCCGAGGTCTCGTGATCATGCGAAATCGAGCCGCGAGGGTGATTTTGATCGACGTCTGCGGGAAACCTCGATACTTGCACGGAAACGGTCCCTTGTCAAGTTCAAAAGCCAAGCATTAGAAACATGGACTTGAAAAATTCAATTATCTTCTTTTTTTTTAAATTATATTTCAGAATAAATCCGTTAGCTATTATAGTATGTTTGCCCGTTGATTATACGCAGGATTTGCGTTGTTGATACTTGGCGTGTAGACATTATCAATCACCGCGCACGTAAAAGATATAATTATCCAGTCGTTAGGTGTCGGAATCCTATAATAACTATCAATCCATTCGACAAAGCAGCAATTACAAAATGACTAGCCTACAGTCTGGGTAATAAGACAGTGCGATTTCTGTTATTTTGTAAAACTGATCGACACGTTGTGTCAGGATTTATCGAGCAGGAGAAGAATGCGAGATCGACGGTGAAACTATGCTGTGGCAGATCCGAGCAATCTCGAAAACAAGTCCATCGCGGTCGTGGAAAACTTCCGAGCGCCATGTTCCGATGGAAATCGCGCGATTTGCATAAATTAGTCAGCGACGTAACGATTCCGCTCTTCGCCTCGATGCGTTTGATGGATGTTACGGGAGAACCGTCTACCCGGAAGCGACGCGTACTCTTTTACCGAGCATTTAAAAAGCTCTTCTTGTTACCATGCCTGGAAGGAGAGACTGTAAAGAAACACTTCGAGTGTTCTTAACTCTTCTTGAAACACCAAATGGTTTAAGAAAAATGTCTAACAGTTAAAGTACTTTTGTCAACAGCTAAATTATAGATCCATAGAAGACACAATGACCTCCTCATTTTCACTGTAGCATCTTCCCAAGGTCCCCGACGAGTCTTCACGCCCCCAAAGCCCATTGTCCATCGAGATCATAATTTCCTGAAGGAAACAGCCGTGAACGCGACGAAGGGATCGGAAGGCATGAAAAGGGCTGACGTTAATGGGACCTAAGCGTCGCAACAATTACAGATATTTAATTAAAGGGATCGGGCACCGATCCGCGAGCTGCCACGATTCTCAATCGCAGCTCCTTTTCTTCTTTCTCGTCTCTATCGGGAGATATGCGTTTGCCAGGGCAACGCCGACGGCCGAACACGAATATGTACTTACCAGCCGCATACCGGCCCTCTTCGAACAGAGTTTCCTCGAGGTATAGTGAATCCTATATACGCATTGTCGCCGATCGATCCTGCTCGGTGACGTCGAATTTACGTTATTCGGTCCGGTGACGATAATCGCAGGGAACCTCGTGGAAACACCGGAAAGTGCTAAGTCTGTGCGAAAATATTTATCGGTTTCGTTCTTCGTGTTTGCTCCCTTCTTGTTCATTTTACGTGGTTGTTAGAAACGGTTTCTTACTATGCAAGACTTTCTCCTTTTAATATGTATGAAAATGTCTATTTTTAATTATGTGTTTAACCAGAATGTTTTGATTGGGCACTTTCTGTCAGGCACAACAATTTCTCTGCGGAGGTTGGCCGACGATCGAAACGCGCGTTCATGGTAATTTTCGAGCATTAAACGTCGTTAGGCTTGATTGAATCGCGTCGGTGAAGTGTGGGCAGCGGACGAAGGCTGCGCGATTGAAGAAGACGGAGTGAGATCGTTTAGGCTTGAAACAATCAGTGAAATTGTGAAGCAATTCAATCAGAGTTCGTCGTCCGATGAACTTGTACCGGTGAGAGATGATTTTGTTGCATCGTAACCGGAATGCACGTTCTCGAAGAACTTTGTGATACAACTTTGTATTAAAACGTTTTAATAGCTAACGTGGTTCTCGAACCTGAAGATTCAAATCTGAATGGCTAATTGTTGTTGTAAATGATCGAACCTTTGCACCGCGAATAAAAATTTGTAATATTCTGAAGATAAATTGCGATCGATAACCAATTAATTAATTATTTGTGATAAAAATTATGAAATTGCCTTTTTTCTGGGTACGTGTCAAGGACTTGTAAATGTCAATATGAGTTGCAATTTGAAAATTGCACTGGTCGTCATGTGTGCTGTCACGTTCCCTCATGGAAGTCTGATCCTTTAATCGTTGCTCCCTCATTAGTAGGCGTCAAAGGCACCGACCGCGAGGCGAAAGCCGCGCGAGAGCCCTCTCTTCACGAATCCTTTAAACCTCGATTATGCCTTTTTCTCGCACTGTAGCTAGGGAGCAGGCAAGCCGAACTGGGCCGCGCTGAAAGGCCGATTTTTTCGAATTTAATGAACCGAACCACGAAGGACCGGGTACCTCCTCGCGAAGCAAAAAGGACCACGAAATACAAGCCCTGACTCTTGCTACTCGCCGAACTACCGCCGACATTCTATTGGAACGTAAGAATCTGCAATGAGTGAATTTAAAGGTGGCTCGGAACCCATCATAATAAAATAGAAGTAGACTGAAATTAGGTGATAGGGAGGATGGAATGAAGGGGGAGATTGGTAAATGGATTTGAAACCCTGAGGAGACCAAATAATCATATACAATAGTAAGTGAATTTAAGGTGGTTCGGAACCCACCTTAAAAACAGTAGGTCCCGCTGGAATTGGTTGCAATTAGGCGATAGGTGAAATTGGAAAGAGAAGGAGAGTGGTGTATGGACTTGAAACCCTGAGGGGACCAAGTATCTATTTCCTAGTAAGTGAATTTAATTACTTTTCACGAAACAGCTAATAAAATCGTCCAATTCGGACTGCAGCAGCATTCGTAAGATTTATGTAGCAAGGACTGTCCGCGCTACTCGACTTCCGGAAATACGACTGGAGCAATGTTGAGAATTCCAATTTGATCAGGCTTACGTCTGATTATCTATGAAAACGCTCCACCGGCCCCAGACATCCCCCGAAATTTAAGGGAGACAAGGGAGAAACGAGAACGCAGACGCACAAACAACGTTGAATTACGAGTAGCAATATCTCGGTCGAGAACATGGTCTACTGCTACCGGGAATATCAAAGCACGCACAATGGCCGCGATAATTCCGGGGCAGTTTAAATCAACCCTGAAATTCTGGGTGGGTCGACGTCGACGGTCTGCAATGTCGTTTTAGCGGATAGAGACTGTTTGAAATTGAATTGAACGGAATTTTATACCTTAAAAAAGAGCCTAACCGATTATGATGATCAAAACTGCTTTTACTCGAAGGGGTTTTTCTTGGCCAGCTTTCGAATGGTTCGATAGCCATTGAAAAATCTCAAAGGGTAGTTTTGATCATCTTAATCGGCTAGATCCTTTAGATTTTTTGTATCAATTTTATGCTGCTAAATCCCAGTTTGGAACTACAGTGCGTCACAAAGCCGTAACACTCGAAAATCTATCTCGTTTTCACCTAGCACACGGTCCAACAACTATTCCGAGAAACTATTCCGAGTCCGGCGATGCTCAGCATCTTATTAATGCTCTCCTTGCATCCCTCGGCGGCTCTCACGACTTCTGTTTAGAGCAAAGAGGCTGACAGCTGCGCTCGTAGACGGTTCCTAGCCGCGGAGAAACAAGTAGATTTGGGTTTTCGGCCATCAATCGTCACGAAAGAGGAAGTCCCGGGAATTGGACGGGATTCCTCGTAGCAAACATTGTTTCAACGAACGCGCGGACTATTAAACGCGGAATCCGCCGGCTGAATGGCTCGAATTAGAGCTATGAGAACTCGAAATTCGAAAACTCTAGTCATCCCTTTGCTCTACACAGGAATTTAGTGATCCTTATTAAATGCATTCGATTTTACATGATTCCTGACGATTTCTCAAATGTTTCTCGGGGAATTACTTCTTGGTACATTTTGGAAGATTCTATTTCGGTATCCGGACGCTTTTGAGTGCCAGGAACGCCGCGAGGTTCAATTAATATCGCGGGGTTTTTCAGCGAACGACAGGAAGCCGTGATCTCTTCATCTCCGGGAAGAATTCCATTACCGCGGGACACCGCGATCGATATCTCGATTACGATTAAATAAAGCCTTGCTCGACATTCCGCGAGTTACTCCGATCGTTATCCACGGTATGCGGAATATGACGTTTCATTAAACACTGCCGGTATCCTGTCGACCATGCGAACGATACAGGAGCACAGCTAATATGATTTCGCGTCTCTCAGAACGCGAGTGTCTGCTAACGGAAGAGCCTGATCTATCTAATTTGTGATTGAATTAGTAAAATCAGCTTGAAATATAAATTGTACACACTTATCGACTCAGACATAGATAAGCTGTAACATAGGAAAAGTATGTTCGTATAAAAATCCGCGTTCAATCAATGATGCAATATTTTTCCGCGTTTGTAAAATAAAAGTGGACGGTTCTCGGTAAGACAACCATAAGCAGAGCGTCCGGCAGTCGTGTTTGTTAACTAGCCAGTAATTTATTCCCGTGTCAAAGGTATTTTATCGTCGTGTCTCGACGTTCTCCAAATACGACGTATGGCGCAGATAACATTATTCATGAGTATCTGTTTTTTTTTTCAAATGGTATGACTGTCTTATGAAATATGTAAAAAGTTCGATCGAAATAGAAATAATATCTGCGACGTGATGCAAGAATTTCTTCGACGATTGAAATTTCTATTTTACATAAAGCTCCACTTCGTCTTTCAAAATTCCTTCTCGAACCAAACAAAAAAAAAAAAGAATTCTGCAATCAGCGAAGACGCGAGAAAATTTAGCAGAGAAGAAGAGCAGTCTTATCATACCATTCTTTGTAAACTCCTTGGGTGATCGATAGGAGACAGGATCGAATCGATCAGGGGTCGAGCGGCTTTAAAAATCCCCGGGACAGGCGACACCGAAGTTCGATCTTCTCGGGATCAATGGAGGATCCGTGGCGGGGCGCGCGAGAGAATTATTCAGCGGTCGATGGTGCTCGAGCGTTAATTGCTCGTTAATTACCGTTTATCGTGCGATCGGCGGCGGTGCACGCGGCGCACGCGTGTACCCCGGTCACTTCGTTATTCGGCAATTATTTCGATAAGCGACTGCCGGTAGCAGAGGTCTGCGAAACGAGCCGGGACCCGTTCGGATCGGAGCGTAAATCTAATTGATCTCCGGATCGCTTGGATTTTTTCAAGCTGGTCCAGAGAGACACGCGAGAAAAGACCGAGAATGGAACAGAGGGGTAGGCGGGGGAGGATGGGGGAGAAGAGGAAGAAGGAGAAGAAGAAACGTGTTCATTCCCTGCGGACGTTAACGAAGAGGTTATTTACCGTGGTCGCCGCACCGCGCCGCGGCATTAATTCTTCCCTATCGCGATAACTTCCCGAAACGCGCGGCTGGCATTGCCAGCAATTGGCCAGCTGCCAATCGAGCGCCGGCTACCCACGATACGCTGTCGAACCCCTCGAAACCGCTGACTATCTGACAAGAAGATCCGGGGACCGCGTGCTCAAGCTTGACAGCGATCCCGGACCCCGAAAACGCAAACCGATCACGTTTACCACTTCGATTCGCAACAAATATCCGAACATAAAGTCAACGTTTGAGGTAACAGTTTCGAAAGAATTTTTGAGAGAGAATCGTACGAGAAAAATTCTTGGCACAAGACTCGCCGGAACATTGCTAAAAGTAAAGCAGTCGAGAACTACAAATTACGGGGAATTTTTGTTAAAAAAAAGAGAATATAGGAAATCCTTGACACGAACTTTGAGACACGAGAAATAGTATAATCGTTGAACAATAATTATAGAACGTGTTTCGAGCAAGAGTCAGAATAAGAACCTTGGCATGAACTTTGAGGACGTCACCCGAGCAGTTGTCGAGACGTGGTAACGATGGTAACAACGTCTGTCAAGTTGTGACAAGTTTGATGCATTTGTCCTAGCCAAATTTCGCGAGGATATTCTGTCAGCAGTGGTAACGGGAGAGACCGTGTGTTACAAGCATCGAGTTATTTTCACGAGAAAACTATATTTATATAGCCTCCGCGGAGGCCATAAAAATTCCACCATTTGAAACTCCATATTTCTGTGAGGACAGGATTACGGCTACCACGAAGACAGATGTACGACCTTAATAGTAACATGATCCCTAAATCTTGATCACGAAAAAGTTCCGCGATTCGGGACACTCTACCGTTTTTCTTTTTCATGAGCGTAATCAGATTTCACCAGCGAGAGCTTAGATCATTCTTACGAAAACATATTTCATCGCTAACTGTACGACCCTCGAAATCATTATGCTCGTTTCCAGAAGTGTACCGGGCGTGATTTATCAAATTCCGTAGGGAAAAGTTTCGAAATTAGTCATACGTGAAACATTCGTATGTGAACGTTTCTTGCTCGATTTAATCGATGGCAAATTCATTAAAACGAGAGCCTCGATTTTCGATTCACCGCAACAATAATCGGCGAGCGCTAAAGAAGGCTCGGCAACAAACTCGGAAGCACAGGGCCGGCGTCGTAGCTCGGCTCGGTGCGCGGTAAACAATTTAAATTAATGCCGCTCTTAATGGGCCTTACGTGTTTTATGTTTTCCCCGCTTTTGCTGTATTTATAGCTGCGAGGTATAGCGGCGGAGGGTCGTCGTTCTATTATGAAAAATCGGCGTCCCTCTTCGATCCGCTTCTCTCGAAATCCCACGAGGATCGTATTGAACGCCGCGAGCTAAAGATCCGGATGCAAAAAGGCCACGAGCAGGAATAGCGGAACTTAATTACAGCACCGGGTAGCTGGGCTCTTTAAAGAGAGAGAGAGAGAATGGGAGGAAGATTTATCGCGGCGGCCACGAAATAATATCGAAGAGAAAAATATCGGTCCGAAGACCCGAACACTTTCGCCGCGGCTAGCTTGCGATGGTATCGTTGTTGTTCACTTCCTTATACGAGGCACACACCGTCCTAGCGCACGCCACGCGATAAACTGGTAATGTCAATTACGCGGCGCACTTTCGATGCTACGCAAACCTCACCGCAACATCCTCCGCGCAGGAAGTACCGAAACCACCAGGACCGATGGCCCGAGAAATTTCAACCGACCGTTCGCGGCAATTTGCTCGATAATTTGAACTGTTTGCGGAACCTAACCGGCTACACGAGTCTCGCAAGTCTCGAGAACGCCGCTTCCGGTTTCCTCGTACTCTTCGCGGCGCAGGACGATCCTCGACGTTTTTATACTACATTATTTATTCGATCGCGATTTTTTCTAGGATTTCGGAAACTTCTAGGTTTAAATTGTAATCTAATATTTTCGTGTACACACACGAATTAAATTATTTTTCAGCCAAGTTCAATCTCGCGCGCGAATTTCCAACGAACCGAGAACAATATCGGTTCGAATATTCTCAGAATAGAAAAGCCCCGGTGGCAGACGGTAGCCTAAACGATCCGGACAGGTTGATTCGTCAGCGGAGGATAATTGCCGTAGCGGCGATGGCACGAGCACGTCGAGAATCATGTCTGCGGTCGAAAATCTTTGTGAAATTCCCGTGCCTCTGCAGAAAGCCCCGATGTGGGTCAAGGCCCTCAGCACGCGTCTACTATCGAAGGAAGTTTACACACCGGAGAGCAGACCGGGCTTTTCGTTAGTCACACTGTTCGACTCAAGGAAACTGACCTATTCATCTTTCGCGGAACGTCGAGAAGTGCAGCCGCCGGCTTGTCCTCGATTTGCATCGCAGGCTTAAAGAAAACCGAGAGAATCAGCCGTGAACAATAAATCCCCGCCGTTAAACGGTCCCCGCTTGTTCAGCGATGAAAACTTTTGCGCGGCTAACTTTAAACAAGCTATCGCGTTATCTTCTCCCCGCAGCGAGTTGCGCAAACTCACCCGGTTGCAGATTTCCATTGCCACGCTCGAGTTTGCCGCCTTACAATTTTCTCGCATTTTTACGCGATCCGGTATCTGCCGGTGTGTTTTCGAAACCAGTCTTCGCTTTGGCTGGAATTTAATCTTCCAGTACGCTGAGTGTACGCTTTTCATATTTTTGTAGCAGGTTGTATGTATCGCGTCTACCGAGAAAGTGGGACATGTCTGTATTTTATGTTGGAACTGTTAAAAATATTCATTCGTTGATCGCCTCTGGCGAGGACAAATTTTCACCCTTTTTTATATATTTCTAATGTACAAACATAATTATCAGGGGTGTGCGGGTAATCGAAATTTCGGGTTCGGGACGGATCTGGAAATTTGTTCGGGTTCGGGTCGGGATCCCGAAAGTTTATATTAAATAGTCTTGAAGACTATTATGCTTCCTACACGCGAATTTAAAATAAAATACTGTTATTTCACATAATGCATTTGAAATTATTTCTTTTCCTCGCGAAGTTCGAGAACCGATTACACGGGAAATACAAAAACAATTAAAAAAAGAAATACAAGAAAAATCATAAAACAGTAATATACTTACATATATAAATATAACTTTAACTTCGGGTACCCGCACACCCCTAATAATTATTGAGTTAAATAAAAAAAGATCCAGTGCGAGCATTAGAGAACTGCTGAATAGTCTGGGAGTATCTGTCGCGAAAACGGATCGGCATGTCGCAGCGGCGCGGCGGTCAGAAAAGGGTTGCGCGGTTCGTTTTTGTTGCAGTTGTTTCTGGGACGATTCGCAGGCCGGCTAGATAAGATTGATACCATGCTAGGAATCGTATCGCGATCACGGGACCGCTTAACATGCACGGTCCGGAGGGCACGTTAAGGAACACGAGACACTAGACCGCGTAACACGAGCGCTATCGCGACGTTACATTGTGTTTGCACGCATCCTAACCGCTGTAGAAACGCATGCCGATGATTCTTCCACGGTCGGCAGATAAACAGATAGGCAGATGGGTGTACACGTAGGTGCGCGCAGATAAGGGGTACTACCGAGAGAAAGAGAGAGAGAGATACTCCAGGATGAAAGTTAAAGTGGATACTTCACTCGCCCCCGGGGCACACGGTACACGGCTTTGATTTCGATCGACCGTATTTCGACCGAGTACCCGATGTTTCTTCCGATGCACATTGCACATGCTGCGCCCCCGTCGTCGTGCCGATCTCCGACACATCAATTTCGCTACTGAAACAGTATAGCCACCGGCGAGAGAGCCGCTTTTAGCCGGACACTTTTCTGGACCCCGGTCACGTTTGTATTCGCGAGAACCGCTTCGAGAAAATAGGGGAGCCGAGTTATCTTCTCTATCTTATTATTCCAGCGCGTACTGCGCTCGAAAACCGCTCGTCGCTATAGAGAATTTGCATGGGAGTCATCCTTTCAGAAATTCGGTTTCGTTTTAGGCTACTGGTGTGATTCTAACATGAGTGATTCAAACCAAGTAGAAACCTTAAGGGTTGGAACCGTCGTGAAAGAAGCGTCTCGGCTAACAAAGTTAATTCCGAAGTTGTAGGGTAAAATATTGTAGGGATATTTGGTGGGTAAAAATTGAATCCACAGGGCAAGGGCGCATGCGTGGATGCTGCTACCGCATCAGCGCATGCGTGGATGCTGGAAGGATCGGTGGCGCGCACACACGGATCGGTCGCTGGAATAAATGCGTGTTTATCGCGGCGTTGGCGGTGGCGGCACAGCTTTTGAAGCCGGCAGCAGCTCGTGCTGCCTTCCTCCTCTCGTTTTCTCTTTCTTGTTCTCTGCGGCCGGCTGTTCCCGCTTGTTCGTGGCCGGTCTCGCGGTTGCGGCTCCGGCGCAAGCGAGCTAGCAACCGAGCAGTGGCCGAGCAACCGAGCAGGAGAGGCACCCTCGCAGATGGGCCCGTCCGATTTACATAAGGCCGTGCTCTCCACTCACACTGCCGCTCTCCGTGGTTGTCTCTTATTAAGCGTGCGAGAGCGAGTCAGATGAAAAGAGGGAGAGAGAGGGAGAGAGCCCATCTCACGCACACGCGTACCCTTTATTAAGGGCGCAGCGCACGAGCGCGCACCGCGGGGACACAGAAGCGCCGCGCATGCCTTGTTGCGCTAACAATACGACCGCCCACGTACGAGATATCTCGTTTTATTATTATCCCTCTGTCCGCTCTCTGCCCTTTCCTCTCCTCTTCCCCTCCTCTTCCTCCTTCTCATCCTCAACCGTTTTTTTTTTCTCTTGCTGCTCAGGCTGAAGCTGCGGCAGCTTCTTCTTCTTCCTTCTCGTCCTTTCCCGCTGTTCCTTGATCTTGGCTTCTGCTGCCTCCTTTTCCTTTTTCTCCTTACTCCAACGCTATTACTTTTCCTCCTACTCCTCCTCGACGTCCTCTCGCTACGGCAGTGCTAGAGTATCTTGATGCCGTACCGTTTGCATCTACGCAGGAGATGGAGGAAACGGTCAACCATCGATCCTTCTTTTCACTGGATCGGTTTGCACATCCGGGTGTTTAATGATAACGTGTTTAACGAGCTCAGGTAGGGGTGGAAGCTTTTAAGTACAAACATCGTCGCGTGTCCGAAACAATTAAGCGAAAATCGTCATCGTGAATGAAGAAAGAGTGAAGCTGGAGGAAGGTGACGTAGCGAGAACAGCGTTACCGTGGCCATTACACCTTGGTCGCCCATATAAAGACTATATACGATATTAACGACACCCTGTAGCAGCAAATAGAGGACGATTCGACGACGTGGCGGAACAATGGCCGAACAGACAAAAAGATTCCGGCGAACGCGTCTTTGTAGCTACGACTTTATGAGGCGAGGTATGTGTATATATACACATGGGGCACGCCAGTTTGCCCGCGCGATTATGTATCGTTTCTCGTACAATGCGATTTGACGCAGGTGGTCCCTTCCTCGTAACTCGTGGCCATTTTGAGCGCGAGCGCGTGCGCGTTATATATTGGCCGCGATGGGAGCCGACAGCGTAGGCGAAAAAGGATTCAGGTGGGTCCCTCCCCACCCCCTTCTCTTTCACTCTTTCTCTCTCTCTTGGTCCCTTCTTTCGTCGTTCCTCGCAACTTTCCCGCTGATCTTTGTATTGCGAAAACGTGTTCACCGGGGATCGGAAACCAATGGCTACCGGATACGCGGAGGAACGCCTCCGGCATCCATCTTCTTTTCCATTGTTTCTACCCTAGGGAACGCTGGGACGATCTGGTAGAAAACTTTCGTGTTCTTTTTTATAAAAATGACAGCGCAGGGTTGGAAGGCGACATAAGGAATAAAGATGGATTCTCAGCATAAAAAATCAATTCGAAATGAGTCACTCGGGGCTCCCAGCTCGTTCTTTATCCCGCTTTTTCGAGGCGTGAAAAATTACAGCGCTACCTTAAGAATCCGGAGGAAGAATCGACGATGTGGCGGTGTATTGCGAGGGGTCACGTGCGAGTTGACCTTCGATTTATAATTCCTGTCCCCCCTGTGGGCCGTTTCAATTTCTTTTACTTTGCGCTGCCGAGCGCCCTGGTAACCCGGTGTTTCCGATTAAGGTAAACCCAACCGGGTAACATGGAAATCACCGACACAAATTTCCCCGACAACTATTTTGGCCGACAACGCCTTTAACCGACAACGAATCTAAAATCGTTGTCGGTCAAATTCGTGTCGATAAAAATCGTTGTCGGTCAAATCTGGAGTTGGTGAAAACCGTGTCGGAAAAATTTGTGTCGGTGATTTTCATGAAACCCAACTCAACCATACCGCAATTTCAATTTTGGTACTTTCGCGAACTATCGGCTACCGGATTCGCTGCCAGAAAAGTCCGCCTAAAATGGCCACCATTGATAACTTCCTAGTTGAATGAATCCACGCACCCTTTTAGAGGATCGTTGCGTAACATTGCATCGCCGCGTCGGACAGTGGAGAGAGGTTACAAAACAAAATTCGCTTTTCTCTCGTTTTGGCTCTGGTGGACTAGGGCCGGTTGTTTCTTATGAAATCGACAGAGAGAAACTCGTACAACGCGGGAGGGGAGCCGGTACATCCTCATAAGTCACCGGCGTTAGAGGAGGCGGCGCGAGAGGCTTTTGTAACGAGGATTACGCTGTTCTACTAAATCGCTCGGGTTGTTCCTCACCTCGACCACCAACACCCCACGGACATTTTTATGGTTCCCCGTGAGCAACGAGGAGGGACGTCGATGTGGTAACCACGTGGACAACAAATTTATCTTTGTTCCGAACTTTCACGCACTGACAGCGCCGGGTCTCGGTGTCCTGTACGTGACACACCGACGATATCCACGCGATACTTTTCTTGGACCATTCTCTGCAGAGAACACCACGGTGCTCGCGATGCTCGGAATTCTATGGTTTCCAAACTCGTTTCCATGTCACTCTGAATCGTTCAAAAAACTCACAATCTCTACAAATTATATAATTATTAGTTCACACGAGGGACGATCAATAACACTGCCCAACAAATTCAAACTTTCTTTTTTTACCTTTCCATTCTCACTATGCGATTCTACGACAAAAGTCTATTAAAATCGCATAATAAACTTTAAACCACGTTATCTGACAGTGCCCAAAGTATAACAATCACAGGCATAAATTATTGGATTCGCTATATATAATGTTTATAGCAAAACCTAATATTAAGGCTTGTGTTTGTATTCACAATTATCTTACAGATTGTAAACTATCAATATAAATCTTATGTTATGTATCATCAACTGGTAACTTTGTAAAACCAAATTATAAAGCGAAATGGACCCAACTATGGGTCTAAAGAGTTTCAATAAAAAAAATCGCATAATGAGAATCGAAAAGATTTTTGGCTGTTAGACTGTGTAATTGAAGTATGGATGATCAGAGTAGTGGGGTAAAATTGAGACCTAATCGAGACCGAAGCAGAACGCCGACAGGAACAGCATCGCGAAAGTGACGAGCCTATCGGTTACAAATTATACCAGCTGTCACGGTGTCGGAGGATCTATCGGGCTCGTTATTATTCACGCGAAACGGCAGAGATCCGCGGGAGAGCAGCGCAGAAGAATGAAGCCGAAGGAGAAAGGAGCGTTCCGCGGAGTGGCCACAAAGGCATCGCGAGCATTGTCACTGACAGAACAGAAAGCTGGTATACTGACGCCACTATCATAACGTACGAGCAACATATCGCATGACAAGAGAGGGCCCCGGGGAACACAGGGCCCCGCTGCTGACCCCTCTGACCCCCGCTGTTTTTGTGCCGGTGCCTGTCGGGTCGGACCTTTGGGTCCTGGTCCCAAACTGCGAAACATGCCGACACGGTACCGGTACCACCGGAGGCCTCTCACGAAACTCACGGTATACCGCCAGGTACAACCGTACTGGACTTTGCACGTGAAACACGATATTCGCCGTTCTGGGCCACCAACTACCATTTTGGCTCGTTCCTCTTCTTCTTTGCGACCTGAACATTGGGACGCCCTACGAATCTTCTCTCGAGGCGTGCAATCGTTGATAAAGTTGGGAACTGACTTCGTCTCTTGTGACCGGAGGTTCCTTAACCCCTTAACCTAGGATTTACGTTCCAGCAGCCTGGGTCCAAAACGTAATATTTACATTTGGCCCGACCGATATACTATGGTCCCGTGATAATCAGTTTTGGCCCGAATACAAGACCACGTGTCTCACGCGTAGTTGTAGGTTAAGGGGTTAATTGTGTGGTGGAATACGCAGTAAAAAATGTACGTACATTAATTTGAAAAAGATGCGTTCATCAATACGTTTGCTAAAGGATCTTGGTTGCGTCCATCGAACGTGTCCACGGATTTTTCCGCGGATCGTCGGGAAAACTCATAGAAAATTAGGAACTGACTTCGTCTCTTGTGAGCAACTTAATTGTCTGGTTGAAAACGCAGTAAAAAAATGAGCGTACATTAATTTGAAAAAGATGCGTTCATCGGCACGTTTGCTAAAGAATCTTGGTTACCTCCATCGAACGTGTTCACGGATTTTTCCACGGATCGTCGGGAAAACCGGTGGAAAGTTAGGAACTGACTTCGTCTCTTGTGACCAACTTAATTGTCTGGTTAAAAACGCAGTAAAAAAATGAGTATACATTAATTTGAAAAAGATGCGTTCATCGACACGTTTGCTAAAGAATCTTGGTTGCCTCCATCGAACGTATCCACGGATTTTTCCACGGATCGTCGGGAAAACCGGTGGAAAGTCGGTCGGATGAATCAGATGTTGTCCGAATTAGGATGATGAGACTGTGGCCGATCATGGTTTACGAGGTCGACGCGTCGTCGGCACCCAGGCAATAAGTAACGGCAATTACAAGGCAACGACGCTGGTTGCGCCTCCGTGGCTCTTGTTCCGGGCGCATGCTCGCCAGCAGGGGCGCATGCGCTCTGGCAACGGCGGCGGCGCGTTCGGTATTTAAATTAACCGATCGATCGGCCGTGTTCACCTCGCACATTATGCAAATGCCGTGAAAACACGTAAAAGTTTTCTGCAAAACCAATTACGCCGACGCGACATCGGCAACGCGGCGGTGGCTGGGGGCCCCCGAGTTAATTGCGAATTTTTGCGGCGTCCCGTCATTACGCTGTCCCCCTTCGACGTTCTTCTTTCTCTCTCTCTTTCCCTCTCTTGGCGTGTCTCTCTCGGACGCCGACGAACAAGCGAAACACGAACGGAGAGAGGAAGAGATAGAGACGGACGAAAGAATGCTCTTTTGCAATTCTGGGCCCCGGACCGGGGAGTGTCGGGCACGAGCCATCATTCTTAAAGCCCGAAATCGATCCGGCGACGTAAATTGTTAGTCTTTAAGCCCGTCGGACGCGCAAGAGAGTTACGGCGTATTCGCGAGTTAAGGGACACTCTGTTCAATGATGTTCATTAGTAGGGAAACCGTCGGGCCTGCACGCTTTACGAGCTGATGAGCTCTCGAGCTACTCTCCTCTTCTCTTTTCGCCTCTCGTCTCAAAGCCACCGCGTTCGACCGACGCCCGAAATTGCCTGAATAATTGTTTACGACGTGCGACTGTTCCACGGATAATTATACACGATACTCATTAATCTCAATCAGGCCGCTGGTCTTCCGTCGAACCTCCTGGGGGCTCCCGAAGAGTTCAAATCCCCGAACACGGAAGTCGTACTATTCGCACGTTTTCAAAAATGAAATTGCTGATACAAAGTCACAAAGGATTTCAGAAGGATGACGAAACTCCTAATCTCGAAGTTGCATAGAGTCAGAAGGAATTAAGAGAGAATAAAAATACTGGGACCAAGAAAGAAGTGTTCGCCAACCTCGAAGAAGGAGAAGAAGATCGTGTGGGAGTTCGGAGTCGAGAACCGGAAAGTTTTCGCGCGGATTCGGACGAGGATGTACCGTTTCGCGGCTTGTTTCTCGAAGACGGGACGCGTCGGAATCAGAACAAGGCGGAGGTGGATGGTTGTTTACCCGAGGAAAGGTTTACGGTTCGTCAGGCGTTCGTGTTGCTCGTGTGTCCACGCGGCATAATGATGGGGCCGCCGCGGCCTTGAAGAGGTGAGCCCCGCGTAGGTGTACGAGACACGGAAGATGGAAAAGCCGCTCACCGATGCCCGCGTGGGCGAAATGTATCAAGGCTGACTTAGGTGAAGTCGTTCTGTCGACACTTGTCGCCGATCCTGACGTTTAAATAGGTGAACCCCCGAGTGACAAACGACCGGCGCGAAGCCCGACGGGACCAACTTCAAAAGCGAGTGCCGGGACACGTATCCTTGCGAGAGGCAGCTGCCCGACCGATACTGTCTTGTTCGGTTGCTTGCTCCTAATTGTCCGGAACCTGTTCGCGTCCAACCATTAATACCACCTCCGAAAAGTTGGCTCCTCCGTGTGCCCCACATTTTCACAGTTTACTTTAGCCATTTAGGAAAGTAAATCCGTGTTTGTTAATGAAGTAAAAATAAGAAGAAGATTAATATTTTTAATGGATAAATATGGTGTTCGATTTAGAAAATGCCTTATTTCATCATTTGAATATTAATTGAATAAGTATAGGATTTTGAGTGTACGGAAATTTCGTCACGATTCGGTCGCCTTTCCGAATCGCGACAGAAAATAAAAATAAGAAAGAGATTAATATTTTAAATCTTGGATAAAAATATGGTTATTCGATTCAGGAAATGTCTTATTTCATGATTTGAATATTAATTGAATAAGAATAGGATTTTGAGTGTACGAGAATTTCGGCACACGATTCGGTCGCCTTTTCGAATCGCGGCGGAAAATAAAAATAAAAAAAAGATTAATATTTTAAATCGTGGATAAATATGGTTGTTCGATTTAGGAAATGCTTTATTTCATGATTTGAATATTAATGGAATAAGTATAGTATTTTGAGTGAACGAGAATTTCGGTCGCCTTTCGGAATCGCCGGCGACTATGACACAACAACAAAACACCCGTCGTTCCACCTTTCACTCTCGTCAGCGCAATTACAATTCCGGTGCCCGGTAATAGGTGCGTGTCACCGACGATTATTGCGTCGCCGGTTGCAGATACTCGCGTGTCCGCGAGACAATAAACACGCCCTCTCTTTCCCTCCCTCTAGTCGTTGGAAAAAGTAACACGAAAATTTTCCTTCAACGTGGCCCAGAGCTGAAGCAAGCTGCACTACGCTGCGCGCGAGAGGCCTTCGCGCGTGGGCTGCGCTGCGTGGGCTAAAACAATTCTCAGTTAATTAAGATAATCGCTTGTTTATGACGCCATGCCTCGGCTTTATCTGTCGCCACTCGGTGAAATTCGTTCGTAACTTCGGAACGAGAAAGCGACCAGATTTGTTTGCTACTTGCCGGAACGTTTCTTTTAACGAGCTGCCTACGAGCCAACTGTTGCTGCCACTGTCTCGGCTTCTGACGGTAATGACAGTGCCTGACAGGAGTGTTCGGTCTTTGTTCACCGGACACTGACCTGCCAGCGTTTTTTTTCCTTCTGTCATCCTGTCTAGTCCACCTTTCACAGTGCAACCATTAATCAAGAAATCAAAAATCGGTCTGGATCAAACAAGTCTAGTGTTAACATTTATCAATGTACGCCTGTTCAACTTTTTGTTTGCCTAAACTCTTCAGCATTGATACGTTCAATTAAAGTCAGAAGATACATCGAGTTTGACACATTACATCCTACCGAAATATCATCTTGCACAAGTGGCTGCCAAAAAACGTGGGAAGCAAAAATACGGAAAACGGATACACGAAATGTAATTCGAGATTCGTAAATCGGGCTATCCAAGATAGAGATCTCGCTGAAGGGGTTGTTCGAGGATCACTCGAATCCCCGGATCGCATGATTGCGACACGATGTTTCGCGTCGCGGGACGATTCGCGTAGGAAGTTGTTTGTTCGTCTCCGGTGAAACGTTCTCGAAAACGGCGCCTCCGACCGATTTTAATAAATCGAGAACGGGCGCGAAATGATAATTTCTGGACGATGTTTCGGGTACGCACGGGCGCGATCATAATCGGCCGGCATAATTAACGCGACTTTCGCGTACAAACACGACGCGACGGCTGCAGGAGGATGATACTCTTCGTGAGGATCGGTTGTGCAAGCCGAGGCACCGTGAAATTAAACGACCGCGATTAATGGTAATTCACGATCGGGTTAAGGCTCAGATTAAAGGCTGGTATTACGGGTAAATCGACCTTAACGAATGCGATTCAATAATGGGAAGATCTCTGCCGGGATCGGACAGGTTTCACGCAGGTGCAGCAGATCGGGATCGAGATTGCTTTCACTTGGACCTATTCTGATCCTCCTAGGCACGTTGCCTGATTCATTCGTTATTAATACTTTATTTATCGGCAATTTCTGTTTCATTTTTCTGAATTGTTCATTATTATTATTATCATTTATTATAGACGGAAGGAAGCTCTTATCAGATAAGTATTTATAAAGAAAAGAAAAAAAGAGAAAGATATAAGACTACTTATCTAATAAGAAAGAAGGGACATGCACAAATAGACAAAGAAAAAA
>CM052328.1:12978523-12997212 GCA_028455615.1 Lasioglossum zephyrum | reverse complement strand
TTTCCACTCTCCCTATCGCCTAATTTCAGCATAATTTTCAGCAGGACCTACTCTGTTTATTACCATCTCTGTTTAAACCATCCAAACCCATCCAACGTTCCACATTGTTTAAATTCGGAAATCGAATGAGAACCGGTGCTTTCAACGAGATCACGGTCGTTGGAATTAAAGCAATATATATAATTTTGTATTCGAATATTTCTGAATTCTCGTATGCCAGGAGGAAGGATGGAACAACACGGCTCGGACAATTTCCCCCGGTCGCGATCGACAGTGAAAAAAAGCCGCTGAAAGCGGTCCGCACCATACATCACGCGGCAGCTGGCGTCGTGTGTCGGCTCTTATTTTTCTTCCCTCCGCGCTTTTGCCACGGTTACACACTATCGTATGAATTGTGGACCAGTCCCGATTGGTTATCTCGAGCGAGCAGACTCGAGTCGTTCCGTACAGATCCGCACCGCTCGGCACCGCTCCGTACCGCGTTCCGAGTTAATTCGAGAGTACACGCGCGCGACACGCGATAAATTAGATAGAACGCAAACGAGATTGTCGGAACTATTCGCGAATTCGATCGAGCCGCGAATAATTTATGCCCGACACGTGTGGGATTATGAGCAGTCGGAGTCTCTCCGCGAGACGCCGGTCTTATCGACTCGAGGGCCGTTTCGCTGATTTTTCCGAGGGAGTTCACCTTCTTTCGGAAATCTTTAAACGAGAATCAAGGCGGATCCTGACGATGAAAAATCGAAAAATTGAGAAATCCTTCGCTGTTCGCCCGATTCGCTTGGGTTCTGCGATAGGTCAGTCCGCGATTACTCGCGAGACCCGAGCTATCCGGTTCATTAAGACTCGTATTCCTCGATGTATCGTTCGATACAGAGGAAAAACGAGTAAACTGTGTCGCGATAGGCGTCATAAATCACCGAACATTAAGTAGACGCATCGAGGAAAAAAGAGAAAAGAGAAAACGCCGAGTCGTCGCCGAGTTTCGGAGACTTCGACGAGCGGATAGGTGCGAACGGCTGTCTGCCTACGCGTTCCGTGAACTCGGAATCAAGTTCAATCTGTGCTCGATTCGAAATATCGATACTTAGTATTTCATTGCAAATTTTACCAACAGATCCGCGTCGCTACACGGTTATTTACAAGGTAGAAAATATAACAGAAATTTATTTCCTGTAGCGCAGGTTTTACGAGATCCGTAATACCGTCGTAACTTACGTAGCAAATGTGCCAGAGTATGTTGGCAAAATAGACTCATTTTATAATAGATCGATTTCTTAATAGTTCGTTATTAGCATTCGAATGTTCACGGGACATGCTCGGAGCTGTAATTTCTTGTGTCGCTCGATTTTTATTTCGGCTCCTCGATTTTCTGTTAAATGATATTTTATTTTAGTCGAACTGTCTGTTTTGCATAACTAGTTTCTGTGTTAATAAATTTGTCGTGCCGAACGATTTCTCCCGCGACTAACGTTGCGCCGTGTAATTGTTAAACGGTCGCTAAAGGGTTAAAAGGGACGAATAAAAAAAATTACGAAAAAATTCGAACGGTGTCATCGACGCTTCTTCGCGATGCTCGACGCGGCGTCTGGTTTGCGCGCGATTCGACCGAGGACGAGTTCCACGGGCGCAAAAGAAATGGGGCACGTTCCTTGCATTCGCGCTTTTTCCTCTAAGCGCTAAAAGTCGCTCGGTCCGCGGTCCCCCGGTATGCCTTTACCGGACTTAATTATATGGCCGGGATCCCGTAGTCGGGGCAGCCACTTTGAAAAATCCATCCGGCGTCCAATTACCGTCCCCCGACACGAAAAACAACGTTTTTCTACGCGACGCCGGTCGCCGTTACGCGGGACCGGCTTGGTCTTTTCGACGGCGAGCGAGTCCCGGTTACAGTGAAATTAATTATATAAATGAAAAGCAGGATCGTAACTTTCGGCTCTGTTGGCCGTAAACGCGCAGGACGCCGGCCTTTACGGCCTTGTTGCCTTCTCTGAGGACGTTCGCGAGACGGCCCTGACTCAGCCGCGAAGTTAACCCACTTTGAGCCAGACTTGGGGGCCCTTCGCGAAAATCATTGCACAGTGTTCCGACGTACAGTATCTAACTGATGAAGGAAATTATGTAATTCCTCGATTGTTCAACGTTACTGCAAAAAATCGGATGTTTGATATTTTCTGTTAAAAAGGGGACCGCAATTTCCCTACGGGGGCCCGTTGTGCAAGGTTCTGCGTCCACGTTGCTCGCTTGAGCATCTAGCTGATGAAGGAAATTATGTGATTCCTCAATTGTTCAACGTTACTGTAAAAAAATTGTATGTTTGATATCTTCTTTTAAAAAGCGGACCGCAATTTCCCTACGGGGGCCTGTTGCGCAAGGTTCTGCGTCCACGTTGCTCGCTCGAGGTCCGATTCCGGCATTCCGGGGGGCGGCGGGGTCCACGTTCCAGCGGCGAGTCCCTTTAAAAAACAGGATTCCGGCGAGTTTCGCGAGATCGAGGCCCGACTCGACGCGGCGCCCGGATTCCCCGGCGCCTTTTGCACGCGGAATCGCTCGCGGCCGGTGGTATTCTAAAATTCCCTTAAATGTCAGCGAGAACCGCTGGCAACGAGGCGGCGAACACGGTACCGCACGGTCCCCCGGTTTCTTGTATCGAAGCGTGTGCACACACGAGCCCAGCTCGGGTCCCGGTCGGTCTTAATAACCGAGTGTCGTGGCCGTCGTTGCGGGGGTAATTATCGGGCCGCGAGTGCAAGCGGGACAACGACTCCCCAAAAATACACTCATTACCCGTGGCTTGTAGCGCGCCGGATTTCGTAATGGAAAATTATGTCGGAATTATGCGCCGTGTTGGCCCCGTGAAGGCCTCGTTTCCAGCCGGCGCGGCGGAGAGCCGATAACCTCGCTCGGACGCTTAATGAGACATCTTCATTAATGAAACGTCCCACGCGACGGGCCCCGTTTTCCATTATAACAACCTCTCGCTCTCTCGGAGCCTGTTTTTGTACGGCTCGCCGGCTCTAAGGAAATCGAACGCGGGGCCCGAAGCCGACAGGCATTTCCACCGGGACACGAATTTCGTAATGGACGACTAATTGGCCCGGCAGCGATTAAAACCCACAGACACGTCGAGATTTCTCTAACGAAACGGAAGACGATATCCTCTGTGCTCGATCGCCAGAGGATGTTATGCGGTATTATTATCATTCGGACCCTTGTATACCACGAAATTTTCGGAACTGTAGATACCGTACCGGAGTTCATTAGTTAGAAACAGTGTTCTCAGGCGCTGTTCAGTTTCCCGAAGAGACGTGAGAGTGTCGGCGACGAATTTGAATCTAATTAAAAGGTTCGGTAGACGTGTAGCGATTAATTACTCGCTGGCGGCGAGGATGTTGGAATTTCGGGAAGTGTGAGAATTTCAATTCGAGGAATTATGGGTTGATTGTGGGTCTTTACACGTTTGTGGTGTGTGTAAATTTGTAAAGTACAAGGAGGTCAGTCTGTTAGGGAGAATTAATTACGTTTTAACTGTATGTTTACCGTAAGGTGTTCTCTTGTTGATAAATTGAATAATTCTGTCCAACACAGAACGCGAAGGTCTCAAATTTAGTAACCTAATAGGAGAGAGATGAATATTAGAAGGGTGTGAACGAAACCACGGAGATTCTGGATGCTCTAGCTAATTCCCATCGTGTCCCACGGGACCCACGCTTCGCGTTACACTTCTGTAGCCGTTCCCCTTATCGAACTTTCATTCTCCACGGCCTTCCATTGTCCTTATCGTCGGCCGGAGCCACGTTCCATCGCCGCCAACGGGAATCTCACCCACGGTCACGCGAGCTAGAATGCGCCCGGTGTGTACCCTCTCGACGAGAAGCTTTTCCCGCGTGAAAACGCTCCGTGGGCCGTCCACGGTGCCCCCGTAATTCCGACATACCTGTCCGTGGACGAGCACACGTTGAAAATCGCGCCCAACCACCTGTGTCTGTACACGCGTCGCACACCTTGCCACGAACGGTGTAATACTCTCGCGAGAGGGAGAGAGTCCGAGTAAGAGACAGCATAGGTGAGAGAGAGGGGACGAATATTCTTGCGGACAGGTAGGTGCACGGTGTGCCGGCTCTGTGTGCGGGTATAAATATACGAGAGACAGGAGGCGTGCCTATTTATAACGGTGATATCATCGACGATTACCTACGCTTTCGCGTGGACAATCGTAAATTCTGACGGCAGAAGGGTGCGGGCCGATTCGAGACTATACCGAGAGTATCCCTCGTGCTCTCACTTTCTCTCTTTCTTTCTCTCTCCGGTGCTCCCGTCGCCCTCGAAACGGCCGTTTCTCTTCTCGCCCCCTCGCTCGCATCTTTTTCGCTCCAACCACCGAGCGTTATCCACGCGTCCAGAGTGTGACTCAAAAGTTCGAGACGACTTCGAGTCGACTCTCCTGCACTGGGGACCACGAGTAATTTAAGGTCGATCCATGACTGGATCCCGTGTGGGCACGGAATCGATAAAATTTACTCGAACGACGCGGTCTGCACGCTCAGACCATCGCTTTAACCCTCAATGTACCCTGGCGATGTAATTCTTGAACCTTCGCAGGGGCTTTTAACTTTGTTCTAAAAATGCTTTTAATCTTTTCAAGTCTGATTTTGTTTACTGGAATTATTGTGAAGTTGGCTAATGGATCTAATTATTCTTCTTCAGTGAAATGCTGATCCGGGGGTGGCCTTTGAGTTTTGCGTGAAAAAATTAAAGCGGTAGACAAGTGGACAAATAATTCTCCAGAGGTGGTCCAAAGAAGAAGTCACCGAATCCGACTTGTTTTATAGCAAGGAGCGACTGCAGTGAAGGGGGACGATAAACATTGCAAAATTGCGATTCGAAGACAGTGTTCGGCGATCCCTGTGGCTTTAACGAGCCCCCCGAATATCGGTGTCTACTTTCAAACACGAGACACCCGCGAGTCGAAAAATTCGTGGGCCACGCGGAACAAACGCGCCGCGGGGGGACGTATTATACGATCGATCGTGGTCGGGGGTGACATAAGCTCGCGTGCCGCGGGGGACCGCGTTATGCTAGTCGGTAAAAACCGTGCCCCGGGCCCCCTTTTGCCCGAGGTGAAATCAATTTTCGGACAGCGAGAGAGCTGGAGCGTCGTTCCGTTGTCTCTCGCAGGGATATCCTTGTTGCGTGCGGCCGCCGCGATGAGTTATTGCACGGCCAGAGTTGTATTGTTGTTCCACGGTGTTGCTCCGACCGATGTCGGAACGATGTTACGTCCTGCTTGTGCTGGTGGTCGGTATAACTTTGTTGGAGACGCGACGGGATCGGTTTGTGTCGTGCTTGGGATCGCCGGGGCCCCGACATGTTCGTAAACTCGTCAGTGTACATGTTTCAATCTTTGTGTAACAATTATTGGGTCTATAACTTATAAACCGGAATTGTGTATGCGCTGTAGCAAATCATTGACATACACGTAATTTTGAAGCTCTATTCATAACCTGCAAAATCAGTAACAGTGTTTGATTTGCTTGTGCGCATCATATTTTTTTTAATCATGGAAAATTTTGAAAATTGGCGAAAGAAACAGCATTCGCGGGAACTTTTGCTGAATCACCTTTTTGGAAAGAAAACTGCAGTCGAAAGTCATCGCTTGCTCGCGGAATTGTATGGCGAACGCTTTAAAAGTGGTGATTTTGACATCAAAGACAAAGAGCGGCCTGGACAGTCGAAAAACTTCGAAGATGAATAATTGGAAGCGTTACTGGATCAAAATATCAATGTGGTACGTTGTCTAAAACTATTGAAATTGTAGACTTTCTTGTGCTTCAACTGTGGGAAAGATCTGGGAAATTGTGTAACGTGTTCTAAAGATTTCCAATGGTTCGGAAAGACCTCGAAAAATCGTGATTTTCGGTGCACTCACCGTTGGCCCCGGGGTTAACAATCTCCGAGGCATTTCGGTCCTTATAAAACGTTTACCTGGGCGAAATTTTACGCGGTCGATTTTATAGCGACCAGTCGAATCCTCGGGATCCGATCGTTTCCGCGGGACAGTTTTATCGGCGATGGGCCGTGTAATTTTTACGCGACGATAAAATCGGCCCGAAAATCCTCGCGGAATGGAGGCGGATGAGAGGAAGGAAAAGAGAAGGTAATTTTATCTCGCAATAAAAATTCGCTTTCGATCGCTGATAAAAATAGAGTTGCACAGAGAGTGGAATGGTAGAACGATTTTCCACCTGCTGGCTTCGATCGAAAGGATCAATCGACCCCCGAGGTGGTGCGAGGAAAAGAAACAGACGAAGCTTCCCGTTGCATCCGCGAGCACGTCCACGCCCCCGATAGACGTCGCTCGATCTCGACATTGACTTCCAGCGCGCACCAAGGAGGAAGTGTCGGTCTTCGACGACCGGAATAATCGATGAAATCGGCTAACGGTTCGCAGCAGCGGCGACGATCGCTTCCGATCCGTGAGCCTCGGTTATTATGCGAGTCGTTCGTGCGCAAGAAACTTCGATGTCCCGTGCGGAGCTCTCCGATGCTGCTGCAGTTATCCGCGTTGCGTAATTGACCAGAGACAGAACTTTCTCATGAAACGAGCACGTTAACCCGCAACATGCGCCCGTCTAATTGTTCTGAAGCTTCTACTACGCTATTGAATTTTTAAACTTCGGCTGGCGTACAATGCAACTTCCGTGTTACGTTAACCAGTGCCTTTTATTTTGGTCAGAGGGTACACAATTGGATTCCGAGTCTTAAGTTTCACGAAATATTGTTTCATAATTAAAACAAGAAAATTTATACTTATCATACGGCTACATCAAGATTGAATATATTTATTTTCACCTATAAATTGCTCAAAGAATCAATCACTGCAAACAGCAACAAACATTGCCAGCACCACGCCACTCCTGTTAATTAGTACGGATCTTAATAATCCTAACAACTTGAAAATATGAACATTCTCAAATGCTCAGTGTAAGTATTTCAGACGGCAACATAGGTAGTAATTCCTCAGCTTCATCGCGCTCCGATCTCGAGCTAAATAAAACCGAGAAATTCCTGGTACTCGATCTCCGGGTAAAACGCAAACGGCACAATCTCGAGGATCCCGAAGATCGTAACAAGGAGGGAGACGTCGATCGCGCATTGAAAGTCGCGAATCGCAAAAAGAGTCGCACGGATGATGCTCTTCTGAACGAGCCAGAAAATCTCGGCTCTCGGTAGCCTCCGATCGGTTGACGAAAACACGCGAGAATCTCGGTGGCTGAAGATCGCGTTGGGCAAAGAACGAGGCTCGGTAGTCGTCGGTTCCTCGTTTAAGGGTCGTAAAGCGCGAGGACAAGGGCAGAGAGTGAGCGAGACAGGGGGAGAGAGAAAGAGAGAGAGAGAGCCGCAAAGAGAGAACGTTGGGAGAGAACGCTGCGTGGAGTGGCGCGGCGTGGCGCAAAAAGGAAGCAATAAAATGTAAATGTACTCACATTCCTTGTTGCGATCCATGGCGTGTTGAAGCGGCGAGTCGTCGACCTCCGCCTTCGGCGGCGACTGATTACCCTCAGCCATCTCCTTGCTCGCTGATCCTGGAACACCACCCGCGGTCTTCCTTCCTGCGTCCGCTGCTTTGTCCTGCTGCGGCGAGGGCTTCGTGCCTTTCTTACCGTTTCCAGCGTCCCTGCGGGTCCCAAACAACCAGCAAAACGTCCCCGTTTTGCGAATTAATCTTTCATACGCGCCCGGACCCCGGCCCCGGCCCCCAAAAGTCCGGTTCGAGCGGGTTGGAGAGGGGACGGGGCGAGGGAACGGGACCGAAACCACCGCAAAACGAGTGTCAATCGGTCCCCGGGTCCATCCCGGGGCCCCTCTTTTTGCCGATGATGAAGGAATGACGGATCAATCGACACTCGGCCGACCGCCTCGACTGGACGTTTTCATCAGAAAGCGAAAACGACCCACGCTTGGACACACTGCGGCTCGAGCTGCACTGTGACTGACCCCTCTTAGCAAGAAACCATAGGGGGACTATGGGGACCGTGAATTTTAGTCCCCCTTCGATCGGGATATAGAGATCGGTCGATATGCTCGCTTACCCCTCCTGCCGGTTAGTTTTTGGGACAGGTGTTTTAGCTGCTGGCAACACTCCGCCTTACTATTTAATTCTAAGATCATTGTGAACCACTGTGGCGAAACGACAAGCCCAGCAAATGATAATTAGCGGAAAGTAAGAATATAATCTAGACTGACATATAATAGTATGCAAATGGGGCTCGCGATTCATTCATTAGAACACAGTCGACGATTAAAACGTACTATCGCGTTAATTACAGTTGTCCGCGTGTTACGTGTTACGTCTGTTTACATCCGTTTATCTCTCATTTCGAATTCGGCCGAACGCGTATCTCGATGCAGCGCGCGCCACTTATCCCGTCGAAAAAATTCATTTCCATCGTATAAACGTTAAGAACGCCAATCTCTCCGGGAAGATTTCACAGAAAAGGGTCAACAGAAACGTCCAATTAAAGTTTATCGGGAAACAGGTAGCCCAAGAAAGCAATTTCGAAACGGCAGCAACTTTGTTCCCACCTGTAACCTGTTATCCAGTTCTTTATTAAGCGTTATTTACCGTCGTTGCAGCACACAGCCGACCGCTCCTCGCGAATCTCGGAAGCCGTATCTCCCGGCTCGCGTAATTCGCGAGATGATTTACGGCGAGAGATTACTCGCGATGGAACATCGATACGTTTTATCTCGAGGCATTCCATTCGCGTTTTCTACGAACCTCGGCTTGGAAATGGTCATTTTCGAACACATTTTTACAGCGCGAACACGTGATAATTTATTTAACTGGAGGCTCCAGGACTTCGCGATAAACCAAGTTACCGATGACCCAGTAGAGACGCACAGACATGAAAACGTAACGTGGTATAAATCAAATCTGCATATGAAATTCTCACAAAAACCCACAACTGTAAAATCGTACCTTAAAATGATTAATATCGGCGCATTTGTCATTGCAGCTATGTATTAAGAATGCATTTTTTGACACGCGACGACTCCGCCGGCCTTTAAACCAGTGAATAAATTTATTTAACGACTTTCGCGCTCTAAAAACTGTCCCGCAAAACGCGGTGCACGGTCAAGACCCGTTGCTTCCCCGAATGAAACGAGATTCCGAAGGAAGCGTAACGCGAATTGTAAATCTGTCGTTCGGGTAGCCCTGGGCCAGTGTGTTCGGCGCAACATTTTGGGCCCGGTCGTGGCGGTTGCTTAAGCCTTCAGCATTAATAAGCCATAATCGACGACACGGTCTCGGGGGCAGGGGGGTGGCGAATTTATGCTGCCATACCGTATCTCCGTGGCGGATATTCCTTCCGTGTGCGTAAAACCGGGTCATATTCGAGCCGAGGAGTCGCGGGGCCCCGAATAAAATGTCAACAAGGAAGATAAGGCCCGTCGTAACCGGCGCGCAAAGTTCAGATAAAATTACAGGTGGCCGATTAAATATTTTTAGGTGGCGGATGGGAGAGACTCGTCACAGCTGGAGATAGGAAGCCGGTCGTTAGGAGCGTTTATGCTCTCGTGGCACGATTACGCGACAAGGCGACAACGCGAAATTACGGGTTGCACGTGGAAACCCACGTTTCCACGGGCTTATCGCAACCCTGTCGCCACTTACGATTTCGCAAGGATGCGACCACTTAATAGAAATAATCTACGGGACTCGCGAAACTGCGATGGACACGATGCTGTTAATGTGTCGCGCCGATACCGGACGCTATTATACCATTAGCAGTCATTGCAGTTGGCAGAGCGCGGTTTACTTGCGCACCAGAGGGATCAGTCTCTTTGCTAGCCCATCTTGCATGGATTCGTACGAATATTTTGTTATTTCGAGCTGCAGATTTTTGTACATTTGAAAATATTCTCTAATCTGTTAAATGAATTTTTCTTTAAAAACGTTCCATTCGAAATGAAAAAGTGTATAAAAATCGGCAGTCTATAGAAATTCATGAAATTAATTCATACTTTGCCCTTTTACATCCTGAGTGAAAATTTTTTGAATTTTTCAAGAGCTTTAATTCAAATGTAAAAATATTGTACATTCAGGACACGAAGGGATAGAATAAATCGATTTCGTATCGAGTAGAATAGGACCGCCTGAGTCAGTCTAGGAGCAAGAAATTCGATTCCCTTCTTCGAGATTTCCTTCATTCGTATGTTGAAGAGAGTAGAATAAAACAATTAAACACAAGAGATAAAATATGGGACGATTTTCTATCCAGTAAAAACACAAGATAGTCTAGGACTGTCTTGAATCTGAATGATAAGTGATCGATCTCCTGGTCTGATCAAAGTCAGCGCATTCTACTGAACGAAACACTGCCACCAATAGTATCGTACTAGCTACAGCAGTACCAAGTATCGTACATAGAATTTCTGTCGAATCATTCTGAAGAGTGAGAGGTTGAGGCTAATCAGGGTGTAAAAAGTAATCACCTCTCGTCTTTGGTTTCTCGTTTGGCCTCCTTCCTGTCCCTGTCTCCTTTGTCCTTGACGTCCACCTTCTTCGCCTTGGACTTCGACTTGGGATCACCTTTGGCGACCTTGTGCTCAAGGACGGTGCTGGAGTCGGCGTTGCCCGCGTTGCCCGCGTTGCCCTCCGTGTTCAACTGACCACCGGAAGTGCTCGAAGAGGAGGTCGAGGCTCGGGTGTTAGTGTAGTCCTGCACGAGGAGCGCACCTCGTTATCCGGGGATATTTCGTTCAAGGTCGCCGGCCAAGGCCTCCGATCACGACGGGGGACGGGAATGGGACAAGCAGCTTACCTTAAACCACTCCGGGTATATCGCGCTGATGGTGTCCAGAAGATCCTGGTCGAGCTGAATCCTCCAGAACGGGGAGCCGCTGTCCAACCTGTGGCCAGACTCTGCAACAACAGACACAAACTCGTTAGAAACTGTGCGAACATTGTTTCCAATAAAAATCCGCAGTCTATTAATTATACTATACATCTCCCGGCTAGCCCAGTTACACCACTGCAGTTACCTTTCTTTAAATTAAAATAAAAAATACATGGATACGTTTCTAGAGCAACCAGATTAATAAAAGATCGGATTTTCAAGAAACTTCGAGACGAAAGTTTACGAGCGGTTTACGAGCGCGTCGAGGAGCGGCGTCCGCTAAAAAGCCGCAATAATTTTCGCGAGGGGCTAGCATCGGGGACTACGTGGATCGCAAAACAACGTCGAGTGGTTCTATTATATGTTCCCGGTATGGCTGCTCGACCTCATCGATCACGGTGGCGAATCGTTGTCCGATTAAATATAGGATTTAGTGTGTGCAACCGCGCACGACCCACCGCGCGAAGGCTGACCGGTCGGGGCCCTTAGGAGTCATTCCCACCGCATAAGGGCTAATGGTACCCCGACGACCAATAGCCCGGAGGCGTATCAAAACCTCGCGGAATGCCGGCCGGCTGTTTCTTTCGTGGATTCCGCGGGATTCCCTGCCTAATTTAAACGTTCGTCCCTGCCGGTCGCCCAGTGGAAGGGATCACCTCTCCTGGACACGGTGCAGACGAAGGACGAGAGAGAGAGGGAGAGAGAGAGAGAAAAATCTCTCCGAGACGATGGCCGATGTCGAAGGGGGAGACAGAGGGGTTTAAGGGGGGGGCTGGAACACCTCGTTACGACGACATTCTACGGGCGAGACGCGTGCCCTGCCTTCGTGATCGAGCCCGTAGACAGGAGAGACCGAGAGCGGAAAAAGGAGGAAGAGGGCTCCCGCGGGACTTTCGGACTCCTTACCGACAGAAAACACGGGTTCGGAACAGTCCTTGATCTCCGCTATCCTCGGACGCCTACGGAAAAACGCCGTTTTCTTGCGGTTTCCTGACCCCCGGCGTTTTTGTACCCCCCGCCGAAGGGAGCTTCGTTAAACGATCATCGTCCTATAAGGGCAAGGATTATTGTTTATCTTCGCCGCGAGGGAGAACGAACGATACTCGGTGGTCTCGACAGGATTTTATATTTGTAGTTTTTGCCCTGGGTTTTTGTCCGCTGACTGGCCAATTTTTTGCTACTTCGAATTTTCGGGTTGGACGTTCTGTTAAGGTTTTATTAAAGGTTCGAGATAATTGTTTAAGTATGTGGAGGAAGCGTTCATAGTTGAAATGTTGGAATGAGAATCGGAGTGGTCAGTGCGGTCTGAAAAGGGGTCAGTTCCTGGGTCCTTGAGGGCAGGGCAGACCCCCTCAGGGGGAGGACACGATTTCACCTTAACCCGATAAGTGATTAGTGGGCCGCGCTGCGCCGGTCAGAGCGGAATAAATGCTCAATCAGTATGCGCACGCCGGACAATCCGCTGTAAATCACGCCGTGAATCATTCGTCGACATAAATCTAGCGTGTCTTCTCTCCCTCTCGGCAGAGAGCCGGGGCTGATCAATGCGATCCCAACCGGTCCGACACATTAGTCGAACGCTCCGCGTCGTTTACGGGACACGTATCGGGTCCACCCGTTTTGTACCGAAGAAGAAGAATCCCCGGGTTCCAACCATGAAAACCGTCCTCGATGCCTTGACGATCTAGAGGAAACCATGCGTCACTTTGATCCGCGATGCTTCGAGCGGATAAGATTCTAACATCTTCGGATTTTTTAAGTTGCTCTTGGCTAGAGGTGGTCCTAATTATTTATTATTAAATATTTCTAGCCCGATTGTACTCTAACGAACACGACTATGAAATTTTATAGTTCTTTCCGAGTTGCAATTTTCGTTTCGCAGAAAATAAAGTAGAAATAACTGAAATCGTTGTTAAAATTGTTGATACATGAATTATTTAGCAGAATCCTCGTCCGATCTTCGTTCTCCGAGGAAGATTACCCGAGCATTCCGATTTTATCCGTTTCACACTTGCAGATGAAACCTCTCACGCAACGAACACGTTCCAGATATTAATAGCAAGCGTATAAACGCGATACGAGCGACTGGTTCCCTGCTCCAAAGTCCTCTCCGCATAATTAAGATAATATAGGGCCGTACACGGCTCCGATCCCCGCCGATCGAATACTAATTACCTTCCGTGTTACGTTCGCGTGTGGATGATCCGCGAGCAGAATCTTGTCTCGCTACTGGTTTTCGTGGGAAGAAGAGGAGGCAAGGAGGAGGTGATCGAGGGGTTCGCCTAGCTCGCGAATAGAGAAAAACCAGCGAATCTTGAAATCTTCCGAGGGAACGGAGTCGTCAGGAGCACACGATCATTCTGTCTCCAAAGAACGGTTCTGGGGCCTCACGAAAACAATAACAAACCACTGGTTGACTGGTTCCTTGATCGAAACGGGGGCCCATGAAAACCCCCCGCCCCCTCGTCACGGTCGCTATATATTCCGTGGAAGATCCCGAATGCGAAATGCATTCCTTGGAAGCGGCCCCGTCGAAATTCGGGCAAATAAATCTCGCGCGCTTCGATCCTCTCACCCCCTCGGAAACCAAGCCGGCGTCTTCTTCGTCGTTGTCTTTCTCTTCTACGTCTTCTTGGTCCGCTTCTTTCTCATCCTTTTTCACCCTCCTCCTCATCCTCGTCCTCCTCTTCTTCTTCTTCTCGCTCAAGATCCTTCGATCTTCGATCCACTTGCACACCGACGTGCCCGTCCGCGGAACATGCTCCAGAGTATACGTACACGTGTACGCGTCCGCACCAGAACCTGCAAGCTTTATACTGGGTGGCTTCGTTTTAGGTTCATGCGATTCATTTGGATCGCGTGGGTGGAACGCTGAAATTAGTTTCGGTGAATTTTACTCAAGAGTCTCTCGAGAGGATGGCAGAAAATGAATGATTTTACAAGTTCATACAATATTATTTGATTTTTTTAATATTGAGGATGTTGCTCGCTACCACTTTGGTTTACTAATTTTATGGTCGATCCGAATCTGGTAGAGACATTGATCTAAATTCCCGCGGTATCCCAATTCCCACTGTTCCCAGTATGTCACTACCTTCCCAAGACTCCGTTTCACGAAAAAATTACTTCACAGAGCAACGGGATACGCAGTGACATTAATCTCCAGCATCGATAACTTAGAACAGAAGCATTTGAGGAACTGCGTTTGTAACATTCCTTCACCAACGTGATCAGTAGAATAGGTTGGTCAACCGCGGCCGAGCAACATTTACAGGTACCATGCGTGCACTTTCGTAACACTTCTGCGCTACGAAAACTTCGAATCCTCGAGACATGTACCCAGTGTCTCGCAAGTCGTCAGACTTCCATAGTTCTGAGAATAAACAATTATTTCAAAAGAAGTACAAAATCTTCCCACATTTTAGAATTCGTTCTTGTACTACAATAATAATCTATGAAAAGAATTGTAAAAATTGCTCCTTCGATATGTGCCGGTTTAAACTAACAATGGTGCTCAGTGCTCGGAAAAGTTAGTGAAATAGGGTGTCCTTAATCGCATGAGGCTGTTAGGGTGTTCTTAGCACGGTCCGTTGACACCCGGTGGTATAGTAATGCCAGTTTGAGGCCGCTTCGCGATAAACACCCAGTACAGGCGGAATGGTACACGTGGACAGGTAGGCCGCGGGGCACGTGTGCGTGCTCACGCATGTGCGTACAGTTGGAGCACGTGCGTGTTCGCCCTTGCGTTCGACTGGAGAGGCTCTGAGTCACTCTCTCGTCAGGGCCTGCACTGGTAGCCGCGAAAAACTGCACGCTGCACTTCGGGAATGTCGTTGGCATGTACAGGGTGTTCCCCTTTGCTGCCGTCTGGCTGGCCGACAAGAACGGCGACGGTTCGCATCGGGATTTCTCTTCCCCCTTACTTCTCTCCTTTTTTCTCTCTCTCCGTCTCTCTTCCCTGCCGCCTTTATCCAGGCCCTTTCGGAGAACCTTCCTTGCCGCGGACTCTTCCTACTATCGACGTGGCCGTTCGCGGACTATTGGCACCGGGGAAACCTCTTCTCGGAAAAGCTGCGAGTCTGAGGTCAGAAACGTGAAACTCGAGGACTCGCCCTTTAAAATAAGCATAGGCAGAATATTTTAAGATTTTTTCCTTTTTAATTTTGTGGAGTATATTTGAAAAAATTTTCAGTGAAAAATGCATACAGAATTTCATCTATTATAACGATTTGTAAAGGACTGTTTTCATCCCTTCTTCGCGAAACACGATACAGTAGCCTATTATTTGAAGGACTCCGCTTCTTAACTAACTAACAGCGTAAAACCCGTGTCCAATTTATCCGAAGCTCGTTCAGTCGAATTTATACATGCATAAAGATTGGCGTAATGATCTATAATTGCCGGTAAAAGACAGAATCGGTCGTCGAAAGGCGATCAGAAGCCGGGACACGCACGACCGCGGAGATTCGGCGAGAGAAAATGCTCGCAATTTTCGGAATTAATCGTGGCAATTTCCAAAATTGCTCGAGGGGTTGGGGGGAGAGCTGATAGTAACCGGTGTGCGCGTCTCAGCGCACCGATACCCTCACGATGACTTATTACCCGAGCGACGTTTCGCTCTACGGTACTCATCCTCCGACTCTCTTGCTCTTTTTCCCCGTTCTTGTCGAGAGATTATTTAGCACTCCATTTGTCGGCGGCATTGCTGGATTATAGAGCATCGAGATCGACCCACTTGCACTCTCTCTTCCTCACTACCTTTCTCTCACTCTCTCCCCGTCCTCTCGTTCTCGTCACGGATGCTCGTGCACCGAAGCGCCGTGCTATACGCCGGATCAAGTGGACGGCCTGTTATTTTCACGTTTACCCGCTTAGCTGAAACAATGTGTACCGCGTCGGGACCTTGTTGCCGTTTCGATCGATCGATCGATCGCCTTGTCCAACTCTAGGCGGCTTCTGTGATGGATCAAGCTGACGCAGACCAGGCTCCTGCTGACTCCTGGGAGATGTAGCTACCTGGCAGACGCGGCTCTACCTGCCAGGTCTTGACGCTTCCGACCATTAGCTTCTTCTATTTTCCTCCGGACCCCATCGGCTGTATTTCAGACCCTGAAGAGACTCGGAGAGACTCATTTCACTTTGTATTGTATTTTCATTACTAATTTTTCGCAATAAACGAGTAAAATCTTCAGCTTGCTAATAAGTATTATACGGAGTAAAGACTATCAATCTAGCATCCAACAAATGGTAGCTAAAGTTCGCGAGTTCTATCGTTGCCCACATATTCCAGCCAATGAATCGCACGGAATGGAGGTACGGTTCTTGCCGGTGTCTCTCGAAAGAGACTACCAGGCGGCTAATCGTCGATTTCAGATCCTGAAGAGACTCAGAGAGACTCATTTCACTTTATATTGTATTTTGTTTACCAATTTTTCGCAATAAACGAGTAAATTCGCAGCTTGCTAATAACTATTGTACGGATTAAAGACTATCAATCTAGCATCCAACAAATGGTAGCTAAAGTTCGCGAGTTCTATCGTTGCCCACATATTCAGCCAATGAATCGTACGGAATGGAGGTACGGTTCTTGCCGGTGTCTCTCGAAAGAGACTCCCAGGCGGCTAATCATCGATTAACCAAGCTGGTTGCGGAGGTGGTGCTCGTCGCGGAGTAACCACCTAGCTTCCACAGGGTGTCCCTTTGTTCTCGGTGCCGTCCCACACGGGCTCCATTGAACCCGCACGATTATAAATTGCCCCGTGAAAGCGTCGCTGGCCTATAGGCCCCGGCAGCGTGCACTCTCCAGACACGTAAAGGGCCCCAGGACGGTAACACACATCTACAACCGGGTAACAGGCAGGCGCAGCACGCGGAGACTTATTTACCGGAGGTACAGGCTCCACTTAACCCGTAACCCCAAGCTTCGTATATCTTGTCGACAATGCGTACCGATGAATTCAATACTTTCCGCCCCACCCTCGACCGCCGCCGCCGCCGCTTCCTCAATAAAGTCCGGGCCCCGGAAGAAATATGGCGTTGGATCAATGGTACTTTTCACCGGGGCCCTATTTTCTGCTTCCATCGCGCGGCCACTCGCTGACTACTCTGATGATCTTCATCGTAACCTCGTGGGTGGGTCGCTCTTTGGGTGTTCTACGTTGTCTCTGATCAACGCGCCGCGCCGGCATCATTGATCATCGATCCACGGGGATCTGACGAGACTGCGATTAGCAAGACTAGCGTCGCACCTGAGAAGCTGATTTCAGTACATATTACTAATGTTTCGTTGCTAATGTATTTTAAGATATATGTTCTATAGTGGTTGCTCGTGGCGTACCTATGGCACGCCCTCGTGTCTAAATTTTCTGAGTTATTTTCTCTATTTTACAGTATAGGGAAGTTTTATCGGCACACCCTATTGGATGGCACCAGAGGTAGACATGCTTTGCTTATCAAACGCTGTAGATGCGTTCAAATATTGGGTTGGCAAGAAAATAATTTCGGTATTTTAAGGTTAAATGAAGAACCGAATTTCTGTATTCAAACGATAAACTTTAATCAATAAAACATTTTCTTATTTATTCATTTTGACAAAAGATCATCGAACAAATGGGAAAGTACCCTACTCACTGAAGTTCATTGCTTGAATAAAAAAATTGGGCTCTCTATATCACTTTAAAATACCGAAATTACTTTGTTGCTTATATATTATAATATATATTATATTATACATAAATGTTGATTATAATCGGCGAGCGTTCGTCATACCGAACAATATCGATTAGAGGACACAAACACACATAGTTTTTATTTTTGTATATTAAGATAATATTTTGTTAAGAGCGATACAAAGAATAAATTGCATAGACACTTTTTCTTAAATTTTCCGCGATCATCTCCTATCGATCTATAGAGCTATCCGCTGGTCGCAACCGCGGACGATTCAATCGGATCGATTCGCGCACTTTCGTCGGATCCGTTCCGCCCACGTTGGAACGCGATCCACCTGGAGTCGAGGCGACGTGGCAAGCAAAAAGGATCTCCGATCCAGCGGTGCACTGGCAGGGATCAACTGCTCGACGATGATTCAGGCAAATCGATCCCCGACACCGCGTCGGACTCTCTTTCGTCGGCTAATGTTCCGCCCACGGACCGGATCCAACAAATCCACTGCGAAAAAAATCGAGATCGCAGAGAGGAGGGATGCGTATCGCATCGGTAGCTTCGATCGTTGCGCGCGCGCGGTTTTGTTTAATAACGATCCCTCGAGAGGTATGCTGCTCGATCGAGGACGGGATTCCTCCTCGGCCTATCAGCATGTCGCATCTCGATTCCTCCGGTACAGCGAGTATACTACGTTGGATCGATGCGTCTCATTCATTAGATGATCTTCGTAACGTAATTTCAGATTCCGAGCTGAATGAAAGCTCCCAAGATGCTAGTGGCTGATACGTCAAAATACTGACTAGAAGATAAAATATTCCGGATGATCCATGAGAATACATAATAAATTATATATATAATAAATTTTGTGGTTTCGGAGCACAGTTCGATCAATTATAGAAAACAGCAAATTTGCAATTATTGAAACATTCATCTCATCGTTTCGATCCCTGTATGGATCATTCTCAAGAGAGACTTTTTGTGTCTGAAAAATAATATATATATAATATAAATTGAAAAAATATTGCAAATTCTTCGTTCTCTTTACGCGGCTGTGTCGCAATATTTTTTTAATTTATATTATATATATATTATTTTTCAGACACAAAAATGTCTCTC